>CM060174.1:90342631-91587631 GCA_030549775.1 Tamarix chinensis | reverse complement strand
TAATAATAATAATAATAATAATAATAATAATAATAATAATAATCATAATAATAATAATAATAATGATGATGATGATGATAAGTATGATGATAATAATATTAAGGGTAAGAACAATAATAATGATAATGACAACAAGAACCACCATAATAATAATAATAATATTGACAACAATAACCACCATGACCATATTAATAATAATAACGATAATGATAGTAATATTAATAGTAATAATACTAGTATTAGTAAAACTACTAAAATAATAATAATAATAATAATAGAGATAATAATGATATTAGTCATAGTTAAAGTAACAAATATGATAATCATAATAATAATAATAATGATAGTAGTAATACTAATAATAATAATCATCATAATAATAATAATAACAATGGTAATAATAGTAATATTAGTAATAACTTAACAAGGTATTATAGTTAATTAACACCATTAATTAGAGGTTCTTAGGGTAAGGTTGGGTCCTAGTAATAATAATAAGGGTGGTAGTATTAGTAATAATAATAATATAGTAATAATAATGATAATGTTAATATTAGTCATAATAACACTAATAATAGTAGTTAATAGTATTAAAATCATTAATCACTTTTATTATTTAAGATCTAGGGTTCAGGGAGTTGGGCAACCTGGCTGGGGGTGGTGGCGCTGGCGGCGGCGCGGCGGCAGCAGCGGCGGCGGTGGAGGAAGGGAGAAAAGGGAAAAATGGATGTGAAGGCTAGGGAAGGGGAAACCAGAGGAAAGTGGAGGTGTAGGGTGGTAGATCAGGATCCCCTGGTCGTTTTGGGGGGTGGTGGCGGTGCTGCAAGCGGCGGTATGGGTGGCGGCAGCGACGCGAAGGTGGCGCAGGGGTTGGAAGGGTTGTTTCGGGGAGGCAATTTCGCACGGCCAAGGTGGCACGTGCGGGGCAAGGTAGGGAGATATAGGGGGTTGGTTGTGTAGAGGGTGGTGCAGGGAGGATTGTGGTGGTCAAGGGCAGGCAGCAAAGGTGGCTGACGACAGAGAAAAGGGCGGCTGAAGGTGGGGCGGCGCTCGACGGGTTTCTTTGGGTTCCAGATTTTTTGAACCCGATTCAGGCAGCGGTTAGGGCTATTTATAGGCCAATTGGGACGGGAAATGACAAAGCTTCGAGGGAGGGTAGGGGGTTAGGGTTAGGGTAGGTCGTCCGGCAAGAATGGCCAGTGCAGGGTCTGCAATTTGCAGGCCGTGATCTGTCGGAAAATGGAGGGCTTACGTGCGGGGGAGGGGCTACATTGATGGGTCACGTCTATAGGGAGGACAACGAGGAGGAAATGAAAAAACGACCAGTGCTAATGGCGTGGCGTTGAAGGGTTGATTTCCAGCGGAAATCTCGGCTGCAGGCGTCTAAAGGTTGAAGACGACGTACAGGTGGGGGTGGACCGGCGGTTCAGCGGGAAAGAAGAAAAGAAAGAAAAAGGCCGAACCGGCCGGGAGAAAGGAAGGGGTGCGCGAGGGGTGCTGGGCCAGCAGGCCGACCCAAGTCGGGGGAAGAAAAAAAAGAAGAGAAGGAAAGGAAAGAAAAGGAAAAAGAGGGGGAAAAAGGAGAAAAGGAAAAAGGAAAAAAGGAGGGAAATTAGTGGTTGGATTAATTAGTATGATTTGGGTAATTTGGGATTTTTAATAAAATATAAATATTAAGTTAATAATTAAATTCTCTTTTTAGGTTAATTTAGGGATTTTTGAAGGAATTTTCTTAAATTCCATTTTAATTAACAAAACACTCTAATTTTCTCCAATTAAATTATTTATAAGGTTTATATTAATTTGAAACTATTTTATTCTTCTTAATTTGAAGAAAGTAATTTATTTAATTAATTTCTAAAATAAAATCCTTAATTAGCTTAAAATACCACAATTCTTCCTATTTAAAACACTTTTAAATTTCTTCTTGATTTGTCCTAATTAACTTCCTTTTATTTTATTAAAAGTAAATTATTTGATTAACTTTCAAAATAAAATCTTATTTAATAATAAATAATAGAAATTAGGATTTTTGAGGCATTTCACTCTCTCTCTCTCTCTCTCTCTCTCTCTCTCTCTCTCTCTCTCATTTTTGTTTGCTTGTTGTTGGTATTGTCTCAACCTTAGATTAGGTATTAAACACAATTAATTCTCGAGTTTGAGTTATTTTTACACATGATATGGATTGGGTATTACCCATATCTCTCATCATGTTAAATATGACAATAACACCCATTATTTTACATAATTACTTCTGCTTAAACACAAGTTTTAAATAGTAAATTTAGAGGTGTTATACTAAACATGTCATTTTTCCACTTTTAACAAGTAATGCATAAAATCTCACATGAAACATGAATACAATATCTTTATACTTAATCACTCTTTTCTAAAATAACTTATACTAACATTGAAATCAAAACAATACAACATATACCACAAAAATCCTAATATAGAGATGAGAATGTTACCTAAAAGCACCAATCTTTTAACAAAACTATTCCTTAAACCACTTCCTTCACTATGAAAGTTCGAACACCTTCACAACAAAATAAAATATAACAAAGATTTAGAATATATTATAAACCATGACAATGAAAGAAGACAAGGAAATTCAAATAATAGGGAGAATAAACTACACAAATCCTTAAACCTTAATCTACTCTTACTTAAGATGAATCACCAGTGAGATAAGATTTAAGAAACAGAAGGTAGCACCTTACCATTAAAAATAATTAAAGGTAGCATAACACCCCCAAAATTCACTACTAAAAAATTTTATTTTATTTAAAAGAAATAGAAGAAGTAAAGAAAACAAAACTGTAAATTTCGAGGATATTACCACCACACTTAGTACTAGACTGATTCACTCTTACTATTCCAATACCAAGTGCTAAGGTTAAAAGAATACAATACAATTTGCTAAAAACTCAAACCATATTTAAATTAGAGTAGCGCACTAAACATTTTACAAGAATATAACCCACTATTGGTGGTTACAAGAATACATATTACATTCTAAACCAGGAGTTAAAAAGAGGAAAGAGTGAAACCTTAGAAATTTTCGGATAATCCTTACGCTTTCTCCCGTTACCCACTGGAATAACACCTACAATGGACCTATAAGAGACACTGTCCATTGAATAAGCAGGGGCCCCACGAATGGAATGCTTTAGTATTATGGTATTGAGTAACCCTTTAAACCACACTGAAAAGTAGGCCCACAATACAACACATCATGCATAACAATATACACATATAATAGGAAATGCATACTTAGCAAGTCCATCTCATATTAATAGATCATAATGTGAAATCAATACTTTTGGGCCTTAAGCTGCTAATCAATCATTATTTAATCATCTCTCGAATTATATCCATGTGAGTGCGGGAACCTTACTATTATAGCTGATGGACCGAAAGCATACAAAACAGAACGCTCCTGACCACTATTATTCGCTAGTGGATCAGTCTCCAAGGTAGAAGGCTTTTGGCCACTATTATCGCCAGTGGATCGGTGTGGCTCCGATTCATATAGTGTTCCACAAGTATTTTTCATGATTTATTCACATCTAAGATTTGGTTTATTTAGCTCGGGACCCCCACTATTATAGCCGATGGACCAAAATACATATATACCTCTTCCAGGACAAAACACTCTTGGGCCACTATTATATCCAGTGGATCAATACTCATAAACATCTTCTAGAACAAAACACTCTCGGCCCATTAATATAATCGGTGGACCAGTACTCATAATATAATATATTTGGGTCTGACTCAATTATCTTTCACTTTCATGATTAGTGTTTTCCCTTTTAATTAGCACAACAATTCCATTTATTTGCCTCGTGGAGGAGATCAAGATCCTAGAGACACAAAGGTATATTAGTTGTACTGGTGCATACAAGCTACTCAGTACGCTTCAACCATCAACCCAGGGACACAAAGGTACCCTGCTCGTACTAGTGTATACAAGCTATACAGTACCCTACTGATAATGACTCCTAATCCATAAGTATGCATACTCCCTAAATAGGTCCATAGAGCTAGATAGAGTAAGATGTAGGGCCTAGCTGGGGGTACTAAGGCAGACTAGCAAATACTAGAATAATCGTGGGCTAAACTATGTCTTTAGGGTAGCAATCCCTAAAGAGCCACCATTCCCGATCTCAAAGTCTTCCACTTAAATTATTAGTGTCTTAATTAAGGTGATCACAAAAATCATAACAACCACATACTTATTCACTTTCAATTATTTCTGATATCATTAGGTAATCCTTATTCATACAATTATCCAAGATAACCTGGAGGAATCACTAAGGCCATCATTATCTCATCCAATTCCAAGTCAAGATTTGTTTCCATTTGTTCACATGCCATAAAGGTTATCATATCATAATCACATTACAGCCTTAGAATCTGGTTAGTCCACATCGAAGGATCAAAGCACACATAACCCTAACATGCCTTTAATTCACACCTAACACACAACACTATTCATGATTAATGATTAAGACACTTCCTTCATGAATATAATAATAACACTATACCACGACCTTAATTATCCATCTAATCCCAGGTTAGGCCATGTTCATGTGATACTTACTGATTGTCAAATACCCTTACCTTACTATTTAATGTTACTTGAGTCTTATCATGAAACTCCGTTAACCCATTGACATGCTAGATACGAGTTACTAATTTATCCCTATCATCTCTACAAAATTACTAAAATACCCCTTGTATAATTATTAAGTCATCCCTCCTTACTTGCCAAATTACCGTATTACCCTACATGTTGCATAATTACCAAATTGCCTCTTACTCGTGTTAGGTTATCAAATAGTCTTCCATACTTATGAAATCACCAACTTTACCCCCTTATACTTGTAAATTTACTAATTTACCCTTCTAGTGGGTTAAATTACCGTATTACCCTTTTGCTTATCTAAATTACCAAACTGTCCTTAGGCTCATTAAGTCGCCACTCACCCTTCATATTTGTTACACTTGTCAGATTTCCCATTTGGTTTGTTAGATTACCAAAATACCTTCTTCGTTATTATAATTACCAAATTACCCTTTTAGTCGGTTAAATTACCAAATTGCCCTTCTCTATTATTATAATTACCAAATTGCCCTTTCAGTTGGTTAAATTACCAAATTGCCTTCTTTATTACTATAATTACCATTTTACCTTTTTAATTAGCTAAATTATCAAAGTACCCTTCTCCATTATTATAATTACTATTTTACCCTTTTATTTGGTTAAATTACCAAATTTCCCTTCTCAATTATTAAATTACCATTTCTGAAATGCCCCGAAAATTCCTAATTTTAAATATTATATTTAAATGAGGTTTTATTATAAAAAGTAATTAAATAAATTATTTAATTAAAATAAAATGAAATTAATTAGGATAAATCAAGAATAAATTTATAACTATTTTTATTAGGAGGAATTTGGGTATTTTAACTAATTAAAAATTTTAATTTGGGAATTAACTAAATAAATTTTTTTATTTAAAATAAGAAGGAGAAAATAGTTCCAAATTAATATTATTTTTGTAAATAATTTAATGGAAGAAAATTTGGGTGTTTTGCTAATTAAAATGGAATTTATGGAAAATCTTTCAAAAATCTTATTTTAGCCTAAAAAGGGATTTAAATATGATTTTATTCAAATATTACTATTTAAATATCCTAAATTTTCAGATTAATTTAATTGGCCCTAATCTAATTATTTTTCTCCTTTCCTTTTTCCCTTTTTCTTTTTCTTTCTTCCTTTTTCTTTCTTTTTCTTCTTTTTCTTTTTCCTCTTCTTTTTCCCCGAACTAGGCTAGCCGCGACCCGGTTCTTCTTTATCTTTCTTCTTCTTCTTCGGCCCAGCCCGCGTCGTGCATCCTTCCTCCGCCCGTGGAACACTGCGTTTCGTTCCTTATTACGCCGAAGCTCGTCGTTTCATTTAAGCAATTTCCTACCCTTCTTCCGTCCCTCTTTACGCCGCGTTTGTCTTCTTTTCGCAGCCAAACTCTGCGTTTCATTTAAAAACCTTACCGTCCGCGCCTGAACCGCCCGGTTCTTCCTCCTTTTCTTTCTTCCTTTTTCCTTCGCGAACCGCCCGACCAGCCGTCTTCTTCTTCCTCCTTTCCTCGTCGTCGACGACGCTGGCCGCCATCAATGGCATCTCCAAATATGGTGAATAATACCGGTCATTTATTGCCTCATTGTCTTCCTCTTAACTCCAGAAATAAATTGGCATAATTATTGGACGTTATATCTCGCCCATTTCCTCTCCCCAGCCCCGCGAAACTTCGAATCCAACCAAACGATGCCCGACCGTTTACTGCCACTGGCCACCCAAGTTCTTGCATTTAACACTTCCATGTCGACCTCCAGCTCCTCATTATCCATTCCAACATCTATAAATAGCCTTGTTATAGGATTTTTTAGAGTTTTTCTTCCCCGAGACCCTAAGCCCGAGTTGTTGGCCACCGCAACTTCAGACGTCGTTTCCACCACCGTTAGCCAAACTCAACGCCACCGCCACATACCAAATTCTTCCCTGCAACGCCCTATAGTTAAATAAACTATTTTAAACCATCGATTCTTCTTTCACGGGCCTCCATAACCGTGCAAAGTTGGTTGCTCGTTTCGCTAGAATTTTTACCCCGAAACCTTAAACCACCGTCCGCCGCCGTGAGCCGCCACCTTTGGCTGCACCACCACCATCATTTTGTCCCTCTCCTCCTGGGAAACAATAAAAACCTATTATCTCACCTCAATTCTCCCTATATTTTTCCCAACATCCATCTTTCCCTCTTTTCTTCTCTTTTTCTGGCCACCGCCGCTGCCGCCGTGAACCACCCCCGGTGCCGCCCATTCCTGCCGACTCAAGGTGAAATCCTAGACCTCCTTAGTCATTATTTACTATTTATTGTAAATTATTTCATTTTTATTTTATTTATTAGTAACTATTCGAATATAATAATAATTTCCTTGCTATTAATATTATTATTATTTGATATAAAATTTATGTTGAATTGTACTTGCAGGGTGGAGAATGCTAATAAAATAATTTTATTGTTAGTTTCAAATTTTAAGTTATTAATTGAATTATTATATGATTATTATCATTATTCTTATTATTATTATAATTATAATTATTAGAATAATTATTATTAACATTTTATTAACTATTCTGGAAAATCTTAGGCCCTAATTTTGTATTAACATTCGCACTTATGTATTTTAGTCTTATTATTCCTATTGTTCTTATAACCATTAATAATAATATTATCATTATCTTTATTATTTCAATATTATTATATATGTTATTAATTTTATTATTAATATTAAATAAATGGTAAGTCATTAGTTATAAGTAGGGTCGAACCCCCACTTTAAATTGTAAAGCTTATATATTATTGTTATTATTATTTATGTTGAGGGCTGAAGCCTTATTGTATTTTAATTCAACTTTTTTATTATTCCCCTTATTATGTCTTTTATTACTATTATTAATATTAATATGTTATAAGTATAATAATAATTATTATTTTCTATTTTGAATTTCTATTATTCTTATTCCATTATTATTAATACAAATATTTTACCATTAGTTTTGTTAATAATGTTATTATGGTTATTACTATTTTTATTACTATTAAGATTATTATCATTATTATTATTATTGTTATTATTATTTATATCCTCATTAAAAGTAGTTTTATTATTTTTGATATTATTATATTAGTATCATTATTATTATTAGGGTAAAGTCTTTAACCCTATATTAAAAAGGTTTATAATATCTCTATTATTTTTTATGTCTTTAGCAAAGTTAGAATTTCGTTAAGGTTATTTTATTAGTATGTTATTATTTGGTCAAAGCCCTAAGGAGGCGTAGGAGCGTGCTCCAAGACTGGTGACATTTTAGGTAAGGGTTTACTAAGGCCATTGTGTGCTTATATGCATTATGTGCTTCATATGCTATGCACTCTATGTTTATGATTATTAATTATGTCGTATATGATATGACGTGGAGTTGAAGTATGTTTTGTATGGCATGTGTATTATTTATGTATGATAATGTGTGTTGTGACCCTGTAAGACATGCATGTGAGGATTTTGATATGATTTGTGCGGGGGAAAAGGATGAAAAAGGAGGATGGGGAAAGAAGTTGACTAATGGAAGTGAGTTGACCTAATATATAGTTTTATAAGGAATAATCTAATGTATGGTTTTATGTGGAAGAGTATAATTTAGGTTTTTATGCGGAGAATACAAATTATGATGATAATTGGGAGAATCTAATTTATGATGTTATATGGGAGAATCAAATTTATGGTTTGTTTGGGAGAATCTAGTTTATGATGTTTTTTGGGAGAATGTAATTTATGATATTATATGGGAGAATCTAATTTATGATTTGATTGGGATAATCTAATTTATGATTTGTTTGGGAGAATCCAATTTATGGTTTTGCTTGGGAGATTCTAATTTATGATTTTATGTGGAAGAATCTAACTTATGGTCTTGTATAGGAGAATCTAATTTGTGGTTATGAAAGGGGAGAATCTAATCAATTGTATTATGTGGACAAATCTTTGGGTTTTATATGATTTGAATCTTTAGGTTTAATATGGTTGAATGTAGGGTTTTGTAAGGATGAATCTTCGGTTTTATGGGATTTGAATCTAGGGTTTGGTAAGGATGAATATTTGGTTGGTATGGATTGAATATAGGGTATTGTATGATGGAATCTTGGGTTTGTGTTGTGGTATTAGGGTTGCGTGGTGGAGTTAGGGTTTTGCATGGGAGTTAATGATTGCATGGAATTTTTAGGGTTTGCATGAAAAAGTTTTGAAGGTTTGCATGGGGAGATTAATGTTTGCATGGGTATGAAATTTACGTGAGGGAAGTTAATTTGGGATGTAAGGAAGGTAATGTAAATGTTGTTTGGGTGTTTGAGCACTTGGGATGAAAAATAGTACGTGGAGGATTATATGGGTACGTAGGAAACCAAGCTAGGGTTTGTGTGGATAATTAGGGTTTGTTGTGGGTGCTTAGAGTTTTTGGTAGCATCATGTGTATTTGGTGATTAAAGGGTAATTATGAGAATGGAATCGATGATTTGTGATGTGTGGAGGGTTAAAATAATTTGGGTGATGTGAGGTGGAGTAAGAGGAGATGTTAAGGCCTAGATTAGGGTTTTGGGATAAAACCCTAGCGTGAGATGTGAAGTAGAATTGGAGGATAAGTGTAAAGGGAGCGATTCATGCATGTCTGGGGTTTGGTGGTAGCACGTGTGTAATTGGTGAATAAAGTATGATGATGAATATGGAATTTATGACTTATGATTCGTGCATGTCCATAGTGAAAGCCTTTGAATAAGATACTTAAGACATTAATAACGTAAAGTGGAAGATGTTGAGACGGGCCCAGACCGATCCACCGGCATAATAATGGCAGGGAATGTTTTCCCTCGCGACCGATCCACCGGCTAAAATAGTGGCAGGGCATGTACCCTCACGACCGATCCACCGGCTATAATAGTAGGGGATCCCGAGCTCAACAAACCAAACTATATATATATTGATAAGATATGGGAAGACACTAATCACTTATAGTGGAACACCGTACGAGAAGGGGCTAGACCGATCCACCGGCATATAATAGTGGCAGGGTATGTTACCCTCGCGACCGATCCACCGGCTAAAATAGTGGCAGAGAATGTTTCCCTCACGACCGATCCACCGGCAAAAATAGTAGGGTTCCCGTAATCGTATGGACTTGAATAAAAGTATGGTGTGAAATGATTCCTGATAAGAGATAAACTAAGTAATTGAATCGGATTATATATATGGGCCTTTATACTTTTACTTGGATGATCACATGAATTATGTTATCATGATTATGATCTTTTATTCTTATGCATGGTTTATGAGCTTACGTGTTGGCCTTAGTTCTCGGTTACCTTACTCAGTACGTAGCGTACTGATCACCCTTTTCATGGGTGCTGCTCATTCCCACGAGTAGTATGCCCTTTTGAATTTGTGCAGGTGGGCGAGATATCAGTTGGGGCTGAGTGTTGAGCGTGTTTGGCTCGAAGTTCAAAAGTGTCGTGGCCGTATTTCCTCTTCATGTGATTTTATATCATTATGTTATTTCTAGTGTATTAAATTTACTCTCTTATGATTCATTATTTATATTAAGTGTTTCCAATAAATCTTTTATTGATTGTAAGATTATTCCCTTCGAGGAATTTTGATTTCACACACTGATTTTTATTTGATTTATGATTCTTGATGCGTACTCTGATTTTGTTTTACAATTAGTTAATGCTTAATTGGAAGTTGGATTGTGTTGATTTATAATTGATTATTTCTTTTCTTAGCCTTAGCACTTGGTACTGGATCGGTCGAAGAGAACCGGTCTGGTACTAAGTGTGGCGGTAACATTCCCAGAATTCACAGGTTTTTCAGTGCTTCTAATTTAATTGCTTCCGCTTTAAAAAAAAGTAGTGAATTTTGTGGTGTTTCAATTTCCCCTTCCTTTGTTCCAATTTACCATTTTTCCTCCTCTACCTCATTAAATTACCATTTTACTCTTTTTTATACCAAATTACCATTTTACTTCATTAAATTATCCTTTCACCCCTTTACTTTAGAAAATTACCATATTACCGCTTTCCATGAAACATTACTAAAATATCCTTCTCCTTTATTAAATTACCAAAATACCCTTTTTACTTTATGAAATTACCTTTTTACCCCTTTACTTCTAAATTTACCATTTTGCCCCTTTATTTTTAAAATTATCATTTTGCCCCCTTTACTTACAAAATTACCATAATATCCTTTCCATTATATTTTATCCACCAAATACTTTCTCACATCCAAAAATTATCAAGTTATCCCATTTCCATGAAAAATTACTGAATTGCCCTTCGTACTTGTCCATTTGCCATTTCCCCCCTTTACTTACCATTTACCATTTTCCCTTATTACACCACTTTTACTAAAATACCCTCATTACATAAAATATTAATATTAATGCTCTATACCCATCATCCAACTCCACCAACTATTATTATTATTTATCATAATACTCATTAGCACCCACACTTATTTAGGCAACACCCTACATAAGAAATATTACTAAAATGCCCCTAGGGCCCATAATCATAATATTTATGCAACAATGGCAACATTAACAGAACATATCATAGATAAGCACTTAACATTTTTATTAACAACAAAACTCCTTCCTTAAGCATTATTTCTACATATGACCCATAAATTAGCATGCTTTCTTTTTTATCAATCAATACAAGCACCTAAATACATTATACTTAAAAACAATTATCATCCATATAACATATTAAAAATTATAATGTGCTAGCATATGTATATCTATACGTTTAAGTAACGTTTAACGATTACTTTATTTTCCATAAAAATCAAACCTTACCATTATTCCAGTTAAATATTCAAAATTTGATTAGAAAAATCAATACCTAAAAATAATATCCATAATTATCATAGTAGAAGTAGAAAATCCAAGGAATAAATTTTATAAAAACTTAATTAATGACATAATTAACTTAACCATTAATATACTTCAAGCTATTAGCCAAACAAACCAAGGGAAGGTAGCAAACTCATGCAGCTCATGCATTGTGAGCTGCATGCAAAGTAGCAAGGAAGGAGGGGGTTAAGGAGGGTGGAAGAAAGGGAGGGGTGTTGTTTTCGGTTAAGGGTTTTGGGAGCTAGGAAGAGGGATGGTGGAGGAGTGTTATGGCAACAGTTGGGTGCAGGGGTGAAGTGGGGTGTAGGTGGTGGTCGGGGATGGGTGATCGGCGGGCAAAGGCAGCGGAGGTGGCGGCAGCAGGGCTATGAAGTTGGTTGCAGAAGTGGTAGAGGATAAGAAGGAATGAAAAGGGAGAAGAAAAAGGAGAGGCTGTAGGGGTGGGTTTCCGCCAAAGGAGGTAAGGGGTGGCAGGGGAGATTGTAGGGTGGCTGGCAGGGGGCATGCTCAGTGGTCGGGGATGAAGGAAGAAGAAGAGAAGAAGAAGAAGGAAAGAAAGAAGCTGGATGGCAGGGTAGAGAGAAAAGAAAGAACAGGCCGGCCTGTTGCGCGAGGGAGAGGGGAGGAAAGAAAAGAAACTGGGCTGGCCTAGTTGGGGGGAAAAGGAAATAAAAGAAGGAAGGGGGGGAAGATCAAGTTGGGTGACGTAGTGTGGGGGTGGGAGAAGGAAAGGGAAGTGGGTCGGTGGGCCAACGCATAGGGGGAGGAGTCATAGGCTTGGCGGTTCGAAGGAGAAGAAAAAGGAGGAAAAGGGAGAAAGAAAAGGAAAAGGGGAAGAAGGAAAAAGGAAAATGAGGAGAAATAAGATAAAATAATGTATAGAATAATAGAATGTAATTTTTTGATAGATAAATTAATTTAATAATTTAATTTAATATATTAGTTTAAAAAGGATAACTTTAGTAAAATATTGGTTTGAAAATTTATTTAAATAAATTGAGTATGATAAAATAACAAAATATTTATTTTAATTTATTAAATGTTCATATCCAATTTTATATACTCAAAAATCCATAAAATAATTATATTAAATAAATTTAAAAGCTAATTTATCCCAAATAATAGTTATTTATTAAATTATCGGTTTTCAAAATTTTGGGGTATTACAGGTAGAAAGTCTAAAAAATAGATAAAATTGAGATAATAATCCAATAATTTAAAAAATTATGAAAAAATAAGGAAAGGTGTGAAATGACTTTAGAAACTCAAATCTTTATGTAATAATGTATTCATTGGGCTTTATAACATTAAAAGCCACAATTTACTAGCATCATAAACAAATGTCCTTAAATTGTTTTAGTAAGTGAACTATAACACTTTATTTTCTAAATTATTGTGAAAGTACACATTATTTAATGAGGTAGTTGAATGTTTGTTAGATATATAAAATATCTAGCATGATCCACTTCATTTATTCTTAAATTTGATAAAAAGATAGAGAGAAAGAATATGAAGAGTCAGAAATCAAATCATCAATATCACGATTGGGAATGTATGTACTTCATATCTATATTTAAATATTGATCACCAAATAGTACTAGAAAATCATGCAATTGAAGAATATAAGGTCATTATCAGTATCAACAATAATGTTAAAGTCCATCCCTTAATAAAATTAAGCAAAACATTTAGTAAAATTATGTACAATATAGTTAACAATGAATCTTGGGATTTAAAATACAATGGTAACATGTGTACAATTTTTGTGTGTAAATAAACGCATCATATATATATTGTTAAATTATTAATAAAGCCCCATGCATCATATGGGTGAACTAACTAGTATATAAAATATTGAGTGTACGAGTTGATTTGGAGTCAAAGAAATCAAAATAAGCAAGTTATGGAAAAATTGCCTAGTTCAAGTTGGCAGAAAGGGGATGGCTAATGAATCATTAAACCCCTTGGACAAAAGGTATCTCTATCCATGGGTTGGGCAGTTGAATCAAAGGTTAGGGTTTGAAGGTTTTTAAGGGAACATAAGTTGATTTTGGGTAAATATGAGATAACTAAACACTGGTATGAGGTTAAGAAAGGATTAAGGAGTCAACCATATAAAAATTAGGATTAAGGAAAATATGATGATATAAGGATATAAAAAAGAAAATAAATTAACATTTTTATATATGAATATCTAGGAGATACATGTTAGAAATAGTTGAAGGTTAAAAAAATGTAAAAAGGGAAGACACCTAAAAGGTTATGTAGGAGGGATAAATTTGTCATATAATTGAAATTTAAAGAAAACATAAATTTTAAGATAAAAAATGTTAACATTTTTCTAAAAAGGTGAATTGTAGGATATTCAAATTTTCTTCTAACATTAAAATATAATGATATGTATTGTTGATATCTAATTATAATGATCTTGTATCTCATATTGCTGCATTAATAATATAGTGGGATAAAATAGAGCAAAAATAAAAATGGAATATTAATATGTAATGCAGATTTGGAAGATACCGTTTTGGAACTTATTAAAGGCTAAATTATTAAATGGAAAGACATATAATGGCAATTAAAAAAGGATTAAAATTTCTATATAACATATGATTAATAAGTTTAAAGATAATTATGAAATGAATTAAATTTGTCATATAATAAATAAATAAATAATAACGGCAAATTTTAAGAGAACATAGACACCTTTAGAAATATGTAAAGACAAATACTAACTTTGCACCTAAATGATTGAAAATCATTTTAAGATCATCCAATAACTTGTAGATCTTACATGTATATAGAACTCATATATTATTAGATATAAGTTGTGATGGATTTGGTAGGAAACATAACATTAATGCTACGATTATAATTAAGCTTTTACAACCATTTCATAAAGTGTGGCTCTAGGCTTATAACATGTTTCGTTTGGAGTAAGTCGAGGTGAATTAACCAATTCACCTTTATTCATCTTTTTTAGATACTAAATTAAAAAATCTACCTAGGTTAATAAGGGTTAAATTCCTCCCTTTATTCCCCCTAATTCCCTTCACTTTTATTAACCTCCAATTTGGGAGGTAATTAGAGTGAAGGGGAAAAAAATATCTAATTGGACAAAAATATCATTTATTCACCTCAATCCAAACAAAATTAATATAATATTTACCTTAATTCACCTAAGTTAGGTTAATTTTACCTGAATAATATTTTAAAACATTCATCCCAATTCATCTTCATTTTCTTTACCTAAGTTAATTTTTAATGTCTACCTTCACGTCGATCTAAACGAACTATTACCGAAAAAGTTACAAATTAGTTGTAAAAATTGTGGTTGTAAAGTTGGCATTATTTAAAATTATATTCCTTCTATTTTAAGTATATAACTATTTTAATAGTTTGCGCATCTTGTTAGAAGTTAATAACTTTAACTTTACTATTATAATCATACCATTAATTAAAAATAACAAATTATTAATTAATTAAATAATAATAATAATAATAATAATAATAATAATAATAATAATAATAATAATAATAATAATAATAATAATAATAATAATAATAAGAAGAAGAAGAAGAAGAAGAAGAAGAAGAAGAAGAAGAAGAAGAAGAAATTAAGGTAAAAATAAAATTGAGTTTTTACCTTTTTGAAACAACTTTCTTTAACATATATATATATATATATATATATATATATATATATATATATATATATATATATATATATTATATAAGTAATATTATTATAAAACTATCATTTTAGTAATTAAAACTTTTATAATTAAAACTAATGTGAAATTGAATTAAAAGATATTATGATATTTTTAGCATGGTTTGCAGCACATTTTAGCTAGTTTAAAACTTTTTTCATAAAAAAATCTTAAATTAAATTTTATGCGTTTGAATAAGATGCTTAAAAGTTTTTTTAAATGCTTTTTAGATTATCTTGTAAAATTAGTTCAAACTTTCCCTCTCTCATTTTCGAGTCAAATTTCAACTTTAAGTTAATTTTTTAGTTAAGTTTTGAACCAGGAGTCGTTCTAAATAATCGACGCCCAAAGAGTATAAATTTCTTTTTCTTTTTTCAGGAGAGGATAACTAGTCAGCAACCCCAATTGACCAATTTCTCTCGCCGGCAAGCTGCGTGCCTCTGTTCATCCTGAAGTGCGCCGCTAGACAGTTAAGCCCGTCTTAAACCCTCATTCCGCAGCAAGTCACTGAAATACTCAAAAAACTGAATCCGACCTCTCTCATGCAATCATCACTATTATTTTTTCCCAGTCCTCCGACGTTCCTCCTATCCCCACACAAATTTCTGCCTGCCAACACTTTGATCCTAAACAAGGTAGCGTCGTTCAAAACCATCTCTGTCTCTCCCTCCAACTCCTTAAACACATGCTGCGATTCGGATTTTCAGGAATTCTTTGAAAACCATGACCTACCCATCTCAAAAATTAGCCTTCCCATTTTAATCCGGAAGAATGGTAGAATTTCAAGGTTCTTGTGGAATGGGAATTCTTTGGAATTGGTCTCAATTGATGGTAGAGGAGGAAGCGGTTCGATAGTTTGTTTGGATTTTATTGATGGGTTCAGAGAAGTTGTTAAGGTGTTTCGGTCGTGTGTTAGAGAATTTTTTATACCGAAGCAAGTTCATGAGCATTATATTGAATATGTTAAGTGGAAGTTTCTGCATCGAGTTTCCAGTTCTGCGCTTCAAGTCCTTGCTACTCAGGTACGAAAGTTAGTGTTTATTTTCATGGTTATCATTTTGTTTCCTTGGATTCGGCCTTCAAATATTTTTACTTGTTTTTGGCAATAGTTATATTCAGTCCTAAAAGATACTGGCGTGCTTGATGATGAAAATGGTACCGTTTGAGACCATGTATTCAGTGTATGTTTAACTTACAAGGATGGTGAAAATTTTGAAAATTGAGAATCTCGGCTTCATGAAATGCATCATTATGATTCTTTCCCCTGTGGTGATGTAATTTTATTCTGGATGTCTATCAATCTTGGATGATTTCGATGACATTAGGCGATGTTTCGGGCTATTGGTGTTGGTTACGCCCAATCTTTTCCATCAGCTGCTGCATTGAGCTGGGTCTTGAAGGATGGACTTGGAAGGTTTAGCAGGTGTATCTACACAGCTAGTATAGGTTCTGCTTTTGATTCCAATTTAAAGGTATGATCCTTAGTACTCCTCGATATGGTCCTGCCTGTGAGATAAATGTGATTCTATACCATGTAGAATGGAAGTGTATATTCTTGGAGGATGTCTGCTATTTGGTAACTAGAATTTTGATTTTTTGACATTTTACTGAAGAGGGTCAGGTTTGCAACATCAATTTTGTTCAGTTTGAGCCTCGGTGTGGAGTTGATGACCCCACTATTTCCAAATTGCTTCTTGCTTCTTGCGACTGTTTCTAACATTGCGAAACAAATAAGCTTGGCTTGTCACATGGCAACTGGTGTAAGATCCTTTTATCTCTGGAGAATAAAATTCCGTTCCTTTTTTTCTTCTTGTTTAGTTCTGATATTTCAAACTGGTATTTCAGATACTGTGATCATAATGTCACTTCATTCTACCTGTATCTCATTGCCTGCTAATTTTAGCAGTATATTAGGCTGCAGAGAAACCTTAATTTTAAACTAGTTTTCACATGTATAATGAGGGTGTGATCAATTATAGTTTCTTTTCGTTTGAGTAGTGGTAGAATTTTGGATTTTGATGGCATTTTATTTGATGTATACATGAAGGATTAGTCATTCTCTTTGTAAACCGTTCCGTCTTGCGTTATATTTCATTTAGAGGACATGCTTGAGCATATGTGAAATAACATCTTTATTTGGCTTTTATTGCTTTTGAGATGAGGGTTTGGTAAAATTTGGATTTTGGCTCTTTGTAAATCGTTTGAGTAGTGGTAGAACTTTATGCACATACAAATTTCAAACACCTAGCTAATGGGTAGGTCATGGTTTTCAAAGAATTCCTAGCTAGGTGTTTGAAATTTGTATGTGCATAAAGTTCAGTTTTCTTCCATATTTATGAATATCATATGGATTGGTAAAATTGCCAGTCTGCTGTTCATCGGAGTTTTGCTATAGCAGATAACTTGGGAGAAATTTCAGCAAAAGATCAGGTTCGTGACAATACTGTATCATCGATTTTCTCATCTTCTTGTCATAAATTGTTCTTCCTGAGATTAATACTGCTATTTGTCTTGGATTTAGATTCAAACAGTGTGCTTTGATAACCTGGGTCTTCTGCTTGTGGCTCTTCTGAACATATTATGCAAGAACAACCATAGGTTTGTAATGGGTTTACTGCATTGTAAATATTTGGCAGCCTTCTTCATACTTGCTGATTTCTGGTTGCCCTGCAAGATTGCAAGCAGGTTTGCCGTTTATTGTATATCCCATTTTCTCTGTATTCGACCTTTGTGGAATTTATCAAGCACTTAAGCATGTGCATCTGCAAACATTAACGAAGGTAGGTATTACTCCTTGAGTTATTTGCCGTAGAGCAATGCCATTTTAAGCTGATGCTGAAATTTTACCACCCTCATTGAATGAATATTATTTTATTTTATTTTCATAAGTCGGGCCATTAAACCTACCATCATAATTCTTGCTTGCTATTAACTATGGATTATATATATATGCAAACAATAGCACAATACTGACGTCTTTTAGCATAATCTGCAGGACAGGCTTGAGATTATTCTGAATACGTGGATTCAGTTTGGATATGTCCCCTCACCAGCGGAAGTGAGTGAAAAGGAAAGCATAGCCCTCTTTAATAGTTCAGGTGCCATCATATTGTCGACTTGTTGGTGATTTAGCATTGAATCACAATGCCCGTCATATCTTGATACAGTGTTGTATTACTGTGATGATCAGGCGGAGAGTTGTGGCCAATTAGAATTGGGTGTTTAAGTACCAACAGCCAAATACCAATGTTGACTATGTTGACACTGAAATCTTTGAGTAGTGAGGATTTCTTTTTCATTAGCATGGAGGCTTGTAGAGGATTAAGAGGAGGCAGGCAGGTGATGAGTTCGCTTCCCTATTTACTTGTTGAGCATAATTTTATGTGACTACGTGCTGATGTTCTATACATAAACAATACCGTGCAGCATATCTGTCTTTGTTTGAGAGAAGGAGCTGGGGCATTTGACATCATCAGGGGTCTCCTCCAGGTAGATAGAACCATTTTGTATCCAATGATTCCTATCCAGGAGCATTTTTATTCATTCAAAATCTATAGTTTGAAAGATTGTAAGTAACCGCACCTTTGAAAATTTAAGAGTTCATACGTCTGATATTGGCTTGGCCTGGGCTTGTTAGGCATGTTATCTTCGCAAAGCTCTCCTCTTGAGCAGGAGCCCGTCAGAGAATGTCGCAAAAGCTTGCGGATTTTCAGACCAGCGTATCACAGAGTGGTTTAGAGTGCTTCAAGATAGCAAGTATTATGCAATTGGTGGAATGAACAAGTTACAGGAGCAAATTTTCCAACAGGGATGGGCTGCAAATAGCATCTTATTGAATACACAGGAACAAGCTAGGTATAGTTTTGTGGATGGAAAGATGTCTGAACTTGGGTAGAGTTCCTAATTGCTCTCCCAATATTTTGAGTGTTTCAATAGATGTTACGGCACTTGTACCCAAAAAAATAAAAATAAATAAATAATAGTATAAGGGTCATAAGGTGACTAAGTAATAGCTATAATATAGGTATTGTTTGGAATTAATTATCATAAGTAATTATATAAGATAATTATTTATTTTTAAAAAATTAGCCTAAAAAATTTCTAAAATAAATAGTTATCTTAAATAATTACTTTTGATAAGTAGATTCAAACAAAACAATAGTGTTGTGATTAGAATGTATCAGGTGAGATTTGAGTCCTTGACTGCGAACATAACATAAGCTTACTCCAACAATTAAGGTAATAAATGATTTTATTTATTAAATTTCAGTGTTGCTTATATATATTTTTTATTATATTAGACTTTTGAATCCTTGACTGCCAACATAACACAAGCCCATTCCAACAATTAAGGCAATAAATGAATTTATTTATTATATTTCAGTGTTGCTTATAAATATATTTTATTATATTAGACTTTTGTATCATAGTTTTCAATTACGTATGACCTCTACGTTAATAAAGCGTGCTGTACAAGATGCACATGATGTATGTTATAATTTATACATTTAGTTGATCTGCGATGGATTTTGTATGTCTTGCAATTAAAATTTTGCAACTGTCACAGAAGCTATCGGATAGCAGTAAGCCAGTACTACAGTCTACAGACGTAACATTCATTATAAATTCTTGCCTTGCCTTTAGTAGCACGACGAAGCCCTGTGAGAAAGATCTCAATTTTAACTACTAAACTAATAAATCTTTGGCTACAAAGAAAACCTAACATTCAACATTGAATCTACCCATTACCCAACCACTTGAGCGACATGACAGGGGCCTAACGGCTTCAGATAACTTATTACTGAGCATGGGCTACGAATCCTACGATCAGATGACTCCAACTTCGTTTATAATGTACAGAACAAGTGTAACAAAAAATGCAGCCCCGTTCATTGAATACATGATAGCAGACTGTTTCTCAACCGTAGAACTCGTTTAGAGCAGTGACAACTGACAACATCGGAAGAACAAAATACTATATAAGAGAATAACACTTACAATAACAATATATAGTGTGTGTATATAAGCCTATTCCTTTTTCCTCTCAATTCTAATTGTCACCCTATGTACACTAACCTGACCCAGGAAAAATACTTTTACTTTACAAACTATATTCTCCCCACTGTTTATCGAGTTAGTGAGAAAGGGAGCAAGACTCCGCACCATAAAGAGAATAGTCGGTTGAGCTGAAATTAATTCTTTCATCTTCCCATTTCAAAATTTCCCGTGCATACTTCAAGGCTCCGTCGACGCTATCAGGCTCCAAACCCTTCACCAAGGAGACATACAACTTCCTGCCAGTGAGCTGAGAGTAAAGCTTCTTGAACTTCAGGGCAATATAGTGGAATGCCAGCTGACTGATAGAAGTGTTGTTGATAGTCTTGCTGTTGCTGCTGTGATTGCGGCTGACGAGAGGATGGAAATCCTCAAACCATTCGCACTGACTTAGAGGAACCTCTTCTATCTTTTTCTCGAGGAGGTCAAATTTGTTTAGTATTAATAGGAAGTCCATCTCCTCAAGAGTAGGATGAGTAACAAGACTCTCAAACAATTTTCTGCTTAGCAACATCTTATTGGTTGAAGCCTCCTTCTCATCAGTACAAAACTGATCATAGTCACTCAAGTCCACACAGAATATGACAAGTCTGGCATCGTCTAACATCTGTAGCCATTTGCAGTTCTGAATTAGACCTCTTGCCTGCATTCTAATAAGCTGGTACCTGAAAAGTCAGAGACACAATTATCATGTATCATATCCTCTTTGACAAAAGGAACATGACTGAGTTTAAATAACAAATATCAATCCAATGATGTCATTACTCTCCCTGTGTCTTGCGTCAGGCTGTGCCTTTAGATCTTTTTATGTGATACTACCAAGCACATAACACATTAACCGCACATTATGGTCAACATGATAATGCATGTTAACAGAAGGCACAGCTTATATATAAAAATTGCCTCATCCTGCATATATGTATTATGTCTGCAGAATAAGGGACTCTCAACATAGTACATAAGCACCTGCAGGGCCTTTGTCGTCTCTAGTCTCTACTGGATGTTAAGCAAGTGAACTCATTCCATAGTGCTCAAAATCACACTTGGCAGGAGTTGGTAATGGCTATTGAAACCCCCCTCCCCTCTAAAAAAAAAGAGGATAGCATTTTTACCAACCTTAACAAACAATCATTTTGATCAGCATCCAGATCTTCATCATTTGAAGCTTGCGGAAATGAGAAGTCCACACAAGCAAGACCATTGGATGATACAACACCTTCAGCATATAAGATGTCCAAATCTGATGGAACATAATCGACTCTCAAGACATCAACAACCTACATCAAGAAAGATCATCAGGACATTAATGAATGAAAATGAAAAAAATGGGGACCACAGGAATGAATGTAGGCCACTTAACATGGTGGTTCTAGACTAAACCCCCCATTATGCAGAATATGCATGCATATGGCGAGTATAGTTTAATTGGAGTTCTACATTAATCTGACAAACAACTAACTGTTGATCAAATCAGCCATAAGAGAGCAATGCAGAATCTGACCCGCTCTAAGAAATAACTAGCAACACCAGGTAGCATGTCTAATTCATTCCTCCTACTGTACGTAGCTTGAATGGCTGCACTGTTCCACAATTCTTCAATTACCGGTGCATACTCACGTGTTGCAGCTGGAAAAATAGTTTCCAGATCCCCCAAGGCCATAGCTTTAAGAAGCCAGTCACAGAATGGTTTCAGCCTTGGGCTGATAGAGTAAAGGGTTCTGCTATCTTCTGCATACGTACTTGGAACTGCAAACAAAATTTTATTCCAATATATGCATGGAACATCAGGTACATAGCAGAATAGCTGTGTGAGTTTTAAAGGATATGAAGTAGCCATATGAATAACAAGATTTTCAATAGTGACAATGTACTACTTGTTGATACTTGATAGTTGATATCAAATTAGAAAGGGAGGGGGGATCAGATGCTTCTGGAATAAAAAATTATTGATGTAACTGGTACCTTGCACATCACCATCGGAAGATTGTTTTCTCCTCAAACCTAACAGAATTTCCTCTTCAAAGCGCTCCCGACCCTCGAGGAGAATACCAAGGTATCCATAGACATTACTTTGGATCGTCAACTTGATGTTCTCCCTCTCATCCTCAGAAAATGGTACTTCTTTGTATAGAATTTTGGCCTAATACAAACATGATGCAGAAAATAACTATGCCAACCAGTTTAACTTGATATACAAACAAGTGCAATGGACTGAAGAAAGCCAGCTCTGGAAACAATACTTTTTATCTTTTCCACGCATACACCAGCATACTAATAGGCCATAAGGAGGGAAGTCCAATCCACATGCCAGCATGATGAACAAGGATTTTACATGGGCAGAAAATTAAAATCAGTAATAGATGCTTCTAACAGGAGAGGTGCAAAGACATATTTGCATGTCAACTATATGTAGAATCATTTCAAATGTATGGAATCACACACAGCAGTTATCTCCTTTCTTTCTGCTTAGCTAAGCAACCTCATAGAAATATTGGCACAACCCCAACTTAGGCACATATTTAAACCCCAGATCTATCTATGACTTGAACAAACGCAGTTCTATCTATTTCCGGTTGTCACTAAGAGAGCTGGCCGTTCATATGCAGAAAGCAATTTCGTGACCCAATAGAAGGACAGCTGCACAATCCAGCTTATGACCATAACCTAATGGGCCGATAAAATACCCAAATGAAAGCCCAGCACGGGCAACACACAAAGTCAGACTGTTCAGGTTTGTAGCATGCAGCTATGAATTACATGAGACAAAAGGGCATACATATATTGGAGGCTTTAATTTGTCGCCTGATAAATGCATCTGCTTTATCGGTTTGATCAACTGATCAAATGCAGCTCATGAAACCTCTGAAAAATGGCATTAATCATAGGGCTCTCATTGAAAGTCAGTGTTCAAATCCTTTTCCTTGATAACATTAAACTAAGCTATTCTGATTCTCCTTCCTTTTACCTAGATCAACATTTTCATGGAGAACCTTCACCCAGTGATGTGGATAAAAAAGATTTTTATAGGAATAAGTATAAACGTAGGAATAAAAATTAGATTCCTATCTTATTTTTATTATTCTTACTATCTTACCTTAGTAATTATCTTATTTACCTTAGTAATTATATTATGTCGATCTCATCTTAGCTAGTAATTAGTAATTTTACTATCGTTATTTTATGGCCCTTACTCTATATAAAGGGGTCTTAGGGTTGTTATTTGGATAGGAATGAATGAATATTAATTAATCCCAAGTGATTTTCTAGTTTCCCTCTCAAATTCTCTTATTCCCCACCGTACTATGATCCTAGAGCATGAGGGTGATGAGCCACCTATTGAGGATCTTATAGTTGACCCCTGTGAATATTCAGGTGATGATGAGGAACTAGAAGAGGAGGACACCCCACATTGTAGCCTTGTTTAGACTATCAACCCTCAACGAAAAAAACATTCTAATGTGGTTAGATGTGTTCTCTCGCAAGGCACCCATCTTGATGAGTGGAAACAAACTTCCATTTTCTGCACTTTCTTTAGGTGTAATGGGAAATCTGCCAAGTTGGTCATAAATGGCGGTAGTACCCTTAATGTCGTATCTCGAGCCGCCATAAAAAGACTAAACCTTAAGCCTGAGCCTCATCCTAATCCTTTTACGGTAGCTTGCGTCAACAAGACCACTCTCCCCATTGACCAAATATGCCTAGTTCCCCTCCACTTAGGCCCACATTATAAAGAAGATCTTTATTTTGACGTACTTCCCATGGATGTAGCTCACGTTCTCTTAGGTAGACCTTGGCTTTATGATCATTCAGTTAAGATTGATTGCCGACCAAATACTCATTATTTCTTCTTTAAAGGAAAGCGTATCATTCTTAATCCTGCAAAGCCATCTGATTCCTCTCCCCCTAAACCCATCTCTACACCTAACGAAGCTCCTATGAATAGGGTTCAAATCATCACACCTCGCGTCTTTCATTAGGAGAGCAGGAACACCAATTTCATGTTAGCAATAGTCACTCAAGAGGTCTCCCCAAACTCCACTTCACCCATTCCCACTGAGGTTCAAAAGTTATTGGGTGACTTCTCTGATGTTATTCCCGAAGAGTTACCCAAGGAACTACCACCCATGAGAGACATTCAACATGCCATCGATCTTATTCCTGGGTCTCAGTTACCTAATCTTCCCCATTATAGGATGAACCCTAATGAGCGGGCTGAATTAAATAGGCAAGTTGAGGAGCTCCTTCGTAAAGGATTTGTGAAGCATAGTATGAGTCCTTGTGCAGTACCAGCCTTACTCACTCCCAAGAAGGACGGATCTTGGAGAATGTGTGTGGATAGTAGAGCCATTAATAAAATCACGGTTAAGTATAGATTTCCTATCCCTAGACTAGAGGACATGTTAGACACTCTAGCTGGCTCTATTTACTACTCTAAGATCGACTTACGTAGCGGGTACCACCAAATTCGTATTCGGCCAGGGGATGAATGGAAAACAGCCTTTAAGACGCAGGATGGACTCTTTGAGTGGTACGTTATGCCTTTTGGGTTATCAAATGCCCTTAGCACATTCATGAGATTTATGACCCATATCCTACAGCCATTTATGGGAAAATTCCTCGTTGTCTATTTCGATGACATCCTGATCTATAGCAAGTCTAAAGGGGATCACCTGGACCACCTTAGACAAGTCTTCACTACTTTACGAGAAGCCAAGCTTTATGCTAATCTCAAGAAATGTTCCTTCCTTCAGTCTCAGGTTCTCTTTCTAGGCTATATTGTTTCTTCTTAGGGAATTTCTATTGACCCTGAGAAAGTCAGAGTTATTAAGGAATGGCCTGAACCGAAATCTATTACGGAAGTGCGTAGCTTCCATGGCCTAGTTTCCTTCTATCATCGGTTCGTCCGCAATTTTAGCTCTATTATGGTCCCCATCACTGATTGTTTAAAGAAGGGATCATTTCAGTGGACTCCTAAAGCTTCTAGAGCCTTTCAGGAAATTAAGGAGTGTATGACTAAGGCCCCTGTCCTTAGGCATCCCGATTTTAGTAAAGTCTTCGAGGTTCATTGTGATGCTTGCGAAACAGGCATAGGAGGAGTGTTAGGTCAGGAAGGACATCCCATAGCATTTTTCAGTGAGAAACTCAACGCGTCTAAACAAAAGTACACCATCCACCTTAAGGAGTTATATGCTGTGGTTAAGTCCCTCCATCATTGGCGGTATTACCTTTTACCCCAAGACTTTGTAGTCTATTCTGACCATCTAGCACTAGAGTATTTGCATTCAAAGCGAGAATTGCCAAAGAAGTATGCTAAATGGCTTGAATTCTTAGGTGAATATACTTTCGTCCTAAAACATCGTTCAGGAACCGAGAATCAAGTAGCTGATGCTCTTAGTAGGATAGGTGCTATCCTTCAACAATGGAGTATTAGGGCTACTAACTTTGATAAAATGAAGGATGATTACTCTTCTTGTCCTGATTTCGGTCATATCTAACAAGAAGTCTCTCATGGAAACCGTAAGGACTTCGTTGATTATGTCATCCATAATGGATATCTTTTTAGAGCCTCTAGGTTGTGCATTCCCCAATCCTCGTATAGAGACTTTCTTGTTTGGGAATTGCACGGTGGCTTTGCAGGTCACTTCGGTATGGATCGTACCATCACCTTGGTACGTGATCGTTTCTATTGGCCTTCTTGGCAACAAGACATTAAGAGAATCGTATCCCAATGTCGTACTTGTCAGTTAGCTAAAACTAAGAAGCAAAACACGGACTTATATACTCCTTTACCTGTTCCTCATGAACCATGGAAGGACCTTAGCATGGACTTTATTCTGGGTTTCCCCAAAACATCTAGAGGCCATGACTCGATTCTTGTCGTCGTAGATAGATTCTCCAAGATGGCCCATTTCATACCCTGTAGCAAGACTTCTGATGCTGTTCACGTTGCTAGATTGATTTTTCGTGAGGTAGTCAGACTACATGGTCTTCCTTCTTCTAGTCTCTGATAGAGATTCTAGGTTTGTCTGTTCGTTCTAGAGGACACTCTGGACTCTTAGCAAAACCCAGTTGAAGTTTTCTACTGCCCATCATCCCCAGACCGATGGTCAGACTGAGGTGGTTAATCGAGGTTTAGGTGACCTTCTTCGTTGTCTTGTTGGAGATCGACCTCGTACTTGGGATTTAGTGTTACCCACAGCTGAGTTCGCTTATAACCATGCGTCTAATAGGTCCACAGGAAAGAGTCATTTTGAAATTGTTTATGGTTATGCTCCTCGTGCTCCTGTTGATTTTGGCCCCCTGTCCCCACATGCACTTGTGTCTGCGTCTGTTGAGTCCTTTGCTGATCATATACATTCCTTGCATAACGAGATTAGGCTTAGATTATGTTGAGTAATGTGGATTATAAACTTGTTGTTGATGTGCATCGTAGAGATAAGGGTTTTAATGACGGTGACTTTGTCATGGTACGCTTGTGTCCTGAACGTTTTCCAAAAGGATGTTTTAAAAAGTTACATGCGCGTGCCATGGGCCCGTATGAGATTTTGAAAAAACAAGGACCGAATGCTTATGTGCTAGATCTACCCGATGATTTAGGTATTAGTCCTGCTTTCAACGTGAGTGATTTGTCACCTTACAGAGGCAACTTTGAGCCTCCTGCCTTGCCTTCTAGTGTGCCTGCAGGTCTGCAGGAGCCGACAGTGCCACCTGTTCAGCTGCCGAAGGATGAGATTGCTTCTATTGATGATGTGGAGTATGTTACCTCTTCTCAAGGAGGGTTTCGCCGATTTTGGATCTCGTGGAAGAACCGCCCAGATTGTGATGTGGGTTCCTGAGGATGATCTTCGAGATATGGCTCCAGAATTGCTTGATGACTATCTCACTTGCCAGAGTCGAGTTCTTTTCCAGTGGGAGAGAATGATGTGGATAAAAAAGATTTCTATAGGAATAAGTATAAACGTAGGAATAAAAATTAGATTCCTATCTTATTTTTATTATTCTTACTATCTTACCTTAGTAATTATCTTATTTACCTTAGTAATTATATTATGTCGATCTCATCTTAGCTAGTAATTAGTAATTTTACTATCGTTATTTTATGGCACTTACTCTATATAAAGCGGTCTTAGGGTTGTTATTTGGATAGGAATGAATGAATATTAATTAATCCCAAGTGATTTTCTGGTTTCCCTCTCAAATTCTCCTTCTTCCCTCTCAACCTTACATCACCCTGTCTCTTTCTAATGCCATATTTGATCCCTTTACAAAGGAAGGCTGAAAAGCAATTTTTGAGAACACAGTCTGTCAAAATACCTGGAATATCTGGGCCACAAAACCGAAGTAAATGCATCACATATACTAAAAGGGGAACCACACATGTGGCAGATACAAAGAGAATAAATGCACATTCAACTCAGTAGCTTTAGTCATTACTGAACATTAATAAAATAGATGAATGACTGTAAGATCAAGCCATGGGTTAAATAGAGCAAATCAAAGCAAAGATGGCATCAATATATATGCTTCATCATGCAATAAAACCATATTGGAAATGTCAAACTGCCTATGTATGTAAATTTGTAAATAGATTCAAACATTAATGCATGGCACCAAAAATTAAGACTTCCCTCATCAAACACATGCGAGCTTTTTCCACAGAAAAAACATCAATAATCGAAAACTTCCAATTTATAAGGAATCACAAATTATTAACAAGATTAATGTCAATGCTGGAGAAAAGAGAGTACAAGAAACATTTTTGTCACAACTTGGCTGGAAAAGTTGAATGTGGAATCATAATATTATTAAGTAAAAGTCATGCGTTGAACTAGCGACTTACTAGTCATAGGTTGGATAGAACAAGCAACTTACAAGTTGCAGCAGCACCAGGCCACTAAATCAATAAGCAATATTTTCTCCACAAAGACGCAAAGTCCTATAGCACCTTAGATGCTTAAAGAATTGAATATGTTTGTATGTACCCTTGACAGATATTTGTTTTATTGCTGCACCCTTTTTCTAGGAGAAAGAATGAGAGAAGAAAAAGAAAAGGAAGCAAAACAATTCACCCATAATAACAGCATGACACATTTAAAGTCCTGATTCACATTTAAGGGTCACCTGCTTAAATATGGTACTGGTTCCTGATCCACTGCATCCCACTAAAAGAAGTTTCTGCAATAGTCTCTCCTCAAAGTAGTCGGGGAGAACTCTGCTGGCTACATGATTCACTTCTTCACCATAAGGATGTCTATATTTTGACGGAACTGGGAGTGATAAAAGAGCACAAACCATTTTGGTTCCAGCCTGAAAAATTTATTCAAAGCATAAGCAAGTAATGCATTATGGCTGAACATTTGAGCAGTTAAAGGAGACCAACAGAAGATTTAAACACACCTTGCCCCAGATGTATCCTTTTGTATTCTTTTGTCCCTCTTCCTGGTATGAACCATCTTCATTGACCCAAAAGTGTGGATTTCCAGCACACTGGACTCCTGCCAACTGCAAAGTTAAAATTCATGTTAGTGATGCTGCCAGCATATTTTGGTATAAGCATAACTCATCTGAGAAGACTCAACCTGCAGCATCCGCAACTCTACTTTTGTAATCTCTCTGCCATTTATGAATACTTGAGTATTTCCGTTGCTAGCATTTGGCTTGATCTCATCCCCTACATTCAGGTGAGGACTAATTATCTGAGATGGCTTCTGTCCTTCCTGTGGATTAGGTAACATGAAACCTCCAGCTTCAGACACAATACATGAAATGTAAAGTCAAGAAAAATGGAGTGTGTCAAATTATAATTACCTTTCCCCAAAGACCAGATACTCTATCATACCAATATTGCCCAGGTTTGAGATTCTTTGGCGGATTACAGCAGTTTTGAAGTAGAACGAGTTCGTCATGACATAGATGCCTCCCATTCACACAGATGTACTCTGGTGGCATTTGATTGATATCACAGAATTTCTCAGCCTTCATTATTTGTCGAATCTCCAAATCATTTAGCAATCGCTTCAAGATTCGAGAACATTTACCCAAATTCCCTCGCTTAGACTCATCAATAGGATACCCAATACAAGTAACACATTTTCTCCCTTCGGGCATAGATCCCATTGCCCTCAGAACACAATTACTGCAATACTTTGCATTGCAAACAGTGCAAACCTCCTTCTCGGTAAATCTGCTACCTTTAAGGCAGCGGTAACAAGCACCTTTCCTGGATTTATTCATAGCTTCCTTCTTCACTCCCTCAGTTAGAGCCTCCCCAGATGTTGATTCATGATCACCACCAACATTGGAGCCAATGTCACGAAAAGTCACCATAGGAGCTCTTCTAACATCAGCACTAGGCATTCCATCGCCCTCACCTGTCCTAAAAGAAGACACTGCAGAAGATGGATAGTCTGTGCTCAACAAGGACTTTGTTGATGCCCAACTTGGATGATTTAAATCATCAAATTCCAGATTTCCCCGAATAGAACTGGAAACCCTCAATTCCTCTGACCTGGATGATAAATCCCGAGATTTGGCAAAGCTCTCACAATAATCCACGGTGTGTGAACTTCCCCCAAGCAGCTCTTGTGAATGTTCAAGGCTAATGGAAGAACAACCGAGTTCAGATGAGCTATCCAGGACACCCGATGATTCCACAAACCCCTGACAACCACTAGAGGAGTCTAGAACCCCTGAGCTACATAAATCACCAGTCGGAGAACCACTTTTAGCTCTTTCCTCGGATGCCACCAGAGAATGAGGCGAAAGAGTAGCTTCAGATGCTAGTTCCACTTCCTTTAACCCATAATTACTCCCATCTATCTCCCTCTCGAAATCCATCACAGAAGTTGGAGAAACATTCCTATCAGATCCCAATTTAGTGAGCTCCGCAGAGAACTTCTTGCTCCGGTTATTGGGAGCCTCTAAAGGCTGAACAACTGGCAATGACACCCTATCCGGGAAAAGGTTTGAGGAAACCACTGAAGCAACCGGAATCCTCTCTACATTAACTGGAAGTGCCCGAGGGATATCGAAGTCCAAAGGTGGACCATGGTATTCCATGGCAAAGGAGTATTCCACACTACCCTCCATAGATGAGCCCATCGGCAACATTTTTTCTCAAAAATGCGAACCCTGAATCCCAAATTTCCAGCGTACTGCCTAGCTTACGTTAATCAAAAGAACCCTAGCTTCTTCTTCAACCAAGACTAACACGAAGTCTCTAGATCGAGAATCCAATAACAATATCACACATCATGAATTTGGCATCGAAAGCTAAGAATAAGCTCATAATAATATGGGTTTTACCTCAATGATATAATTAGACCCAGAAAACCAACACATGGAGTAAGAAGCAACAACCCGTTCAGCAAACATTAGCAACAGAGAAAACTGAATTCTTATTCTTTAGCATAAATGGAAATTGGAGAAGATAGGCAAAAGGGTTGAAGAAGCTTACCACTGAAGAGGGGAAAGGCAGCGGAAAAAAGGGAAGACAGGAAGCGATAAACCCAAAGAAGAGGGTGTTGAGAGATGTGAAGTTGGTGGTCTGGGGAGAAGGGAAGGGAGAAGGCGTGCTTGGGAAAAAGTGTGGGAAAAGGGAACAGTGGGTTGTTATCCATTGTTTTGCTGTTAAAGCATGGAATCTTTTGGTTTTTTCTGCGTGTTTTGGGAAAGGATCGCGAGGTAATCTAGTTCAGTGGTAATTGAAGAACAGGACCCCAAAACTTGTAATTACAACCGAGGACCGTACACTACGATCCGAATTCCTAAGGGTATTATTATAAAAAAAAATATTGTAAACATTTAGATATACAATTTATAAATATATATTGTATTAAATCCTGAGTTTAATACTGATATTATTACCATAAATTGTAACAACTTTTCTATCATAAATTTTCAATTCTATATATCCTTCGTCTCCTTTTTATAACTTTAATATAGCTTTATCAAGTATAGGGGAGTACAACAAGTACAAGCCTAATGTCTTGATGTTCCACGCTTATGACAAACACTTCTACCAAGAATTTCAAACTTCTTTGGTGGATCATTTTTTATGAATTTTTTACTTTTTTTTCTTTTGGATATCTTGGTTGACGTAGGTATTGTTAAACTCATGACTACGCCCATGCCCACGCTTACGTTCACGTGGGCAATAATTATTTTATCTTCTCTTAGGAGAAGCAACATTCACTTCAAGAAATGTTGCATGAGTTTTAAACAATGGTGTTGAACTAGTGGTTGTACTTGATGGATATTCAAAAGCAGTTGATTGTTTTCCTCTACCAAAATCAGACATGAGATGAAATCTGCATGAGTTTTAAAATTATGCTTTCTATATTGTTGCTGGAGGACCATATTTTCAGCATAAAAAGTAGAGAAAGTCTTTTCCAACATCTCATCATTTGTGACATGTTCTCCACATAACCTCAACTGAGATAATTTTAAATATGTCTAAATTATATTTACTGGTTATTTTATAATCCCGCAACATCAAGTACATCCACTCGTATCGGGCACGAGGGAGGATAACTATTTTTAAGTAATTGAATCGATCTTTACGAATATTCTAGAGTTCTTGTGGGCTTTTAAGAGTCGCATACTAATTTTTAAGGCTCTCATGTAAATGATGGCGTAGTAGAATCATTGCCTTTGCGTAGTCTTGCTCAAACACGTTTGAGCCGTCATTCACAATTTCACCCAAACCAAGACTGGTTGAGTGAAGCTCCGCATGTAAGACCTAAGATAAATAATTCTTTTCGGTCACATCCAATGCAATGAATTCCAACTTTGTAAGGTTAGCTATTTTTTTCTTTTTCTTTTTTCAACTACAAAAATAAAGTGCAAAATATAAATAACGAGAAATAAAAATTGTAAAGAAAGTAAATCACTGAAAAATAAACTACTGAATAATAAAATTCTTTTAAATAAAATAGTTGTTTGGAAGCTTCGTACCTCTACCAATATTTGTGCAATCATCCGATTGTACTTCGGGTATGTGGGAAAAAATTACCCAAATCTGGTAGCCCTCCATTAGCTTCAGGTAATGGAGGTTTGTATATATCAGATTATATAATCACGTTAAGTGGTATTCCAATCAACTTCTAGTGATGGAAGTATGTATATGGTGATGGGCGAGGAGATTGTCAATCCATCCCGTTTCTTATATTTGTGGTGATATAATATAGTATCGTATATATAATAAATGTTAGTATTAAATCTAAATTAAGATTCATATTTGCAATATTTCCATGCTTAATAAAATCACATAAACAATATATAGCTTGCTTAAGTTATGCTTTAGCCATAATTTGAACACAAATCAAAATTTCAAAAACTATATTGATTACTGTTAGAAATTATAAAGTATTAGTAGATTCATATGACCATCCCATGACAAAAGCAATACAATATTTATACAATATGACCAATACATAACAAAGTATTGTCTCCGTGCATATATATATATATATATGATAAGATAGAGTGATAATATGTAAATGAAATAGCGTGAATCATAATACTCTAATTTCAAAGTACTACAATCAATAATGTAAAAATAGGAATCATAAATCATGCCTTTATGAATGAAAAATACGTGTGATGAAAAATAAAATAAAAACTAACATACATGATGACGATATATATCACCATATATGTTATATGTTAAAATAAAATGTATGCACCATGCAAGAAAACTAAAATGACTAAAATCAAAAGAAGGTAATGTTGATAGTAACCAAATAAATGAAAAATAAAGTTTAGGTTAAAACATCTTCTCACCTAAAATAATCGTGTTGATAACACGTTGTAATATTGATAAAAATAAAAGAGAGATAATATAACAATATAGAGAGGAAGAGAAAATGTGACTTTTGATTCTCATTGATACATGTAAATTCCCTCTTACATTTACAATTCACAATATCTCATATATATAATACCCATACTTATTACATCCATAATGAGAAGGAGTTAGATAATATGAAAAAAGGTGGATGATATGTAGAGTTGGGGAATCATTATAGAAAAGCTGTGATAGCTTATGCTTATGGTAATAATATCAATATTAAACCTAGGGTTTAATACAATAAATATTCATAAAATGTACGTCCACAATATGTAAATAGGATATTAGTGATCTCATATGAATGCTATATTATTCTTGGCAAATTTATAGTCTTGATAAAGTATGAAATAGTAAAATCTTCTATGTCCTTGATAGAATTCAAGTTGACACAGTTGACCATTTAAATTTACTATAGTATATAATGATGCATCAATGTAATGTCATATGCTATATTTTGCAACTAATATTATTGCATTAGCACATAAGTGAATAGTCATCCAATTAGGGTAAAATTGTAATCAATGCTTCAAGTTGGAAGCAAAATGACCTGCTAGAGTTGTTGATTATGCATTTGATTTATAGACCCTTGTTAGAGAGGTCTAGAAGTGATATGCCGATATTCATACAATGATTTTTAGTATGGATCAATTACATATCCCATTATTCCTTAAGCCAATTAGAATAAACCTTATGCTTATTTTAAAAAAATTGGACGAGCCTTATGTGTGTCTACACTCTCCCATGGATATGAAAATAAGCCACAAAAAGGCTACAAATATCTGTTTCCTCTGCCTTAGTGGGGAAAGAATAGGAGATTCAGATTATTAAGCAAGTAAGCACTCAGAAGATTCCTTCCATGAGATATAGACCTAAAGAAAAATCAAAGTACACTTGATTATGCTTATGTTTGCTAGATGCAGTTTAGCTACAACTTCAATTTGTTATGGCCAAGAAATTATGAAACTAATATATGTTTTGACTAAATTTCCAACTCATATAGAATTCATTGTCGTGACTTCAAATAAGTTAATGGCAAGTATGATAAAAATACACTATAAGCATATGATATGAGTCCAAAGAGTTAAACTCTCGTAAGAAGAGTTATAATCATTAAAAATGATAGCAAACTTGCCACAATTAGTTGACATATCCATATGGATAGAATCTAAGAATAGATTTTGCTAGCGAATAAAATATCCATTAATTATCCTTACACTGGTATAAGATGGTATAAAGTAGATACTGGGGATGTCTTTACCTAAACAGCTACAACTAATAATAGATAAAAGTAATAATTATTCTCAATTCATTATGGAATGTCATTGGATAAGTTATTATTGAGTTGAAATAGCCAAATGTATCTACTTAATGAGTGTGATTTTTATGGATAAGATGTCAAACATTTGAAGATGTCATACCAATTGACTATAAGTGGGTTTTCATAAAAAAAATAATTTAAAAGTTAATTTGGTGACACATGACTTTGTACAAAAGCGAGGTTTTCGTCCTTGATAGGGTTTTTACTAGCGAAGTTTTCAAATGTAAATAATATTAAAGTATGCTTGTATATATAAATAAAATCATACGTAATATTACATATGAAAGAGACATACTAAGTTGAGGGAAGAAAACTGTACTCTTCCTTATCCATCGTTTTATCCCATTGGGTTTTTCAGGCAAGGTTTTTAATAAGGCAACATCTTAGAGATGTAATATTAAGAGAGAGTGATGTAAATATCATAAGACATACACCCAAGGGGAGTGTTGTAAATATCTTATTTACATATTGTGGATATATAATTTATAAATATGATTATATTAAACCCTAGGTTTAATAATGATATTATTACCATAAACTGTAACAATTTTTCTGTTATGATTCTCCAACTCTACATATCCTCCACCGCCTTTTCATATAATCTAACTCATTTTCATTATGGATGTAGTAAGTATAGGTATCATATATATGAGATATTATGAATTGTAAATGTAAGAGATGACTTATATGTATAAATGAGAATCAAAAGTCACATTCTATATTGTTATATTATATCTCTTTGATTTTATCAATATTACAACACATTTTTAATATTTATAAAAAATATTATTATATAGTAAATATATTCAATTATCTTTTTACTTTAGATACTAATTCGTTCTTTGGACATAATTTTGTTGCTCCCTAGAAATTATTACTTGTTATAAATTGATCTTCTTAAAAAGTAAAAATATTTTATCACGTGTCTCCTTCATTTTCATCATCTTTGATTTGTCAACTTATTACCTCCCTTCTCTACTCCACATGGCTTAAGCAAGAGTCTCATCCAATTTCACCTTCCTCAATAGACCCAAAAGTGCAACCATAACCGCTACAGATGGGAACACGTAACTATAAAGAAGATGCGGAGAGTTTTTATTTTATTTTATGATTATTTCTTCTTTAGTACAAGAGTTGGAATATAGAACATTAAGTATCTCTATCCCATTGACACTACTTACACATTAAACTCAAATGCCAACTAACAAAAATCCAGTAAACCCACCTTAACCCAAGGAACACCAGAAAGAAAATAATCCTACAGCTAAGCACAAAAAACAAGTCACTTTTCCTAAGCCCTACATTGACAGGGAATCGGCCACATGATTCCCTTCTCTAGGTTGGAGAATGATATAAAAATTTTCCCATGTCTTTCTAAAACTTTGAATTATAGTCAGAGTAAAGTTACGCTGCCACGGTCTCCCTTCCTCCTCAATACACCATTTGACTACATTTAAAGAGTTGAACTCAAACACCAAGGAGAAGTTCCTCATCCAATAATCCCCTTTCATCAGTTGAATAGAAAAACTAATGGCGTTCACCTCTACTTCATTAAAATCCATAACATCTCATGAGCGCAAGAAAATACATTGGAAAGAGCCATGCCAATCTCTAAGTACACCTGTAATACCCCAAATTGAGCGGAGTGTTATAAGAATTGATTTGGCTACTTATATCAACATGGTATACCATTCTTTTGGTGATTCCATCCTAATAACTCCACAGTTAAGCGTGCTGGCCGTGGAGCAATTTTAGGATGGGTGACCTTCTGGGAAGTTCTGAAAATTTCTCGGAAAGTGCGTGAGTGAGGACAAAGCGCACTAAAAGGACTCGTGTTGATCTGTGGGGCTAGCCAATCAATCTGAAAGCACTCCAAGGTAGCCCCCGTGTGGTCGTGTCGACTCGGGGTGTTACAACACCCCCAAGTGAACCTTTTTTGTTCTCCTCCAAAATCAAGGCATCCATGTTCCACTTTAGCACTCTGCTCCTTGGAGGAGCCCCTTCGAAAGATTTAGCTTGTGGTTGTCTAGGTCTACTTCAATTTAGCTTCCACCTAAGGCACAGGGAGTTTCTAGCCACTTTACTAGGTGGGTAAGGAAACTATGTTCCCTAAGATTTGATCCACCAACTTAGTCTTAGAAGTATTATTTATTTGATACTAACCACAGAAGAATGCTTATTCTGAAAATTTCTCTCATTTTGTTCTTTCCAATTTGATCAAATGATTATCAAGAGAATGGCTCTTTGGACTTTTGAGAAAAACTCTCCAAACTTGAAGCATCTCCACTGATTGAAAGCATCCAAGGTTGAAAGAGGTAGGACCCATGAAGATGTGGAGAGTTATGAAAGACAAAGAAGAAATTTATCAAATTTCAATATAATATCGTGGAAAGTGGGCAAAGATGTTATTGCTAGTTGTTTGTAGCATGCATGGGTGTCATTGCATAGATTTTGCAACATGTAGCTTGTTCTACTGCTGCTCATGGGTTTTTTGTAACTAGATCTAGTTGGTGAAGTGACTAAATAATGGTAATAATGGTAAGTTAGTGTCATTTTTTCTACATAGTAAATTTTCATTTTCTAAATAGCTACTTGATCGACATGTGTGTGGCGTAATGCAAAGGATATATATGCTTTATATTTCTAATGATACTTATGAAAACTACAACTAATAATATAAATAATGTTTATGTTTATGTTTAATAATATCAAAAAATTGATATTCAATTAATTGTCTCACTATACTATTTAAAATAAAAATCATAACAAATTATAATGTTATAATACTATCATATATGTGATTATCCATAAAATATTATTAAATTAAACAAAAATCAACTTTTTTCATGTTATTTAAATTGATAAAAGTTTACCTCTTTTTTACATGTGATTTTTTTAAATATGTTTACTAGTTATTCAATTAATTTTTGCTAGTTATCATTTTAGTTTACTTATTTTGGTGTATTCATTGAGTGTTGTTATATTTGTTTTCTATAAAAAAAAAGATCTTATGAGATGTTTGTTCACTGTTGCCTTGAGGTTTCTTTTTGTCCTAGTAATGACTAGATTAACTTCCATGGTGAATGATAGGTCTTTATATGTTTCTTAATTAGTGCCTAGTAAGTTGATTTACTAAAACAAAATGAAATTATGCATATTAAATTTCTTAATTAAGCATGTATTCTAATACTCATGTACTAGTTAATATTTTATTGTAAGCTTAGATAATAAAGAATATGAATGCTTTTGACATTTTTCAAAAAGTATTTGACTAAATTAACTAAATTAAAGTGATGATTTATAACTAATTCAATTATCAAACTAATCCTTAGCAAGTATGACCTCTGAAATACCCATGCTTTTATTAATACCAATAATTTAGAGATAGGATTGCATACATCAAGATTTTATTTTGAAAAGATAGGATTAAATGAAAAAAATGTATAACATTTTAAAAATATAGTGAGTTATTTCATTTCATTTTTTGCTCAAGGGGAAGGGCTTGAAACCTAACTATAAATGGTCTGATTTACATGCTAGGGATAATCCTAAATTGCTTAACCGTGTTGAAGAAATGTCACAAAATATCGCATTACTAGTGCCATTGATGTTCTAATTTTTTTTTAAAAGTAAAACCCATTTAAAAAAAGGAATGAAGAGGGTGGAGAAAATAATATATTATTTATCTAGAGGCATGGGAATGAAATGCCTTAATAGGAGGAAATATCCTTTGTTGGCTTGGACATAAGGGATGCGAGAGGGCTATAAATGTTGCAACGGAGGAGTTCAATGGGAGTTAGAAGGAGCATTTTCTTGGATTGTGGACCCATAGTTTTGATTAATCAAATAAGGAGGGTGAAGTGGCTAGGCTGGGTTTATTGAGAGCATGGATGCATGGAAATCCCAGTAACTAGTTATTTCCCATCCCAAAAATGTCCTTGGGATAGAAACTTCACCAAAAACATCAAAATCTATCTGAAAACATCTTATAATGAAAATATTTAGAAAAAAAATGGACGAAAGCCACCATTAAAGATGGTTAAGGGTAACAAAATTAGAGAGGAAATAAGATAGATAGAGGAGGGAAGAAGATAGTAAGACAAACGCATTGATGAGAATAGAGATGCAACGGAAAAAAATGAAAGGAAACAGCTGAGTGAAACTTACTGCTTGCTTGGAGATCAAACTTACTATTTTCTTTGTTCTTGTATAGAATTTTAGGATTTTTTTCACAATTGCTAGTAGTGGTTGCTCATACTCTCCTTCCACTTTCATTAGCTGGAAATCCTGGATTCACATTTCAACTGGAGGACAAACACCAAACAATGCCTCTTTTTTCCTCAAGTAACACCCTTATCTCTCTCCTCTAATTTTTGGATTTTTTATATATCTTTTTATTTGTTTGTGGTTTAGGGTGAGCACTAGGGCTTTACTAGGATTATGAGTCATATACCATATTTTAATACCCTAAATTTTAGCTAATCCTAGTCACAAAAAAATTAATATTGTAACATAGTTCTAATCTCAGGAATTTTGTATTTCTATTTTACCCTAACTTAAATTATCTTAACCTAATTCTAAATTTTAAACCAAAAACTAATTTTTCCTCTTTTATTTTTCTCCTCCCCCTTTTCCTTTTTGTGTTCTCCCCCACTTGCCTAGCTTCTTTTTCTTCTTCTCCTTATGCTTTGTGTGAACCTGCTCTTTTTTCTCGACTAAATCTCCCTGCCATGCTCCAATCCTATGACTGCACACTACCCTCACCATTACCATCAACTCTACTTTTTGAGTGATGGGTTGCGTTGACAAACAGAACGATCACCTCACATTCCCTTCTCCCTCTCTTCATGCACACAACCTGTCTGTATATATATATATATACACACACACAGCTCATGCACTAAGCCTGTAACACCCCCAAATTTACTACCGAAAAATTTCGTTTAATTTAAAAGATTTTAGCAGAAACGAACAGATGAAAATGTGAATTCGGGGGCATTACCGCCATACTTAGTACCAGATCGATTCACTCCTACCGACCCGATACTAAGTGCTAAGGCTAACTAAGAATAACATCAAACACAAGTCACTAATAAAGCATAAGTTATATGGAATCAGAGTGTGAAAGTCGAAAGTTACAATCCGAAGTATAGTTTAAAAGAACCAAATGTCAGAGGACATAATACAGCGGAATAAAGAAAAATACGATAATACAGAGAAACAAGACAAAGGATGCTCTCCGGCCACGTCACTCTCGACCCCTAAGTTAGATCCAGACTCAACTCTCAGCCCTGAAAGTGTCACAGACATCGTCCCCTACCTGCAAAACTCAGACAGGTCTTCTGCTCGTGGGAATGAGCAGTACCCATGAAACGGGTGATCAGTACGCTACGTACTGAGTAAGGTAACAGACGCACTAAGGCCCACATACATAGAGATACATGACATAGCTGACATAGCTCGTAAATAATAAACAACAACACATATGAACAATGCTGGTCTCGAATCAGATAACTTTCTCATTATATCTCTGATAATTATAATCGATTCACATCATAGTCTTTATCAATCCCTGTGAGTGCGGGAGCCCCACTATTATAGCTGGTGGAACAGTCACGAGGGCCATGCCCTGCCACTATTATAGCCGGTGGAACGGTCGCGAGGGTAATATACCCTGCCACTATTATTTACCAGTGGACCGGTCTGGCCCCGACTCACAAGGTATTCCATTGTAAATATTAGTATCTTTCCATGTCTTATCGCTTTTACGTTTGGTTTGTTGAGCACGAAATCCCCCACTATTATAGCCGGTGGAACGGTCGCGAGGGCACATGCCCCGCCACTATTATAGCCGGTGGAACGGTCGCGAGGGTAAGATACCCTGCCACTATTATAGCCGGTGGACCGGTCTGGGTTCGGCTCAACATCTTTCTATGTAAGTAATTAGTGTTTTAACGTGTCTTATTCGAGGGCATTTCACCTTTGTCATGCATGGCCAGAGGGCCTCAACACATCACATCAAAACTGATGACATATTCGTACTATCATATATTAATGAGGACACATGCACACGTCTCGATTCCAAGCCACGCTACACATGGAACAGTTAAGATAATGGCGTTTAAACCACGACACATAAATCATATAGAACATCCACGGCACGTAGGATACATGTCACACATTCAGCCTTAGCTATATCCCTACTCGGTTTAGGTTACCGAGCTATCTCCCGCACTTATATTAGGCCACTAAACACCCTTTGTAATTATCATACTTAACACATTTCTCACATCGGAAACCCAAATCATGACCCTCAGACTCAACTCTCCCTCATACCTCACTCCTTCTCATTTATTCTTATTATTTCATTTTCTTTTTCCACCTTCTCAAATTAGGGTTTCCTTCCCAAACCCTAGGTACCCTTATATCATCCTACGTACTATTTTTCACCTCGAGCCTCCAAACTCCCAAACGGACCTTCCATTACCTTCCCCACGTCCCAAAGTAACTTTTCATATGTAAGGTTCGCCCCCATGCGGACCTTAACCTTCCTATGCAAATCCTATCATTTCCACCATGCCAAACTCTATCATTCCCATGCAAACCCTTGTTCTCCCATGCAACCTTATTGTCCCCCACACTTCTATTTATTTCATTCCCCTTTTTCTCATCATTTCACAATTACAGATTACCTAGGTCGTCCATACCTACGTTAACCAACGTACTTCCCCTTGGTTATCTTAATTGCTTGTTTTTCTCTTTCAAGTTCCTACTCCACAAAACCTCATCAAATAACCTAGCATGCATGTCGTAGGGGTCACCTCACATCACATCATATTTGTAGCATGCCATATTAGTACATACAGACAAGAGCACGAGAACATACATCGGTTCCACGCTGCGCTACATAATAACATAGATAACATACAGATTATAGCATACAACCGCACAAGGCATCCAAGACAGGTAAAACATGCAATACACACAGGTGGCCTTAGTTACGTCCTTACCTAAATCGGCGCCGGGCTTGGAGCACACTCCTACACCTCTTGGGGTTTGACCCGGTTCACCTATAAGGAAGAAATACTAAGGGTCAATCTCCCTCTACCCAAATTATCATAATTTCCTATCTTACCCCTATCCTGGTCTAGTACTATAATTAACATTGATAATAGTAGTTTATAATTAAAAGGTGGGGTTATTATTATTACTAATAATGATATTGTTATTAATACCAATAATAATAGTAAAATACTAATAATAATAATAGTAATGATACTAATAATAATAATAGTAATGATAATAATAATAATAAATAAATAATAATAATAATAATAATAATAATAATAATAATAATGATGATGATGATGATGATGATAGCAACAACCACGATCTGATAATACTCATAATAATAGTAATAATAGTAAAAATAATACTAATGATAATAATAATAGCAACAATAATATTGGTGATGATAATAATGATAATAATAGTGCAATAGCAATAATAATACTAAAAATAATGATAATAAGGATTACACCACGATATTAAGGGTTAGAACAATAACATAAAAAAATAGTAATAATAATAGTAATAGTAATAATAATAATAATAATAATAATAATAATAATAATAATAATAATAATAATAATAACAATGACAATGAAAATAATGGTGATAGCAATAACGATAGTAATAATAATAATAATAATAACAATAAGGATAGTGACAATAATAATGATAATAACACTACAACAACACAACCATAATAATAATAATAATAATAATAATAATAATAATAATAATAATAATAGGAATAATAATAATAATAATAGGAATAATAATAATAAGAACGATAATAATAATGTTGAGGACACTAGTAATAATAATAATACTAAGGGTAAGAACAATAATAATAATAATAAAGACAGCTACAATTACCATAGCCCTATTATTAATAATAATGATAATGATAATGATATTAATAGTGACAATGTTGCTATTAGTAAAACTACTAAAATAATAATAATAATCATAATAATAATAGAGATACTAAAGATGTTAGTCATAGTTAAAGTAACACATGTGATAATGATAATAATAATAATAATAATGCTAATAGTAATAATAATAATAATAATAATAGTAATAACGACAATAATAATAACGATAATAATAAAATAGTAATCATAATAGTAATGATAATAGTAGTGATAATAATAATAAGGATAATAATAGTAATACTAGCAATATTAACAATAATAATAACTTAATAGGGTCTTGTATTGCTTAATACCATTAATTAGAAGTTCTTAGGGGCAATGTTAGGGCCTGTCAATAATAATAATAATAATAATAATGGTAGTATTAATAGTAATTATAGTAATAGTGTTAATAATAAATAGATTAATAATATTAAATTTTATTAACCACTTATTTTATTCCAGGTCTAGGGTTTTAGGGAGTTGGACCACCTGGCTGGGGTGGTGGCACCGGCGGCAGCGGTGGAGGAGGAAGAAATTGGGAAAGGTGGCTATGGAGGCTAAAGGAGGAGAAACTAGGGGAAAGTGGAAGTGTAGGGTGGTAGAGTAGGCACTCCTGGTGGTTTTGGGGGGTGGTGATGGTGCTGGAAGCGGCGGTACAGCCAGCGGCGGCGGCGCGAAGGTGACGCAGGGCTGGAAGGGTCGATTTAGGGAGAGGTTTTCGCACGGCCGGGGTGACACGTGCGGCGCGAGGCAGGGAAGCTAAGGGGGTTGGTTGTGTAGAGGGCGGTGCAGGGAGGATGTTGGTGGCACGGGCAGGCGGCAAAGGTGGCTGAAGGCGGAGGAAAGGGCGGCCGAAGGTGGGGCGGCGCGCGTTGGGATTTTTCTGGGTTCCAGGTTTTTCAAACCCGATTCAGGCGGCCTTCGGGGCTATTTATAGGTAAATCGGGATGGGAAAACGACAAAGGTGCGAGGGGGAGTCGGGGGTTAGGTGCTTGCGTGTCCGGCGAGGCTGGCCGGCGCAGGTCTGCTGTTGCAGACTGAGACCCATCGGGGGGAAAGAAGAAGAGGATTGCGTGCGGGAATGGCTGAATCGATTGGTCACATCTGCAGGGGAGTCAACGGGTATGAAAGGGCGAAATGACCGGTGATATTGGCGTGGCGTTGAAGGTTTTGCTTGCCGGCGAAATTTTCGGTTGCAGATGACGAAGGACGACGACGTCGCGAGGAAGAAGAAGAGGAAGAGGCTGGACCGGCGGTCCAGCAGAAAAGAAAAGAAAGAAAGAAAAGGGGGCAGGCTGAACCGGCCCGGAGAAAAGGGGAAGGAGGGGCGCGGGAGAGGGACGGGCCACGAGGGGGAGGTGCTGGGCCTGGCAAGCCGGCCCAGTCGGGGAAAAAAAATAAGGAAGAGAAGGGGAAAGAAAGAAAAAGGAAAAAGGAAAAAGGGAAAAAGGAAAAAAAGAAGGGAAATTAGTAGTTGGATTAATTAGCATGATTTGAAGTAAATTTTGGGTTTTTAATAAAATAATTATATTAAAATAGTAATTAAATTCTCTTCTTAGCTTAATTTAGGGATTTTTGAAGAAATTTTCTAGAATTCCATTTTAATTAACAAAACACTCTAATTTTATCCAATCAAATTATTCATAAAGTTTTTATTAACTTAAAACTATTTTCTCCTTCTTAATTCAAATAAAATAATTTATTTAATTAATTTCCAATTAAAATCCTTAATTATCTTAAAATACCAAAAGTCCTCCTATTTAAAATACTCATAAATTCCTTCTTGATTCATCCTAATAAATTCCCTTTCATTTCAATAAAAGTAGCTTATTTTAATTAATTTCCTAATAATTCCCTATTCGGCCATGATTTCCTAAATTAGGGTTTTGGGGTATTTCAGAGCCGCTCCTTCTCCTTCTCCCTCCACTTTTCTATTGAAACATTAGAAATACAAGTTCTCCTCCTCCTTACCATTGCCAAAATAACTTAAAAAACTCACCATCGATTAGTCCAACTGAAGCACCTACACCACCTTTAGTCACCTTTGCCTTTCCTTTACCCATGGCATTGGCCAAATCCTCTGTTACTACCCCATTCACCTATGAAACACACCATACCCCCTTCCCTTTTTCTTTCCCCTTGCCTATGGCAACAACCACCACATTACACCATCCCTCTTTAACAACTTTCACCACAACTCACACTCCATCATCGGCCAACCACACTGTAGCAACCTTTTTTTCTTTTCCTTCTCTTGGCCACAGCATCAAAAACCAAGCACCACCCCCACCATTCAACCGCAACAACCACACCATGCCCTCCACCTTTAGTTACATCCACGAAAACCCACCCCCTTCTTTGACCATTTCCATAGGTGCACACCCCTTTCTTTGGCTAATACCACTGGTGCTTACCACCTAGCAATGACAACTTGTGTTGTTTCTACCACCCCTCTTGGCTTGCCACCTTGCCGCTCCTCCTCCCTTGTTTGTGCAAGTTCTCCCAAAGTGGTTTATCTCACTTTAATCCTCCATTCTTCAACCCTTCTGTTTCCTTAAAATTTCATTAATTATGTTTTTTAATCCTAATGGTGTTATATTATGGTTTCTCAGGTTTTTTTTTTGAGGTTTCAGAGAAGGAAAAATATGATTAATGTGTGTAGAGACCAACGTCATATTTGTAAGGATACTTGTCGTAGTCTAGGATTTTTGGTTACTAAATTGTTATGCATGTTTTTGTGTTATACCATATTATTGTTATTATGTGATTAAATGTATAATTGTTAATGCTATGATATGTACTTGATACTATGTGATAAAAAATGAGCAAGTAAAGATTATGCGGTATTGTTATTTTATATGGAAAAAAATCACTGATGTGGTATATGGTTGTAAAACAAGTTTATTAATTAAGGTATGATGATTATGGAATGAGTATAATAAATTATATGGAGATAAATGGAGGATTTGGGAATAATGTTAGCAAACATATAAGATTTGCATGAAATGAGGGTTTTGTTATCAATAAGGGTATTTTAGTCAACATGGGTTACATATGAGAATCATGGTATTTTAAGGTGTTATTTAATCTAAAATAAGCTAAGGAATTTATACGAAGTGCTTAGAGTAGTTGTGAATGACCCAAGTTTAATAAAGTATGAGAATTGTTTGATGTGGGAATAGTAATCCTAATATGACGAGGCTATTATCAGATGTGTGAAATGGTAGAATTAGACCATAAAATTTGAATATGTTGTTAACCTCGGTGTTTTGGGGATTTACATGGAATCTAGTATTTTTTGAGCCCTACAAGGAAAAGTTATGATGAATTTGTGAAATTATGGTTTATAATCCTTAAGAATAGTAACTTTTGAGATATGGTTATTATTGTATGTGCAAGACCTTAAATTTAGGCCTTAAAATTTGAGTATGCTGCTATCGATAATTTTTAAGGAATAGGTAAGAAGGTTGTTGGTTAAAAGAGTAGCAGAAAAAGATTTATGATAAAAGTGTGAAGTTAGGGTTTTGGGGAAATATAAGGGTCTTAACCCTAAAGTATGACCTTATGATCTTCATGACGGTCTTTACCTAATTTAAATGTATTATGCACTCTTCAAATCAATCATGAATAATATATTAATCATTTAAAGTGAACGACCACGTGATTCAGGCTCAGATGTCTTATGGGTCTGTTCTACTAGACTATAATAGTGGCTCAGGTGTGTTTTCCCTGATAGGTGCTTTAGTCTGTTCCATTGGATTAATGATATTGGAGCCTTAAAATCAACATGAAAGATAATATGATTTGAGATAAATAACCTTATGGATAAGATACTAATGACTTAAAGTGGAAGAGTACGTAAGTCAAGATCAAGTTGTTGGGTTTGTTCAACTGGACAATAATAGTGTCTCAAGTATATTGTCCCTAAGAGGTTCTTCTGTTTATTTCATCAATTTAAAAACAATGGCTTAGGAGAATTTTTTCCTGAAATGTATTGGGTTCGTTCCACTAAATGATAATAGTGGCCTAGATATGCTATACCTGATAGGTGTTTCAGACCATTCTACCGGTTTATGAATTGTAGAGTCCTTGAACTCAATATAAATAAAATAATTAAATGGTTATATCTAATAAAGAGGTATGGATCAACACTTAATGGTGTGTAATCAAAGTGGAGGGAAGAGTTGGATCGATAGCTATTGTTTGGTTGTATCAATCATGAGTTTATGTAGCATAAACACTTGGTTTAATGTTGATTAAACTGATACAAATGCTACGTTCAGGCTGGACTTCTTCGAAGATTGAAGCTAGTTTCAATGTTCGAATGAATGAGATCAATGGAAGAGGGAATGTCCCAGGCTTTCCTTGATCAAAGGAGGCTCAAAATAGAGGATAAAATGCAGACCTTGCTGTGTTAAATTTGTGCTAAAAAAATTCTGTATATCTCTTCTATTCCATGCATGTACAAGGGTATATATATATAGGAGGAATTAGCCGGCACCTTAAGCTTAACCCAGCCGAGATTCCTACCTTAATTCAAGCCCATTATCACACTTGAATTAATCCCAAATAATACCTAATCTTAATCACAATATCATTGTCTAAATGATATTAATGACTAACATTACAAAGCCATACAATTAACTATGATACATACATGAAATTACATCAAACCCTACTTTACATAAACTACACTTAGGGTTTACAACAAGTTAATATAACTTATGATAATCATCACCATATCTTCTTGTTGTAAATTATAATCCCATGTATGTCATAGTCTTGCATGCTTTGAATGCTTATACACTTTAAGGTGTATTAACATCTTCTTCTTGCAAATATGTAACATACATGCAAGAACAACTTGAATTGTTTTCAACACCAAGCATAGAAAAATTATCAAGAATATTTAATATGATAGGCTCCCATATTAATAAAGCTAATTCTTCCTTACCTTGAGAATCAAGATGAATATGATAATCATTAGATACTCTTGCATCACTTAACTTATGATATTTTATGTATTTGCATGTATACTTATTCTCTACTATAAATGCATATATTTAGCTATATCCTTGACTCAAAAATATTGTCACCTTACTCAATACGTAGCGTACTGACCATCCTTTTTATGGGTGCTATTCATTTTCACGAGCAGACGACTTTGATGCTTTTCTGTAGGTCTTTGAGGACTAGTTGGTTGATTTTGCTACCTATGATGTATTTTATGGAGAGGAGTGATTTTTCTTGTATTGGATGTTTGAGCGAAGAGTCATATTATCCGGATGATATTTTTACCAAGATACCTTTTGGACTCTTCGATCCACGGTATCCCTTTTATTTTATTTTATTATTGTACCCCAGAGTTAATCTCCAAGCTCATATTTACATTTATAAAGCTTCTCCCATTTCTATTTACCCTACTTTAACTTTTAGCAGTTTTAACCATATGATTAATATGAGGATGGTATGGTAAACTATACTTATATCAATTATGGCGGTAACACTTAGTATTTTAGTTACAATCTTCCGTTGTAAAAAAAATTATATATATATATATATATATATATATAATATAATATAATATATCTAAAGATATAATTATTATGTGTAGAATTAATATATTCATATTTACAATTACTATACTTACATACATACACACATACATACAATATTTTATTATTATTATTCCATGTCCTCCACATTTCTATTTATTTAGGAATTAAAATTTCCCTATTTTCTTCAATCCATGTCCCCATGCATCCATGCTTGAGAGTTATTGATTAAGAGAGGGCTAAAGTGGGTGGTTGTTTCTTTAGCAAGGTCCATTGTTGTAATAGGGATACTTTTCTTAAGTGAGGAAATTTGAAAACTTGTCGAAGAAGGTGTGGATCTATTTATGGAGTGATCGACTTTTTATAGGATATATAGCCATCACCTCTAACAACTTTGGATATTTATCTATAGGGTGCCTAACACAACCACAATTAATTATAGAATAGCATATTAATATCTTCGTAATCAATAGAATAGAGTGTAGAGTTAAAGTAGTATTTTGGAAGCAATTGTTGGGGTTCCTCGATAAGAGGGTCAATGTTGTTGGCTAAAGGGTGTTAGCCAAAGGGTCATTGGCGAATGACATTGGCTAAAGGGCCATCGGCTAGGGGCATCAGCCACAGGGCCATCAACCAAGGGCACCGGTGTAGTACTCCAAAATTTTACCTAATCTTACTCTTAAATAATTAATATTTTAACTTAATTTATACTCTAATTTTTGGGTCAATTATATATATATTTTCAACATAACTAATCCCAGATAATTGATAGATTAATTTTCTAAATATGAAACCTAAAAATAATCTTCCTAACTTAAAAAAATAGTTTTCCCTTTTCACTTTTCTTTCCCTTATCCCGTATTCTGCTCCCCTTTCCTTTTTTTTTATATTCTCCTCCTTCCTATTGTGCACACAACCCAACCCTAGTTCCCTTTCCCTTTCCCTTTCAGGCCAAACAACCCCTACCCCCTATTCACCCGCATCACATTCTCCTTTCCTTTCCCAACTATGCACGCCTCTGCACCCTATAACTTTGCATAACCCCCTTTGTCAACTGCCCTACACCAACTTCATCTACACAACTCCCTACCCCTACACCCAATCTTTCTTGCTCTCATGTGCACTCTTCCACACCTTCACCTACCCTATGCCACACCAAACCAAGCCTCTCTTCCTTATCATTTTCCTTTCCCTTACTCTAAACCATGCATCTCTCTCTCTCTCTCTCTACACACACGCAAACACACACATCTCTGCTTTCTCTATTTGCCTCATCCTCATTTTCTTTGTCGAGAAAACCAACACAACCAAGCCCCCTCCTTCCTTTCTCCTTCTCCTTGCTTTACCCATCACTACCATTATTGGCCAACACCACAACTTTCGAGCCTCCCCTTCTTCTTATGCCTCTTTCTGTCACCACACTTCACCACATCCACCAACCTCCTCCTTTTTTTCCCCATATGCACTAGCCACACTCTCTTTCACCATGTGCTCTATTAGCCACTAAGCACTACCAATCACTTCATGCTTGCTACCATCTACTAGTCCCAACCACCACACTACCCCAAACCACCCAAGTCATGGCATCCCTCTCCGTGTTGCCCAGTTTAGTTTTGTTAAGGCACACACAACCTGTGCGCAACTAGCATGGTCGTTCACCCCTCGCACACCCAACCCATGTCTTACTCCCAACTAATGCACCCCCAGTGCGCCATTTTTCCCTTCGACCCATGCATGCCCTCGATTGTACCCTCCACCATGTAGTATCCCTGTTGAGCCTTCCACTTGTTCGACTCCTTTACCTTAGTTTTCCTTATTTAATTTTTATAAGTTTAATATTGTTGTATTTTGACTTCTAGATGATGTTTTGGTGGTATTGGATGAGGAGGCATAGGTCTTAAGTGGTTAGAGACCATTTTGGTAAATGATACATGCCATAACTATGGCTTTTTATGTTAAATGTGTATATCTATGTGTGATATCATATTTGAAATGGTTATATGGATAATTTTATTATGATAATGATGTTATATGGTATGTGGTGTTGTATGCTGAAAAGGTGAAAAAATGGTGGAAGGATGCATTTGTATATATTATCGGTTAACATGAATCGGAATATGGAGTATCTATTTATAGTTGTGGTTATGAATTTTCATGGAGATGATATATATATATTGGAGGTTTAAAAGTAATTTATATTGAGATTTTTAAGGTTTTGTGAAAATATAGGTATTTTGGATGTCTTAGGTGCGTTTTGGTTAATACGGTTTAAATATGAAATCTTGGGGTATTTTAATGTGATAATTAGTTCAAATTATTTTGAGTATGTTATGTGTAATATTTGGAGAGAATATGAATTCTTTAATTCAATAAATGAGAAAAGTGGCTTAAATTGGGAATAATAACTCTAGAGGCAAGACCATTATCACATTTGCGAGATGTTGAAGTTTGACCTTAATTTATGTATATGTTGTTACTATTAGCAATTTAGGAATATATATTAAATTTGGTGTTTATATGAGTCTCATGCAAAAAGTTATGATTTATTTATGAAATTAGGGTTCTTAAGGGGGGATATGATCTCCGTTCTTAGGAAAATATGTATCGGTATTTCTCATAGATTTGTTTTATGTGTTCAAATGATCACGTGAATATGGATTATGTGACTTACATATATACATGTGTGCATGCATAATGACTTAGAGATATATCACAGTGAATAAGACTATAAGCACTTAAAGTGAAATATTACATCAATTAGGGCCGAGGTATATGTTGTGTCTATTCCACCGGATGATAAGAATGGTCAGGTGTGTTTTTCCCTGTGAGGCGCTCTAGACTGTTCCATCAATTTAATAATAGTGGGATTTTTAGACTCGACGTAAACATAATATGATCTTGAGATAATTAATAATGAATAAGATATTTATCACTTAAAGTGAAAGATTAAGTAAGTCAAGATTGAGGTGTTGAGTTCATTCCATCGGCTTAATAATAATGGTCAGGTGTGTTTTGCCCTGTGAGGTGTTGTGGATCATTCAACTAGTTTAAGAATAGTAGATATAAGCATATTTCTCTAGGAAGTGTTAGGTTTGTTTCACCGACTTAATAATAGTGGTTAGATGCATTTTCACTTGGAGGTGTTCTAACCCATTCTACTAGATTAAGAATAGAGGAGTCCTAAACTCAAAATACATAAGAACTAGATTGAGGCTATACTTAATAGAGGAATTATGAATTAGCATTATCTAACATTATATATTATTATGCTTGCCTATTCTTCTATATGATCTATGTATTATTTATAACTTGAATATGGTTGTATTTTTACCTTACTCAGTACGTAGCATATCAATCATCATTTTCATTGGTGTTGCTAACTCCCACAAGTAGATCTACCTTGTTTTGCACGTGATTATTAATTACTATTTTTAATATGCTTACCTTTGGTGAATGTATAATCATATTGGTATAGGGTATGGTTATCTGGATATCTTTATATCTCTACGAACTCTTAGCCCTCTATTTTCATTACACATATTTCCCTCTCTCTATTTTTTCATCCTTTATCATAGTAGAACCAAGTGTTTTCCACACCTGATTCCTAAGTATGGGGTTAACTTTTCCTTGAACATGATATAAACTAGTCTTAGGGATTCTCTCTTCTATGTTGGATGCGGTGTAGTACCCGTACATTTTATGTTTTGACTTTTGCAATTAACTCTTTAAAACAAAATTGTTAGGTCCTAAATTTTTGGGGTATTATAGTCAACTAGCATCATGTTGTCAATCAAGGGCACCGGTCAAAGGGCATTGGCTAAGTTCAAATTCCAAAGGCTAACTAATGGTATTAGTTGGCAAGGACAACCAAGTAACCGAGATCGATGAAGAAGACATGAGCAAAGAGTGGATGTAAAAACCTCCTTATTATAAAAGATTTGGTACTCATCAACATGATATTATATAAGGTGTCAAAGGTTGACTCATAGAGTTAATCGTTAAATTATAACTTTTACCCTAACTATGACTAGATAGAAAGATGTATAAGTCAGACAATCGATGATGGTTGAGTGTTCTGCCCAAAGATAAAAAAAAAAGGGCATAAAAGATCCTCTCATGACCCTTAGTAAGAGATGTGTGCAAACTCTCTCTTTTCTCTAAATCTTCATGCTTAATAGAAGTCTCCAATTTCTTCCCTCTATAAATTCTCATTTATATGTGCTTGCAATTTACTCTTAAATTTCCTCATAGTTGTGTAGTTGGGTGAGGAAACTATTATTTGGTTTTCCAATGGGGTTATCGTCCACCTAGCTGAGAGGGAGATTTTCTGTACAACAATGGAATTTGCAAATCAAGATCAACAACAATGTGAGTGAATTTTCCCCTGGACGTAGAGGAACTATGACTATCATTCTTAACAAAGGTACCAATATGGTTGCCAATTTCTTAGAGCTAGGTAACATTTCCTTGGTATTTAAAGGGAAATTTAGGTAGCCAAACCCAAGCAAAAGTAGAGGTGACCGAAGCATTGGAAGCTTATAAATCTAGCTTCCATCAATGAACAATCAAGTAGTATTGAAAGATCATCTAAGGACCCTTATTTAGGATGAACAATGGGTAATCGAATGTCTTTTGAAGTTAAACTACAAAGAAGCCAAGTTTGAGGTCTATAAGCTCATAGGTTCCAATAGGTTAGCATAGTTGCCAAAGGTTTTAGCCGAGAGTATCATAATGAATCGAAAATATGAGGAGTTTGATAATCAAACAACGTTTCCATAGGTGCCTTGATTCCATTTTCTCTACCATAGATAATCAGATAGATGGCTAATGTGGGTGTTGCATCACTGGGTCATTGGCACATATGTCATCATACCGATCCTCTATCTCCTTCCATATATGTTCATATTCAAGAGAATAAATGGCATCATTGACTTGTCCAAAACTAATGTATTGAAAATATCCCATAACCTATGTGTTTGAGGCTTGGGGCTCAGTTTTCTTGCATATTTGTAACACTCGGGTGGTCAAACATATTAGCAACCATAGAGGAATCTAAGGGGCCAATGCATTTGAGTTTTTTTAAAAAAAAAATCAAAGAGGGGGAAACTCTTCCATAGTGTGGGAGGAAGAGGATGTATTGCCAAAAAAGTGTGGGTTATAGTGGGGGAGAAGAGTCATTGAGAGAGTGTCCACTTTTTTTCACTATTTGAAAACTTCATATAGAAGTGATACTTATCCTTATTGAGTTATTTTATAGCTGTATTGTTGGTGTGTGTTCAAAATTTATTTGTAAAATAAACAACTTAACAATATCAAACTATGGATATGCCCAAAAATATTTAAAATTTTAATTTTAATTCTATTTCTTCAACTGCTATAAGATATATCTTTTTTTATATTATGAAAATATTAATATAATCCCATAAAACATATTTAAGAAATAATTATACATAAAATTTGAAAGCAATTATGATTCCAAAATTAGATAATAAATGATAATATTTACATGAAACTTATTTTGAGAATATTTCATACATTACGGCGATAAATTTTATTTACTATTGATATATCCAGTTATTTTAGAAAACCTAATTTATTTATGATCCTCTTAAAGTTTTGTATTTTATGAGACTTATGAGTCACTTTTGATCTATGTACTCTTTCGAAACTCTTCTTGAATGTGGATATCTAAATTTCCAATGTTTCTCTAAGCCTCCTAGTATTTTTTTTTCAAATAAATTGTTAGAAAAAAAATACTATTTGTTATATCATTATACTTTTAATCACATATTTTAATCTCCAAAAAGCCTTTTCTGGTTATCCAAAATTTATAAAATTTTTATTTTTATTATATTTTAATGTTGGGGAGCTCTAAATGAATTAAAAATATTCTATAACTATTTTAAATATTTTTTAGACTTAATCAAATAAATTTTGGATATAATAACTCATCAAAACCAACTTTACTTTTTCTATTCACACTTATACTATATTAGATTGCTTCTTAGTCACTCATTTGTGATCAGAACAATTTTGAACCACTTATTTATGGGCCATATGTGGTGCCACTCCTCTCCTCTTTGTGGGCTTGATACTAAAATTTCTTAGCAACCAAGTCTTCTTAACCCTTTCAAAATTTTGTCATATTTCCTCTTTGTCCTCCCTTGGTACTTCCTTCTCCTCTCCTTCTTCCTCCATTTTTTCCACTTTCCTCCCCTTTTCTTTCTCCATTGTTGAAGCTTGAATACCTTCCAAACTTTGAGCTTTAGTTCATCTTCTTTCCTCTTTTTTTGTTTTTAGGGTTGATTTTTTTTTCTAATTTTTTCTATAAGATTTCTAGCTCTCAAGAAGTTGGATTAAACTATACAAGGAGACTCATATAGCTAGCGAGGCCTATACTAGAGCCAAGTTATAAAATAAATATTTTTAACTTTATTATACACAATAAAGAGTCCAAATGAAAAATAAAAATTCCTTCTCAGATGCATAGTTAACTAGACAAACATTACATAATTACTATAATAAGCTTATAATAATCTTAACAAGCTAGCTAATTGACCAAATACTATATCTTTAATACTTAGCTACTCCTTGAGTTATTCATATGAAATATTAGAAAAGAGGTGGGCGAAACAACAATTTAACAAGTAACATGCCTACCTGCCCAAACAACGATTAAATAGATAATCCAAAATATATTTTATTGAAAGTATAAAATAAAAAAAGATAGTTAAGACACATTTATCAAATAACACTACAATTTAAAATACAATGAAGTAACCAATTTTATAAGAGTTGAGCACAGAATACGGTAAAATGATCAATCTGAATGACTCAAAATAGTTAATAGGACCAAATAAATAATGTATTAACCAAAACCATAACACAGTTAAACAACATAAATAGACAACATGAACATATATATAAATTAGACAAGATAGGATATAACTGTAGTCGTTCTCCCCTCACAGCTAGAGCATAAAAACAAAAACTAATCCATAACTCCCTATTGTTAGTCGGGGGCTAGAAATGTGTCATTAGTAATGCACTATGAAAGAGAAGCAATATTAATTAGTGATCTCACACTACTCATGACCCATAAAGGATTCCCCCCCCCTTTAAAGTAGAGTCACAAAACAAAGCATAAATGTTTCAAAGCAACCAAAATAATGCTCAATTTTAGTTCTAAATACTGAATAATAAAATTGAAATAGTTTACATACATAAGTGAAAAAATTTTAATATAATAATATTTTATAAATAGAGAATAAAGAACTTGTTATGAAAAGATAGACAAAAAATTAAAGGATCGATAAGCTAATTAATTACTTAAATTGTGATCCCAAAATAATATTGATTCTTTAATTAGATAATTCTATAAATAATACTCCATATGTTTCTAAAAGAAAATCTTTTTAACAATTTTAAAACTATTTTAGAAAATAATAAATACATTTCTAATATGATAATTATATCCTTCATTGAAAAATAATATGAAAATTAATGCATATAATAAGAAAGAAAAAAAGTATAAGAAAAATGAAAATTAAGCATTACCTTTTTTTAAACAATTTTCATTTTGAAGAAAAAAATTTATCCTAAAAAAATTCCTTTAAGAAATGGAAGGAGTAATCATGTGCCATTAATATCCTTAGAGGGTATTAATTAAAAATATATATAGACAAATATCTACACCACCTTTATCTAATAATAAGATATTCTTTAATATGCAGAAACCCTTAGAGTATCTGCCACTAACATACGAATGGACCAATTAATAAGTAATCCACAAATAATTAATCAGCTTATCTAGATAAATAATCTTAGTTACATATACTTTTGAGAATAGAGAAGGAAAAGTACATAGCAGCAACAACATATGGTGGCATGGTGGATTGGATTCAAACAAAACAAGCACCCAGATGGGATTAATTATGAAACATAGACATATCAATACTTAGCCTAGCATGTGAACTATTATGCATTAGTGTTCTAGGTGATTAAAAGTGACCGTGAAAAGCAAGGGTTATATGTGTGTGTATAAGTAGCAACATAGCTAATATTGTAACACCCCCAAATTTACTACTGAAAAATTTCGTTTAAATCAAAAGGTTTAGCGGAAGCGAGAGAATTAAAACCGTAAACTTGGGGGTATTACCGCCACACTTAGTACCAGACCGGTTCATTCCTACCGTTCTGGTACTAAGTGCTAAGGCTAAATCCGATCATCAATAAGTACGAAGTATCATAAAACACAAGACGACATTTAGCATAAATTGTTAATAAAATATAAGTCAAACAGAAGTTTGAATACGATTTAGGATTACAACCCCATAATACTTTTTCTTTAAAAATGGGAAACGTAATACAAAATATAGCTAACAAAACAATCCCCAAAAAGGATCAATATCCGGACCGCCTACTCACTCAAGTCAAACCTTCCACCCCAAATTAGTAATCGATCAACCTGCATAGGAGGTCTGCTCCCCACCATTGGTGGATCATCATAGGACCCATTCAATCAAGGTAGTATTAGTATGGGTCCAATACTGAGTAAGGGCGCTGGTGTGCTAAGGCCAAGCATACAGTCATACCACATAGCACATATAACACAATCATGTAGACAACATGCGAAGATAAGGTCTGAATACTTTTCTGGTGACTTATTCTTTATTCTCATTGATGATAATAAGTCCATTTCCACACATTTCTTCAATAACCCATATGAGCGCGGGAGCCCCACTATTATAGCCGGTGGACCGGAAGATATACGTACAGGGCAGAACGCCTCTGATCCACTATTATAGTCGGTGGACCGAAAAATAAACGCACAGGGCAAAACGCCTCTGATCCACTATTATAGCCGGTGGACCGGATCACAGCCCCGACTCACATGGTGTTTCACTGTAAGTACTTAATATTTTCCCATGGATTAATTCATTCATTTTCATTCAAAGCATTCTTCATTAATCCATGTGAGCGCGGGAGCCCCACTATTATAGCCGGTGGACCGGAAGATATACGCACAGGGCAGAACGCCTCTGATCCACTATTATAGCCGGTGGACCGGAAAATAAACGCACAGGGCAAAACGCCTCTGATCCACTATTATAGCCGGTGGACCGGATCACAGCCCCGACTCACATGGTGTTTCGCTTTAAGTACTTAGTATCTTTCCCATGGATTAACTTATACGTTTGGTTTGTCGAGCACGAGATCCCCCACTATTATAGCTGGTGGACCGGAAGATATCGCACAGGGCAGAACGCCTCTGATCCACTATTATAGCCGGTGGACCGGAAATAAACGCACAGGGCAAAACGCCTCTGATCCACTATTATAGCCGGTGGACCAGATCACAGGCTCGGCTCGACATCTTTCGCTTTACGTGATTAATGTCTTATCGGTGTCTTATTAAATCACACATCACCCTTGACATGCATGTGGCTAATACTCTACTACTTTCCCCTCCAAGGGTTCGTCCCATATTTTGAGACCCGTACCTCTTCTCACACCCGACATCCATCCCCCGTAGACTTACTCATAGTGGCATACAGTAAGGCGCGATCTCCAAGAACATAGGCTACCCCAACACATATGATATCGACTCCGTATGTCCTCATCCCTCTAGGGTTCCTCCTCGGAGACCCTAGTCGGACCTATGTGGCCCAACTCTTTCTTACTTACCCAAACGTTACTTTGTTCTTTATCTCGCACCTCATTTTTATTAGGAAACTCCCCAAATGTATTACTTTATCTCCCAAGTTCTCGTGTGACCGACAAAACCCTAGTTGGCCGCCCAAACCCTAGCACTTTACTTCCTCAATAAGTAATCTCCCTCTTTCACCCCAAATCTCTCCTTTCCTTTAGAAAACCCATACTCATCCTCTATATAAGTGAATTCTCACTCTCAACCCCATACTCCCTCCTTCCTTGATCATTTTTACCCTTGTACCCCTCAATTTCCTCATTTTCTCCCAAAACCCTGATTGGGTCCCTTAGACACCCTTACATCGGTCCATGTAAAATTTTGTACCCAAGTCTCCAATGGACCCGTAACTTTGACATTATCTTATTTGCTTCTTAAATCAACTTTCCTCACGTAATATTCATTCCCATGCATAATTTAAACATTCCATGCAGACTCTCCAACCCCCACTTACACAAAACCCTAATAAGGTCTCTTGTGCACCAACTTACGTAATATTTTTCATACTAAGTCTCCAATCATTCCAAGACTCTCCCAAGCTCTTACTTACAACCCAAATCAACTTTTCATACGTAAGAATCATGCTCATGCAAGGTCTAGTCCCCCCATGCAAACTTCCCAAACGACCATTTCCCCCATTGTTCTTTTATTATCATTTCATGCTACCCAAAACCCTAGCATGCATGTCCTAGAGGGCCATAACAAGTCACATCATCAACATCAACAATAAATATGGAACATGACATACATGTATAACATAAGGCACACACAACATACCTCATGATCCACGCTGCGCTACACAAAACAGGTTATTCATAACACATGCATAATACACATCAACATGGCATGCTCATCATTCATCAACACATTACATCACACGTAACGCAAGGCCATAGCTTCGTCCTTACCTAAGGCGACGCCGGGCTTGGAGCACGCTCCTCTAACTCCTTAGGGCTTTGGTCGAGGTTACCTATAAAAGGGGAAAAATGCTAAGTATTAGTTTCCCTTATAATTACTATCAATCCTCATTCTAGTTTAAGGTTAGGGTTTTTATGACTAAAAAGGGTTTTACAAAAACTAGGGTTTTTACCTTAGAATTAGTATACTAAATATTAGTAGTCAAAATATGTTTATTTTTAATACCTATTGTTACACTTATATTATAGACCCGTTAGCCCTATTCTTATAATAATAATGTTCATACTAACTATAGAAAAATAGTGATAATAATAATAAAACTAATACTAGTGACACTAATGTTTATAGTGAGAGAAACCCTAGCATTTTTAATGCTAAGTCTATTAATGGTGTCATATTCGAAATAATATTATTATAAGGTCACAATATTACAAGTAACTATTCCTAAGGGTGATAATGATAATAGTTGTATATTCTTGAATAATAAAAGGGTTCAAATGCTTTTGATTACAACAATAAGGTAGTGATAGTAGTATTAATAGTAATAGCTAATAATAGTGTCATAGTAATGAGGTTAGGGTTAATGTTAAATGGTATGGTAATAAGGTTCAAGTACTCTTCTTAGTTAACAACCACATGATATTTACTAGCTTGAGTTAAGTAACATGGATAAGAACAAAAGTAGTATTATTATTAACAATAGTGATAAATGTGTTAAGTATAATAATAATAATAATAATAATAATAATAATAACAACAATAGTACAACCAAGTAAGGTTAAGCAATAATAATAATAACCATAGTAAGGATAATAGAAATAATAATAATAAAAAATGTTAATACTAATAATTATAAAAATAAGACCAAGGTTAAGTATAATATAAGTTAGGGTTTAAAAGGGATGTTAGTATCAGTAAGAAAATAAGAACATTAATAATAAAGACAATAATAATGGTAATAATGATAATAATAATAATAATACTGATAATGATAATAATAATAATAATAAGTATATTAGTATTAATATTAGTAGAAAATAGTAGCAATTATATAAAAGGGGTATTAGGGTTCGGATGAGTGGAGAACCACCTAGGGTCGGTGGTGGTCTGGCGGCGGCGCGTGGCGGCGATGGTGGCGGCGGTGGAGGAGGAAGAGAAGGGAAAATATCAAGGTGGGGACTGGATGGCAGGAGGAAAAGAGAAGTTTGAGGTGGGGGGAGAAGCAGCAGGTGAAGGGGAGTGGAGTGAGGGTGGTGGCGTGGCAAGGGGTGGCGACGGCGGCAGCCGAGGGTGGTGGAGAGAGGTGGAAGATGAGGGAGGAAGGAGGAGAGGGAGGCAGGGGAAGTTGAAGGTAGGGAAAGGTAGAGGGAGGTCTGCTGGGCATTTTGGAGGGTGAAAGAGGCTCTGGTGGCGGTTGGGCTGGCGGTGGGAGGCGGCGCAAGGGCGGCAAAGGCTGGAGGTGGTGGTTTCGGGATAGGAATTTTTCACGGCTAGGGCGGCACGTGCAGGGCAAGGCAGAGGGTGGTGGTGGCTTGGTTTTGTCGAGGGAGTTGCAGGGAAGATCCCGGTGGGGAGCGGTGGCGGTGGCGGCCACTAGTGTCGGCGGAAGGCTCATCTTTTTGGGGCGGCGGAGAGGCAGGGTTTCGGGGCAAAATCGAAGGAAGGGCTGATTATGGCTGCCGAAAGAGGGTATTTATAGGCGATTGGGAGGTGGAAGACAACAAGGGAAGAAAGAGGTGTGCGGGGCAAGGGTGCAGGTGGCCGACCGGTGGCAGGCGGTGCAGGTCCTGCCATGGCAGGTTAGGTCGGGGAAGGTGAGAGGAAAAGGGAAGGAGGTGGCACGAGAGAAAGGGAGAGAGGGACTTGGTCGGGGTCGAAAAGAGAAAGAAAACGACGGGAGAGAGGCAAGGAAGGACAGTCGGCGCTGGTGGCTGCCGGCGAAGATCGCATTGCAGGCGTCGACTTGCAGGACGCGGTGTAGGTCGGGGAAGAAGAAGACAGGCATGGTGGACAGGTGGTCCAAGGGAAAAAGAAAAAGAAGGGGAACCGGCCGATTCGGCGTTTATAAGGTTTTTTTTTTAAACTAAACGCGGCGTTTCAACGTTATGGGGGACAGAGCACCGCGTCGCGTTGCCCATTTGGCAACGGCTATCTTCAGTGATCGGACGCAGCGTCTCAGCGGATGGAGGGCCGAAATGCTGCGTTCGGATGCAGGGCAGGCGTCCAACGGCGCTGGGCCGTGGGAAGGGAAAAGAAGGAAGGGTCGGAATGTACGCGAGACGGGGGAGGGGAGGGGGATTTGGGTCGGTGGGCTGGCCCAGCCGGGGGAAAGAGGAAGAGAAAAAAAAAAGAGGAGGGAGAAAAAGGAAGAAAAGGGAAAATAAGAAAATAAATAGGATGGAAAAATAATTAAAATAACTTATGGGGGAAATTGGGGTATTTTTGGGTTATTTAGAATATTAATATTTATAAAATATGAAATAAATTCCTTTTTGCTTATTTTAGACTATTTTAGATAAATTCCCTTAACCTCCATGCTAATTAGGAAAAATACCCAAATTTTCTTCTAATTAAATTCTTTATTATTTTCCTATTAATCTACCTTAATTAACTCTCCTCATTTTAATAAATGAATTTATATAATTAATTTTCCTAATAATTCCTTATTTGGCCATAATTTCGGAAATTAGGATTTTGGGATATTACAAATATATACATATATATATATATATAGGGTGAGGGTCACATACAAACTCTTTCTAATATACAGATATAGGAACCAATCTTAACCATTAGATTAGTATTTCATCAATGATTAAGATTTAGTAAATACCTAACTTAAATTATAATCAAAGGCTAAACCCTAAACCCTTAACTTTAAACCCTAAGCCCTTAACCCTTAACATAAAACATAAACCCTAAACCCTTAACTTAAACCCTACACCCAAAATATTAAACTCTAAACCCTAACCCTTAACCCATGAACCCTAAACCATAAACCCTAGTTTCCATCTGAAGGCATGGATGTTCCAATAAAGATAAAACATATTCATGAAACATGTATTCACTTGATTATACATTATAATAGAAAAAACTCAGTAATCCAAAAATTTCATGACTCCTTGATTTTCCTCTTATATGACTCCATAATCATCTAATTTATAATAAAAATCCTCAAGGACCAATCCCCTTCATAAGAGTGAAAAAAATAGACCCAACTCCAGTATTTCATTCTAAAATCTATCATTAGCATATAAAAAATTGATGTTCATTAACATTTAAACTTAAGAATTAAAAAAAAATACAAGTTGAAATCAAGAAGGAGAATGACATGTTTACCTTTGATTTTAATTTTGATATTATGAGACATTTTTGACTATTATGGCTTGTATACTCTCCATATGCCTTGCACTGTCTTATCTTCTTCTTTTGTTGCTAAATGGCCTTTTCTTTCTCCTCTTTAATCCTCTTTCTCCTTCCTTTGTTTTTGGATTGACGTGGGACTTGAATGGTAACTTTACTTGGATCACTTATTGCAATTAAGGATTCAATGATATGTGATTTTCTTGGAGGCTTATCACTACTATTATTATAACTTTATTGCTTCTTAAAATCTTCAAGAACTCTAATAAATTCATATATACCTTATGGTTTTTCTTCAACTATTCTCACACATTCAAACATTTGAGACCATGAATTACTCAAATTAGTCCTTATATCATCTGCTTTGGAGCATTATTCCAATGGGTTCCTTTCTAAGTTATATATTGGTCTTTTAAGGCATTTTTAGTTGATCAATTCACTACCAACTAAGTAGGAGTATGATCTACTCCTTTTTCTTGCAAAACCTAAATTACATGCCTAAATAGAATCCCATATCTCTGAAATAACTAACAAGAGCACTTAATATCGTATTTTATTATATTAACCCGAAAAGTACTCTTATAATTTCACATACCAAGTTTAAAAACCACATCAATCTCTAAATCACCCTCCTTCATAAAATCATCAAGTCTACAAGAAAATGAAGCAACTAAAATCTCTATTTGGAATTAAAAAAATATGGTATGAGTATATACCTTACATGCGTGCTTCTCCGACATGTTTCTCCAATTTAAGGGGAGTCCTGAGTTTAGGATATGATAAGTTTGATACCTTATTTAGATCTATTTGTTTATACATTTTTCCATCCAATTCACTCTCATAGAGCATATAAAACTAAACCAAAGTACAATTATTATTAGCGAAATTCCAAAACAATCTATTCTCACTCTCTGATCTTGAAGTTGTTCTTAGAAGCCTTTCCATAAACAAGTCTCTAAAATATATAGGTATCCATAATTTCCTTATATCAAACATATGAGAAAGCAATTCACATCCCTCCGAAAAAATTCTACAATTATCCCCATCCACTTACACCCAAACTCCTGGGGTTCAAGTTGTAGATTTCACACACATGCAGATACCTTGTTTATAAAATTAGAGTCCTGAATTGAATGACTAATTTTTTTAGAAAATTTATTCATAATGCACCACATGCAAAATATATGTTGAGTCTTCTTGAAAACCCTCTCTATGACAATTTTCATTACTAGATCTTGGTCATATATTATATAATAAGGCTCAATATCCTCCCATAGCCCTCAAGAATGTCTCAAATAACCACTAAAATGATGTAATGTTTTTATGAACTATTAATCCTACTCCAAATGTGACATACTTTTTATGGTGATAGATGCCATTAAGAAAAAAATAAATTTGTATTTATTTGTGGCATAAGTACAATAAATTGAAATCATATCTCCCAAGAGAGAGTAATTCTTTCTAGATATAGGATCCACCCAAAAAGCATAAACAAGGACTTCACTATCATTGATCATATAATCAAAATAATATCCACTCCAATTCTCCCTCTTCTTACAAAAATTTTCCACAAATATATCAAAATCAAAAACTACAATATAACACTTCATATCCCTAAAATGGTTCTTAAAATCTTGTAATGAAGCACCTACATTCTCATACCCTCCCACATGTTCCTTGAATAACTAAAATGATTTGATGCCCTAATTTTCATCCTAGCATTATTTATAATGAACTTCTTATGCATGATAGTCAAAATTTTCCCTTTTTAAGAAATTATCTAACGCTAGGAGTAGCTAGAAGACCATTATGTCCTTCATAAAAATTTAAAACCATATAAACCCTTCAATGTCGCACTTAAGACTTATTCTAGCTCTACACCCCACTCTATTAATCACTCTCCTTCTAGCTCCACCTTCACCACTACCTTGGAAATGAAATATATTTCTTAATGGCTTAAACCCTTCCTTAATACAAATAAAATATTTTAGTGTGATAACATTACTCACAGTTCTCTTTTCACCAGACAAACGGGCACTAAAACCACAAGTATAGGCATAATGCTTGTAGAACATAATCCCATCATCCAATAATTCAAATATCATTCCTACAAAATGGGCTCTTTATAGTGAACAATAGGGTATCCATTCCTTTGTTGTTCCACCAGAAGATATGTGTGGTATTGACTTGGGAATGACCAACCTTCTATCAACATCATTCAATTTTGAGGGAGGAGAAGAATTATGTTTTTTACTCGTAATGAATATACAATAAAACAAACAAAGCTATCACAAATAAGGATATTAATATAGAAATAAGTATAGGTAGATAAAACTATGACCAAAATTCCAAATGTGGCTTTTCATCCATGAATAGAGAAGTGTTGTCATTTGTTCATTAATTTCTTTAATTAAAAATCATGGACTTTAAAAGTCATATAAGAACCAAAGAAAATATAAAAGAAATAATGTAACACATTGCTATATTTTTTGGAACTGAAAAGGAGAATAATAAGGCTATAACCATTTTAGTGAAATTTCATAAAGATATCACAAAATTAGACACTTCATTTGATTATGTCGATCACATAATATACACTTGCAAACCAAAAAATTACCCATTGCTACTATCCAATCCACTAAAATTATGAAATAATCAAACAATAAATCTAAAATAAACCAAATGAAAGGAGGAAACATACCTCAATCAACTCTCCACTTTGAGATACTCTCTTAATCAACAAAATGAAGCAAATTATAGATCGACTCAATTTTGACTAGAGGAGATGAGTGAAAGTTATAGTTCAAATAAGATGAATCAATCTAACCCTAAACAAAGTAGAATCCAAATAAATTACACATAAAAATATGGAGCAAATAATAACATAGTAGATGATAATGAAAGAAGAATGAAGATACTTATTGATTAAATACTGTTACTTGGGGACTAATATTAGGAGTAGATGGAGAATGACAACAATTGATAAAGAAGGTAGAGCAGGGATGATCGATGAAGAAGGATAAAGCTAGGACTATTGATAATTAGAGGAAAAGTAGATGGCGATAATATAAGAATGATGGAGTGCATACTAAATGAATGAGAAGATGTCCATCAATGAACATAAGGAGTCAGGATAGATGGATGGACATAAAATGGATGAAAATAGAGATGAGAAAAATTTACAGTTGAAACTCAAGGAAATGAAAGGAAGATTGTGATGGATGATGAGAGCAATGATGGTAATCAAAGGTGAAGGTTAGGGTGATGATGAGTGGAGGAGAATGATGGGGCAATGAAGATGAATGGAGGAGAAAGATGGACATGTGAGGTTAGATAGAATGAGAAGATAAGATAGCACATGCGAGGTCGAGAACGAGATTAGAGAAGTTAGAACAACTATAAATGTTTTGTGATAAAAAGTATAGTTTATAATATAAATTTAATGAAATAACTTTAATGATATTTAAAACTCCATGACTTCCTCTTTACTTCATTCTAGCCACCTTTTAATCTTAACCATCTATATAATTGATCTGATGGTTAACAAATGTTTATACATTTGTATATTAGATAGAGTTTGTATATGGCCCTATATATATAAGAGAGACAATGAAAAGGAAATATATAGAGGTGGTAGAAAATGTAGTAAAAGTGCTATAAGCCTTCACCTAATATGTAAATTTATTAGCATACAAATGGACAAAAATTAGGATAAAGGTGAGTAGAAATTACTTTTGAGAGAAGGTTGGTTCTGTATGTCATATGGTACTAGAGTATTAACCTAGTAGGGGCAAGGGGGAAAGATGTTAGACATGACACTGGGAAGTGAAGAATTTAATAGGTTTGCCACCAAGCAGATAAATATGTGTATATAAAATGGAGGAGTCAATCAAGGACTTAAATATACTATACCATTATTTTGCTTTCTTTTTTCCTACTTTTATTATTTAATCTCAATTTTAAAATTTTTATTTTACACCAATTATCTCAAATTTACAATATCTAATTATTTTATCAGTTATATCACTAATCATTTACACTTTATATTGTTACACTTTTAATTTATATTAATCTATAAATATCAGGTAACAATTTTATATAATCAAATTCAAGGATCGATATTTTAGTTATAATTTGTCAGATTGTTAAAAAAAATATTTGTGATTTGAAATTTTTTAAAAATAATAATTTATAATTTATTTAAAATTTTATAATATTGCATTAATAATTAATAAAATATATAAACCAAATAAAATATTTTTTAATAATATATAAATATTACAATGAAAATATAATGTATCATATTATCTTAATGATAACCACATATAATTCATCACAAAAATATAAATAAATGCAATGCACGTAAATATTATATACAATATAACTAATATGAGCAAATACTTTAATTATCATCCCTAGATTGTCAGATATATTCCACCAAATCATATCTAAGCTGGTGGGCTAAAATATGATATCTACCTTGGAAAACTCTTTGAAAATAGGAATTTATATCCATTATTAAGCCATGATTAATCGTAAGATGTGGTACATCATTATTATCTTAGTTAAAAATATCAAGAGGAAAATTACTTGAATATGTATCTCTTTCATACTTAACAATCATATTATTTAATATGATGCATATAGTGTTTTCCTCATTGTCTCCATGTCCTAAATGCATGATAGACTATGGAAAATTGTAAAACATCTTTATATCACTCCAAATGCTTGCTCTTCATATTTTCTATCAAATTCTTAATGCTCCACAAACAACTTTCTCTTTAGCTCTTGAATATATATCATATTCTAGATAATATTCAATGTAGTATTCTTTGTCGTTCACTATATAATGAGCTTCTGGTATTTGTTATTCATAAATGTTATTAAGTATTAGTGAATGAGCATGGACATTAAGATCATTATTTGATCCATAACATAAAAAAATGCATGTCATATCCAAATATATTGAGATGTGATGGGTTATATCATGATTGTCAAGATACGATGGTCACCATGATAAAATTGATCATTCCATGTAATAGGATAGTTCTTCCACTCTCAATGCATACAATTGATACTTTCTATCATATTATGACAGCCATGTCTTCTACCAATTTCAAGGAGGCGTTGAATGTCACTAATATTGGGCCTTCTTAAGCATTGGAAAGTAAATATTCATTCATATCCTGAACAAAATACCTTATATAGTTAAGAGTTGTTGAGTCTCTAATGCAATCAACAGACATTCCATATGCCTACAGGTGTATCGCTACAATGTAATTTTTCAATGGAGAAAGCTCATTTCTACCAACTGCATCATGTTCCATATGAATCAAATGGTACATTGTTACATGGGCTTTAATCGATTTATATCTTCTATGGTGACAATATAATGATAGATATATGTAAAGGAACCGATTCATATCTTATAATGCAATAATATAATGATAGATAGGTATAAGGGAATCCAACGTACGTTGTCACATGGGATTTAGTCAATTCATATCTTTTTAGGTAATAATACAATGACATATAGGTGTAAGTGAACCAAATGGTACATTATCACAATATAATTAAGAAGAAAAATAAAATATCAATTAAACAATACATTACACCAATATTACATGATCAAATGTGATACCTAGCACAATAGAATTGAGAAGAAAAATCAAACATTAGTTAAATAATACATTACAACAATACACTATTAAATATGATAAGTGACACAATATAATTAAGAAGAAAAATGAAACATCAGTTAAGCAATACATTATAAAAATATAACACAATTAAATACGATAAATGACACAACAAAATTATGAAGAAAAATTAAACATTAGTTAAATAATACATTACAACAATACTACACAATCAAATATGATAACTAACATAATAGAATTAAGGATTCTCCATCATCTTTCTCATAGTTGCTATATATAAGATATGATGATCTAAGTTCTCTTGATCGGTCAAATTAGATGTGTCACAAAAATTATAGCCATATCTAATTATTTTTTCTTCAATTGCCTTCGTTCCACCCTTATAGTGTATTTGTTTAGCCCTATCCTTTTCCTTATTTGGTACAATTTTTTTCTAATATTGCATTTCGCCTAGCGTAATTTCTAAAAGCACATAAACATTTGAACCTTCTCCTTCATTTTGGTTACTTTCTTTTACCTTTCCCCTCACCCTTAGCTTAGTGACTTTTTGGCCTATAGACCGTACCAATGGAACTTCAGTTTACGAAGCATCAAGGGTAGATGAATCAGTTTAAATACCTAACTTTTGAGTTTTTGCTAACTTTGATGCCAAACCTTGCCCATTACCCTCATTAATTACCATCTATTTTAGATGGTTCCCCATTTGTTTTTATACATGTTTGCTATTGAATGGGTTTTTATACCTTGTTCTATATTCTTTATGTGTATATCTAATTATATATATCTCATCGACACCACTTTAATTACGTTGGTAAATATGATCATTGCAATAAAAGGGATAATTTATATTTTTATTAATATAAGAAAATTGACTCATCACTATCTCCACAACTCTGTTGGCTACTTTGCCACAATATTCGACAAAGTATGCTATTACTTTTTCCAAAAGTCATTACATTTTTGCATACTTCCCTAAACTAAAATATCTAAAAAATGTATCCATCAATTAATGAGAATTTATTTTTCTTTAACCATCGATTTACCATAAGATCAACTTTCAACCTCACATAGAGATTCAACTTGAGTGTTGTCTTTGACTTGATGTTTGGTGGAATATTCTAAAAATTCAAAATTACCTACAGATGCAATGGTAGGAGAATTGAATACTTAGATTGAATGAGTGATGTGCCTCATTTAAAAAATGATGGATTTTGAAAATTTTAATAATATTATATACTTTAAAAATAGAATTTTATGGATATTGAGATTTTGGATATTTAAAGAAAAATGATAATTTTGGATATTCTCAAAATTAAAATTTGGTGAATTTTATATATTTTTGTTCGAAAACTCTATTGAATTAGAATTATCCAAAAGATTTAAAAAATTAAATTGAGTAGCATCAATTTTTATAATAAAAAAATAATGAAAGAAAATAAAGAAGATGAATATATTTGGATATAATATAACTATTTTATGTTAAAAATATAGAAAAAATGATATAAAAAACTATAGTGTAAAATTTACAAGTTCAACGTAACGACAAAAAAAACAAACGTATTCGGACTTGTACCAAAAAGTATAGAAAGTGATGGGCATTAGGAGTCGCGTGCGAAAAAGTTGGTTATTTATCAGGCGCGTATGGTGCATGCACGACACTAATGTGTGCACTTGGTGCTCAATGGGTAATCGGTAGATGGAAACTGAACGAGGGTTGGTAGTCTAACGTGGCAGGTCATGTGGGGGTTCAACTTTCAAGATGGGGCGCATTCCATTTTTTTGTCTTTTACTTTTGTTGTCGTTGCCCTTTGGCAGTTGTTTTTCGGTCGTCTAAAAATAGGAGCAAATTTAGTGTCTGATACTGAAAATTAATTTGTATATTTATATTTAATGTAATAATTAATTATATTATGTTAGGTAAAAAAGTATTATATCAACATAAGAAAATTATTATCTTTTAGTTGGATCCAGAGCTATGAAAATGTAATGTTCTTTTGTTGGAATTTTTTTTAGAGTAAGAATCATAGTTCATCCCTATATATTATTTAAATCTATTACAAGGTGGTTAGACAAACCTACCGAAAATGAGTTAATCCATACCCCACCCAGTTGAAGTAAGACCACTTGTTATAATATCTCTCATATATCTTTTATTTCTCTTTCTCACGATTATCTTTTCACCCTATTTGTGATAAAATAGTAGTAATTTTAGTTCTAAATTTCTAATAAGAGGTTTTCAGAAGGTTGTATTTGATTTTTAAAAAGACGAATGTTGTGTTGGACGATGCACAAGCTTTTATAAAAAATATACTTGTATACTATATGATAAAATAATTGTAGTAAAATTATTCACATTAATCATACCATATCTTTTTTTAATGATAAGTAATGTTGGGAAAGAATATATGTGTGGTCTAAAAATATTTAAAACTAATGAATTATACAATCAATTTTATTATATATGTTATATTGTACATCTCATAAGATATACATCTAAGGAATAATATTGCAATATTAATAAATTCAAAGATAGATATAGGACAATATAAAGATGAATGGAGAATGAAATTTTTTTATTCTCATTCATACATATGAATTATCTCTCTCCTATTAATAATTCACAATATTTTATATATATAATACCCATACTTATTACATCTGTAATAAGAAGAAGTTATATAATATGAAAGGATGTAGACAATACAATTAGAATCATAATGGAAAAGTTGTTTCAGCTAGTGGTAATAATATGGGTAGTAAACATAGGGTTTAATACAATACATATATATAAATTGTATATCCACAATATGTAAATAGGATATTTACTGCATATTAACAATTATTTAACAAACTCAAATTTATATCCAAAGTAACTAAATGCCCCCTAAATTTATAGCTCTTAAGATTATTCAATATATTTAGACATTTCACGTAAAAACTGCAAAACTAATAACTTTATAAAATAATCACTATATGTATATTAAAAAAATATATCAAAATTAATTTAATAAACTCATACAAAAATATAAACTAGTATAAATTTTATTTATGATCAACAAAATGTGTGAATACCTTTACAAAAACATTAATGATACATGGATTTGAACATTTCCTAAATTTATAACAAATTATAACAAAAATAAATTGTCAAATGAGAAAAAAGATGTTGGAAATATAGTTTCTTCTTCTTCTTCTTTAGGTTTATGATTAATTTTAGACATTTTTTTATTGAAATAGTTGACATTTTAAGTATTAATATCCATTCTTAAGTTAATTTAAAGTTTTAAGCATTATTTTGGTTTAACAATACCATTGTTTTTTATCTTTAAATTAAGTTAATTCTAACTTAATGATTGTGAAGTTGATTATTCACATCATACTGAGTTTTTCTATGACTTAACCTTTTTGGTTACAATGAATATGTGAATTTCTATACTTTCCTTTTTCATATAATTTCATCAATTAATTCCACCTTTTCAATAGTAGATATTCCATATCATTTTTCCAATAAATATGGATAGATATCAATTACTAAATTTTATTGCAATCGGTTACAAATTCAAACTAATTAAAATTTTATTATCTATTTTAAACAGCTACAAATCCTCAACAATTATTAATTTATTGTTGATTAAAGCCACAAATACATGTATTTAAATCCATTACCATTTTTATTTCACTATATTAACCAAACACTAACTAAGGATGAGCCATTATCAAAACCATACCATGAATACCCAACTTCTTCACCACATCATGAACTCATGACTTGTATGATAGGGCCTAAAACCATGGAGAAAGACACGAAGAAAGAACCGAAGTTAAATTTTAAAACTAGATCTACAATTGGATGTCAAGATGATCACGTGAGAGAGAAAAAGTGCAAAAAAAAACTTGAAGATGAATAACATATCAGGGATAAAGGACAAAGGGAAAATTTTGACATACAATGACAGGATGAACAAATATACGAAAGGGTTGTTTGATTTGAGATGACTAATATGTTCGACATAAAATAACAAAGTCTATTGTCTTATGGTTAGAATTCAATTTAGAAATAACAATCCATAGGACTACCACAAATAATGGCCTATAATATTATTTGGGTATTCTTTTATCAAGAGTGATATTGTAGTTTATATATATATATACCTCATCAAATATATGCATACAATTATCGTACAATAGTTTTTACAAAATTTTAGAAAATCATTATGATATGCATTATATATTCATGTTTGGTGTTCATAAAAGAATCAAATATTCTTGTTATATATTCAATTTGTAATAAGAAAAATATAACAATTAAAAATAAATAAAATATGTTAAAAAATTATTCAATTAATGATTAGAATAGTGGAATCCTTCCTTTTATTATAATAAATAAAAATTGTGGGGTTTTCCTCCTAAATGTATTTTTTTTAACTTCCATTGTTATCTAAACAAAAATCTATGTTGTTAAGTTCCTTCTTTTTATGTTAACAAACAAATGAAGTTTCTTTATTCCTATACTTAATAGTTTTGCAGGTCCAAAATTACCAGAGTAAAGCCGATTGAAGGTCTAAGATGAGGAATTGAGTAGATGAACCAAACAAGAATAAAGATCCTGTAGCTTGGACTAAGGTCTAAGTTGCAGGGATTTGTGTAAAGGAATGAACTACTCTTAATGACTCAAACATCAACAAGAAAGAAAATAAGTTTCCAATTTTTTTTAGCTTTGAATTTTTGGAGGAAACCTAGGATGAATTTTATTTTGAGTTCCATATCTGTTTATAATAGAAGCATTTTGAAAAACTAGGATATTGTTTTCTAATGAGTATTTAAGCTCAATTTAAATATGGTTTTAATGAAACTTATTGCTTATAGCTTTTTACTTGGTTTTGTTATTTATCTATAATAAATTTATTTTTGAAAAAGATAATTAATCAACTAATATTAGTTTTAACAGAAAAAGAGAATTCTTATGCTAAATTGGATGGCCAAGTTTATCTTATGGATTATTCATGATAGAGTAGGCTTGGTCGTAGCTAAATTTGGTTATCCGAGTTGTTTTACTTTAGTAAATATCTTTGGTCCACTCATTTAACATATTTTTAGCAAACAACTCTTAGTTTATAAGATCTATATTGAGTGCTTTCAAGTTTTAAGATGAGATTTTTTTAAAGCAAAGCTCATTTATGAAAGCTAAGTTAAGGTTTTGAATAGGAATTAAAGAGATCATCAAGGGCTTATGTTTTATAAAGATAAGATTTTTTCATTTATAAGTTGTGCTAAAATTTCTACATTTTGCATAGTGTTGTTATTGAGTTTCTTCATTATCATCTTATATTTAGAATTATAATTCTATTATTGATCATTGAAGGGGAAGACCATTGGCAAATTTTAGTTGTTAAGTTTTTATGCATCTTGATTAAGGTGAATTGACTTTTAGAGTTAGAAGCATGTTCCAACTTAGAGTTCAGTTAATGAGTGTTTGAGAGTTTATGTATACTTATTGTGAGAAGAAGTAGTTAGGATCGTGTGTATATGCTACTTGAGATAAGAGTAGTAGAAAAACCATGTAATATCTGGTGTTACTCTCTTCATTAGTTTTTTAGTATGGAACTATTACCCTAAACATAGGGAACTAATATTTCAGAAGCTATCCTGTATACAATTTTATAAGGATAGTAACAATTTCATACGTAGAAAATAATAAAGAGAGTTCCAAAATCAACTAATATTTCATAATTTAATAGTTTTTTATGATTTTAGTTGATTTTGACCAAAATTAAATACTTAATTTACCCCTCTCTTCTTAAGTATTTTCCATATTATTTCGTTGTTCCAAATATAACATATGTCCATGTACATCTATATACTAATTATATTTTTAATTGGTTAATATTTGAAAATACATTGGAAAATGGAGCCACTATATTATATAAAACTTTTATCAATGAATAACAATAGAAATACACACTAATATATTATTATTTTATTAATTTAGAACTATATGTTGTTAGATAAATAATTAAATTAATTAAGATATATGTGATTGCCATAATAACTTTCCATTTCTACTTGATATTCATTATAACATATAAAAGACATTGTATTTGTAAAGAGAATTTTAGAGTAGACTAGTTTGCTAAGAAAAATGGAATATTTGAAAGTGATAAATATATCAACATTAGTATCATTAAGACGAACCTTTTAATTATCATATTATGTAGATTTTATATGGTGATTGGTATACTATACGCATTGAACACATTGTTTAATTTTTCTAAATAAAATTGTATACTCATTTAAAAATAAGTTGTCATATTACGATAGTTTTAACTAATATTCAAAGACAATAATAACAATGGTCAATAAGATATTGAACAATGTATTATTTTAACAAATACTCATTTACAATCTTTATACAATAATGTATATTATATAATATAATTTTTTTAATAGATATAGAATGAAATACGTATAAAAAATAATTATTACATGGCGCATAATAATTTATTATATATTAGTTTTAAATAAAACTCAAACTTTACCTTTTCCTATAAAACCATCAAACCTACATTAAATATTTTGGTTATTACTTTTATTTTCTCTCTTCTTCTCTTTTTTTAACAATGTATTCTTCATACCTAGATGGTTTAATTCCTAATTAATCTTTAGGAAGAAGAAATAATGATTTAATTAATCTCACTAAAATGAAATCGATATCAATGAAAAGTAATTATGTAATTAAAAAAGCCATAAGTTTTTTTTTTCAAAAGCTTGTAAAATCTTTAAAGGTAGAAGTTCAAAAAAAGGGTCATTAAACTTACCTAATCTAAAATTGACACCTTTAAAAAAAATTCAAAAGCGTTGTAATTGTCATTTGCTTAATTACCCACTTATGGCTTTCCTACTACTACTATTACTACAAAAAAAACTAAAAGACATAATGTAATTGTTAGTTTTTCAATGTGCAAATACATTGAGGGATATGTTATCTATTGTTATTTTTGATTCTTATACTTAAATTTTGTATGCAATATTGCACAACTTGATCAAAGTTGGCAAAGAATAAGAGGAAAGAATTCAGAAGTTATATGCATATTACCTAGATTAGCCAAATATTTGCTTCACAATGACTATGTTTATGTAGTCATTATACACCATTTCATCAGTAAGCTCATCTATTCTTTATAGTTGGAAGATTATCATTGTTGTTACTTGAGTTTTATTACTCCCTTCTAAATTAATTTAAGTAATGATTTTATTAGCTTACCAATTAGATAATTCATTTGCTTTTGATAAAGCTTGAATTGACGTGTTTGATGGCTGCTATTATATATATATATATATTGATAACTTAATGCTCTTGTCAGTAAATATTGATAATTTAATGCTATAAACTGCATGAAAGAGTTAATTAACATCACTTTTAGTAGCTTAGTTACTGAAGGACTTAGTTATTGAGAGTTAGTTACTAAGAGTTATTTTTGAATGGAAGCCTTACTTATGCATTCAATGTAATGTGGTAGGTAGGGAGGTAAGGGTGTACACAAACTGGGTTAACCTAGAATTTTAGATCGGATTGGACTAATAAAATAGGGTAAGGGTTGGTGTAATACCCAAAACTTTATTTTAGGACTTAATAATAAAATAAGAAATTATTGGATAATATTTAATTATATGTACCATTTATAATAAAATAATAATATAATAATAACTATTATTATGGCGATAAAAGAAGAAAAATGATGTAGGGACATAATTAATAGAGACTAAATTTATTTACAAACCTAAGATAAATTATAAATGAATCATAAGAATTTCTAAATTAATAAAATGTTATTATTATTATTATTATTACTATTATTACTATTATTATTATTATTATTATTATTATTATTATTATTATTAAAACTCCAAAAAAAAATCCAAACCACCTTACCACCCCATTTTCTAATTTTCTTTTTCCCTTTTTCTTCCCTTCATTTTATTTCTTTTCTTTCTTATTTTCTTCCTTTTTCTTTTTTTTTCCTTCCTTCCCCCTCCTTTGGCTAGCTGGGTTGTGCCCAACAATAGCCCAGCTCCCCTCCCCCACCTTTCTTTCCTTTCCTCCCTTCCCCAACCTAGTTTTCTATTTTTCTTCCCCCTGAGTTGTGCAAGCCTGTACAACAACTCCTCTCTTTTCCTTTTCTCTCCCTCATTTTTTCTCTTCTTTCCCCCTCTACCCCTGCCTCCTCTTTCTTCCCCAATCAACACAACCTACTCATGGCTGCTTCACAACTCCCCTTCTCTCTCTCCCTCATCCTTTCCCCATTCATATCTTTGATATAACTTGTTATGGATGACATTTTCTTATGTATGGCTAAGATGTTATGGCATGTATGCTTAGATGACTTAGGTGGTTTTGAGTGGTTATTGGGGATTAAAAGGAATAAAGGGGTGGAGTGAGTGAGGAGAATTAGGGAGAATTCCCTAAGTGTATTATGAAATATGGCTAAGAAAATAAAGGGAGAAAATAATAAAATGAAGGGTTAGGGTAAAATCTTACATGGGGAGTGTGAGCGTTGCATGGGGTATATGTGCTTTACATGGAGGGGAAAACATACATGAGGAAATCTATTTTGAGGGTTGACCATGGGGAGGAAAGTGTATTTTTGGTTATTGGTGTACTTGGAAAAGAGTTGGTACGTGGAATGAGGGAAATATGCATGAGAGAATAAACCAGGATTTTAGGGGGGAAACTCTAAGGATAGGGTTATTGTGGGGAAAGGTTGAGGAGTTTGGTTGGATATTAGTGTTGTGATGAGGTGTGTATCACACAAAGGGCATGAGTCAAGTTAAATGGAGGATAGAGTATTGTAGGAGAAGAGGGTGTGGAGGAAAAAGGAAAATATTAAGATTTTCAAGGGTGACCAACTAAGGTATCATTATGACATGTGGGAGTTGAGGAGTCAGGATGTGAGGTTTGGAGTGCGTTGAGTATGGTGATGGTGCTGGAATCAAGGGGTAATATGGTCTAATTAATAAGAGGAGAGGTTAAGGCCATATTAGGCCGGATTATGGTTTCAAGGGGAAATTCTAGTGGACGATGGTGAGCATAAGTGGAGAAATGGGGAAGTGGGCCTTGAACCACATGTGTGGGGGTAATAAATTCGTTGTGAGTATGATGGAAGGTTTATGGGTGTCCTGGAGTCTTGGGGAATTTAGAGGTCCTAGGTTAAGGGATAGGATATTCCAGGGAGTCTAGGTTGTTAGAGTGGTAAAGATTAGGGAGTGCCTGTTGGGGTGTGCATGTCTAGATGGGGGTTACTTGTTGAATAAGGCATTGAATAAAATACTAATAACTTAAAGTGGAAGATCAATGAGCCGAGCCCAGTCTTAGGATGATTATTACTATTCCACCGGCTATAATAATGGCTAGGAGCATTTTGCCCTGGATACCATTCCACCGGCTATAATAGTGGCCAGGCATGTTTTTCCCTAGAGTATTATTCCCGTTCCACCAGTTATAATAATGGGGGTTCCAAGCTTAATAAGTTAAGCTATTGGATGATGATAAATTATGGAAAAGACACTAAATATTTATAGTAGAATACCACGTGGGTTGGAATTAGACTTAGGATGTTACCATTCTATCGGTTATAATAGTATCCGGGAGTGTCTTATCTTGGAAATGTTCATGTATACCATTCTATTAGCTATAATAGTTGTCATGCACGTTCTGTCTTAGAGCAATTATATTCATTCCATCGGACATAATAGTGGGGTATTCATACTCATGTGGTCATCATTCAAGAGATGTGTAAAGATGGTACTAATGGCTTAAATTCTATTAGTGGTGATTATTTTAATAAACTAACTACTTACATCATCTATATTTTATGTGATATGCCCTATTTTATCTATATGGTTACCTTAATCCGTACGTAGTATACTGATCACCCTTATCATGGGTGTTGCTCATTCCTACGAGTAATGTCCTCTCCTGAGTATGTGTAGGTAGGTGATAAGGCCCTTGAGGATTTTGATGCCTATGATGAGCTACTTGGGGTAGAGTGAGGTTTTGATGTCCCAGAGATGGGGCTAGAGAGGGTGTTCTCCAGAATGTTTACCTCCTTATATTTCTATTATTTTTATTCCCCCTACAGTGAGGCGTTGTCTGGTATTTCATTTCACTCATGTATTAACCTTGACTTTTGCTCACTCTGGTTTATGTATTTAATGTTGAATTGCTTATATTTTTAATCATCTCTTGTTATTGTTCCTTGTACCATTTAGCCTTGTGGTTTGTATGAGGCTGGCTAGAGGTCAATCTTGTACTGATTACTGCAGTAGCATTCCCTATTTTGGTATATGATTTTCTTTAACAAACAAAGTGTTACAAGTTGCTATCAAAGTGATGGTTCTGATAACCACGTTGTATTTTTTAAAAAAAATTAGATTAACAAGTTTTCCCTAGTTTTAAAAATATTTTCTTTTTTTTGAAAAAAACAAACTAAGTCTAGGTCCATTGGTGAGGAAGTGAAAGGGGTAGTCTAGGAATTTCCCTAAGGGGAAATAATGTGTTGTAAATGTTTCAAACTAAGAGGTTCCCTCTTAACATATCTTTCCTTTTGTAGCATACCTACATGATAAACGGAAGTGTCAGGCGCCTAGAGGAGGGCTTCGAAGCCTTCATGGAGTTCATCCAACATCAACCTTTAACACAAGTTACACAAACATCACCCCACCTCCATAACATCATTTTGAGAGTGTCGGGGAGGATTGACTCTAGAGGGTCACAGGGAATTACCCTCTACTTTACACAGGTGAGGAGGACCCCCTAATCTTGGAAGGATGGATCTGAGATATAGATCACACATTTGAGGCCATGGATTATCCTTCAGCTATGCAATCTATTATCGCGTATTTCTTCCTTAGAGGCATAACAGAGGCCTAGTGGGTTGAGCACCACACCTAGGACGGTCCCTAGATGACCTGGGAAGTTTTTAAGACTGCCCTACGAACCAGATTCTATCTAGAGAGCTTGAAGAGGGATAAGCTTAAGGAGTTCATGCATCTCACTCAGGGTAACATCACAGTTCTGTAGCACTATGCTCGTTCACCGAGCTGCTCAGGTTTGCGTTGGGGATAGCTGCCAATGAGTCCACTATAGTGTACCCATTTGAGTAGGGGCTTCATTTATCATATGCTAGATGATGGGAGCAGTGGCCTTCTTATACTTGGCCACCCTATACGAGTGTGCCTACATTACTGCCACTCTAGTCCAGGAGCAGGCATCCATCTTGGGGAAGAGGAAACCAAAGGGATAGAGCTCCAGGAGTAGGACCTAGGCTCAAGTAGGAGGACCCTTGATACATTAGAATAGAGGTCAGTTTAGAGGTCAGAGACCACCAAGGGGGATCCTCATGTAGACGATGTGGTAGGAACCACTCAAACCAAGATTGTGAGGGTAGGCTTATAAGGTACAATTGGAACTGTGGCAAGCTAGGCCACTGTGCTTTCAAGTGTCAAAGTTAGTAGAGATTTCTGTAGCCTTAGGGTTAGCAGTTCCAATAGAGAGGACCCTTGATGCTCCAGTATCATACTCAGACCTTGTCCTAGTAGAACTAGTAGAGAGCACCTGCCTCAACCAGTACATCAGTCCGAGACTTTAAGGGAAACCCTCAGAGACCATGGCCTTCCCTTCATAGAGGAGTTTAGGCTCAGGGCTCCAGAATACCAAGGAGGCTACTAAAGAAGCTAGTCAGGCGAGCGCTTGAATGTTATCAGCCAGGTAAAGGTTGATAAGTAGTTAGACGTCGTCACTGGTATATTCACCATACTATCTTTACCGGTGCATGTTCTATTTGATTCGAATGCCTTCTTATCATTTGTGTCCACTTCTTTTGTTGTTAAGGCTGAGCTACTATGCTGGCATTGCATTATCTGTGATGCTGCCTTCACGAGATAGGGTGAACTATATTAAACTTTACTTAGATGTGGTCTTAGTCGTAGGCAAGGTAGACTTCTTAGTAGACTTGGTCGGTATGGATTTGCGGGACTTCGATATCATTCCAAGGATAGATATGCTTGGGAGGTATCTAATAGTAAGCGACTACGCTCAAGAGTGCGTGGTGCTATGAGGTCGGAAGGCTATTAGGGTTTCATACAGAAAGACCTAGCCCAAGCCCACCACCAAAGTGGTGCCTACGGCCATACTTCACCCTATGATCCAAAAGAGGTATCTATTATATTTGTGCAGTGTGCAAGAAATGAACAAGGATTTGACAGCCTTGGGTGACATTCCGATGGTTAGGGATTTTCTAGACGCCTTTCTAGAGGAAATACTGGGTATTCCGCCAGTACTTGATATTAGCTTCACAATCGAGCTGGTACACGAGGTTGAACCTATGTCTAGAGCACCCTACCAGATGATACTCATTAAATTGAAGGAGCTCAAGACTCAATTAGAGGATTTGTTAGAATACGGGTACCTTTGACCAAGTGTGTCAGCATGGAGAGCACTAGTCTTGTTCTTAAAGGAGAAATACAAGTGTCTCTGTATATGCATTGACTACCAAGGGCTAAACCAGTTAATGGTAAAGAATTGTTATCTACTGTCGAGGATAGATGATCTCTTCAATTATTTGTGAGGTGCCACCATCTTCTTTAAGGTCGATCTGAGGTCTAGATATCACTAGTTGTGCATAGAATATGCACATATCATGAAGACTGCATTTCAAACTCATTACGGGTATTATGAGTTCAGCTTGATGCCTTTTAGGCTCACCAATGCTCCTACGGTATTCATGGGTTTGATGATGAAGATCTTTAGGCCTTTCTCGACCAATTCATGTTGGTATTCATTGATGAAATTCTGGTATAATCCCAAGGAAATGAAGAGCATGAGCAACATCTCTACATTATCCTGTCCCTTCTACAGGAGCATTGTCTTTAAGCAAAGTTATTCAAATGCAGGTCCTATATTCCAAAAGTGGCTTTCCTTGGGCATAAAGTGTCAGTCGGGGAAGTAGTTTTTGACCCAACAAAGATAGTAGCAGTCATAGAATGGAAGCCTCCTATGAATATGTCAGAGATTAGTAGCTTTTTGGGTCTAGCTAGATATTATCAACGATTTGTATAGAACTTCTCAAGGATTACTTGTCCCCTAAATAACCTCTTGAAGAAGACCACCAAGTTCTAGTGGGACAAGTCTTGTGATAAGGCTTTCCAAGAGCTAAAGAGACAGTTGACTACAACACCTTTCCTGACTTTGCCAAAAGGTTCCAAGGAATTTGAGGTCTACAGTGATGCATCCAAGCATGGAATAGGGTGTGTATTGATGCAGAATGGTAGAGTGATCGCATATGCCTCCCATCAGTTGAAGCGGCATAAGCAGAACTATCAGAGTCATGATCTAGAGTTATTCACAGTGGTTTTTGCATTGAAAATTTAGAGGTATGGGATCAAATGTAAGTGCTTCATGGATCACAAGAGTCTTAAGTACATTGTAACACCCAAAAATTCACTACTTTTTTTTAAAGCGGCAGAAATTACAATAGAAATATTTAAATTAAAACCCGTGAATTCTGGGGATGCTACCGCCACACTTAGTACCAGACTGGTTCACTCCTAACGTTCCGGTACCAAGTGCTAAGGCTAGGAAAACACTACACCTACATTAATAAATAACCCAAATTCATAAATACGGAATCAGAGTACACATAAATCTTTACATAATTTGAAATATTAGCTATTGTTTTTCAAAGAAGAAAAATTAACAATAATAATAGAATTGTTTCTGAAGGGTCGATCACAGTTAAAAGAGGACGAAGATAAAAATCTCATGATGGAAAAACGGCCACGCCACTCCAGGAACTGATCCATCCCCAATTCATCACTCGGCCCCACTCGTTGTCCTATAAACATCAATAGCATCGAAATAAGCGTCTCCTACCTGCAACAGGTTAGACGGGCCTTCTACTCATGGGAATGAGTAGCACCCATGAAACTGGTGATCAGTACGCTACGTACTGAGCAAGGTAACTAAGCACTAAGGCCAACACATAAACACATCAAATCATGTAGGATAATAATCAACATACAATTTCAAACCACACATATGATACATAAAAGCGTATAGAGAAATCCACAGCCTATAATCAACAAGCCCACACATAAGGCCCAAAAAGGTCCAGATTAATTATTTAATCATTCTTTTATCGGAAGTCGATTCACACTATGCCTTTTTATCATTTCCATGCGAGTACAGGAACACCCCACTATTATAACCGGTGGCCCGGTCACATATAGACCATCATGCCCTAACCACTATTATTACCGATAGATCGGTCACATATAGAGTACAACCCTTAACCACTATTATAACCAGTGGATCAGTCACATATAGGGTAAAACCCTAACCACTATTCCTAATCGGTAGATCGATTCAGTTCCTGCTCACATGGTGTTCCACTGTAAGTGATTAGTGTATTTTATTTGCCTTAGCAAAACTCTGGTTTATTTTCATTGAGATCGGGATCCTCCACTATTATAACCGGTGAGCCGGTCATATATAGGACATCATGTCCTAACAACTATTATAATCGGTGGATCGGTTGCACATAGGGTAAAACCCTAACCACTATTCCTGACCGGTAGATCGGCTGGTCCCGTCTCAATATCTTCCACTTTAAGTAATTAATATCTTAAGTATCCAATTCACAAGCTTTGACCCAGACATGCATGACTACCTTCTATAGTTCTCATCCTCCAACCCTAGTTAACTAGCACCACGAGAGTTAACCATGACACACCCTAACATCCATGCAACCCTAATTCCATGCAAACCTAGCTCCCATGCAAATCCTAGCTCCACGTAAACCCTTCTTCCATACAAACCCTAACTCCCATGCAATCATTAACTCCCATGCAAAACCCTAGCTCCATCATGCAACCCTAATACCACCATGCGACCATAATACCACCATGCAAACCTTAATACCTTTATGCAGAACCCTAATACCTTCATGCAGAACCCTAATACCACTATGCAACCATTAATACTACCTTGCAAACCCTAATACCTCTATGCAGAACCTTAATACCACCATGCAACCTTTAATACCGCCATGAAAATCCTAATACCACCATGCAAAACATAATACCACCATGCAAACCCTAATACCACCATTATTTTACAACCCTATCCTGCATGTCTTATGGGCCACATCAATACCATTAAAATAACACACTCATACACATAATTCTCATGCCACAATTATTTACACAAAACATACCTCCACTCCATATCATGTTGCGTTCATACTAATTATACAACATACACATAAAATACACAATAAACCATACCACATGACATGCATGGCATATAAATCACATATTACACAAATGGCTTTAGCATCCCTTACCTAAAATGACACTAGTCTTGGAGCACGCTCCTACGCCTCCTTAGGGCTTTGACTGGTTTCACCTATTATGAGGGAAAAGCTAAACTTAGACTCCCTCCTACCAAAAATACTATTAATCACTAACTTATTATAAGACTAGATAAATAATAATATATTAATAAAATAGCCTTAACTAATTACTAACTTTGCTAAAGATATAGAAATAATAGAAATATTATAAAAGTTGATAATATAAGGTTGAAAACTTTACCCTAATAATAATAATAATGATACTAAAATAATACTAGCCAAGATGTTAAAAATAATATCAATGATAACATAAATAATAATAATAATAATAATAATAATAATAATAATAATAGTAATAATAATAATAACAAGGACATTATTCAAAACAAAGTGAAATAAGGGCTTCGACCGCTTTACTAAAATAATAATAATAATAATAATATTATTATTACTAAAATAAATAACCAAATTTATTAATAATAATAATGATAAAATAATAATAATAATAATAATAATGATGATGATGATGATGATGATGATGATAAAAGCCATAATAATATTACAAAATAATAATAACCATAATGGTAATAATAGTAAAGATAATGATCGAAGATAAAAAGAAGTAGGGTTTCCACCCTACATTGAATAATAATAACTTAATAAATAATAATAATAATGATAATAATAGCAACACTAATAATAATAATAAAAGCTAATGATAATATTAATAATAATAAGACTTGATATTTATAATACTACTACTATAATTAAAAATAGGTACAATAGGGTTCCATCCATATATAAAATAATAATACTAACACTTGAAAATAATAATAATGATGATGATAATGATAATAATAATAATAATAATAATAATAATAATAATAATAATAATAATAATAATAATAATGATGATGATGATGATAATAATAATAATAATAATAATAATAATAATAATAATAATAATAATAATAATGTTATTAACAACACTAATGGTAAAATAGTTGTATTAATAATAATGGAATAAGAATAATAGAAATTCGAAATAGGAAATAATAATAATAATTATACTTATAACATATTGATAATTAATAATAGTAATAATAGAAATAATAAGGGTAATAGTGATAAAGTCAAATTAAAAATTACAATAGGGCTTCAGCCCTCAATAGAAATAAAAACAAAAACATTAATACTACTACTACTACTACTACTACTACTACTACTACTACTAATACTAATAATAATAATAATAATAATAATAATTATTATTATTATTATTATTATTATTATATTAGATAAATGAAATAAAATAATTTAAGGCTTGTAAAAATAGGGAAAAGGGTTGAGAGGGTCTAGGGTTCAACCTTAGGCTGGTGGTGATGGGTGGCATCGGTGGTGGTGCACAGAGGCGGCGGCGGTGGCCAGAAAAAGAGAAGAAAAGGGGAAAAGTTGAATGTTGGGAAAAAGATAGGGAGAATGAAGGTGGAAATAAGGGTGATTATGGTTGCCCAGAAGGAGAGGAACAGAAAGATGGTGGCGGCGCAGCCAAAGGTGGCAGTGCACAACGACAGTGGTGGTGGCCGAATGGGGAAGAAGGAGAGAAAGAGAAGAGGAGAGGGAGAAAGAGGAAAAGAGAGGTAGGGGAAAATAGAGGAGGTTCTGCAGCACAATTTGGGAGGTGAAAGAAACGGTGGTAGCGGCGGAATAAGTGGCTAAGGGTGGTTCGAAGGGCGGCGGTGGCAAAAAATGGTTTAGTTAAGAAGGAAAATTCGCACGGCCGGGGTGGCTTGTGCAGGAAGAATCGAAGGGTACGGGTGGTCTAGTTAGTTAGAGGGCGGTGAAGGGAAGGCGTAGGTGGCCAGAACGGGCGGTGGTGTCAGCCGGAGGCAGAGGAAGCTGCATTTAAAGGGGCGGTGGCACGAAGGAAGGTATTTTCTAAACTTAAACCAAAAAACTCGACTCAACGCTGCTATGGGGTGTATTTATAGGCTTGAAAGGAAGTTAGGGTCAAAGGGAAAGTGGGGGAGTGGTAGGAAGGAGTGGGCACTGGTCGACGAGGACAGTCGGCGCACTTTCCCGATCGTGTCTGCAAGTGGCCAAGGGAGAGGGAATCGTGCGGGGAAATGGGAGACATGGTTTGGGTCAATGGGTGGCCAAAACAAAGGGAAAGAGGCTGGAACAAAACAGACTGTCAACGGGGCATGATCGACGGCGAAAAACCAGGGAGAAGGGCAGCGGAAATGGTCGGCAACGACGACAAGTGCTAAGGGTTAGAGGAGAAGAAGAAGGGGGTGCGGGAACCGGTTGGCCCAGGAAAAGAAAAGAAAGAAAAAGAAGAAATTGGGCCAGTCGGCGCGGTGAGGGGGAGGATTTAAATGAAACGCAGAGTTTTGGTGGAAAAAAGAATCAAAACGCGGCACGACAAGGGAGAAGGAAGAAGAAAGAAAAGGCTACGCAGACCGAGTGGTTCAGGAGAAAAAGAAAGAAAAGAAAGACGAACCGGCCAGTGGAAAATAAACAAAATGCAGCGTTTGGCCGCGTCGACGAAGGAAGAAAAGAAAAAGAAAGCTGGGCCGCGGGAAGGAACGACCCACGCCGAAGGAAGGAAAGGGGAGAAGGCTTGGGCCGCTGGGCTGGCCCAAGTCGAGGAGGACAGGAAAAAGAAAAGAAGAAGAAAGAAAGAGAAAAGGAGAAAAAGAAAAGAAAAAGAAGAAAGAAAAAAGAAAAAGGGAAAAAGGAAAAGAGAAAAATAATTAGGTTGGGTAATTAAATTAATTAAAATATTTGGAATATTGAAAAATAATAATATTTAAATAAAATAATATTTAAATCCCTTTTTAGGCTAATTGATGGTTTGTGAAAGATTTTCCATAAATTCCATTTTAATTAGCAAAACACCCTAACTTTCTCCAATTAAATTATTTATAAAATTTATATTAATTTGAAACTATTTTCTATTTCTTATTTTAAATAAAATAATTTTTTTAATTAATTTCCAAAATAAAATCCTTAATTAGCTAAAATACTCAAATTTCTCCTAATTAAAATATTTATAATTTTCTTCTTAATTTGTCATAATTAATTTTATTTTATTTTAATAAAAATAATTAATTTAATTAATTTTTTTCTAATAAAACCTTATTTAATAATAATTAATAAAATTAAAATTTTTGGGGCATTTCATACATCTTCACGCAGAAGGAACTAAACATGAGGCAGAGAAGGTGGTTGGAGCTAGTCAAGGATTATGATATTGAGTTAAACTACTACGAGGGTAAGGCTAACGTGGTGGTAGATGCACTAAGCAGAAAGAGCACACACCCAATGAATTCATGTGTGGTTGCTAAACGAATGCTAAAGGAGTTGTACGACTTGGAGATTGAGTTAATCTTGCAGTGTGACCTCAAGGTTCGCATGAGCGCCTTCATGATCACCCCTACAGTGTTTCAAGAGATCAGTGCCGACCATCCCAGAGATGCTAAGCTTAATAGGATCCATCAAAAGATACGGGAAGGCCAGGCTGAAGGGTTTTAAATACATGAGGGTGATAGCCTCTGCTACAAGGGTAGAGATGCTCAGAGTTAAAGTGCCGAATCTTAGAAGAGGGACACCAGATCCTATACTCTGTCCACCTAGGAGGGGAAAAGCTATACAAAGATCTCAAGAAGGTGTACTATGGCCCCCTATGAAGCGGGAGGTAGCTAAATTTGTGTCCAAATGCTTGACTTATTGAGTGTTGCAGATCTGTAGTGCTACTTTAGCCTCTAGAAGTTCCAAGATGGAAATGGAATTCTCTCTCCATGGACTTTGTCAATGGTTTTCCAAGGACTTAAAGTGGTTGTGATACTATTTGGGTCATCATGAACAGGTTGACCAAGTCAACCATGTTTATTACTATAAATTCAACTTAGAGCATGGATCGATTGTCCAGTACCTACATGAATTTTATGGTCATTCGGTATAAGGTGCCTGAGGATATTGTCTTAGATAGGGACTCAAGGTTCCTCTCTCACTTCTAGGAAAAGTTTCAAGAGGTCTTACTAACAAATCAAAGAAGAGTACAACTTTCCATACCACCACAAATGGGAAGATATAAAGGACTATACAAACCCTAGAAGACAGGTTGAGAGCCTGTGTTTTGGACTTCTAGGGTTGTTGGGAAATTTGTTTGCACCTGATAGAGTTCTCTTATGACTCTCTTCAAAGCATTGTATGGATAGAAATGTAGGACCCCCTTATGCTGGAGTGACATCAACGAGACAGTGGTGCTGGGACCTAAGATGATTGAGGAGGTTACCAGGCATATCTATCAAATTTAAGACCGAGTGAGAGCTACTTAGAGCAAAAAAAAGAGTTATACTGATTAGAAGCGCTGGGTGAGAACTTTAAGCCTAGGGAGAAGGTATTTTTGAGGGTCTACGCCACCAAAGGTGTGCAAAGGTTTGGCAGGAAGGGTAAGCTGAGCCCTAGATACATCGGATCCTATAAGATTCTCGAGCAGGTCAAAGAGGTTGCTTATCGGTTGGTACTCCTAACAGATTTAGCACATGTCCACAACATGTTCCATGTCTCACAGCTACAAAAGTATATTGCTGATCCTTCTCATGTGATCCAGCCTGATGACGGTTAGTTTGACGATTCTCTGACTTACGAAGAGAGGCCTACATGGATCCTTGATATCAAGCTCCATAAGACCCGTACGAGTGGGGTCCCACTCATGATGATCCTCTATAGTTGCCATAGGATAGAGGAAGCTACTTGGGAAGCTAAAAAAGGCACGCATGAGGCATATCCGAAGCTCTTCGCCTCAGGTATGGCAATTACTGGTAAACCCCTTTTTCTTTAAGGAGATGGTAGTTTATCATGTTTTATACTTCCACTTATCGAATCACCTTGGAACTGGCCTTACACCCTCTTCCCGACTCCCATAATTAAGTAAGTAACTTTGGGGACGAAGTCTTTCTTTAAGGGGGGTAGTGATTTAATACCCCAAAACATTATTTTAGGATTTAAGAATAAAAGAAGGAATCATTGGATAAGATTTAATTATGTATACCATTTTAATTAAATAATAATAGTAATAATGGTAATAAAAGAAGAAAAATGATTTAGGGATAAAATTAGTAAAGACTAAATTTATTTACTAACTTAAGATAAATTATAAATGAATCATAATAATTTCTAAATTAATAAAAAGTATTTTATTTTTATTATTATTATTAATTTTTATTATTTCTAAAACTCCAAAAAAAATTCAAACCACCCTACCATCCTATTTTTCCATTTTCTTTTTACCTTTTTCTTCCCTTCTTTTTCTTTCTTTTCTTTTTTTATTTTCATCCTTTTCTTTTTTTTCCTTCCCCCTCCTTCGATTAGTTAGGCTACACCCAAAGGCGGCCTAGCTCCCCCTCCCCCTCCTTTCTTTCCTTTCCTCCCTACCTTGGCCCAATTTTATGTTTTTCTTCCCCCTGAGTGGTCCAAGCCCACACAACAGCCCCACTCTTTTCCTTTTTTCTCCTTCTCTTTTTCTCTTCTTTCCCTTTCTCCTCCTGCCTCCTTCTTCTTCCCCGATTAGCACAATCCTCATATGGATTCTCTACATCTCCTCCTCCCCTCTCTCCCTCATCCTTTCCCCATTTGGGCCTACAGGACATGCAATAGGCGTGGCCCTACATGGTCCTCCTCCCTCCTACAAACCCCACAACCCCTCACCTGCTCCCCTTGCCCTGTGAACCTACCCTCTATCTCTCCTACCACACTGCTGCTCTTGCCTACACGTCGGCCAACAGCCACCAACCCCCTCGCCTGCCTTCTTCCCCTAACCCATACACTTATAAATACCCCTCCCCACTCCCTCCTTTCCTCTCTTCCTCTCTATTGATTCACTCTCCCCAACCTTACTCGCATCACCCAAATAACCGTCACTGCCACCGCTACCAGGTTATGCCATCATCGTCACATCCTACCTTCCTCTTCCTTGCATCACCCCACACTCAATAGCACACTCCCCTACCCCTCGTTTCCCTTCCTCTTCTCTCCTCACCTGTGCAAAGTGGGCAGCTCGAGCTGCCCTTTTGCACCTCCCACCACCATCTACACCACGCTATGCCACCACCACCACAGCTACCACCACCCTCCCTACCCACTTTCTTGTTTATAAAACCATCCCCTACCTTACCACACCACCACTTCCCTCTTTCTCCCCTCTCCTTTTATTCTCTTTTCTTTTCTCTCCCTCTCGACAGTCACCACAACCACCATGCCGCCTTATGAGGCACCACCACAACCACAAATCCCTTGACCCAAGGAACCTTACCACCTAGGAAACCCTAACTATCCTCCTCTTTTCCAACCCCAAAATCTCTATTTTGCACCATCCTCCACCGCCACCCTACACCGCCGTTGCCGCTGCTACCCCTTCACCTGTTGTCCCTTCTGGTTGTGCCCTTCTCCTTCCTACTTACGTAGAATATTTTATTTTAATAATTTGTTATTATTAACATTATCATCATCATCATCATTATTGTTTGACTAAGAAAATAAAGAAAAAGGAAAAAGAAGTAAAAAGAAGTTAAAATGACTAGTGATGCTCTCTTTATAGGTTTTGAGCAAGCCCTTCCCCGTGAGGAGGAGTAGGATTGTGCTTTAAGCCCGGAGTACAACTAGGTAAGGATATGGTTAAGACTTGGGTTACGTTATAAATCTTGTATGTATGGGTGTATGTAAATTTGAACTAAGTATGTGTATGGTATAGCTTGGCTTGCAAGGAGCTAAGGTATGGTGAGAATGATTTGTATTATATGAAATATGTGTGCTATAACTTGTTATGGATGACATGTTCTTATGTATGGCTGAGATGTTATGACATGTATGCTTAGATGCCTTAGGTGGGTTTGAGTGGTTATGGGAGATTAAAGAGAATAAAGAGGGTGGAGTGAATGAGGAGAATTAAGGAGAATTCCCTAAGTGTATTATGAAACATGGTTGATAAAATAAAGGGAGCAAATAATAAAATGAAGGGTTAGGGTAAAATCTTGCATGGGGAGTGTGAGTGTTGCATGGGGTGCATGTGCTTTGCATAGGGGAAAATTATGTGGGAAAATCTAGTTTAAGGGTTGACCATGGGGAAGAAAGGGTATTTTTGGGTGATTGGTGTGCTTGGGAAAGAGTTGGTACATGGGATGAGGGAAATATGAATGGGAGAATAAACTAGGGTTTAGGGAGGGGGAACTCTAAGGATAGGGGTATTATGGGGAAAGGTTGAGTAGGTTTGTTGGACATTGGTGTTGTGATGAGGCATGTGTCACACGGAGGGTATGAGTCAAGTCAAATGGAGGGTAGAGTTGTGTAAGAGAAGAGGGTGTGGAGGAAAAAGGAAAATATTAGGGTTTTAGGGGCTGACCAACTAGGGTATCATTATCACATGTGATATTTGAAGAGTCAAGTTGTGAGGTTTGGAGTGGGTTAAGTATAGTGATGGTTTTAGAATTAAAGGTGAAGATGGGATAAGTAAGAAGGGGAGAGGCTAGGGGCACATAGGCCACATTAAGGTTTCTAGGTGAAACTCTAGTGGGTGATGGTGTGAATAGGTGGAAAAATGGGGAGGTTGGCCTTAACTCACATATATGGGGGTTCTAAATTTGTTGTGAGTATGGTGGAAGGTGTATGGAGGTCCTAAATTCTTTGGAAATTTAGAGGTTCCAGGTTAAGGGATAAGGTATTTCAAGGTGTCCAGGTTGGTAGAGTAATAATGAGCTGGGAGTGCCTATTGGGGTGTTTATGTCTAGATGGGGGTTACTTGTTGAATAAGATATGAATAAAATACTAATCACTTAGGATTATTACTACCATTTTACCGATTATAATAGTGGCTAAGAGCGTTTTGCCCTAAATACCGTTCCCCCAGCTATAATAGTGGTCAGGCGCATTCTACCCTGGAGCAGTATTCTTGTTCCACTGGTTATAATAGTGGAGGTTCCAAGCTCAATAAATTAAAAAATTATATGTTGATAAATTATGGAAAAGACACTAATTACTTACAATGGAATACCACGTGAGTTGGGACTAGACTTAGGATGTTACCATTCCACCGGTTATAATAGTAGCTAGAAGCATCTTACCCTAGAAAATTTCATGTATATTATTTCACTGGCTAGAATAGTGTCCAGGTGCACTCTGCCTTAGAGTAGTTAATTTCCTTCCACAATCCATAATAGTGGGATCTCCGTAATCAGGTGGATATAATTTGAGAGATGTGTAAAGATGGTACTAATGGCTTAAATTCTGATAGTGGTCATTAGTCTAATAAACTAAATACTTGCATTATCTATATTTTATGTGGCCTGCCCTGTTTTAACTATATGGTTACCTTAGTACATAATGTACTGATCACTCCTATCATAGGTGTTGCTCATTCCCACTAGCAGTGACCACTCTTGAATCTATGCAGGTAGGTGATGAGGCCCTTGAGGATTTTGATGCCTATGATGAGCTATTTGGGGCAGAGTGATGTTATGATGTCTTAGAGATGGGGCCAGAAAGGGTGTTCTCTAAACTTTTTACCTCTTTATATTTCTATTTTTTTTATTCCCCTATCATGCGGCATTGTCTTTTATTTCATTTCACTCATGTATTAACCTTGACTTTTACACACTTTGGTTTATGTATTTAATGTTGAACTGCTTATTTTTTTAATCACCTCCTGTTATTATTTCTTATACCTTTTAGCCTTGTGGTTAGTATGAGGTTGGCCAGAGGTTAGTCTTATAGTGATCATGGTGGTAGCACCCCTTTTTTGGTGTATGATTTTCCTTAAAAAATGAAAAAGTTTAACTGTAAATTTTAAAGGTGTTACATTTGGACCGTTTTAAAAAAAGGGTATGAGTATTGGGTTATATTTTTTGAGAAAATGGGCATCCGGGTCGGTCCAAGTTTGGCCCAATTTTTTTGGTTTGACCCAATTTCAATCCATTTTGTAATTTTTTTCAACACATGTTGTCGGAATAGGATCAAAACTAGGTTAGTTTCAACATTAGGTTAAATTTAGGTCAAAACAGGGTCTAAATAGGGTTGAAACTGCATTGGAATAGGGTCATATAAAAGATAGGGTCAAAATAGGATCATTTTAAAAATAGGGTCAAAATAGGGTTGGTTTGGGGTTGACCGAGTTCTTACGTTTTGGGTTTGGGTGCAGACCATTTTTAAACCGATCCGAGTTTTGGGTTATAGTTTAGTAAAAACTACATCTTCAGGCTAGTCTAGTCTAGGTCTGGCCCGGTGCAAACCCCTAGTGGTAGGTCATGATATAGTTCAATGTCATGTACAAATAACTAAAGAACAATGAAATGAACAAATAAATGCTGATAAGGTGTGGGTTAGATAGTTAAAGCATGTTAGACATGTATAAGCTAAACCACTAGACAAGAAGGAAAAAGATATAGAATAACAACTATAGTAACATGAACTGCCTAATATATAGGTATTGACACTGACTAAAGGAATGGAGATGGCGAACAAAGAAACACATACCATGTCACCTTATGCTCTACAAAGGTCGTCTCAGTTTGAGCATAATTTGCTGGAAATGTTCATTTTGAGGGATGTGGGTAGAGGAAGAGGGTTTACTTCTTCTTTTTGTAAGTGAGTGTAGCATTCTGGAACATAAAAGGGTTAAGTAAAAAACTCAAACACAAAGAGGTGAGCTCTGTCATGTGGAAACAATATGTGTGATTTGTAGGTTTTGTGGAATATAGGGCAAATATCTAAAATTCTAATTGGGTTAGGAATAATATGAAACTTCCTTGGAAGCATAGAAAATTATCAACACCATCTAAATAGGAGGGTATGGATTATGTTAAATAAAAATAAGTATGATGTGGTTGTCTTGAGTAGCTATACAAAAGGAATTCACTACAAGGTTAATCATAAATGCCTAAATGTGGCATTTCCCTTAACCATTGCCTATACAATTAACACTAGAATAAAATGACATCGGTTGTGGAGTTAACTTAATAATATTGATGAATTTCTTGATACACCATGGATTATGATGGACAATTTCAATATCGCTGCTTTTGTAAAGGAAATATGGGTGTCCTTATGAGTTATGATCTATAAGAAGTGGCAGAATTATCTTCTTAGTTACACAAATGTAATTTGGATGATATTACTTAGATAGATAATGTATGTACATGCACTAATAATCAATCCCTTGAATGGAGACTAATAAAAATTTTATATGGTTCTAAGAAATGGAAGATGGTTGTATATATTCCCTTTGATTTTTGTGGAGTTTTTTTACAAAACTCAACGTCATATAACTCCCCATTGATAATGAAACAAGATAATCAAGCTCAAAGAGATACCGTGACTTTCAATTTTATAAACTTCTAAGCCGATAAGGAAGACTTTCTTCCTCTAGTTTAGAAGGTATGGAACATAAACATTCAAGAAATTCTTACCTATTGGCTGGTGGTAAAACTCAAGCCATCGAAATAGAGGCTTAAGTAACAAAATGTAGTCAATGAACATGTTTGAGTCCATTCAACACATGCATGGCAAGAGTGGGAAGGTTTAAAGCACTAATTAATGACAAACCATTTGAATGTCGATTGAATTATAAAGGAGAGAGAGGCAACATTGCATTAGAATTAAAGAGAAAAAGAGGAAGAACGTTTTTTTCGATAAAAAGTACACATAACTCAGGTGAAGCTAGGCAACTAAAATTCAAAATACTTGTATACAAGTATGCAAGTAAGAAGAAGCAGGAATAGGAATAAGATTTATAAACTATGTGATGATATTAACAATGTCATAGTTGGTGAGTAGAATATCTCCAAAGGCATCACTAAATTTTACTAATAATTTATGGGTTATTCAAATGCAAAACTAGAAGGCACTGATTAAGGCATCTACCAAATGGGACGTACTCTTTCATTGGTCGGTGCTGCCTTGTTTTTGGATCTCTCAACTAAGCAAGAAATCAAATAAGATGTATTTGATATGATATGACTCATATGGGAGTCTTAAAGGCATCGGTGCCTGATGGTTTTAATACCCTATTATATAAGAAAGCTTGGCCAGTGATAGAAATAAACATTGGAAAAGGTCAAGGGGTTTGTAGAGTAATAGAATTTATACCTATTTCATGTTATAATGCTTTTTACAATTTTTTTCTAAATTCCTTGCAAAGAAGTTATAAGGGGTTTGGTATAACACACACATCTTTTGGTGAAGGAAAAGTTCTTCATGATAACATTCTCATGGTTTCTATGTTTCTGAAGCACTATGGGAGGAAAAGCACAAGGTATAGGATGATATTATAGTTAGATATTCAAAAATCTTATGATTTGTAGGAGTAAGGTTTTATCAAACATGTGTTACTACCTTTAAAACTCCCATGGAAAGTAGTGGATATGATTATGCAATGTGTCTATATTGTCCTAATCTCTATTAATATTAATGGCAGACTTACCAAACCTTTTCTAAGTAGAATATTCCTTCTCCATGGTGACACAATTTCACCTTACTTGCTTGTATTATGGAATATATGCATAGATCGATGAAGTAATTATGGTTCAACCACATATTTAATGGAAATATGGGTTTCTCCATCTTTAAAATTGTTTATCATACCGTTATTGATAATGTGTTCTCATTCTACAAGTAATAAATGTGACATAATATCTTCTCAACATTTGAAAGTAGATCTCATGGATTTTACTAAACACTTTTTTTTTGAAAAATAGTTCGTATAAGATTTATTTGTATTGTTATGGTGTGAGACTTGATGTGAAGTAAGCTTTGTTAGAGATATCTAAGTGTAATGAATGCAACTTTCCATTTTGATATTTATGATTTCTTATATAAACAACTTATGTTGGAATTCAACATTGTCAAGTTATAATGGATAAGTTGTTGGGGCAAGCGAAACATTGGACCAACATACTCCTTAGTTATATTGGTTAGATTCAACTAATTAACATTATCTTAGCTAGCTCCATCATATTTTTTGGCACAAATTATGCTCCTCCTTATTGTCGTTATCAAATATGTTGAGCATATGTGTAGGTAATTTCTATGGTCTGGCACAAATGAACAGCAATGTGCTCTAGTTGCTTGGAGAACTATTTGTTTACCTACAATGGAAAGGTATTTAGGAATTCAAGATTTGAATAAGTGGAACCACAAATCTACGGGGAAGTTGATTTAGAAAATTGTGCTACATAAGGAAGGAATTTAGATTCAATTGTTCCATGGCATTTACATCAAAAGCAGGTTGGTGCATGACTTGGGGCTCAAGCCTCGTCAATCCTAGATCTTCCATACTATAATGATTTGAGATGTGTTTTTGTAGATTATGAATATTAGATAGTGTAGTACTAATAAATATTTGATTGATAAAGCTTATTAATTAATAATCAAATATAAGGTAGGGAATGATCCATGGTATCACATAACATGAAAAATGATATTTTATCAAGGCATAAGGTTATTTTGTGGTTGGTTTGTTAGAGTGCCCTTATGACATGGGAGAAGCTCTCCAGATGGATACTAGGCATTCGAGATCAATGTGGAATATGTGAATAGATGGGATAAAATTTGAATCATCTATTGGTTAGCTACATATTTGCTCAATAGTGTTGGAAAAGAGTTTTGAGGTGGTTGGGCATGATAACTAGGAGTAGATCTTGGTAAACACCATATTAAGGGATAATCAACAAGGCAAAAAGAAATGGGGGAAGGGTCCTTCGTGCAACAACTACAACATAATGCACAACATTTATCAATGTAGGTATTTATCTTTCAATTTAAGACTATCCATTCTACTATTTTGGTTAGGAATGTGATAGGGAAGGCGCATATTAGACTCGATACATATTATAGAAGTGTGTCATATAGATAAACCTTATAAAAGCTAGATATGTGGGCATAGCTATGTGATGTAGATATAGTGGATGTACATAACTTTCATTTTTTATATTATTAATATAATATTAATAACGATTGTTTTTATAGTGCATCAATTTTTAGACATATTATGTTAAACACATATATAAATCTTACAAACATCACTTCGGCATACCAAAAGGAGATGCAAAAAGAATGAAAAAAAATCTAATCTAAATGCTAAAATACGAAAAACCTCCATAAATGTATATAATGATTCAAGAATTATATACATTTGACAAAGACAATAATATTTCTAAAATTCATGCAATGTAAGAATGTTACATAATTAAAAAAATTTAATATCTAAATTCATATATATATATAATAATTATTGAATTCATGAAATGGTATTACAATTCCTATAACTTTCTAACAATGGTAAAAACAAATTAAAATATAATTGTGAATGTCTTTAAATGTTTCATTAAAATTTCTAATAGTATATGAATGAGCAAAAAGAAAAAAATATTATTCCTCATAAGTTTTAAAAGTCGCAAGTTAAATAGAATAAGTCTAGAATTTCATAATTCTAAAAATACTATAAGAAAAAATGTATACTTTTTTGGGAAATGAATTATGTGAAAATATTTGATGACTTCGTGCATTGTCAGGGATCACCAAACTAGTTTATGATTCAACTAATTGAGTATGTTCCAACATGGTGATATTGATGCTCATTACCCATTAGTATATATAAACATAGATAACACTTATTGATATTTTAATGTGAATTATTACTTATGAGGCGAGTTCATTACATTTATAATTCTATTCAAATTATTGTTGAATTTTGAAGAAACTACTTGTGCATTAAGTTTGACACATTTACTAGAATGCAAATATAATTTTGGGCATAAAAATGAGATTATCTATAGATAATGTTATCTACTTTTATCCATATAAATGATTGAAATTGTATAACTATTATGTTGATAAGGGCATATGAATTATTAAAAACTAATTAAATAAAAAACATGACAACATATATTTTTATACTAATATAGGATATTTTCATTTATATTCTAATGATGTGGTGAGAATAGATATCCAATTAATTTGATAAAGTATATTGAAAATCATGTAGGATCTATCTATCTCTCTTAAAGTTAGTGAGCTTCTTCAACTAGAAATTGGTATATAGAGTCCTCAATACCAACTTTATTCCTCTACATTGTGGATAAAGCAAAGCATAACTTTAAAAAAATAATCAATGTTTATATTTGTAAACCCATATATTTCATCAATATTAAGCTCATGCAAAGGGCATGGAGTTTTGCCTGACCAACGAGGTTAGTAACAAAAACAAATCTTCCCCCCTTTTGGTTATGGAACACTCTACCAACACTTTTATGGAATTATTTTCATTTGAGTGACTATCAATCTCTCTTAAGTTGGTGAACTCCTTTAGGTAGAGAGGGTCCTCAATAACAACTTTGTAAGAATTATTTTTTAAGACCTCTACATTGTGAATAAAATTATGAACCAAAAATTTTAGAAAGGAACTCAATGTTCAAAATTTTGAACTCAAATGTTTAATAAAAATTAAATCTATATAAAGAACATGGATTTTTACTTGACCAAGGTTAGTAACAAGGACAATTATTTTATCCCTGTTAGTTATGAAATACTCGACCAACACTTGTTAGACAATAACAATCATTTGAGTGATTATCAATGATCGATGATGAAATTGTGAAGATGAGACCATGGTGTTAAAAATATAAACATCATTAGACATAATATTCTCTCAAAATTGATTGAGGAAAATACTATAAAGATCTACTAGATGTCAATAGAAACATGTGAAATTGAAATAAAGACACTTCCAAAGTAATCAACATGATACGTAATAGAAAGAGTGGTTTAAAAAATTTCCTATTTTATGTAATTTTATAATTATAAACGAATAATGAATTCTAAACTAAGGAAACATATGAAGGATCACATACAGTAATTCTTCAAACTATCTTTAAAAGCCTTAAAAAGATAACTCTCAAAGGATCTCTGATAAAAAATACACAGTAAAAGTTACTAGATAACTCTATACAAACCCACACAGGAAATGTATAGAGAATTTCTAAATTATCCCTCACACATATAAGATAATTTAAGGGCATGTCTAATTTATGACTCACACAGATAATGTAAAAATCGAACAAAGAAACTCACACAGAGTTTAAATGAGAGAAAACTTGATTTTATAACTCAATTCAACGATCCTCCTCAAATAATGAGTTTACATGGGATATTTATAGGATAAAATCCACCTCCTCGTGCAACCTCCTTTTTAACAATATAAACTAAATCTAAATGAAATAAACACTAATTAAATCGCTATTCATAATTCTATTCATGTGAATAGTAATATCCTATGATAATAATAATTAAATCCTAACAAAATCTTAAAAAGATAAAATACATTATAAGATAAAAGATAAAACCTATCTAATTTCTTAATTATTAAGGAAATAAATTAACTAACTAATATCCTAACATAATTATCAAATAAGTCAATAACAACTGAGCTAATTGTAACACCCCGATTTTTTTATTACTGTAAATTTTGATTTTACAGTGGAAGCATATAAGTAAAATATTGGGGGTTACCACCATAATTGACATAAGTCTGGTTTGTCTAAGCATCCTTACATAAATCACAAGGCTAAAATCATTCATAGTAAAACAAGAAAATTAGTAACAGAAGAAACATTTACAATACAATATGAGTTTGGAGATTACTCTAAATTATAATAAACAAAATACAAAATAAGGGATACCATAGATCAAAGAGTCCAAAAAGGTATTCGGGTCAATACATCAATCGGATAACATTCCTTTTCACCTAAACACCTAGTACAAATAATAGGTTAATCATCCTCACATAGCGTATCAAATGCAACATAGTCATCTAGTAGTTCTTCTAAGACTCGCATAATAGAATTAGGGTCTCATACTTGTGGGAATGAGCAAAACCCATAAAAGGGTGGTCAGTACGCTACGTATTGAGTAAGGGAACAATACTAATAAATTAGGGGTACAAACAACACTTGCATTCACAACTGATGATGAGTACACATTCAAATAAATGAAACAACTCATAAGATAGATACTACCTCTATATTAGATATAGACATTTTCATTCTTTTATATATGTTGAGTATAGAAACCCCACTTTTCTTAAACTAGTAGAACGGTTTGAAGCACCATATTAGGGACAACACAACTGAGCCACTATTATCATCCTGTGGAAAGAATATTAAAATATCACCTTCCCAAGGCAGAATGCTCTTGACCCACAATTATCTCTAATGGAACGATTATAAAAACAACACCTTGGCCTTGATTCACGTACTCTTCCACTTTAAATCATTTATGTCTTATCCATAAGTTATACTGTTATATTTTCATTCACGATGAGTAAGGGCCTCACTATACTTAATCAGGTAGAATTAACTAAAACTCCTTCTTAGGGAAAAATACTCCCGAGCCACTATTATCCTCCAATGGAATGGAAATAAAAACATGTGGCCCTACTCACGTGCTCTTTTACTTTATATGATTAGTATCTTATCTATGATTGATTCACAAGCAATGAAAACATTGAGGCAAATAAACCCATCACGTAGGTCAAGATCCTTAATCTTCTCAAACCCTAATTCCACACTCCTAGTATCATTCCCTCGTATTGATTATTCAACCATAATTATAATATATCATTCTCACATATTATCATTATTATCGGACCCATAATTCATAGTCTAACTGCCATGTTGTACACATACAACATTAATCTTATCCTAAGGTACTACTTATAGAATTACAAAAATCCTAATTTCACAGATAGTCATAATTCTTCCTATAAGACTCATGTGATTACCATATTCAATATACATCCTTATAATGCCAACATTAGCAATATATCTAGAGTTGTGGATTAACTCTAGGGTTTTACACATTGAATGCTAAGATTATCATTTTAGGTCGCTACACCCTAATTAGATCATTATCTCTTTTTTAGGGACCTAAGACAAACAATAATCCTTCTAAAAAATTTATCAAGATATCATTATCATATTTTAATCCACCTAAGACATTACAATACCAAAATTTCTTTGTTATCCCATAATGATCAAAATATCTTTAAAGATAACCAATAACCTTTATTTTATAAAATAGTGTACCTTCCAAAAATATTATTTTTCAAATCCACCATTTATCATCATACCTCACGAATATGCCTATTTCCACTTATCATATTTTATTTGGCCTATATTTCATGCTATACAATATATTTCCCACAAATATGTCACTAGAAAAACAAAATCATATCTATACCTCTTACCCAATCTTACTGTCTTTTAAACATATATTCCATATAATCATAACATATCATCAACACTATGAATTAAATCATATACCAAAAATACCATGGAAATTTACATAACCATATAAGAAAATAAAAAAAAAACCTAAAACATCGATTAGTATCCTTACCAACTAGGATACCAGGCTCTAAACACATAAATCCTAGACCTCATCCTTTGAGATTACTAGAAGTTCACCTAGGAAAAATGGCATAATACATACACGGTTAGGTTTGAAGAGTATAATTGAGGAAACGGTTAAGGTAGATAAGGGTAAAAATAGAAATAATCGTAATCAAATGGAAGCTTGAGTTGTGTGGATATATGATGGCATGTATGGTGGAGCTATGGGGAAAATTTGGTGGTATTTGGGTAAGGTTTGGGGGTAAAAATAGGGGTGCACCGTCAAAATGGGGAGCGGCACAACTATGCTATAGGCATTGCATACCCTGGTTGAGATTTAGAATCATGCACAACCAAGCTGTGCAAAGTGTCACGGTCATGCTTGATCACTAGGTAAAATAGACTTAGGTCGAACAAATATGCATGGACATGTGATAGGTCATGCGCAGTCCATGTGAGGATGTATGCGTAGGCTATGCTGAGTAGCACGGGCATACAATAAGAAATTTTAGTGTTGCACGACCGTTCTTGTGTCTGTGTACAGGCGGTGCATTTTATAAAAGTGTGACCAACATAAGGAAGAAGATGGAAAAAGGGGTGGCGGTCGGCAATAATGGATGATGACAGTGATGGGAAAGGATGGGGCAACCCTAGGTGATCGGTCCACTAATGTTAGGAGGTGTGTGGTGGTACATGGTGGTGATAGAGGTGGTTTGGTAAGCAAATCAAGGCAAATAAGAGGAAGAAAATAAGAGGAGGAGGAGGAGCAAGGAAAAAGGAGCTCAGGCTGTGTGTTTTGGACACAAATAGGTAGAAATTAATACAACATAAAAGAAGAAGGAAGGAGAGTGAAGTGTGTATATATATCTATGGACATGGGTGTGCAAATGGGTGAAAGAAAAATAAGGGGAGGCGTGTGACAGTTATGCAGGGTAATGGCGCAAAGGTCACGAGGGGTGGTAGGGAGGTGATGGTTGTGTGTTGTGGTGAAATTGCAAATGACGTTGTAAGGATGGTGACGGTTGTGTGTGTATATTACATGGAAATGAGAAGTGGTTGCAGGGAAGGTGATGGTGTATGGGTGTGTTGTATGAAAATGAAGATAATAGAGGAGATGATGGTGTATGATGGTGGTTGCAGCGGTGATGGTTGAGGCAGGTGCAAGTTGCAAGGAGTAAAGTCAAGCTTTACGGCATAAAGTAATAAGAGAAAGGAGAAGAAAGAATAGAAAAGGAAAAAGAGAATAGGTTTTATATTAGTTATAGATAATTTTGGATTATCCAAATGGATAAGATTAGTAAATTTTTGTGGAATCAAGATCGGATTACAAAATATGGTTTATCCTATTTAATGATTCAAATTCGGTTAAGATTTCAAGATTAAGAAATTTAATTAAGGCTAAAATAAGATTTTCTCAATATTAGAATCAAATTATGGTATTGATGATATGGTATTAGGCTAAGTAAAATTTTAGGGCATTACACTAATAAATATGAAAAGATAATAGCATCCATAATGCTAATTACAACACTTTATCCATTCATGTGTAAAAATTCAACTTGACACATATATGGCAAAATAGTGATAACCTTGTACATGAAACTTGAATTTGAGATCCGAAAGATGTATTAGAATCCTAGTTTGATAAGATTTCCAATGATATCCATATTGTAGGAAATATAATTATCTTCAAATTTCATCCTTCATTCCTTCTATCGTGATTCATAAGTCAATCTTCAAAATCTTGGAATATTTTTGCGTCATTATCTCCTTATTGAGAAAATTTTGTCATCAAATTTTCTCTTGAATCAATCTTGTTGAACCTTTGAATTAAAGTTGGAATCTTGAATCAATTTACGTCTTGGATCGTTGAAGTTCTTGGAAGATCTTCAAAACCTGAGCTCTTATACCAATTTATAACCATTCAAAGAAAGAATCTGGATAAATATTACCTTCAAAATCAAGTAGATCGAATCTAATCCCCTTCTCTACATCACCATATGATCTTCTTGATGCATCATGAGGTCGCCCATAATTCCATATACTCTCTTCTTATTCTTCTTCCATTTGGTCATGTGCTCTCCTTAGATGATCTTCTTTTACTTGATCTCTTCAATTTTGATTTTAAATATGTGATCCTTATGCTTGTGAAGCTTCCATCCTTCCCATATGTAAATTTACTTTGTTTATATCCTCCACCAACACCTTGAGAACATCTCTTTAATCTTCCTCTTGGCTCGTTATGTTTTCCTTACACCAACTGAATGGTGTTCTTCAAAAAATCCTCCCAAAATCAATCAAAATCTTGAATCTTGGCACCTTCTTAATGAGTTCCTAAAATAATCTTGAGGTAGGAATGCGTACTTGAAAGAATCTTGAAGAAAAATTTGAATCTTGATCTTGTATAACAAACTAGACCAAAACCTATGCTCTGATACCAAAATTAATGTGTATAGGGTTATGGAATTATGAATTAGGTGGTGATATAGGTTGGTTAGGGTTTGAATGTGATGATACATATTTGGCTATGATAGATCAAGAAGTATGATGGTCAAATATTTAGGGTTTTGGGGTGATATGGTTCGTAGGTTAGGGTTAGGTTTTAAGATTAGGGTTTTAGATGTGGGATGAAGATGATGATGATGAACGATTATGATGATGATGATTTGATGAAAATATTTTAATTATGATATCAAGATGATGAACGTATGATAATAATATAATTATTATCTAGGGTTTGGATATAGAATAGGTAGAATTAAGTAAGAAGAATAGGTTGAAGATGAAGTTGAAGATGATGAATGTTATGTTGAAAGTGACAGCTAGGGTTGAATATTAGCATGTGTTATGGGAGGGTTTAGGGATATTAATTAACCTCTAATTTACATATACAAATAGATTAAGATTTTCACTACTAATCACTCATATAGAATTGATTATAACTGAGAATAACTGACACATAATTCAAATAAAGAATAACTTGTATTTTCATTCAAATTGGCTATCATATGAACGTGTAACCCTAAGGCTTTTAAAGCCTATTTGCACCTCCTCAATATTGATAGTTTTAGTTAATTAGGAATAAAAATCTGATCTAATCAGGCCCTATGCAATATCTTGTTTCCCACTCTAAGCACATTTTATAAGATAAACCTTATAAGATAGAATCACCTTAAAAAGCTACTTTATGCTCTAGCCAACCATAATGAAAATCATAACACACTAATAAAGCTAAAAACATTTCATTAAGTCTAAGAAACACATTATCATGCATCCTAAACATGCCATGCACATGCCTCTCTCACTAATGACTTGTTTTGCAAGTTGCATCCATAACTAGCAATGTAGTCATCCATTTGTCTTCAAATCTGTAGGGTATCCTCTCTAGGTAAAAGACAAGGCTCCATAATAATAAATACTAAGTCTTTTTCATTTTCTCCTACATCACCACAAGTGAGATTAAAAATAATATGTAAGTACACATGTACCGTTGCCATATTTTTCATGTTTATAATTGAGTTGTATCCATGTTAACAAGTATTTATTATTAAGTTTAAATAGTTATGAAGGAGAGATGAATATATCTATAACACTTCAGAACTTACTGATAAAAAGTTTCATTTTACAAAAGTAAAATTAAGATAACTAGGTTGTATCGTCATACTCGACACAAGTCTAGCTTAACGTACTATTCTCCTATAATATACAAGGCAAAACATTTACAATTTAAAATAACATAAGTAGATAACAAGAAAAATATTTCATAAGTATTAGATAAGAGTTTGGAGATTAAATTCCACGTGTAACAAAATCAAAATATGGCAAAAAAGGATCTAATGTAACCAAAAGGTACGAACAAATACTACCTACCGAATAACATTGACTCTACATCTAAAACCCAATAGATAAAGTCACTTCCCTAAAAGAAGCGTATGATAAGAAGAAAAAAATAATGAAGGCAATACTTAGTAGCCTACACATCAAAACTTAGATCATCTTATTGTGAGAATAAGCATCGCCCATAAAAATGATGGTTAATACTTACATATTGAGTAAGGTAATAATACAATCATAAGAAATGACACACATAACACATACGATCAAGTGGAAGGATTAAACATGCACGTTTGTTAAAACATTAGAGGTTTACTAAGAGGAATCAAAATATTTACTAGATATATAAGGACTCCACTATTTATAATTGGTGAAACGGCATCAACCGATACAACAATCTCAAAACATAATGCTCATGACCACTATTGATGTGCAAGATATTGAATTTGGATTGAAATTCAACAAAGTCAACTTGAGTAAAGGACTTAAGTTGGACAAATACAAAATAGGTTTGAATGTATGTGTTTTTATCTACTCCAAGATCAAAATCACTTCTAAAGAGTTTCTTTAGAGAATTATTCCTAAGATTCACTCATCACTTGAGAGAGAGATCAGAAGAAAGAAATATAAGATGTCGACTCTTTCTCCTTTATGCATTAAGTGCTCAATTTCCATTCTTCATTTTTCCTCCATAAAACTTACAAGCACACACACATATGGTAATAGGCTGAGCTCAACTCTTCTTAATTAAGCCCAAATCAACCGCCCTAATTATATAAGAGTTAAACCAACACATATTTATATGGTATACATAATGAGTTAGAATTATAATGATAAGATATTACAAATCTTACATAAAATATCAAAGCAAAATAAAACCTAATTATGAATATATATGAAATAATTTTGGTAATAAAATTTATTTACTTACGATAAAAAAAATCAATAATCAAGCTTCATGTCTTGTAACTTTGTCTCTCATGCAACTTTATAACTATTTCCATTGTCATTTTCTTGCACATTAGATATCATTGGTGAACTCATCTTCTTGAAAACATATATAATACCAATAATAATCACTTAATAAAATATTATTAGAATGATTATGAAGGTGTTCAAGGTTTTTCAAAACAATTGGTACTACTATCAAATATGCTAACTCTTAACCTTTAACTTGAGAAGAATGAGATGGAGATGTTCCTGCATCAACTATTCTCATCTAGTAGAATAGATTGGTACAATCCTAGACCATAAGGCTCCTAGCCACTATTCTCATCCAGTGGAATGTATAGGTATAACCCTAGGACATAAAGCTCTACTATTATTCTTATTTGGTAGAATGTACAAGTACAACTGGTCTTAACTCATATGATATATTACTTTAAATATTAATATCTTATTAGAGAATTATTTATCTTTATAATTTTATGAAAACCTAACATAGATATGCAAGGCCCACAAACGACAAGGAGTGGTTTGGGTCATTCCCTAAGGGGAAAGACTATAATGTCCCTATAAAATCCTAATTTCACAAGACATGCATAATTTCTTCCCTAGGGCTCAATTAACCACCAAATGTTTTACACTCTCATAACATATAATTATTGAAAATTTATCCAAAAACCAAGGTTTAACTCAAATGCCTCACATATGCGATAATAAGCTTACCTCTAAGGTTTTTATTCCTAATTTTAGCCTTTTATTATTTTATTAAACTTATGGTTCTCATAATTAATTTGAGTTTTTCGGGTAACATATTTATAATATTTTAATCCAATATCACTTTAGAAATACCAAAATTTTATATTTAACCCAAACCAACCAAAATACCCCTATCTTGCTCAAATACCTTAAAATCTTCTTTTAGGTAACTTGTACCCTACTCAATTGATACTCAATCCCGTTACACGTGGAATTAATTTTAAAGCGTAAGGAATTACCATGAAATATTTATTTCCCCCATAAAATACATAAAAAGACCCAAGAAACGATAGTATTAAGAACTATCCAAACTTGTCACTAAAACCCTATGAGTCCTAATATTATCAAGTTCCAACCTTCAACATATTTTGTCGTGATAATACTTTACCATACTACAACCTACTATTTATAGCTCAATTAAGATATTAGATCATGCTAAATGGTAGGGTAATAAGACAAAGGCATTAACAAGCAATAACATATAACTAATGTTTTCAAATAGTGTTCATATTCCCATAATGTAATACAACAAGATCATGGTATAAAATCAAAAACATGAATTATGAAATATAAATATACTAGCATGATACTAAATACAATTTACACACAACATCATATATCCTTACTCAAATATTACTAATCTATAATAAATAAAATGAACATAAGTCTCCTCCTTCCAAACCACTAGAATATCACCTAAAAACCAAGGAAACCCCATGGTTAGGAAAATTGGAAAAAAAAAGTAAGGAAATGTACAACAAAGGAGGATAGAAAAAAAAAGAATTGAAGCAAAAGAGAAAGGGTTGGCTACATGAGGGAGGTGCGCTCGGGGGCTTGAACCACATATGCTATCAACACGGGTATTGGGGTGGAACATGAGGTGATTGTGTTAGGGGAGCGGTACAATGTGAATTGATCAAATTAGAGGATTTTTGTTACGTGAAGGTTGGGTAAGATTAGTGGGGTTGCAATGTAAAAAAATTGAAGATGGGGCTAGAATAAGAGTGGTTGTGTAAGCTTCTCACGCTATTAAAGGGGCTCAATGAGAGGTGATTAGGCTAAGGATGGTGGTATAACATAAGGGCATTACGTTGGGCCAAGTTTTCTACAAGAAAATGGATGAACTACAGGGAAGAATGTGTAGAATATAGTTGGAAAATGGATACAAGATTAAGGCTTAGGTTAGTGGAGTAATAAATGATGGGAAGAGGAAGGGAGAAGGGGGTATATGGCTGAAGAATGGTTAGTGCAATTGAGTTGAGAAAAAAAGGATAGGTGCAAGTCCAGGGCATGACTAGAACATAGGGAATGAAGGATTTGGTGTGAAAATCCCTTGAATGAAGGGAGGTAGTGATGATTGAGTAAATGTTTGGTTATAGTTGGGATTTTTGTTAGAATAACCAAAGTTAGGCAAACTTGATTAGGGAAGGGGTCATACGAGGAAAAAGAATTAGAAAAAGAGAAATAAGAAAGGAAAGGAGAGGAAGAGGAAAAGGAAAATAGGAAAAGAAAAGGATGAAGTTTAGGGTTAGAATTATGGTTAAAGATAGGCTTAAAGAATTAGGGTAAGGTTAATATAATAATTACCCAAGATTAGGGTTAGGTTAAATTTGGAGTATAACAATATCTCTCGAAAAAAAACACATTTCACTAGATATGACCTATATTTTTTTAGTTGTGCATGGCCCTATTACAATAATAACAAGGCTTAGTTCCTAATTTTTCTCTTCTTGAAGCCTATTCTCTTATATATGAAATTATAAGGAAACCTTTAATTTCTACCCAAAAAAAATCTCTCCTACAAATTGGATGTTAATATATGTAAGTATAAAATGGATAGTGACTGTATAAAAATAGAGATGAACAGAAATCATCTAGCACTATTGTGTCATGAAAAATGTCACATTATCCTGAAATCAATAATAACCTCAAGTGCAATCAATATAACTAATCATCTCATAAATTTTATATAGCAAACCCTCAAGCAAATACATGCCAACCAAAGGTGAAATTTACATCATACTCTTAAGAGCATCTTGCAAGGTGCTTCTAGTTTAACATGGACTAATCAGTCATCAAATTCTTACATGTTGGACAAAATACTTTGGTTGAGCATCATTTCTATTAGATTCTCATATGCTCACAAATTATAGGGCACATTTAGTAATTTAGATGCAAAGATAGTATAGTAAATTCAAAATTATAATTCTCTCCTATTTTTTAGTGCAAATTAATTATAATATATTCAAAATAGATTTGGTTTACCTATTTGATTAAATTACATAACAATTGAAGTTCTAAATTATTTTTATCTTCTAAGCTACTTTTATCTCATAGAGAATTTATTTAATCTTTATTATATTTTTGGTTTATATTTTCAAATAGCAATTGAAAATTCAAAAATGATTGCAAATTGAAATTTAGTTTTGTATAACGATCGGAGAACTGGCGGAAATTGATCTAGAGGCAATTTGCAATGAGAGTTAAGACAATTAGATGGACATGTAATGTGATTAGGTATATTTTCTTTTAGATGGATGAACATGACTGATTAAAGTGATATGGTGTATGTATATTAATTTCATGCATGTGTTATTTATTTTCATCACATAAATTGTGTAGATTCATTACACTAAGTAGAGAGGTACAATATGCTAACCATTAAGGTTCAGGCACGAAAAATGTCTATTTTTGTATCTTAATGAGCATGTGCATTCCTTTTTAAATATTATGTTTTTATGTTAGATTCATTATTTAAACCAATTAGGTTTATTCCTTGAAATAATTAGGTCTATTATGTTAAACCTTAATGTTCATGCTAAAAAGGTATATGTTGAGCATTTTAATGAACATGTGTGTTTTTATTTATGTACTTACTTCTTCATGTTAGGTTCATTTCATTAAATAATAACATTCTTTACATTAATCATTGATATTAAAACTTCAAAATGTCTATTTTTAGCATCTTAATGAATACGTGAATCTACATTTTATTGGTTTGTTTATGTTACATTTAGTATATTATCCATTTAGGTTCATTCCAAAAACAAGTTAGGTTTAGCATGTTTATCATTTATTTTCATTATATCAATCAACAGGTTAAATGTTTACATTAGGTTCATCTCAGAAAATAGATATATTCATTTTATTAACCATTTAGGCTCATTTCATAAAACGCATATGTTTAACTCTTTGTTTAGCATCATAAATTTTAATCCTTTTTTTAATGACAACATATCAATAGGTAAATAAGTATAAACTCCTTAGACAACCTCATCATGTGAGAGTTTTATATCCTAATCCTTTATACTTTTATTAAATAATCCTCTTAGAAAAGTTCCCAAGGTTCTATTAGTTACTTAAGTTTGACTATTTGCTTGTGGATGATGAGATGTACTAACAACAACTTAGTACCTAATACAACAAACTTCTAGGTAACATCTCATGAAAGATTCATGATTAAAAGCACCTAGGTTCATGACATGTAACACATACATTTATCATATTCTGAAGATAAAACAAACTTTCTATAAACATCACATAAGAATATTAGGTTCATAGTATACAAATCTCAGGTTGATGAAATAAAATGCTTAGATTTAGGGTATATAATGGATAATTTCATAATATTATAGGTTTAATATGTTAAACATTTAATTTCATTCCACGTAAAAGTTAAGTTGGGTATGTAACACATATGTAACATATAATATCCAATGAACATATCAGGTTCATAACATAAAACTTCCACATTCATGATTAAAAGTGTCAAGGATCATGACAAATAATACATAGATTTATCACGTTCTGAAGGTAAAATAATTTTTTTATAAAAATCACATGAGATAATTTGGTTCATAGTATAAAAATTCTAGGTTCATGACAAAGAAAACTCAGTTTTAAGGGTACAACTAATTAAAAGTAATGCCAAAGATTGAAATAAGATTCTTATGAACATGTGAGGTTCATGATAAGTAATGCTAAAGTTCACGAAAAAATCTCCCATGTTCATGAAAAAAAAATCTTAGGTTCATGATAAAAAAATAAAAAAATAAAAAATCAGGTTCATAACATGACAACAAAATTCCAATGAACAACTCAGGAAAAGATTAGGTTCATACCATAAAACTCTCAAGTTCATGATTAAAAGCACCTAAATTGTTGACATGTACCAAATACATTTATCTCATTTTTAAGATAAAATAAACTTTCTATGAATGTAATATCCCAAATTGAGCAAAGTTTTATAAGTAATGTTTTGGTTACTTGTATCAACATGATATACGATCATTTTGATGATTTCATCCTATGAAATCCATAATTAAGAGGATAAAGCATGCTGAAAGGACTCGTGTTGATCTATAGGGCCAACAAATTAATCTGAAAGCACTCAAAGGTAGCCCCTACGTAGTCATATTAGCTCGGGGTGTTACAAATTGTATCAAATCAAAATTATGAACGTTGCATTCTTTGAGTGGGGGTGAATGTAAAACCCCAAATTGAGTGGAGTGTTATAAGGATTGATCTGACTACTTATATCAACATGGTACACCATCCTTTTGGTGATTCCTCTTAATAACTCTATAGTTAAGCATGTTGGCCATAGAACAATTTTTAGGATAGGTGACCCTCTTGGGAAGTTTCAAAAATTTTCTAAAAATTTCTCAGGAAGCATATGAGTAAGGAAAAAACACACTAAAAAGACTTGTATTGATCTGTATGGCCAGTCGATCAATTCAAAAGAACTCTAGGATAGCCCCTGTGTGGTCGTATCGACTCAGGGTGTTCCAATGAACATCACATGAAACCATTAGGTTTATATAGCATAAAATTAAGTTCACCTAATAAATACAAAAACATCCAAGTTCAACATAAAATATTGTAAGGATTGTAATATGTAACACATAGTTTTATCCTATACATATATTAGGTTCACCAAAAAAATGAGCACACATATTATAAACATTAGACCAATAGGTTCACTATGCAAAATGTTAATGTTCATAATGTATAATGACAATGCTCATAAAAAAGAAAGACATTAGAAGATTAGTAGTAATCATGTTATGTATTAACATATTAGTTATTATGAAACACAATACATGAGTTGAATATTGAATGTGAATCATAAAGTGCTACGAAAAAGAAAAACACAATGAAATACTTAGAAGGCATTCTAAACTCAAAATAAAAATATGGTGATTGTGGAAGAAAGTATATACAATTAGTCTAATGTAGTGTAGAAGAAAATTAGTTTTACTAAAGCCTTTTTTTTAAATGAATTTCTTATGAGTACCATAAAAACTAATTAGAAAACCTTTTATTACAATTTCTTAAGATATTAGAGGCTTCTACTAGTTGGTTTCTTTTTTCTTTTTTTTTCATCTTTGTGGCATTCAATTTTGCATTGTAAGGTTTGTAGTGCCCTTTTTTGTATCTCTATATATGAATCACTGAATTTTTTTGTTCTAAGGTTTGTAGGTTGGAAATGCTTAAAATTATTTCATTAATGTGGGACCCTTTTCCATCTGCTTTCTCTTTTGGATCCTTTTTTTTTCTCGAGCGTCTTATATTTCATGTTGAAAATATATGCATTACTTTTCAACACAATGGGCAATTTCTCATTGTCATGTCACATTGGGAGAAGCTTGCAAGGTGCTTTTAGGGATATGATATAAGAATGGAACCAAAGGTGATAGAGGCTCACACGATACAATTATTACCTAATATAGAATAGAAAGAAATGGGGAGATAATGTAGAAGGTATTTTGAACTAATCTTTCTGTCTCCCAAAATAAAGCACCCCCTTATGAAATTTATGTCATTTAGCCATGAACAATAATTGAATCCAAAATCTTTGTGAAAATTAAGATATTTAGCCATAAATTACAATGCTATCCAAAGTGTTTGTGGTCAAAGGTGCTAACAATGGTTTAATGGAATTAAATTACAGAATTAATTATGGTTAAAAATTAACTTAGAGATAAAGAGAATATCAAGTGGGTAAATGGGTGCATGAGCATGTTCGTTAGACCCATATTTGCTACAATTAATTTATAAAACTAGAGCTTGAACAATAAAAATTACTAGTCCAATGAGGGAATATAAAAAAGTGTTTATATAGAATCTTTCCCATCAATTTAGACTAACCAAAATTTAGAAAAATACAATAAATAACTATATTTATCTAACCCCATTGACACATAAGTAATATAAATAAATTGTGTTTTAAGCAAAAAAAATGATATTAGGATATTAAGGGCCTCTTCTCCTCACCTTATTTTCACATTAGATCAGTAAATTAGGAAAGAGAAAAACAATATCTATAACAACACCAACAACAGCATGTTAAAAATTATTTTTTTAAATTATATTATATCAGCAAAATTAGATAAAGATAACAAGCCCAAAGTTTTAATATTCAAATATTTTGAATTAATTTATAGTGATGTACAAGGAAATAATGAAGTTATAAAAGTACACCACTTTTGAACTAGATGAAAATTTTGTTGAAAGCCACACAACGTGCATAGAACCATTACATTTGTGTAAGACTCCAAAAGCCATTATATATATTTTTGTGGGCTCTACACATATCTTGAATTCACATGAGTATTCTAATTGATTGCTTAGGTACTTTATAAAAGGTGGTTCCATCTTCTTCTTCACATAGGTGAATCCGTCAAGTAAGCCATTGACTCCCTATACACCATCACTCACCAATGCATGAAAATTTTATTTGACTCAACGTCCCATTTCTCTTAAATATACATAAACACATTTCATATTTTGAAAATATAATCGTAGTTTTCATTATGACTTACAATAATACTTTTGAACCTCATGAATTTATTGTAGCTCATTAACATAAATAACATCAGTTTCCTCTATAATGATACATTTATTGTAAGGTTCCTCAACCATTTAATTTATTAGTATGCCAATTCAAGGGTAATGAAATTAGATTTCATGATAAAATGTGTTATATGACACATTTGCCAATGACAAAGCTTTGTAAATTTTTAAGGTCTCCTTTATAATGACACGTGTACCAATGGAAATGCTTTGAAATTTTTCAATATATAACACCTCCATACAAAGTAAAGGCACAACCACTAGTTGAACCTACCTTATCGTTATCATAAAATTATTTTGGATCATGAAATTTCTCTAAAATAACAAGAAAATTTTAAAAATGTAAATAGCTATTTTTAAGTATTTAAGTAAGAAAAAAGAGAGAGAGAGAGACTTCTCTAGTGTTAAACACTTGGATTATGAGTATATTTACTCATTCCGTTTACCACAAAATTCATTCCAAGTCTCAAATAGTTTCATGGGATGAATATTTAGCATTTATCAATTATGTTCTTTATGAGATGAATACTAGGGCCATATGGGGATTTGATAGGCATCACATTAAAACTATAAGAAATTCAAACAATTTTCATCATCAAAAGGAGAATACATTCTAAGCTCTATTGATTGTGATACCTAGATAAATGTTTCATTTCAAATCTGAAGACAATAAGTGTCCACTGTATTGACTACATCTAAATGTACCCATTGCTAGCGTGTCACCTACATAATGATATATTATAACATAAAAAAAAATCCTATCACCTTAGAGTAAGCACATGAATATGAAACATTTATAACATAATTATCTTCTACTAACATACCATTAAATATTTGATACCATTGCTTTATTTCAAGCTATACAAAGATTTTCTCAATTCTTAACCAAATATCACATGACACTCAAGTTGATGCATTTTTATTTTCTAATCTAAGCCATAATTTAAAAAGGAAACTATAATATTAAATTTATGCACATCTAATTCATGTAAAACAACTTAAGCAATAAAAAAAATGTGCAATAGTAATTTTTGTAATACCCTAAAGTTCCACTCTTGTAAAATTTTAAATATTAATTATAAGTGGGTTGCATGTATGACCAACAGGAAACTAGGAAGTATATATAAGCATGCTACAATAGCTAGATTTTTTTTGCCAAACACCCTCTAATTCATGAACTTTATTTAGATTATAATCATACATAACACTATTATCTTCCAACAAATCAAAAAAATATTTGTTTAATACGCAAATCATTATACTTTCCTTTCATCGGGTCAACTTCCTTTCTCTTTCCAAAAAATTTGTACCACTCCTCACTCTTTTTTTTTCAATATGAATTCTTAAAGTTATATGTACCATTACTCTTAAATATTTCAAGTAAGAATCTAATAAATCCATATTCTTCTCTATTTGACCATTCTACTGAATCCCCACTACTACTACGATGCCGACCCATAGTATACAAGTACTAGTACTTTTAACAACAAATTACCACATTAGGAGAACACCATATCAACCGAAAAAAAAAAACATCTTAAAATCATTATATCAATAGAAAATAAACCAAGTGATGAGATTGAAACATTAATAAATATAGAGGTCCCTTTTAGTTAAATCTCATCGATCTTGTTGAAGGGTAAAAATGCCATCATTTTGAAGAGAAAAAATAAGGCAATATAATTAGTTTGAGCCCAAATTGAGATTTGGCATATATCAAATAATAATTACAATTAAGGATGTAAATGGGGTGGATTTTACCCGAAACCAGACGAATTTTATCCGAAGGATACTTAAACGGATACGAATATAGATATGGAGGATGGAAAATAATACTCATTGGGTTTGGGTACGTATATGGGTATGTGATATCCATACCCGTACCCGTATCCGTATCCATATCCGTTTACCCAATATATAATTATCCTTTTAACCTTAATTTTAAAATAAATATAGTATAAATTAAGGTTAAAATTATCACTTGGCTTAACTCTAAATGGTTCTATCCATCGAGTAATGGATTCCGCTGGATAATATCCATTAAGGGACAAACGGATAATCCATCGGGTAACAAATATCCAACGAATACAAATATGGATATGTTAACTATACGGATTCAGATATGGATTTTCTTATAGGGTACGAATACGGGTATGGGTATATCTGCCTCAAACCCGCCCCGTTTACATCCCTATTTATAATTTATGGACAATCATTCTTGAACCATAAATGGATTTTTTTTATTCTATTAGTTTTGAGTTAATTGGATAGTTTGTGCTAAATGAGCTCAGTTTGCCAGAAGAATTGGTCTCAGAAGGCATCTGCTTAATTAGAATTATGAACAACAATTACAACCACTTGAGAAAATCTCCTCCTTTTTTATGATGATGAATATAAAGGCATAGTAATGTAACACCTTGCTTCTTTAAAAACCTAAATTTTATAAAATAACAGTATTAATTTATGAGTTTTGACTTTTAATTTAATTTTGATTAGATTTAATAATAACTATGTGTCTCTAGATTCAATAATAGAGTTGTCATGATAACTCATAAATAGGTATGAAAAATTAGGATCACTTATAATGAAAAGCAATGGAAATCTTCTTCTTCTTCTTCGTCTTCTTCTTCTCTCTCTCTCTCTCTCTCTCTCTCTCTCACACACACACACACACACACACACACTCTCTCTCTCTCTCTCTCTCTCTCTCTCTCTCTCTCTCTCTCTCACTTTATCTCTCTCTATGTGTGTGTGTGAGGTATATCTAGTGAGAATCACTTTTTATAGTAATAATTGAGAACAACCCTAGTTTCCTAAACCATTTATAGTATTTTTTTCCTACCTACTGTAAGTAGATTTCTAATTTGAAACATAAATACCTAATATTTATAAAAATGCCACCACATTTTTCAGACACTCAAATACTATAATTTCCTAACCTAAAATATAAATACATAATAAATATAAAAATGTCATCATTTCCTTAGCACTCAAATGCTATAGTTTCATGAGAGACTTATACTCGTTTCTTCCACTTACTAAAAGTAGTTTCCATCACTTACTTGGATAGTTTTCAAACCTAAAACCTAAATATATAATATTTATAAAAATGCTACCACCTTTCTTTTTCTAGTACTTAAATGCTATAGTTTTTTGAGCTACTTGTAGTAGTTTTCTCTAAATATTAATAGTAGTTTCCACAAACTATTATGAGTATTTTTTTCAACTGAGAGAAGTTAATTCTCATTGGATATTCCCTATGTATATATATAACCCTTATTTTTAAGAAACTCATATTAGGAGCATAACTCATAATATATGTTATCCAATATATTATGAGACAATATTGCATGAAAAATGTATAAACCACTTAAAAAATCCATCATCCTACGTCTTGTATGACATAATATAACTTCCTAGCATAACATTCATCATGTATTTAAAGGTCATATTTTTCATTCCATTATCTCATTTTTTTTGTGATACTTAACTATTGTATTATGTCATTTTTCTCACAAAACTCTTTAAGGCTCATTGAGCTATATTTACTTTCTTTGTTAAATCTTAGCCTCTTTATTCTCATGTTTAGTTCGTTTTAAACCTCAACTTCATATTTTAGGAACAAATCTTCAAGTTCATCTTTTATGCCTTAGGAGGTGAACTTTAACATATTTTGAATAGTGACCATCCATAAATATAAGGGTATTCATCGATCTAAAATTAATTCGGACCAAAATTTTATATAGAAATGCTTGAAGATTTGACCAATAAAGTTGGTATTCAACTAGCCCTTGACCATAATATCATAAATATTCATTTTAAAATTTAAATTTAAGAATTTTTTCAGGTAAAACAAAAAATAAAACATGATCAAACATTGTTGGATAGAGAAAAAGATGAATATGGATCATTTTTTTTTACAATTGGAACATATGCTAGACTAATAGGTTATGTTTGGGCCGATACCCAAAATATATGCTCTACTTTGATTTTTTGATCTATACCTATTCATGCATAATCCTGATAAATGTGATGCGACGAGGTACTTAAAATTAGCTATGAAATGGTTTAGGAGAGCTTTTTAACTACCAACAACATATTTTTAACAAATCTTTTGAAATTCGTATAAAATTTAGTAAGCTAACTGGAAGAGGCCACAACCACACATTTCCCAAACTATACATTTGTTTGAATGAATCAATTCAAGCAATTCTATCTTTCTAATTATCATATGTTTAAAAAGGTATTCAATATGTTTTTTTCTTTCACACATACCGGTTGATATTCATTTTATGTTGGCATCATGTCAAGGTTCTTTAACCGTTCAATTAATCGAGGCCACATTAACATGTTCTAGGATACCTAGGCATAAAACAAAAGAATTAACAATATAAGGAGAGTATTGGAAAATATGTGTCCATAGTCCCCTTGAATTCCTAGAATAATTCCTTGTTGGTATATAGGTGTTTTGAGGCTCTTGTGTCCACAATCCATTATAATTCATTGATGGGGCAAAGTAAGAATGAGTCAATAACATCAACCACAAAATAGAAACAATAACAAATCAATCACACACAATTTAAGTGGAAAAACCTTTCTAATGCAAAAGGAAAATAATGACAGGACACTTTGATCCATTTAAAAAACTTTCACAATAATAAATCTGAGATAAAAAGTTTATTATTCAAATTATAACTGGATGCTACAATCATCAATCCAAAAATAGCACAACTAGACAACAATTGCAGCACCCAAAGAGAAGAGTTTGTAACCCTAAAATAAAGTTGATGTAAACACACCCAAAGGTCAATCTATAGGCCATAAAACAAATAGACCTTTTACAAAAATCAACAACAAGATGTTAAAAGTAACATCACAAATTTTCAGCTAAAACCGAATACAATAAGGCACTCAATTAAAGTCAAAACTAAAACCAAATTGAAACTAACCTAAACAAAAATGTTCATTGAAATACCAACGGAAACCTAACTTGATGGGCTTTATGGTATCCTTGGAAGCTTATGCCACAAGTTAAAATGATCCAATGGTGAACAACTTCAAATATTTGAATTGATCAGACTTGAGCTGAAAAGAATAATGACATAATTTTATTTTATTTTTGTGTTTCTATCTCTTGCCCGTGATATTCAAATCTTAATTTTTTTTCACAATTATCCATCTTCTCACGTCAACTTTACACATGATGTTTAGTCTTATTAAAGTTAGGTTATTAATAAAAGATGATAAAAATAACTTTGGTAAAAAAAAAATAGACTTTTATAAATTGGAGGAGTCCCAAATGTCCCAACATTCATCTACATCTAGATGTGCCTCAACAACTACCTTAACGGTTAGTGAGTAGATTAATAAGTTGGAATCGGAAGTCAAAAAACGGAGGGAGGGTTTGAATCGATTAAAAAAATAGATAGAATATGACATCAATCTCTATATTTTTCATTTGCAGATGAATAGCATGCATTAAAAAATGTTCATAAGATCATCAACTATCCAAAAAATTGTTAAGTTAGAAAATTGTGCAGTGTATACAATGTGTGAATGTACGTATGTTAGCCATAATATAATATAAGAATAATTCTACAACGAAATGAAATATAATTACAACATTATTACCGATCCTAGCTTAGCTGGCCAGCTAGCGTTTTTGTTCTTGGTGCGGTAGTTGCTTTTGTCCGGCGGACGTCAACATTGATCCAGCAGCAGCCCTGTCAGGAGGAGCATTCTCAGAAATTCGCCACATCTTGACGGACTTGTCCAAACTACCACTGTACAAAATCCAATTCCGATCATTAATCATGGACTCCCCATCTTTCTCTACCGCCAAACACTTAACCGGCCCACTGTGGCCCGTCAAAGCAGACAATAGAACATGCTCAACACCACCACGCGCAGCCTTGGCTTCCTCCTTCCTCCACACACATATCCCCATATCCGCCGACCCACTAAACACAACATTCCCAGCAGTCGCCATACACAAAACAGCTAACTTATGCCCTCTTAATTCACCACCCATAGAACCCCATTTATCCCTTTCCCAAAACTTCACAACCCCATCCGACGACCCACAGTAAACAATCCCCGCCTTTGGATTCACCACTAATGCCGTCACCGCACAATCTTGTCTTAACAGACACTGTGAAAAGAAATGCTTCGTTCCTCTCCCCTGTAACTCTCTCCTCCATACTTTGACCGTCCCGTCTGCCGATCCCGTAAATACAAGCCCGTCGAACCCGTCCACCACGGCGTTTACCGCATCTTCGTGTGCCGGAATAGATTCCAAACACTTGAAATTCGATACTTTCCAGACCTTAATCGTTTTGTCCCATGAAGCGGAGTATAAGAAATTGTTGTCTTCGCTTAAACTAAGCGATGATATTGCATCAAAATGTTTGATGCGTAACGTGTCACGATTTACTTTACTGCTACTTCGTTCCATGTAATTACTTGGCTTTATTGAATTCTTTATGTACGCCTTTAATGTGGGTAACGTACCGATTCGTTTATGCATGGATGGATTTTTGGATGACATCCTCCATACTCGGATCTTACCGTCTTGATGACCCGTAAATATCCTACAATCTAACGAGGAGATAACGATCGATTTCACTAATCCACTGTTTGATTTGAACCCGGAATATTCTCTTTGGTTCTTCCATACCCTGATGTTCTTACTATCGGATCCCGTGTATAGTAGATCACCTGATGCTGCTAGTGAATATATGTGGCCTTCTTCACGGACTAACGATCCCATGAGACGGTTGTAAGAAGCAGCCGTGTCATCGTGAGCCGATGATGATTCGTTGTTGAATGATAGGAGGTGAGATGACCATGGTGATTTAGAGAGAGGTGACGAGGTTTGATCCCATGTTGAATTTTCTTGGGTGTCTGTAGCGGACGACCATGATGAGAAAGTGGTGTCGTTGCTTGTTGTGGAATATGGTAGGGATTGGCTGCTTTGATCCCAAGATTGGTATGGAGATGATAGGGAGTTGTCGATTTGGATTAAAGGGCTTTTCATGGTTGTGGTTTGGTCTAATTCGTTGGTGTTGCAGCCGACGTCGTGCTTGAATGGATTCGTACCTCGCCCTTCTTTCATGGCTTCCAGTTATGAATGAATTGCTCAAAAAATAAAATTATTCATCAAATTGACATGTTTAATTAAGAGAAACCGGTTAGACATGTTCATCCAGATTATTTGAAGTTATGATCTTCGCGATGAAATTGAGAAATTTTTTGTGTACAGCATATGAGGAATAATATGAGAGGCTAACCACAAATCGGGTGGGAAATCAGAGGAGGTAAAGACACATTCATATAAGTGGAATAGGAGAACCAAAAGATGGATATCACGGTGGAACAAGTGGAATTAACAAGAGACAATATTTAGTATTTATTTCACAAAAAATGGATAATTTTTCGGGAAATGGTTGTTGGGATTGTATGGTAACCATTTTTTTTTTATCCTTATTCCTTTTTGTTTCATCTATCTTCTCACACGACATTTCTACAACAATAAACCATTGAATTGAAAGAGATTACTAATATTACCTAGTTTTGATCCCATGCAATGCACAAACCCTTGATATATAAATATTTTTGCACTTATAAAAACAAAATTTGAATATTTTTGTCATTGTAGTGTTATTTTTTATTTGAAAATAACCAATAAGAGGAACAAACAATAATATAATGCCATATAATATACATAAACTAAAATATTTAAATTATTACAATGATATTAATCTGACAATAAAACTTACACTTTATTTTTTATTAAAAAAACTGTATATGACTATACATATATGGTGATAAAATTAGACAATGAAGCTACTTTATGAAACTAATTTATAGAAAACTTAATTTGAGAATAATAAATATTACAATAGTCAAAAAAATATTGTAAAACTCTATGATTAAAAAAATAATTAGGAAGGTAAAACTCTATGATAAATTTAGGAAGGTAAGCATATATTTTTTTTTATTAAAAAAATAATTAGGAAAAAAACATACATAAAATATAAGAAAGTAAAACTCTATGATAAATTTAATCACAATTGGTGTATATATATAAAGAGGACTTATTCAAGAAAAAAAATGGTATATATTTAAAGAGGACTTATTCAAGAAAAAAAAATTAAACAATAAATAAGAAAGAAAATTATGATGATAGCCTTAGGAAGCTTATCATTTGTGGAAACATAAGTAAAATTTTAATAAACTTACTAAATGTATATTTTTAAAGAAATATGTACAACAGAAAATTATGATGATATGGAGTAGAAAAGTATAAAGTAATGTTTAAATGAAACCTCTATTTTTTATTATGGATACAACTAATTTTCTGCACAATTTCTTTTGGGTGGAGAAATAACCATGTAATATGCTTAAATATGAGATTTGTTATAGGAAAAATGCAAACAAACAACTGTGAGTTTAGGTAAAATATACGAAACAACCCTAAGTTTTTAGAAATTTACCTAACAATCCTAAGTTTAAAAGTTATGTACTAGATAACCATTCATCTAAATACTCAAGTATGGTATAGCCTCTGAAGTATGCGAAGGGTCATTTGGTGTGCAAAGAAATAGGGTTGTTTTATATATTTTATGTAAAATCAAGGTTATTTGGTGCATTATCCTTTTATTTTATTATATAATCTAATCAAAAGAAGCTTTTTTTATTGCTTCAATTTTATTTATTCTTATTATTATTTTAATGGTAGACTTATGGAAGGAAAAGATGTTCATATCTCTAGAAAAGGTTTATCCATCCAGACGTTGTCAGCCCAGAATTTTTCCTCTACAGGAAGACGTTCTTCTAAAGCTACTTAGACTTCCAATGAATTATCAATGCCAATTTCTCCTTCATTGGAATAGAGGATTGATTGCATAGAAATAATGTAGGTCTTGAGATTTTTTATATTATCAAAAATATTACTTAAAGTGTTCTTGTTTGGGGAGGCAACATATTGGGATAAGATTGAGAGACATAGGAGGATGTGACCATTGGACTTATCCTAGATAAACAAGGCCATATTAAGAAAGAGGTGGTTGTGGAGCTATATGCATTCCATTCTTTTGAACCACATGGAGAAGCCTAGGTTAAGATTCATATAAAAAAGGATGGGATTATGATCTAATTAGGTTCTTTGAAGGTGGTTTCCCAAGGCATTGAGAAAATGTTGGATCCAATCAATGTTGTCCTAAGCACACTCAAGACAGTGTTAGATAAGTCAGACCATTCCTCTTTTACAAAGCCACATGAATTTGGAACCCTTGAAATCCAACATAATCATACCTTATTGGTTCATACAATCCTTATATATATTCATACAAGATAGAGATAGTATGTCCTCCCCAATCTTTCTTAGTGAGAAATATCATTAAAATTCCCAATTAAGTCTTAATAACCATACAAAGAACTAACGGACTAAATTAGATATGACTTAAGCCAAGACTATCATTTAATGTTAGAAAAACATAAATAGCTATAAGATACCAAGTATTAATTAAAAATGATTCTTAGATATGCATGGTAACTGCTCTTAGTGTATCTTTAGTGACAACAATATCTACTATATTAGTGTAGTACCTCTATTTTTACTACTAGAAAATATTTGTCTTATAAAGACAATTTGTGGAAGCTAAATAAGAAATATGGGGTGTTACCGATGTGCCTAACATATAAGAGAAATAATCAATATCTAACCTATGCAAGGTATAAAGCTAAAAAAAAAAAAAAATTCATATGTAGTTTTCATATAACTTGAGTCTGATACAAGGTTTATAAAATTACCTAAAAATTAATGCAAGATTAATATTATCTAACAAACCTACACATGGGAAAAATAAAATGGAATTTGGGATCATGATGATCCAAATTGAATGCTTGATGAGTTAACTAGGGTCCCCAAACTCTCAACCTCACATGAGAAAAACACAAGGAACCTACACAAAAACTACAAAAATGTATGATATCGGTACAACGAGCATATTGAGTAAATACAACCCACTGTAAGAGATAACATGCCCATATAATACATGTTGGGGATTTATAATATTCATGCAAATAAATAACAACATAAGGTAGCTTTAGTGCTAACAACTTAGGGTACATAATAATGTATAATCTATATCCTTAGGGTATACCAAGTAATAATAAGAAAGTAAAACAAACTTATCGCTTTATTGAAAGGAAACTGCAAGGCCTAGAGGTATCTCTAACATGATTTTCCAAAAAAAAAAAAGAATTCCAACAAGCATTTACCCTAAACATATCTCAATATTCACATGAGGACATCCCATCCTATCACCATTACACACATAAGCCATGGGGCACAAACATAAAATTAATTCATGTAAGCCAGAGGGTATATAGATAAAAATTCCAAGGCACAAGCCTAGATATCCCATCCCACAATTAAAAAACCACGGGGCTCAATCATAACATATATTAATGTTCATATAAAGACATCCCATTCTACCAAAAATGGACACACAATCTAAGGGCTCAACCATAACCATAGGAGCATCCTATTCTACAACAAATGGGCATCTATGTTGAGGGGTTGGTATAAGAACTCCAATATCCACTTATCTTGAATATATAGTATGCCACCGTAGTTGAACATCTCCAACCAAGGTTGATGTCTACCTAAATGATTTTAATTTTTATTTGAGTACTTTTATTGATAGTTGTAACATAACTTGTACATGTAACTATTTTTTTACTCTATGATTGACTGGGGAAAAATAATAATGAGACTATTATGTTGTTGATTGTTTGTATGGTTGATCCTGATGATTGTTGATATAATTAGAAAAATGTTATATTCCCATATGATGCAATTGCCAAACTAAATGTTGGTAGAATTAAGCAGGTCCACATAGGCAGCCACCTGGCCCACGTTGGGTTAGCATGATTGTTGCCTATATAGCCCTTAACTTATACAATTAGCTGTGTAAATTTAGATGATGGGATATAGGATAATTGTATTCCTTATTTTTGGGTCAGTTTGTAATTAACTGTAAGTGGGCTGGTATAATACCCAACACCACCATGTTTTATTAGGTCAATTTGTTGGGTTATAAAAGATGTAAATTGGGTCGTAGAACTAGAAGCCCAACTGGTGAAGGGTTAGGGTTTTAGAGTCGTATATTCACGACCTGATAGTTGGATGGAACTCGACTTTCATTTTTTGGCTGCAATACAATTCTCTCTATTACTTTCTCTCTCTCTCTCTCTCTCTAAGTGACTTCTCCTTCGCCAACTCTCTCTCACTGATCTCTTCGTCTTTCTCATTCCTTTATCTCAGTTTGCTGTTGATTTCAAGTGAGCCCTGAGTATTCGATCTTCCTTTGATATCTTATCTCAGGCTTATCAAATATCAGTTTTCTCGATCATATCCCTTTTATTTCCGGCGTTCTCTTTCGGTTTTGTTTGAGACTACCATCATTTGGTATCAGAGCATCGGCTCTTTGATCTGTTACAATCCGGTATTAGTTGTATGATTCCGGTGTTGTTCTTCATTTTTGGTGTCGATCCAGTACTCCGTTGTCAATTGGTGTGTGGATCTATCAAGAATCGAACGCTTCTTGCATCAATCTTGTGAGTTCCAGTGATACTACTTATTCTGATGTGGATATATTCAAAACAAGTGAAATTAGTGGGTTTGTTGAAAGAAGCCATCTCGCTCTTCCGTATTTTATCTATCTGTTGGAGTTCTTAAAGATCAAATGCATTTGGTTTGATCTACTGGGTTTTTACGAGTTGCTTATCAGATCCAAGTGTTTGACTCAATTTTTGTGGGAAATTTTAATTTCCTATGAAGAGCTGTAATAGATCTAAAAAAATAGCTTAGACTCGTTTAGATCTTGCTCAGATCTAATATTTTTTACTCCAAGTCTGCTCTTTAATGTTCCAGATCTGGTTGGTTTTGTGTGAATTGACGACGATCGGTCTATTCTGGTGACATCTCACTCATTCCAACATCATTTGTACTAAACCTACAAATATCTTATTAGAATCCGCAGAGGGCGACGTTCTTCGGTTACGTTCCTCCATCCTGTTGTATTTTTCTTATCTTTAGTTTTATCAATTTTATTGTTTTGTTTTACTTTTCTTTAGTTTTTTTATGATCTTGAATTAAAAAAATGGGTATAATTAGAGTCATACTACACTAAGTGAGTTAACTCGGTGTGCAGGTATAATCCTTATGCTGGTGATCTAAATGATATTAGCAAGGTTTCTTTTCCAAGAAGAGGGGCAAATCGTGCTCTTTTGCTCGGAGTTTTGACCGCCAACAGTCATTGGCACGGTAATTCATTCTTATTTTTATCTCTTGCCTTATCTGAATCTTGGTTATCTTTGTTAATATTGTGAGGCTTATGTTGCTTCTTGTTTTGAAGGTTGTATAATGGGTTAGACCTTATTATATTCATTCATATTAGTCGACCTCTTAGGTGCTTTTGGCTAATAGTGCTTGTGTGCATTTTGTTGTGTGACCATCACTAGAATAGTCTAGAGATATCAACTAAGTGCTAATATGTCTAATAACAGTCAATCAGTGAATCAATCATTCCCTTTAACTGGTAATGACATACTAAAAATTATTAGGACATTCCAAGAACAAATGACTACATAATTTGTTGTTTTATCGGCTCATTTAGAACAAAGATTAGGAGAACAAGATGCTAGGCTTAATAACATGTAGGGTGTTAGAACTCATGAACAACATACTGGTGTGTTGGGGAGAGTTCCCGTTGACCATAGGAATAGAATACCTCCCCCAAATAATTTAGAAGAGATTGAGGATCAAATGTCTAATAATAGTTATAGGCGTCCTAGACAGTTTAACTGACATGATAGGGAATTGGATCAAGTTGATAGAAACTTAGGGAATATTAAATTTAATATACCTAGTTTTAATGGAAGAAGTGATCCGGATTATTATTTTGAATGGGAGATAAAAATAGAGTTGGTTTTTGAGTGTCATAATTATTCAGATGGGAAGAAAATAAAAGTGGCAGCAGTAGAATTTACAGATTATGCTTCATCATGATACTATAATCTTGTATTATTTAGACATAGGTGTGGAGAGCCCCCTATACAAACTTAGGATGAATTTTAATTCATTAATGAGAAAAAATATTTATTCCAAACTATTATTATAGGGAATTATATAAGAAGTTGCAAACCCTAAGTCAAGGCACTAGAACTGTCGATGAGTACTTTAAGGAGCTAGAAATGGCATTGATCAAGGCAGGAATTATTGAAGATGAGGATTCCACTATGGCCAGATTTCTAAGTGGATTGAATTCTGAGATTGATGATAAGGTGGAGTTGTATCCATCTGGGATATTGGAGGAAATGATGAATATTGTTATTAAAATAAAGGGGAAAATTAGGATATCTAGACAATTTAAACCACACGGATTTAGGTTTTAAAATAATTCTAAAAATAATTTTAGCGGAAATAATTCTGGTAACTAGAAGAATAATGGAAAATTTGAGTTTAAGGGAAAAAATAGTGAATCCAAATTTGGGAATAAAACTAATAAAGTTAAAGCTATTGCATCTAGCAATACTAGTGGGTAAATGAGGGCTAGAGATATTAAGTGTTTTAAATGTGGGGGTCTTGGACATATAGCTTCTGAATGTCCTAATAGGAGGCATATTTTAATTAGAGAGTCTGGTGATATTGATTCTAAATCTGAAAGTGAAGAGTTAGAAACTATTGATCTGATTAATGATTCTAGTGATTCCAAAGAAGAAGTAGAACTCCCGGTGAATCGTGATCTCTTTGTGGTACGTAGAGTATTGACTAGCAATAAGTAGCTAGATCCTAATGTTGTAGAAAGAGAGAATATCTTTCATACTAGGTGTTTGATTAATGATAAATGTTTTAACATGGTAATTGATAGTGGAAGTTGTATTAATGCTGCTAGTACTTTTTTGGTGTCTAAATTGAGATTACCAACTACTAAGCATCCAAAGCCTTATAGAATTTAGTGGTTAAACGAGTTAGGGGATGTTGAGGTGAGTAGGAAAGTTTTGGTAAATCTGAAATTGGGAAAATATGAGAATTCTTTGTTATGTGACATAGTTCTCGTGCATGATGCTCATATTATTTTGGGATGTCCTTGGCAGTATGATAGGAAAGTAATTATATAAGGATGATAGGAAGATTATATTGGCACCCCTCACCCCTAAGGAAATTTATGATGGTTAGGTAAAGATGAAATCTGATAATAAGGAGTTAACTAAGTATAATTCGGATGTTAGGTCTTGTTCGAATGAACTTAAGAAATCATCTGGATTTTATGCTAAGAAACATGAGGAAGTGAAAGAATTAAAAAGACAGGTTTCTGATTTATTGAACAAAGGATACATTAGAGAATCCATGAGTCCTTATGTTGTACGAGTTATCTTAGTTCCTAAGAAAGATGGGAGTTGGAAAATGTGTATAGATAGTAGGGTTGTGAATAAAATAACAATTAAGTATATGTATCCTATACCTAGGATTGATGAAAGGTATAAAAATAGATATACATTATATAAGGATGATAGGAAGATTATATTGGCACCCCTCACCCCTAAGGAAATTTATGATGGTTAGGTAAAGATGAAATCTGATAATAAGGAGTTAACTAAGTATAATTCGGATGTTAGGTCTTGTTTGAATGAACTTAAGAAATCATCTGGATTTTATGCTAAGAAACGTGATATTGGACAAGCCTTTAGTGAAAATAAGAATGTGTATTTGATAGTATATAAAGAATGATATGAGTGTCAATCATACTTAATCAATTTCTTACTTGACAATGTAAAGGATTTGTTAGATGAGTATTCTAATTTATTTCCCGATCATTCCCTTTTATTTCCGACATTCTCTTTCGGTTTCATTTGATACCACCATCATTTGGTATTAGAGCAAAGAGGAATAGAATTTCAGTTTCCGACGTTCAAATTTTAGTTTCGGTTTCTCGATGAGAATCCCTATGGGTTACCTCCGCTAAGAGGAATAGAACATCAAATAGATTTTATTTCAGGTGTTGTTATACCTAATATGCTTGCTTATAGGGCTAATCTAGAGGAAGTGAAAGAATTAAAAAGACAGGTTTCTGATTTATTGAACAAAGGATACATTAGAGAATCCATGAGTCCTTATGTTGTACGAGTTATCTTAGTTCCTAAGAAAGATGGGAGTTGGAAAATATGTATAGATAGTAGGGTTGTGAATAAAATAACAATTAAGTATATGTATCCTATACCTAGGATTGATGAAAGGTTAGATCTTTTATATGGAGTTGTAGTGTATTCTAAAATAGATCTGAAAAGTGATTATAATTAGATTAGAATGAAGCCTGGAGATGAATGGAAAACTGCATTTAACACAAATTTTGGGTTATATGAGTGGTTAGTCATGCCATTTGGGTTGCCTAATGCTCTAAGTACTTTTATGAGGCTTAAGAACCATGTTCTCAAGAATTTTATTGGAAAATTTGTAGTTGTATATTTTGATGATATACTCATTTATAGTAAATCTATGCTTGAATATTTGATGCATCTTAAGATTGTCTTAGATGTATTCAAGGAGGAGCAATTATATGCTAATTTGTCTAAGTCAAGGATTTTCTTAGATAGTGTGATCTTTTTGGGATTTGTGATTAGTAAAGATGGAATATCAGTTGATAAAGATAAAATTAAGGTAATATAGGAGTGGCCTGTACCAAAGTCGGTTACTAAAGTTAAGAAGTTTCGATGGCTTTTGTTCCTTCTATTATAGGTTTGTCAGAATTTTTAGTACTTTAGCTGCACCTTTAACTGCAGTTACAAAAAAGGATAATGGATTTAAATGGGAATTAGAACAATATAAGGATTTTGATTTAATTAAAAAAAATTTGACTCAGGCTCTTGTACTAATGCTTCTAGATTTTGAGAAAATATTTAAATTAGATTGTGATGCTTTAGGTCTAGGAATTGGGGCTGTTCTTTCTTAAGAGGGTAGGCCAATTGCCTATTTTAGTAAAAAATTAAGTGGTAGTGCTTTGAATTATTCCACTTATGAGAAGGAGTTGTTTGCTTTAGTAAGAACTTTAGAAGTGTGGTAACATTACTTGTGGCCTAAGGAATTTATTATTAATACTGATCAGGAGGCTATTAAATATTTAAAGAGTTAATTAAGGTTGAATAGGAGAAAAGGTAAATGGATAGAGTTTATTAAGAGTTTCCCCTATATTATTAAGTATAAGAAAGGAGGTGATAATATAGTTGCTAATGCTTTATCTAGGCGGTATGCTTTGCTAAATATAATAGACTTGAGTTTATTAGGGTTTTCTTATATTAAAACATTATATGTTGATGACACTGATTTTAAAGAACTGTATAATAGTTATAGTACTGCTGCCCAAGGTAAATATTAACTTTTTATGGATATTTTTTCAGAGAAAATAGACTTTGTGTGCCTAATTGTTCATATAGAAAAATATTGATTTAGGAGGCATATAGTGGTGGTTTTATGGCACATTTGGGTTATCAAAAAACTCTAAATGTTTAAACTGATCATTTTTATTGGCCGCATATGAAGAAGGATATGCTAAGACATTGTGTGAATTGTGTGGCTTGCAAACATACTAAATCCACTTCTCAGCCACTTGGTTTGTATACTCTTTTACCAATTCCTACCCAACCATGGGCTGATGTTTCCTTAGATTTTATTTTGGGATTACCTAGGACTAATAAAGCTAAGGATTCAACTATGGTTGTTGTGGATGGGTTTAGTAAGATGGCACATTTTATACCCAGAAATAAACCTAATGATGTTGTAGTTGTAGCATATTTATTCTTTGCATATGTGGTTAAATTGCATGGGGTACCTAAGACTATTGTGTCAGACAAGGATGCTAAATTCTTGAGTCATTTTTGGAAGGTGTTACAAAAAAAATTAGGTACTAAACTGTTATTTTCCACCACTTGTCATACTCAAACTAATGGGCAGACAGAGGTAGTAAATAGAACTTTGGGTAATATATTAAGAGCTATAATTGAGAAGAATCTTAAGCAATGGGAAACTATTTTACCTCATGTAGAGTTTGCGTACAATAGAGCTATACATTCAACAACTAAGAAGTCTCCTTTTGAGGTTGTGTATGGGTTTAACCCATTAAATCCTCTGGATCTTATTCCTTTACCTACTTCTGATTTGCATAATTTTGATACTGAATCTCGTGCAATAAAAATGAAAGAATTGCATGATTCCGTCAGTAAACAAATTAGTAAAAAGGTTCAACAAATGGCTGACACTGCTAATAAAAGGAGGAAAAAGGTTGTTTTCAGCTTGGGGATTTGGTTTGGGTACACCTTAGAAAATAACATTTTACAAACCTTAGGAAGTCTAAATTAGATCCAAGAGGTGATGGACTTTTTACCTGCTAACTTTGGCAACATAAGTAATTATTTTAATGTGGTTGATTTATATCCTTTTGCGGGAATGATCAAGGTTTTAGAGACGAAACCTCTCCAAGAAGAGGGGAATGATGTGTACCTAAATGATTTTAATTTGTATTTGAATACTTTTATTGATAGTTGTAACATAACTTGTACATATAACTATTTTTTTTACCCTATGATTGACTAGGGTAAAGTAATAATAAGGTTGTTGTGTTGATGACTGCTTGGATGGTTGATCCTGATGATTGTTGATACAGTTAGGAAAATGTTGTATTATCATATGATGCAATTTCCAGACTGAACACTAGTAGAATTAAGTAGACCTACGTAGGCAACCACTCGGCCCACTTAGTTAGCAAGATTGTTGCCTATGCAGCCCTTCATTTCTACAATTAGCTATATAAATTTAGCTCATGGGATATAGGATAACTGTATTCCTTATTTTTGGATCTGTTTGTAATTAAATGTAAGTGGGTTGAATATAATACCCAGCACCACCACGTTTTATTAGGCCAATTTGTTGGGTTATTAAAGATGTAAATTGAGCCGTAGAATTAGAAGCCCAACCGGTGAAGGGTTAGGGTTGTAGAGTCATGTATTCACGACCTGATTGTTGGATGGAACTCGACTTTTATTTTTCGACTCTAATACAATTCTATCTATTACTTTCTCTCTCTCTAAGTGACTTCTCCTTCACCAACTCTCTCGCTGATCTCTTCGTCTTTCTCATTCCTTTATCTCGATTCGTTGTTGATTTCAATTGATCCCTGAGCATTTGATCTTCTTTTGATATCTTATCTCTGGCTGATCAAAGATTGGTTTTCCCAATCATATCCCTTTTATTTCCGGCGTTCTCTTTTGGTTTTGTTTGAGACCACCATCAAAGGTAGCTTCACCAAATTATAAAAATCCTTAAGCGTGTGCACCCTCTATAGGATTAAGAGGGACTATAAAATAAAGAAGATATAAAACCATTATACATTTGATTGCCGTTGTGTTTTATGAAAACGTGGAATAAAAAAGTCATGTATGTTAACACTAAATGTATATGGCATGGTTATTTCCTTCACTAGACTATTAGGCCCTTGAACACCAGCCCAAAGGATAAGGACTGGCCCTAACAAGATCCTAATCCGGTCTCAGATGCATCTTAATTGATCATATTTGGTCTTGGACCGTCCTTAATTTGCTAGCCTATAAAGCTCTTTTGCTGAGTCAATACACCATGTAAAAAAAATTCCTACTCTCTAACACATAATATTTCTCCTTTCTTTACCCTAATGTAACATCTATATATATGAGGCCTTGTAGTCATTTTTGGAGATATGACAACTTATTATATAACATTCTTCTTTTTTTCTCTCTCCTCTCGTCATTGTGTTTTCACCTCAACATCTCGCTAGTATTAACATCTATCTTAATTCTTAAGAACCCCTCAATTCACTAAACTCATATAACAATAGGCATCATATATAGGGACCACTTACGAAACTCCATGTCTCCCACATAATATCCTCACCGATTTTATCCAAACACTACTAATTTGCCAAGGAAGACCATTTAGTCACTATTGCTCAACTCTTGCCTATTAATGTTGAGCTTTGTGCTTTTATTCAAGAGATGGGCATAGCTCATAGAATAGAATCAAAAATTCCCACCTCAACAACCTACTCCTCAAGAAAACTTAGATAAGTCTCCTAACCTTCTATGAAGAGAATTAAGAACTAGACATCATATTTCCATCTTACAAGAATATGATATAGATTTTATAAAAGATATATGAGGGAAAAGATTTAAAATTGATAGAATACAAAATTTCCTCAGCCCTTCGAGGTAGAGTAGATGTGATAGGCGTCGAAGTCCTAATCTTAGGACTAACAGATACTAGGACGAAATAGATCGATAAAAATAATCGAAGACAAGAAGGTCAATGGGAAAAGGGGAATGATGAAGATTTGATTAAAAAGATGACAAAAAAAGGATTCAAGAAGCATTGAAAGCCATGAAATATAATAAAGATAATACCTATTTCAGCTAATAGTCACTTTTCACTATGGATATCTCTAAGGCACCAACACAAAAATTATAAATGCCATATTTTGAAGCATTTGATGGCTCGACTGATCCAAAAGATCATTTAAAAATCTTTAGAAACTTCATTTTGTTAGCTAGGGCCTAAGAGGAAACATTATGCAAATCATTTCTATGTAATTTGCAGGGATCGCCTTGAGGTGGTTTGGAAAGTTAAAATATGAAACAATGGATCCATTTTCACAAATCGTAATGGCTTCTGTTAAATAGTTTGATGCATGTAGGCATCCCAAAAAGCATTCTTCTACACTAATGGGGTTTATCCAAGGACCTTCAAAGTTAGAATAGTCATTTTTTTAATATATTTGTATAACACTCCAAATTTTACTACTAAAAAATTTTCATTTTACAATGAAAGCATATAAGCTAAAATATTGGGTATTATCTCTGTAATTGACATAAGTCTGATATGTCCAACCATCCTTAAATCAATCACAAGGCTAAAATCATTTATAGTAAAATAAAGTAATTAGAAATGCAAGAAAATTTTATAAATAAAATACGAGTTTGGAGGTTAACTCTGAATTACAATAACAAAATAAAAAATAAGGGATACCGTAGATTAAAGAGTCTAAAAAGATATCCATGTAAATACATGAATCGGATAATATAACTCTTCATCCAAACATCCAGTACAGATAAAAGGTCACTCATTCCCACATAGTGCATCAAAAGCATCAAAGTCATCTAGTAGATCTTCAAAGATCTGCACATAAGAATCAGGGCCTCTTGCTCATGGGAATGAGCAAAACCCATGAAAAGGGTAGTTATAAACTACATACTTAGTAAGGTAACAATACTATCGAATCAGGGATACAAATAAAAACAAGCATTCACAAAAGATGATGAGTACACATTTAACCTATGAAAAAGCTCATAATATAAAATATTGGTCAAAGCCTCTTTACTAGATATAGCCAATTTCGTCTTTTTTATATATGTTGAGTTCATGGTACCCCACTATTCTTAAACCGATTGAACGGTCTGAAGCACCTTCTCAAGGGCAACACACCTGAGTCACTATTATCATCCAGTGTAAAAGATCTGAAAATATCAACTTCTCACGGCAAAATGCTCCTAAGCTACTATTATCATCCAATGGATATTATCATTTGTTCCTTTTTATCCTTTCACCCCATATCCTATTATTAAACATCCTAGCATGCATGTCCTAGAGGGTCACATCATATAACATCGTACGTACAACATATATAATCATCATCCATATGCCATAAGGAAGTCACATAAGTATACCCTCATTCAAAGTTGCGCTACAAATAATTAATCATTAAGCGTAAAGTACACAATATGGTGTAACACATAGCACATAAGGCGCGTAACCCACACATAGTTGTTCTTAGCCACGTCTTTACTTGGTTCAGGTTACCAAGCTATCTCCCACACTTATTAGGTCACCACTTACCCTTCATAATTGTTACACTTATCATATTTCCCATTTAGTTGGTTAGATTACCGAGTTGTCCTTCTCCTTTGTTATAATTACTACGTTGCCCTTTATTTGGTTAAATTACCAAATTACCCTTCTTCATTATCATAATTATTAATTTGCCCCTTTAGATGGTTTAATTACCAAATTTTCCTTCTTCAATATCATAATTATCAACTTTCCCTTCTCTATTATTATAATTACCAATTTACCCTTCCTTCACACCAAATTACTATTTTACCCTTCTCTTTTATTAAATTATCATTTTACCTTCCTTTACACCAAATTACCATTTTACCCTTCTCTTTTATTAAATTATCATTTTACCCTTGTCCATTATCATAATTACCATTTTACCCTTCTCAATTATTATAATTACCAAATTACCATTTTCTATTATTATAATTACCGCTTTACCCTTTTATTTTCAAAATTACCATTTTGCCCTTTACTTCCAAAATTACCATAAGACCCTTAACTTCCAAAATTACTATAACACCTTTAACTTCCAAAATTACCATAATACCCTTTCACTTATAAAATTACCATTATACCCTTTTACTTATAAAATTACCATAGCACTCTTTTATTTACAATTTACCATTTTACCCCTTACATCCAAGATTACTATTTTGCCCCTTAACTTACAAATTTACCATTTGCCCTTTTCTTTCAAAATTACCACAATACCCCTTTACTTGTAAAATTTACCATTTTGGCCCTCTCTTTCAAAATTACCACAATACCCTTTTACTTGTAAATTCCCATTTTACCCTTATAGTACACCACTTTTATTAAGTTATCATCACTACATGAATATTAATATTAATACTCCATTCTCCTCATCCAACTCCACCAACTATTATATTTCATCATAATGCTCATTAGCACCCACACATTAGGCCACATTATTGTACAAGACATAATACTAAAATGCCCCTAGGGCTCACAATAATATTATTCATGCATCAATGGTCACAATAACATAGTATAGCATGGATAAGTACTTAACATTTTTATTAATAACCAAACTCTTTCCTTAAGCACTATTTCCACACATGGTATATAAATTAGCATACTTTCCTTTTTATCAATCAATACAAGACAAAATATATATATCATATTAAACAACATATAGCAAGCATAATAATATATTAAAACGCTAATGTACTAACATACGTTTATCTATGCGTTTAAGTGGAGTTTAACGACTACCTTAATTCCTGAAAAAATCAAACCTTACCAATATTCTGGTTAAAGGTTCAAGCTTTGATTTGCAAAACCAATACCTAAAAATAATATCCATGCTTATCATATTAAAAATAGGAAAACCAAAGCATAAGACTTTATAACACTTAATTAATGAAATACTTAACTTAAAATATTATTATACCTAAAAATCATTAACCAAATAAACCAAGAAATGCATCAACTCATACTACTCATACAAGATGAGCTACATGCAAAGAAATGAGGGAGAGGGCCGAAAATGGCATGAAAGGGGGAAGGGGAGCCAATTTCGGGTTAGGGTTTTGGGGCTAGGAAAAAGGGCAGGTGGGGGAGGATTTAGGGCAAGGGAAGGCTGTAGGAGTGAAGAGGGGATGTAGGTGGTGGTCGGGGATAGGTTGGCGACAATGCGGCGAAGGTGGGTGCCGAGGTGGAGGGGGCTGAGAAGAAAAGAAAAGGGAGGGAAAAAATGAGGGGTTGCAAGGGTTGTTTTCGGCTAAGGGAAGTGTTGGGGTGGCAGCAGAGGCGACGGTATGGCAGTAGAAGGAGGCGGCGTAGGGTGGTTGCCGAGAAGGGACAAAAAGAAGGGACAAAAAAGAGGGGAGGAAGAAGGGGGTTGCAGGGTGACTCGGGGGGTGTTATGGCAGTGCAAGGCTAAGGTAGAGGGTGGTAGGGGTGGTGTGGCGGTGTAAGCGGCGGAGGGTGGCGGTGGTGCAAAAACCGGGGGGAGTTAAAAGGAGGAGAAAAGGAGAGAAAAGAATCAAGGAAGGGGAAGGAAGGCTCGACGTTATGGGGTAGGATGAGGCAGGGGAAGAAGAAGAAGAAGAAGAAGAAGAAGAAGAAGAAGAAGAAGAGGTAGAGGAGAGTAGGTGGTTAGCCGGGGCAGGTTGTAAGGTGGCAAGTGATGGTCGAGTGGCAAGGAGAGGGAAAGGAAGAAGAGGAAAGAATTCAGGTGCGGCTGGAGGGTGCAGGGGTTAGTTTGGTTCAAAATAGGAAAGAAAAGGATGGGGAGAGAGAGGGAGAAAGGGAGAGGTAGGGGTGGTTGGGATGGCAACTACAGGCAGTGGTCTATGTGCTCGGGGTGTTGGGCATGGGTGGCGAAGAAAGAAAGAAGAAGTGGAAGAAAGGAAGTCGGTCGAGCGAAGGGAAAGAGAAGAAGGTTGGGCGCTAGGTTGGTCGATGTAGGCGGAGGAAGAAGAAAAGCAGGGATGGGCCTGAGACATAGGAGAAGAAAGAGAGGAGGGGAGAGGGAGAACAGGCCTGACACCGCGCAAGAGAAGGAGCGGGCTTGCGGCCCATGCGCGCAGAGGGAAAAACGGGTAGGCCATGGCCTAGCGGCCCGAATGAAGAAAAAGGAAAAAGAATGAAAGAAGAAAAAGGAGAAAAAAGAGAAAGAAAAGGAAAAAAGGGGGAAAAGGAAAAGGTAAAACACGAAAAAATAAGATTAAAATATTTTATAAAATAATAGAATATAATATTTTTAGGAAATAAATTTATTTAATAATTTAATTTAATATAATTGAATATATGGGTTAAAAAAGATAATTTTAGTAAAATATTTGTTTGGAAAATTATTTAAATAAAATGAGTATGTTAAAATGAAAAAATATTTATTTTAATTTATTAAATATTCCAACCCAATTTTATATAGCCAAAAATCCATAAAATAATGAAATTTAATAAATTTAAAAGATAATTTATTCCAAATAAAAGCTATTTATTAAATTATAGGTTTTTAAAATATTGGGGGATTACATAATCCATGAACTAAATAAGAGGGCCTTAAAGGTTAGCAGTTTGGCCTTAAAGGCATACGTTAAAATAGAATAATTCCATGAACTAAATAAGAGGGTCAAGATAGATGAATGAGAAATTAGTTTCATAAAAAAGAAGGAAGAAGGGTTAAAGTTAGGTTAACATATTAATAACCTATAATTTAAGATTAGGATTAGATATAGAATTACAGATTTTGGGTAAGATAAAATACCAATAACCCAATATTAAGGTTAGATTAAAATATTAATTACTCAAGATTAGGGTTAGATAAAATTTGGGGTATTACAAATATAAAATTAATATAAAAAATATTGAACAAATTTTAGAAAATATTCGGAAGAAAATAACAACATGCACAAGAATTCATATTATTTAAAAATATATATAATATAACCTCTAAAAATATTTTAAAATACCTAGAAAAATATTTAAATCAAATTATAAGAAACGAAGATTAATTTAAATAATTTTTGAAGAAGGTCATTTGTAAACCAAAAAAGAAAAAAAATATAAAATTAATTACAGAAAGAAAGAGATAAATACGTTGCAAAAATCTCTAATATAACTTTTTCAAGATCTTAACAACTTCATAAAAATAAATAAATTCAACAAAGGAGGTATTTGTAACTAATAAAAATTATTAAAATGATTTTACCACTTTAAATGGATTTTATAATTTAAGCAATTTATTTTCATTAATGAGATATAACTCCAACATAAAGCTAAAATCACAAGAAAAGTTATAACCAGAAACAATTTTAAAATACTACAAGAAACATGATGGAACATAAATATGTTTTTAAACAAATATCACAATCAAATGAATATGAATATAATAAAAATCCTAATCATGAATGAATGTATCTAGAATAATCCATAATGATAAAGCTTAAATAAATTCTAATATGAATTCAAAACTATCAATAAAACCATTAAAAATAATTGAAATTAAAACAATTAAACAATTTCATCTAATTACATTAATAAAATCATTAAGATTAAGAAAAATAAATTTTAATAATATGAGGTGTTATAATTTTCTCTATCCAATGAAGAAGGTTGGATCAATTTTACATTAGAAGGATAGTGGTATTGAATGACAAATTTGTTAAGTTAGGATTGAAAATTAGTCATATCAAGAGGAAGGGGAAATTTCAAAGAGGATGGAGTGACTAACAGGTTTGTGGGAAGTAAAGAGAAAATTAAAGGTTAAAGGTGTAGTTGAGGTGTTTGAAGAATGGGAAGTAGAGGAACAAAGGGAATGACCAAGATGCTCAAAATAGATAACTTTCACACAAGTAGGGGACTTACTAGGTCTCTCATGAGAACTGGTGTTTGGGATGGTGGTGACACAAAATCCACAAGTTTGGCTACTATCAAGAAGCTTGTTCCTTTGTATTCCTCTACCCAAGGCAACAATAGGAGGGGTTTCATAGATATCATCAAATGATGGCAATTGTGGTGTTGATGGTGCCCTAATAAAGAATAATAATCAAAAGAGGGTATATTTAGTAAACTAAGAAAACGAGATTAAAATCTTTAGGTTTTAAGCATGAATTTGAGAAAAAATAAATTAAATTTCAATACAAGAGAAAGCAAAAAATCTAAGGAGTTCAAAAATACATATATATAATGGAAAAAGATAATTAGAAACACCTAGATTTTGATTAGGAAGATAAAGGGTTTTTTAGGATGGGCCCACTCATTATTAAGGGACTGTTTCTAAGATTTTCCAATAATCAATCAATTGGTGTGTTCTCTTGAGAATAAAAAAATTCAAATCAAAACCTTGATTCTAACATTTTGTTGTACAATATAGCGGTGGAAAAAAGGTATAGCCTTCATTAACTATGAAGTCGTTCATTTTATACCTTATTGTTGTAACTAGGACCATGTGGCCTTTATAGCCTAGGAATATATACCCTATTGAAACATGGGAATACAAAAGATGAAGCTTGTTTGACAATATAATTTTTACATTTCTTTGCTCTTATTCAAATTCAAAAATGGAAGTTTGCTTAAACTGATACAGTTTATCATTTCATGTTAGCTTGACACTCTTCTAGCAGGATCAGCTAACGCTATGCACTCTACATTCTAGTATGTTTGTTGCCCTTATAATGTATGATTTTTGCTAATAGACCTTAATGTATAAGTTTTTTCTACTGCCCTTAATGATTTATAGTTTTAGCTAACAAACCTTAATGTATAGGTTTTTCTATCACCCTTTATGATATATAGTTTTGTCCAACAAACCTTAATTTATAGATTTTGTCCGTAGCCCCTGTGATGTATAATTTTTGGATCAACACACGCATTGTATAGTTGTGGATGTCTGAAAAAATTTAATGTATAGGTTTTGTCCATGGTCCTTATGATCTATAATTTTAGTCAATGGACTTAGTGTAAAGTTATGGTTATTTGCCATGAGACTATTGGAAGCATATGATGCGGTGGATTAAATTTTGATGGGAGTGTCAATAAGGGTATTTTTATAACTAGACTATCAAAACCTTGATCACTAGCCCAAATGACAAGGATTGGCCCTAAAAGGATCCTAAGGTGGTCCTTATTACATCTAAATCAATATAATTTGGCCTTAGACTAGCCTCAAGCTTCTAACCTATAAAGCTCCATTTTTGGGCTGACACATCATGTAAGACTCAAGAGAACTTCCCTACTCTCTACCACATAATATTATTCCCTTCCCTTACCTCGATTTAACATCGATATATATAGGATCTTGTAGTTATTTGGAGGACATAAGAAATAATAATACAACTTTCCTATTTTTTCTCTCTTCTCTCCCTTCTTTTCTACTTGCTCTCCCATCAGCATCCCGTTAGTATTGGCTTCTTTCTTAATCCTTAAGAACTCCTTAGTTCACTAAACTCATATAACCTTATCCACAAGTGTCCTTCTCATATAAGACATGAGAAATGTAACAAGTAATTATAGTTAACACTAAAATCATAACACAACACATGGAACACATTTATCACAAAATTATCACTTTTAAGCAGAAGATCTTAGAAGGGCAAACAAAGAAAATATCATACACATTAGGCTTATTCACCATAAATCACTATTCATCATTGAGAAAAAATGTTATTTTAAACCAAAAAACTTAAATAATATATATATATTATTATTAGAAATATAACACCCCAAACTCATATTGACCATGGGTGGTTACCTAGAGCGCTTTGAAGATTGATAAATGGCCTCACAAATCAACATGAGTTCATTACAACATGATTTATCCTCACTTACATGCTTCCTAGGAAGTTTCTCAAGAGTTCACCCGTCCTTAAACTACTTTAAGCTAATCACACTTAATTATAGAGTCTCCATGATGGATTATCAAAAATGAAGGTGTACCGTATTGATGTAGGTAGTCTTATGAATTGTTTTAAACCTCTACGATCAGCTAGTAATTTGTGGTATTACATAAAATTACTAATTACTGATATTTACTATTCACATTCAGCTACTATTTCAAGGGTAAAGGTTATTGATCAACCTTTAACCATAATCAAATATTAAAGGAATTTAGGGGTAAATATGTCATATTATACTTAATTAACCTAAAAACATTAACGCGTGAAGATTCTCCAGAACATGAATAACAAAATCAAGAACATCTAAACTTTCAAAACTTTATTCCATAGATTAAATAATCAAAACATTCTTAGGTAAAGGAAAGGTGTATACAAAAATTCATCTAAAAAATACAACCAATATCATGGTATTATTAAATCAAGAAAAACACCAATGGATTGTCACCACACCTAAGAAGCCAAAATCCTCATTTTAACCCAAACATGACATAATCAAATATTAACACAATTAATTATGCTAAACGCCAAATTCTAATTACTTATAGTAACATTATGTTTACATAAGATTCTTAGCTCCAAAGAAAGAATAATCTAATAGTTTGAATAATATGATGATTTATCCTAATTCTCAAAGATTAATCCATTTTTCTTTATTTAAAAATACCAATGGATTAATCCTTAGTTCAAAAAAGAAGGAAACAAAGAAAAATGGAAGTCTTTGGTGGTGTTTGGTGGGGCCACAAGTGGTGGCTGAGTGTGGTGGTAGAGATGGTTATAAGGTGAAAGGGAGAGTGCTCTAAAGGTTGAAGACGATGAATTGTAGTAAGAATGGATCATGTGTTAGGGGATTAAAGTTACAATACTTAATGAAGTGTATAATGAATCAAAGAATAGAGGTGGGAAATGAGTCATTTGGGATAGGTCAATATCGGGTTACTATACAATTAAGTAAGATTCGGGTCTAATTTGATTTAGGTATGTTTTTAGTTGTGTTACTTTAGGTGGGGTTCAGGTTTGATTTGAGTTAAGTGATGGGTTGGGTATGAATTGAGTTGGATCAATACCAAGCTCATCTGGCTTGTTAGGTTTGGGTTTATTTCAGGTTGAACTTGGGTATATATAATTTGGGTTGGGGTTTGATATCGAGTCACTATATGGGACAGGTGTGAATTATACCAAGTTAGTGTCAAATCCATCGAGTTTTTTTGGGTTCGGATCTTTAGGGTCAAATGACTCAAATTGGGTATGATTATACAATGATATGGCTGAGTTAGGAGTTGGATGAAACAAAATTAGATCAAATTATTTTTATTTTTTTATAATATTAACTTTATACATTTTTAGAACTCTACTAAAGTCTTTAAATACACCACCATCACAAATTAAAATAAGAGGCTTTTTTTTTTCCTAGGCATACTAGCATGACCTTATCTTATTGGTTTTTTAGCATCTTTTGCTATGGTAATTTATTTTTCTAGTGTAACATTGTTACTACATTTTTTTTCAATAATATTTTTTTAATACAAAATAAATAAATATGTGATAAATGAAAATTACAATCATCAATAACTTTACAAAAATGAAATATCAAAGTCATATAATAATCACAAACCCTACACCACTTCCTAGGAATTTTCTCAATGCCTAACTCAGTAAAACAATACTCCATCATAGCACACTAAATTCTGTATTGCATGTTTAATGTCTTAAGAAAATTATTTCTATAGTAAATATTTATTATGGTCAAAATATAGCCGACAAGTGACAATACATTGCCTTTTCCACCTCAAATTGCAATTCCAATTTTCATATTTTATGATTTCCTATAATTCTTTCCCTACATCATTCATGTTAACTTTGCATCAACATGTATATAATCCATTTCTTTCACTCTTGTGGTTGCTTACACGATGGACCGTGCCTTTCCTTTGTTAATTATTTCATTTATTTATATTATGGCATAATATTCTAGTAGTAAGTGCATGGTATTGCCAAAAATATCCTTCAGTCACTAAATCAGTCCATTTTATCTCATCCTACTTCAATCCATCCAAATAACTCATATATAGTATATACGCCATTTGTAATATCTCATCACCCAAGTGTTGGATTATGAAATAGACCCAATCAAATTTATTACCTTTTCATAGTATACAACTTCACTATGGATTCTCATAATTTAGATAAAACACTTGGTGTACTTGGACAATCATTAATCTCATGCACCAAAGTCTCAATTGCTTGTTCACACACTTCACACATTGACCTATTTATATGACTTCCTCAACCAACCTATTTTTAGTCAATAGTTACTTCTTATAAGCCTTTGAAGTATTAACCTTAATCTTATATTCTTATTGAGAATTATGAGGTGCTAGATTTCTTGTCATTGCAAAATTGATTATGATGACTTAGTCATGGCTCCCTTTATACCTTTTAGCTCCATGTCATGCCTGGTTAATATCATCCCTAGTTGGTTTCACACTTAAAAATCTTTAAAATATCTAATAATTTCATAAGTCGTAAAATAGATCATAATAAATCTATATTGCATTGCTCAGAGACATGATATATCTCACATATGATGCATTTTAATATATATTAAATTCTTTTCTATTTTATACCATTTGTATAAAGTCAAAAATATCTTTTATTATAGTTGACTCATGTATCCTCCCATACCCGTATATCTGACCCATCTTTAACTCGTCACACACAATCTTCTTCCAATAGGTGTTTCCTCAAACATATTATTTATCCTTGATTTGTTATGAGAGAGGAATTGAATTATTTAAGGCCTCAAAAACCCATATCTTATGTATCTTTTCAATTTTTACTTATATTAACCATTGTTGTTAATATTTAATATGAGTTCTATATATATTTCTAAAGTCATTTATTCCTTGTTAAATTACATGTAGATTTATCGAATTTGGTCAATTAGTTTATAACCACAAATTGATTTTCTCTTTACACTTATAAGGTTGGTAACTGATGTCTGATATGGTATTAAATGACATGGATTAGAATAGGTAGTAATGTGTTGTCATAGATTTGATGATATTCTAAGATACTAGTATATTAGGAAAATTTAGAGGTAAAATATGAAAATATTAAATATTCATGTATAAAAGAAATCAACATCAAAATAAAATACTAAAAATATAATCAATTTTAATCGATTGCAATTATTATAAATATCTCAATTGTCATTGATTTAATTACAAAACAAAACTAGCAGACATAATTTATATGATTATATAGGTTTTGTTTGGAGCTAATTATCAAAAGTAATTATACAAGATAACTACATATTTTTAAAAAAATTAGTCTAAAAACTTTATAAAATAAGTAGTTATTTTATATAATTACTTTTAATAAGTAGATTCAAACAAGACTATAATTTCTTGAGCATAAATATTTTTTTATAATCCGTTTGTCTCATCTTCATAACACTAACATTGCACACCAATGAAGGGATATACTCAGATTATAACATAGTGTTATTGGTTTATATTTTATAGCAACAAATTGACAATACTGATTACACTTTGTTGAAGATGCACATTTTTAAGCAAGTTAATAAAATCATAACTTATTTACTTTTTTACATTGGAAATTAATTTATTATATCATAAAAAAATAATTAGATTTATCTTTCAAGTTTCAATCAATCATGACTTTTAAGCTCCAACATCAATGATCATCTAATTAAAAAGAAGTTAAGAGCACACACGCAATATAAGGTAAGCATCAAATGAATTATCCTTCATGATCAATCAATTTTACAAAGAAACAAGTTTCATAAAAAATAATATATTTAATTAATTGAGTAAAAAATAGAGTTCAATATTTATGAATTAAAATTTCACTAAAATGATAATAGTTATTTGAAATAAAATGAATAATTACGTCTTTAGTCAAAATAAATTAAAAAATGATGTAATTTACATATGAGATAGACTACTAGTCTACTAATATTATCAATTAAGGAGCAAAAAGGATATTAAAAATTCTAAAGCTACAATTAATGTGAAATATTTAAAAGGATTAAAAAAATATATATATTATCATAAAATATAAGTAACAACTATTGTCAAGGGAAGATATTCATATATAATTTAGCCTCAGACTTTAATTAGAGTTTAAAATACAAATATCTTGTATCTTTAAAGTAAATGATAACTATAATTAATAAAAAAATTATATATATTATATTTGAATTTAAATACTATGAGAAAATAAATTTTAAATCTTACAATGATTAAATTTTATTTAGAAATCTCATTTTTTTAATCATTTTATTTGTTATACATTAAATTCTAAACATTTTTTTAAAATATATTCCCTCCCAAATATTTCACTTATTTTTTATTTATCTGAGCAAATTTCTTTCATATAAATTATAATGAGATATTTTTTCCACTCCAAAATTTTTAAGTAACTTTCTCTCATAATTTTCCCTCTTAAACATTTGATATTTTGTAACTTTCATTTGTTCACTAAGTCCAATATATCATATATGTGCACTATGGAGTGTAGAGTAATAGATGTTTAGACATCATATGCAAAATACCCCAAAATCCTAATTTAAAAAGTTATGGAAAAATAAAGATTTATTAGGAAAAGTAATTAAATGAATTATTTTATGAATATAAAAGGGAATTAATTAAGGCAAATAAATAAGAAAATAATAAATAATTTAATTAGGAAAAATTAGGGTGTTTTGCTAAGTAACATGAATGTTAAGGAAAATTTGTCCAAAATAGCCAAATTAATCTAAAAAGGAGTTTAATTATTATCATTATAATAAATATTATTAATTTTAAATATTCAAAAATAAATAAATAAATAATAAAATACCAAATATCCCAACCTATCCATTTTCTCCTTTTTCCTTTTCCTTTTTTTCCTTTTTCTTCCTTATCTTCCTTTTTCTTTCTTTCTCTCCTTCTCCTTTCTTCTTTCTTTCCCATCCCCCCGACTGGGCCGGCCCGCGCAGCCCAAGCCCTTCCCCCTTGGCACCGCCCAAGCTCGCCCGACCTGTTCTTCCTCGCCCGTTTCCCGCAGCCAACCACCGGTCGGTTCCCTATTTTCTTTTTCTTTTCCTTCCCCTGAACCGCTGATCCACCTCTTTCCCTTTCCTTCTTTTTCCACGCGACCTGCAACCCCGAGCCCTGTAGCCCTAATTTTCGCCAACAGCCACCCGCTCCGTCCGGCTATCCTTCCCCTCTCCCTACCCATCATTTTCTTTCCTTTTTCGACCCCTACCAGCCCCACAGCTTCCCTCCATGTGTGCCTCCCCTTTCCTTTTCTTCCGCCTTGACCTAACCTGCCATGGCAGGATTGCACCGCCTTCCACCGCCGGCCGATGATCCTGCCTCACCTGCCCTGGTTGTCTCCTTCTCCCTTTGTCGTTTTCGCTCTCAATTATCCTATAAATACCCCCCGTGGGTAGCCATAACCAAGCTTCCTTTTTGCAAGCCCAGAAACCCAATCGCTGGCCGCCACCCAAACAGTTCCTTGTTCTGTCGTCGACGACCACCGCCGCAAAAGCCACCCACCAAAACCTTCCCTACACCTCCCTCTACAAAACCGAGCCACCATCCTCCCTTATCTTTCCCTGCACGAGCCACTCCGACCGTGCAAAATTGCCAACCCGATCAGCCCACTTTAACCTCTCGCCACCCCTCGCGCCTCCGTCTGCCACTAATTCTAGTGTAACCATCACCTCTTCCACCCTCCAAAACAACCAGGGGACTTTACCCTACCTCCCCACATCTCCATCTCCCCCTGCCTCCCTCTCCTTCTAACTTCTCCACCTTCCACCACCTTCGGCCACCGTACCAACCGTCGTGTGCTGCCACTTCTGGTTGCACCACCACCTCCATTCCACCCCTCTCCACCTGCTGCACCATACACAACCTCAAACACCCTCTCATTCCCTCTCCTCTAGCCTACAACCCCATCTTTCCACCTCTCTTCCTCCTCCACCGCCGTCGCCGTCGCTGCCATACGCCGCCGCCAATTCCGCCACCAACCTTAGGCGGTACCCCAACTTCCCCATCCCTTAAGTGTTAATAATTTTTAGTAATATTAATAGTATTATCCTTAATATTACTATTATTATTATTCTTATTATTATTAGTGTTGTATTATTATTACTATTATTATTACCATTATTAATATTATTAGTATGTATCACCTTTATTACCTAACCTAATTTCAGGAATATTTATAACTGTGGCATGTTATTTAAAAGGGTTACAACTCTAGTACTAATAAAGTGATCTTTATTATTATTAATATCACTACTACCAATACTAGTATTATTATTATTATTATTATTATTATTATTATTATTATTATTATTATTATTATTATCATCATCATTATTATTATTATTATTATTATTATTATTATTATTATTATTATTTTCTTACTAAATCTAACTTGGCCATTATCACTAAAACTACCACTAAGATGAATTCTAGGACCTCCATTAGTATTAACCCTAAGATGAAAGCTATTACTAATATTATCTCCATATCTATTATTATTATTATTATTATTATTATTATTATTATTATTATTATTATTATTATTAATACTAATATTATTTAATACTGCTACTACTATAAATAATATCATTGTTAACTTGTTTCTTGCCAATATTGTTAATACTAACCTTGTCCATTATCACTTTTTATTAATAACATAAATATTTGGACCCTTATATTATTATTACCATTTTGGTTATTATTATTATTATTATTATTATTATTATTATTACTATTAATGTTATTAAAATAAAAGTTGGTATATTATCATTTTGTTATTAAACAACAAAAAATACTTAAGCCGTGATATTTTTGTGACTTAAGATTCGAATATTGCTAATATTATTCCTAATGCTTTTATTACCAACATTATTACTATATTATTATTATTAGTTATTACTATTATTATTGTTTTTATCTTGCTAATATTATTGTGGTAAAAATACTCGAACCCTTATATTATTATTACCTTTAGTAATATTAGTACCTTGTTAGTATTACTAATATCATATTATTATTTTACCCCTAAAGCTATTATTAGCCTTGGCCTTAAAAAAAATACTAAGGTTTCTACTACTAGGGGAATTAGTATTACTACTACTATTATTATTATCACTATTTTGCTATAACTAGTATTAGTACTAATATTAGAAGAAATAAAGCTACTAGGTTTGATGATGTAAATATAGATATAAATATTAAAATAAATATAATTTGACTAGTAATATCTAGTAGGCTAACTTGAAGATAAAAACCCTAGTTTGCACGTGTAATGCTCCCTTTAATAATAATAACCCTAATCTTAGACTAAAATAAGGAATAATAGTACTTTTGGTAGGAGAAAATCTAATCCTTAGTTTTTCCATCTTATAGGTGAATCAAGCCAAAACCCTAAGGAGACGTAGGATCGTACTCCAAGCCCGGCGCCATTTTAGGTAAGGATGTAGCTAAGGCCCATGTGTGTTGTGTGACTCGTATGCCTTGGATGCTATATATCATGCTATGTTGTGTATCGTATGATTTTCCTTAACTTGTCTTATGTGTAGTGCAACTTGGAGTTGAGGTATGTTTGTATATGTTTTCTTATGACATGAGTATATGTATATATGGTGATTATGATGTGATATGATATGGCCCTCTAGGACATGCATACTAGGACAATTGATAATATGATATGGGAATGAAAGGACCAAAAGAAAGAAATGGGAAGTGAGTTCACTAAGGGGGATGTGAGGTTGACCAAAATACCTCATGATCCATAAGAGGAAATTAAAGAGGAAGAAACGACCAAAATGAATGAGAGTTGGGAACCATGCATGGAAATCCTAAAATTTGCATGGAGATTTTGGGCATTTGTATGGGGATGATCCTTACGTGAGAAAAGTTGTTTTAGGGTGTAAATAAGCTAAGGGGAGAGTTGTGGAGTGTTTGGAGACTTAGGATGAAAAATAGTACGTAGGTTGGTGTAAGGGTGTATAAGGGACCCGATTAGGGTTTTGGGAGGAAGCAGTAATCTAAAAAATGTGGAAGTAAATATGATTAAGGGAGAGTGGAGTACGGGCTAATAGTGGAAATTTATTTTATAAAAGGTGAGTATGGGTTCCATGGGAGAGAAGAGATATTGGGTGAAAAAGAGAGGTTACTTATGAGAGAAGAAAGGTACTAGGGTTGAAGTGGCCAATTAGGATTTTTCAGTCACATGTGGAATTGAGTGGTAAAGCGATATGATTTGGGAATTGAATCTTAGAGGTCGGTAGGCACGCGATGCATGTAGGGTTTGGGGTAGCTGGCAGCGTTAATCGGCCAGCGCGACTTTTGGTTGGGGACGACCCTTCGCAAAGGAATAGGGAGAAATCGAGCGAGAGATGAGGAGAACAAATTATACCAAGTTGATCTACAAGTCAAAGGGAAGAGAAAGAGGGGAGAAACGGCCAGTCAAGTCTCGTGTGGCCGGCGACACCATTTTCGGGGCTTGAAAGTGTAGGTTGATGGCGGAGGAGGAAGGAGGAAGAAGGAAGGGGCTAACTGAGCAGCCGGGGGAAAAAAGAAAAGAAAAGGGAGAAGAACCGGCCGATTGGAATCGGTTATAATGTTTTAAATAGAACGCGACGTTCCAGGGAGAAAAGACATAGAACACAGCGTTCCACTTGCCGAAGGAAGGAAGAAAGAATGGCGCTAGGCCACGGAAGAAGAAGAAGAAAAGGATTGGGCCACGTCGACAGGCCTAATCGGTAGGAAGAGAAAAAAGAAAAGGAAGAAAAGAAAGAAAAAGAAAGAAAAAGAAAGAAAAAAGAGGGAAGAAAAAGGAAAAGGAAGAAGAAAAAAAGGAAAATTTAAGTGGTTTGGGATTAAATAAATTAATTATAATATTTTGGGTATTTAAAATAGAAATATTAAAATAATATAATATTAAATTTTCTTTTTTAGGCTAATTTAGGGTTTTTAAAAGATTTTTCCTAAATTCCTTTTTAATTAGCAAAAAGACCAATTTTTCTTTTATAAAAATATTCATAAATTCCTTATTAATTTTCCCTAAATAAATCCTTCCCATATCAAATGAAATAATTAATTAAATTAATTCCTTAATAAATCCTTATTTAATTATATTTCTTAAAATAAATATTTTTGGGGCATTTCAACTAAGTCCCCTATTATAGACTTTGCTACTCTGTGTCAGATAGAGATGCAAGCCTAAAGCTTGAAACATTTGACTTTAACTCATCTCGTGGTTATACTTGAAGCTTGCAACATTAGACTTTGTTTCAATTTGAATCTACTATGTTTCATTCCATCTTCTCCCCTCCTCTATTTCACTTTTGTTCACCGTTAATCTTCTCTTCACTCGTCATGCCTACAACCCTTGACGCCGATTTCCTCCAACTTGGTTGGTCAGCATTTGTCGGTCATTCAATAGAATCTCCCTTTCGTAGCGAAATGGTTCACCGATTGGGCCAATCAATTTTCTCCAACTGAATCTTCTAAAACTAGTAGAAAGTTTTGCTTCATCATCTGTCATTATTATCATACACTACTTCTATAACCATCATTGTTGGCGTTGATCGACTTCCTCTGACACATTGGTTGCTTGCTTACTGTAGTGGTTCATCGACTAAATTTGTTTGCTACAAGTTCATCTCCTCCGAAGCTTGGTGGTCTCCTCCAAAGCTTGTTGATGATTTGTTCAAATCCAAAGTGTTAAGGAATTCGCCAAAGCTTTATCTCTCTTTTTCTCTATTCTTCTTTGTTCATATCATTTTAATTTAGCAATGCTTTTATTATTTTATATATGTATTTATGAGACTTAAAAGAACTAAGACCAAGGACAGAAAAGAGAAAGCACTTTGCAGCCATTGAAAGGTGGCTTCTTTCATTGCTATTTCTCATTGTGGAACAAAAAATCTAAAAGGACATCTTGATAAATGCTAAGCATATCAACAACTTGTGAAAGTAGAATCTAATTTCTATGACAAAAGGATCTATGACAATCTATTAGCAAGGGCTATAATCAAACATGGGTATGCATTCTCTTAGGTTGAACACAAACATAATAGAGAAATTCAAGCATACTTGAATAATCAAGTTAGAAGCATTACTTATCGAAAAAAAAAGTTAGAAGCATTTGTAGAAATACTATAAAATTATACGTATTAAAATTTCATTCAAACTTGAAAACTAAGGTGAAGAACTATTTTCATAGTATCCCTAGCTGTATTTGTGTGACTTCTAATACATGGTCTTCTTGTCAAGCAAAGGGTTATATGTGTTTAATTGCTCATTACGTGGATGCTAATTGGAAATTGAATAGTAGAGTACTGGATTTTCATCATACAAAATCACACACATATGAGACAAATCTTACATAATTATGTGTCAAGTTTGCTTCAATATTAGGGTATTGGGCATAAGATTTTCTCCATCATATTAGATAATTCTTCTAGTAATGACATAATATAAGATCATTTGAGAAATATATTAAACAATCAAAATTTTATGTTGTATGATGGTATTTACTTGCATATGTTGATGGGGTGCTCATGTTTTCAATATTATTGTTAAGGATGGAGTTAAGGTGATAGAGGATAATGTTTTTAAGATTAGAGATAGTGTAAAATACATCAAGTGGTCGGAATCAAGGAATACTACATTTCAAAATTGTGTGAAATTAGCTCGGATATCATATACTAAAGCACTATGGCTTGATGTTCCTACAAGGTTGAACTTAACTTATTTGATGATTGATAGAGTTATTATATATCGTAATGGGTTTAAGGAGATGATGTTCATTGACCCCTTATACAAGCATTTTCCGGTACCTCAAGAGTGGGATATTCTTGAAAAAATTCATGATGAATTGGAATCATTTTATGATATTACATAGTTGTTTTCTGATAGTGAATATCCCACAAAAAAATAATATTTTGAGAATGTATGGAAGATCGAAATACTTTTACATAAGTTGATATAGGGTAATAATAAATTGTTAAGGAAAATGGATATATAAATAAAATTTAAATTTGATAAGTACTGGGTCAGTTTAGATAAGAATGAATATGGTACATTATTTACTTTTGTTGTGATTCTTAATCCTCATTGTAAGTTAGGTTTTCTAAAGTATTGTTATAAAAAAATTAGGATGGAATAATAGCTTCTTTTTAAGGTTCGTCATGTATAGTTTAATCTAGGGATGCTCCTAGTGGAGTATTTTTAAGTTAATGAAGGAGTTACTTGCAATAACTCTTGCAATAACTCTTGTGAAACATCATTAACATCGAACAGTAACACCATTGATTCTATTCACAAGTGCATATTTGGTTTCTTTGCTCTAAGTTTATATTTCTCACCTTCCCTTAACCTTTTATGCCTTTCCTTGGACTTTGATTTTTGATTTTTATTTGTTATTATATTTATATTCAATTAACTCTTACATATTATATTCTATCATTCTTGCTTTATATATATATATATATATATATATATATATATATATGTCCATTGTTTATTGTAATTTTTAGGGTTTTGAGGAAAATGAGATTACATACACTTATAATGAAAAAAAAAGAAGGTTGGATGAGAATCTAGATGATCCTAGAATGGATCAAAAAATCAAGCTGAACATTCTTAACTATTTGAGAGAGAATGAGTCTCAATATGGAGAGATTTTAGATCTAGATAGGCATATATTTAGTGTTCCCCTCACAACGGTTGCTTTATAATCAACTTTTAGAATTGGAGGTAGGGTTTTAAGTAAGTGGAGAAGTTTGTACTTGCCTAGAAATATAGAAGAGTTGATAACTACTCATAATTGGCTGTATGGTTTTGAAGGTAGTATTTTTAAGGCTTTTATTAACTTCTTTGTTTCTACATTATAGTAAATTTCTTATGTGTTTTTATTGTTTCTCTAGGAACTAAGGAAGATGAACTTGTTGGCTGCAATATTAGGTGGGATGGAACTAACCCACTATTAGATGCCCTTAATAGCTTCCATAGGTGATATTTTACTTCTATATATGATTGATAGTTAAGTATGTAGCTTTTATCCAAATGGAGTGTATTTTCATACTCTCTTTTTCAATATAGGGAGGATTATACTAATATTCTTAAAGAGGTAGCAAGAGTTTTAAATGTTGTAGGTTTTATATGTTGCTTTTAGTATTGATATTAACTTTAATAGGTGAAAGTTTATTTTTTGATGTTGTTGTGAGAAGGCTTTTAGTGTTGCAAGTTTATTTTCATACTCTCTTTTTCAATATAGGGAGGGAGGATTACAATAATATTCTTAAAGTTTATTTTTTTACATGTTGTTGTGAGAAGGCTTTTAGTGTTGCAAGTTGTATAAAAACACGCCTTTGAATTTTTGATGTGGCTTCTTTGATCTTCTATAGGTTGTGTTGTTAGTTTTTATCTTACTATTATCTCAACCAAAATTTTCCTTAACAAATAAAGGTGTTTAGGCTTAATTTGGAGTGTTTGCAGCAATGGGGTGATATTTTCTTTTGTTTCTGATCTGATTATTATATAAACCTTAGATTGAGGTGTGTGAATAGTTGGTCTGGTGTTTTTGTAACAACATATATGGTGTTGGTCAGGATGATTCTTTCTCTTGGCATTATAAACCTCCTATAGGACATCTTTTGGATTGTCAATTTCTTTCTTTCTATTAGTTTTTTTAGGTAACTTACCTCAAGGCTAGGGATTCAATCAAAGAGAACTATTCACCTTCATCCATTCAAGAGAGGCATCGGGCATACATTACAAGATGTAAATAGTTGGCAAGATGCTTTCACAATTAAAAGTTAAAAATAATCATATGAGAAGAAGTATGATTCATTTTAAGAGTAGCCATGTGGTGTCCACATTTTCCTTATTTCTTGTGTATTTATTGAAATAAGCAAGTAGTCATGATGGGCCCATATGCTTGTTGTGGTTTAATGTCGGTTCATATTAATACTAATTTGGAGATGTGCTATCAGTGCTCTAGTTTTCCTATTCACACTTCTTATTTGGACATCTCTTATATTTATTTGTTAGTAATTATCAGCATATTTGATACTATTGTGTGTTTTGTATCATAAAATGAACATATGAAGAGAGGATAAATTTGAATGTCGGGTCCTCATGAATCATTAATACAATAACATGACACTCTTGCTTTTGGTATCACAATTTATGCGAGTTTTTTTTTCTTATTTATCATCATTTGCATTTATAATGTTGAGAAAAGTGTTTGTAAATAATCGGATCTAAGGATTAATTCCTCTACATTAATTTTTTATTTCATTTTATAGGAATGCAAGTTAGCACTTCACCTCACATGGTACAACTGCATAAGTTATTCCAGCATATTTGAGGTATTATATGAATCCAAGCATTGAAACATTTATGATTGATACTTTATGGTATTTCACTTATATGGTTGTTTCTATAATGCATTTTGTACTACTTTTGCTTTAAGGGACACGAATGTAATGTTATTGATGTATAAAGTTAATGCAATAGATTATGAAGGTACATCTAAGTATTTAACCGCCTTCTATCATGGATATTCATTACTTGGATTATAGATCCCATCCAATTAGACGTCTTATAATGTACAATATTTACATGCCACTATATAATGCTTCTAAAATTAAATTGAATGGTTATGCTCATAAGCTATTGAATTTATAAGTTTGTTGATCAATCATTAATTTTTAATTAGTATAATACATAATGTAGAGTTGAAGTTGTAGGAAGTTATCAAACAAAGTGAATCAAAAGTATAAATTTATACCTATAAATGCTTGCATTGATTGGCATTGTTTCAAAGTTTGAACATAGAGTCAAAAAATATCATATTTGAATAAGAATAACCTATTGTTGATTAGGGTCTATTAGAATTAGAGTTTGGGTCAATTTGCGTTCGAGTTAGATTTTGGGTTAATTCGGGTTGAAGCCAAGTTTGTCAGGTTTGAGTAGTGTTTGGCCCAGGTTATTATCAGTTTGGAGTTAATTCGTATCAATTTGGATACAGGTCATTATTGAGTTAGCTAAATTTAAGTCAGGTTCAGATTAATTCGGGTTGTTTTGGAACTTTTGGTTGAGATTAGGTTCAATTTGTAGGGTTTGTATTAGGTTTCAAGTCAGGCAATTTGGTTTGTGTTAGTCGGGTTAGGTTAGCTTTGTTAAGTCTGTTAAAGAATAAAGGAGATGGATTTTATGTAAAAAGGGGCTACCACCAACCATAAAGAACGGAAAGGGGGCTACCACCAACCATAAAGTAATCCGAGGGCTGGGAAGATGTCTCATAATGTTAGAATTATTATAATAGCCTAAATGGGAGTTTCAGTAGCGTTTTATTCCAATAAAATAAAATAAAATAAAATATAAAAAGCATAAAAATAATAAATTAATATTTTCAATTTATTTCTATGTTATTAATATAGAAATATAGTGATTTGCAAAGTCTTGCAAATTTTAAACGGGCAAAAGAATTTTTTTGGGGCCAATATGCAAAAATAGTTTAGCAAAACGTAAATAATACATTTTTTATAAAGATCTCTAACTAATATTTTGAAACTAGTTTGAGACACGAGAAAATCCAAGGAGTTTAAAAATGAATGAATTAGAATAATTTGGAAGAAGTTTTATAGCCAAATATAGCTCAAAAGATCTTACAAAAACATATTTATGATAAAATGGTAAGGAATAAGGAATAAAAAGAGTTTTGAAAACAAAACAAGGGTTTTCGTTCATCACATGATGCAATAAATGTCTAAAATAGGGTAGTTTTAATCTAATTAAAATAAATCCGTATTGACTCATATTTTTTAGAAACATGGTATTAAATCATTACCTACTTAAAAATAACATTAGCCTTAAAGTTTAGGAGGATAAGTATAGGATTCGGTTAAAAAGGATCAATATAAGAAATAATGGAGCAAGAGAGATTGAAGTGAAGAAAGCAACAAAGCCCTGAGATAGAAATAAACAAGGAGCAACCAACCCCATATCACTAAACACATATATTAATCATGCTAAATTCCATATAAGAGTTAAAAAAATATAAGAAACAAAAGTTTCAACTACAATGGGCAAATCAAGGCCCAAAACTAACAAATAAACCTAGAACAAAAGCATAAACACATACGAACTTAGCCACTGGATGGTTAAATTTCACAAATGGTAGAATCATATATGTGGAAAAAGATAGCTCCAAACCCAACTCATACATTCCTGCCCAACCTTAATTCACAAATACACCCCTATGTACCTTTTACTTCATCCACTCCTTGTATCTAATACCATCCAGTATTGGTTATCGCCCAATCCAAGGTCAATGCAAGGTCCATCTACTTTACTAAGTGTAATGAGGTACCTAAGGTAATCATTTGTTATAATCCTCACCGAATTCTCCATTTGCCATCGATCTTAATTAACTCTCGAGCAAGTTGATTATAATACTTCGCAAACATACGACTCTCCACGTGCTTAGAGTTTGACACATCTTCAACAAATATATTGGTATACTCTTCCTTAATTTCTATCTAAGTTTTGAGTGATGGTAACTTATCTAATAGGTAATAATAATCGATACGTATACAACCTCAAATAGACACCTCTCATTACTAAAGGTTCAACTTCTCATTTAAACACTTCAAATACTCTCTTATATTTTTACACTAATGCATCAAAAGATTTCTATTGGGTAATCCTCATGAAAAAGTGTCATCTTTAAGGGTCCACACACGGTTAATTTAAATATTAAGTATTGGGTTATAATCCTTTATCTCTTTTCAGGAACATTCAAGATAGGCGAAGTTACACACACAAAAAAACTTTACCATCCAAATTATTACCCCGCTTATCTCTAAAGTAGGTCAATTTTTTCTTACTCATGTAGATAGGTCACATTTATATCATGCTTAAACTTATGACTAACACCTTATAGATACATAATCATGGAGTACCCAAATAAGGTAAGGGTCAATCAAGTGGGTAGGTCACCTATAGAGTAGAGATAGAGGTTTTATTAACATTTATGATGTTACTATAACCCTAATATATCTTAGAGGCTAAGAAGAGGTTAAACCATACTTTACTTCCCAACTCAATCTTTAACTTGAATTAACAATAAATTTAAGATATAATAATAATAATAATAATAATAATTAATTAATTAATTAATTAATAAATAACACATTTTAGGTCCACATGCCATTTTTAGGAATTTTACTATCACCATAAAATACTATTTACAAAGATGAGAAAATATTGAATAATACTAATAATCTTATATTCAATAATCACAAATTACTATATATGTCAACTTAATATTCACATCCGGTTAATTTCTAAGGATAAAAGCTAATGTTCAATGGTTAATTATCAACCTCAGATAACACATTAACAAGCCTTTGATTATCAAATTACCATTTCACACTTAATTATACCTTACACCTTAATTAATTCTTACTAACCATACATGTGTAATTAATAACCTAATTAGCATTTGGGTTAATAAAAAAAGGAATAACATGGCAAGAACATAAAGAACATTCGTAAAAATAATCTCAGTCACTTTAAACTTTAATCATAAATAAAATTCACTAATCATGCATATCCTAACATGCCATATGTCAAAAGTTATATGAAAATACAAAGGAACAACATGGAAGGCCTAAAAAAAACTCAAATGAACAAAAAAAAAAAACACAACGTCAATAAATAGATGCAAAAAATGCCTAAACATGCTTAAATTAAAAACTAACTAAACAAGGCCTAATCATGCTTTAACCTAAACATATTATTTATTAGATTTTAACTACAAATACCAATGAACAATGGTAACATCAAAATCAAAAGAAAATAGTAATAACACACCAAAAGCCAAAGTGGTCAAAAGCCACAAAAATGGCATAAAATTACCATTTCACTGTATATATATATATATATATATATATATATATATACCACATAAAGATTCTATATAATCTTAGTTTAGCAATGTTTATCTACACCCAAACACCTATATAACACAATAGAAAAATAATATCAAGCCTCCTCTTCCTCTTGAAAACCTCTAAACACCCTTAACAACAAAAACTAAAAACCTAAGTAATTAAAGTTAAAATAAAGCAAGAAAATGAAAAGGGTTGGAGTTGGTGGCCAACAATTTTGGCTTTTGAACACTTGCTCTTGAAGGAGCAGATGAAATGTGGATAAAGGTTAGAAGAAAATAATGCTAACTTGAGATATTTATTAGGTAAATAATTAACAAAATGAAAGAAAGGTTAAGGGTTAGTGTTGCCATCCCTTATGGCCTTGATCAACTTTAACAAAGGTAAATCAAGGGATATGATTGAATCTTGTAAAATTTGGATAAGATTTGGATGAATAAAATTTAGTTTTGGCAACTTATTATGTCCAAAACTATCTAATTAAATAAAAAACAAAAATCATTATAAAACATTTTTAATTCATGTTCTACTCAATAACATCAAAATATATTGATCCTAAAGGTTTTGTAAATTTCTAATATCTAGAAAGGAATTTTGGGATTTAATAATGTGATTAAGGCACATCAATATGATAAATAGTGTCGTTTTGCCAAAAAAATAGTTTGATAATTTGAAATAGTCTAGAAGATTCAATTATATATATATATATATATATATATAAATCACATAAAAGAAGAGTGAAGAAGGATTTTGGAGGCCAAAAATGGCTTGAAAAGTCTCACGTAAGTCAAAATTATAAGAAAAGGAAAAAAGTGTGAACAAAATTGTAATGCCCTCTAACCCCAATATATGGGTGATTAGTCTCGTGATCTCTTATCTAAGTCTAATTTTACCTCTTAACTATACCTCTTAAACTCTCATTTTAACTTTCTACAATTATTGTCTTTGGTTGATTTTCACCATTCTAAATTTTCTTAATTTCTTTTTACCTCAAATCAATACTTTTATATATTTGGGTTCCTTAATTAATTCCTCAAATTGCCTTAATTATTTAAAATTTTAGAGAATTATTTGATTATTTTTTCATTTTAACCATTTATGACTTTCTTGGACATAAGGGCATTAAAATTTTGTCCTCCCTACACCCTATGATTAGACTCTAGATGGTACTTGATCATTAAACAAAAAATCTAACCATAATCACCATCTACCAACTCTTTTACACTCCTCACTTATTTCGATCACTCTATTCACTTTTATGCCTATAAGCAACCCTCCCATAAATTTTCTCCCTCTCTCACCTAACTTGATCGACAACCATAAAAAGGGTCATTGTCTTTGGTTGATCATGTTTACACTTAGCTAATTCTCTATATTTCAACTTTTCTCTCCCCGCTCTATTCTCTTCTTATTCTTGCTGGCTTTTTCTTAGTTGCCTCTTGGTGTTTGAGCAATTTCCCTTTTCTTATCCATATTTATTTCATCTTCTTACTTCTAAATTCTTAATTTTAGCTCTTTGATGCTTGTGGTTAGGTAAAAGAAAGTTAAGGTTATAGATTGGTGAATTTTTTCCAAGCTTGTCCCTAAGTCAAATTCAAATTTATGAGGGTTATTCTCACCTCTTTTAATCTTTTCCAATTTTTGCTAACCCTATCATTCTACTTGTCTAATCTCTATTGTTATTATTTTAGGCAATCAAAGGGTGGAAGGAGTCTAGAAGTATCTTATACTAAGAAATTGAGTAGCTTCGGTAAGGAATATATATGTAACACCCCAAAATTTATAACTGAAAATTTTCGTTTACAGAGTTAAGTGCGGAAGATAAAGGTGTTACCGCCACACTTGGTACAAGTCTAGTTTCCTCTACCATTCTCATACCAAGTGCTAAGGCTAAATTCATTAATCCGCTTAAATTAATATTATGATTACAGAAATCAGGATAGAGAGAACATTAGATAAATACTGTTAATTAAAAACGGCATTAACAGTTTAAGAAACTCAAAAGAGAAATGATAGGACATGATGATCCAAATACAACTGGAAATAAGACAACAAAAGAAACACCGGATAGTCCTACGCTCCCAAATCCGAACTATCAGCATTTGACTGAGCTCAGAGGCTGACCTGCAAAGTCTACTACCCATTGAATAGGCAGGGGCCCACGAAAATGAACCCTTTAGTACTACGATACTAAGTAACCCTTTATACCAAACTAATACGATAAATCAGCATGGAACACATGCAAGGCATACAATTAACATAGTATAAGATATATACATATAAATATGATGATTGAGATACAATAATCACTCAGATGATCAATTTCCATCAAGGTCACGTGCTACTCATTTTCATTCATTTGAAACAACCAAACTTATTATTGAACATCCCAGAAATACTGTCTGAGTAATAATTAAAACCCAACTTCAGCATAATTCATGTCTTAGCATACATCCCAAACAATCACATACATCACAGGTATGTTTACAGGTATAATTTACTAAGATTCATATCATCCCAGGCATACTTACAGATACAACATAATAAATCCATAATGTCACAAGTAAACTTACAGATACAGGATAATAAGATCCATAATATCACAGGTATGCTCACAGACATAAAACCAACACAGGTAGGCATGAAGGCCGCTACCAAATCCATAGGTAGGCACAAAGGCTGCTACCGAAACTATAGGAAACCTCAGGTAGGCACGAAGGCTACTACCAAAACCACAGAAAACCTCAGGTAGGCACGAAGGCTGCTACCGAAACCACAGGTAGGCACGAAGGCTGCTACCGAAACCTCAGGTAGGTACGAAGGCTACTATCGAAACCTCAGGTAGGCACGAAGGCTACTACCGAAACCACAGGTAGACACAAAGGCTGCTACCGAAACCACAGGTAGGTACAAATACTGCTACCAAATAATCCAATAATCCAATAATCCGATAATCATTATTTCCATCAAATCATATCATTTCCATTATTATTTACTTTCTCGAGGGGAGATCAATCAACCTGGAGACATAAAGGTACTCCAGTCATACCGGCGCAACCAGGCAACACAATATCCTACCAGCTATCAACCCAAGGACGCAAAGGTACCCTGGTCGCACTGGTACACGAAGGTAACACAGTACCCTACCGACAATGACACCTAATCCATAAGTATCGATACCCTCTATTAGTCCGCAGAACAGAATATAGTAAGATGTAGAGCCTGACTGGGGCACTAAGGCACACCAGCAAAAATCCATATCAACCGTGGGCTAAACCACGTCCTTAGGGTAGCGACCCCTATGAGCCACCATTCCAGATCTCGGGGTCTTTCACTTTAAGTATTAGTATTTTATTAAGGTAACCACGAAATCGCATATAATACAGATAAATTCAATTCTCATACTTAACCGTTCTTACTTATTTTCAATCATCCGAGACAACAATAATCAAGGTCAAGTCCAAAGCCAACATTAAAATATACTAAGGCCATCCTAGGCTCAATTATTCACATCTGAATACTTTAGGCTGAAAAAGACCAAAATACCCTTGAGGCTAAAATTCTCATATTGTCATCTATTTGAAATACTAATTCCATTTTATTTTATTCACTTGTTATGAAAAGGCTAAAACACCATAAATAAATTATTCATTACACAATTTAAATTATCAGATATGTCAAATGACCATTTTGCCCTTATACATAACTTTGCACATAAAATCCTTTTTCACACATTTAATCCATCCAAAACACATACTCACATACTCGACACCAAACTAATACATATTAGACATGAATTTCATGATAAATACCATAATACACAAAAATGACTAAATTGCCCCTAGGGTACACATCCATAATTAATTATTCTATAATTATTTCTAAGCATGTTCAACATATTATTTTATATAAATTATCATACAAATTATTTTTCTATCAATAGAATCATTTTAATCATACTTTCATACCCGACATAATTTACATTAGATAACATGCTCGTTTTATCTGTTTTTATAATAATAACTAACACATAATTATATCGAAATAAATCATGCTTAACATATTTCATCAACCAGAAACCCTAATGTGCTATCACGCAATATTTATAATTTTAGTAAGGTATAACGGTTACCTGAATCCCAACAAAAACTCAAAAATAGCGGTATCCTACTAAATTTATCGGATCCCGCTAATCAACCTTTCGTACCTAAAAATAATACCGAAATTATTGAATTAATATCTATCAAGTAAAATAATAGTTATAATATAAAAATATTTATTTTCCAAAAATTACTAAAATACCCTTACACTTAAAATGGGTACCGATATTATATATATATACTTTTTTTTAAATATACACAACTCACGCTGCGTGCGCAACGTGAGCCATGCACGCGTGAAAAAGAAACGAAGGGCAGCGGGGGTTGGCCAGCAGGGAGAAGGTGCATGTAGGGGGTTGTTTGGTGATGGCTGGTGGCTGTTGGTGCGCTCTTAGGTGGTGTTCAGGGTGCTGGGTCGGGGAGCTGCATGGAGAGGAGAAGGTGGTGCTACGCAGGCTGAGATGGTGCAGAGGATGGGCTTGCACGGTTGGAAGGAGAGGAGAAGAGATGGGGAGTGAGGCTTCAGGGAAAAGGTCGACCAAAACAGAGAGAGGGAAGGATTACGTGTGCTGCGTTTGGTTGCTTGGTGGTCGCTGGGCTGGTCGCAGGAGAAGGAGAATGGTGGGGTTGGTGGCGATAGCTATGCAGGCTGGGCTGGGGTGGTCAAAAGGCACAGGAGGAGAGGGAAGGATTGTGTGCGGCACTACTCGGCTGAGGTGGTTGGCCGGGTGAGCTCGTTGGCTGTGCTGGTGGCGTTGGTTGCTGCGAGTTGTGGTGGTGTTATGGGAAGAGAGGGAGGTGCAGGGTCAGCTGGCTATGGGCATGCAGAGAGGGGTTGGTCGATGGCTGCGCTGGACGGGAAGGCTGGGTGTGGTGTCTGTGGGATGGGAGCATGCAGGGGGCTATGGATCGAGGCAGGCAGAAGGAGAATGGTGGTGGGCTGGAGCTGCGACGGGGGGAGCTACTGGATGAGGAAGGCAAGAAGAAAGGGAGAAGGGCTCGTTTGGTTGGTGGCCGCTGCTCGGGACGGGGAGTGTTGCTGGACGAAAGAAAAATAGGGGCTGTTTGGGTTGGGTAGAGTGTGCGTCGTGTGTGGCGTGTGTACATGTGTATAAGTGTGCAGAGGGTGTAAGTATGGCGTGTGTTAGTGTGTATAAATGAAAGATGGAACGGGGAGGTGACGGTAGAGTGCGAATGTGTGTATAAAATGTACGAATGAGACAGAAAAATATTTAAGATAGATATTTGGGGTAACCGTAGAGGGGGTAGATTAATAATATAGGGTAGAAATTTATCTATTTAAATTTATATTTAATTTAAATAGACTAAAATATCAGATATAAAAATAGTTTGGGAAAAATTATTAGAATTTGGGTAAGTTTAAAAATAGTCGGAAAGAGTAAAATAATCGAGAATAATTTTTAGGAAATTATTTTTGGTTACGGATCAAATGATTATTAATAAAATAATTTAAAATAAGATTTACGGGTAAAAATTATGATTAATTTAAATAACCTAATCTCTATCAAAATTTTAACCTAATTAAATTTATACTTAAACCGTTGAAATAATACGAAAAATAATAACATTTTTAAGATTAAGCCCTCTAAAATAATAATTATAAATAATTGTACGATTATAAATTTATAATTACGGTTTTGAAAAACGGGATATTACAATATATCTCTAGATTAGGGCTTGTTTGTGTTTATGTGTTGATTTGTATGGTTTTCTTATTTTATGCTAGAATTCATACTAGGCTTTATTTAAAATTTATATCCATGTATTAATTGGTAATTTTGTGATTTTATGTAAAAATATTTTATGCCTTACTAGGCTTTGCCATAAATCCTAGGAATGATAGTATATTATGTTATATTTATAAATATTGGGGGTGAGTAGATTAAATTATATCCAAGTATGGTTATTGATGTTTTATGTTGAAATATCAATTTTAGGAGGGGGTTGTGCCATATGAGGGTCTCGACCATGTATCTTTGTGGTGTTATAGGTTATATAATATTTACAAATTATATTTTTAGGATGATAATAATGTAAATGTGGGTGTGAGAGACTTGTAGAATGCTGTGAATTTTAAGGGAGTTTCAGTCATATGGGTAAAATGGTATATTTTTTAAGTTTTTGAATAAAATAAATATATCATTGTGTTCCTTGAGGTTTTTACTATAAATTTGATATATAATATGTTAAGTTTTGGACGTGAATGACTTAAGTTATGAAAATAATAAAATTTAAGATGTTTAAGCAAACTAAGGGCATTTTGGTTAAATATGGAATTTTGGTGTTATATAAGTATGATATGGACTTAAATATGATAAGGATAATTTGTGAATTATCTTGATAAATAATGAAATACATAAGGTATGGTTTTATGAGAAGAGGTTTAATTTGGAGTAAAGTTATGATTTTTGGATATGATGTTTTAAATAATATGTTGTGTTAGTGTGTTAAACTTGGTGAATTGGAAAACCTCAGAGATAAAGTTGTGGTGTGCTTATGAAATTAAGGTTTATAAGGGTATTATGGTCTTTTACCATGTAAATGATTCCTTTATGTGATTAATAATTATTATTTTGTCTTGCCTTTACCCTTGTAACATGTTCAATGTATTATTAGTTATACACTAAGTGTTGGATGTTGTCTATTGTTGGAATAAATTTATTTTAGCAGGGGATCGTGCTAAGCAATTTTATCCCCGAAAATGCTATTGACAATAAAATTGGAAATATCATGACTTAAGTAACTCAGGTACTGCATCTATTATGTGCTGACTATTGGTTAAGGTACTAATAAGATATTAACACTTAAAGTGGAAAACACATAAGTTAGGACCAAGTATTTTGGAATTATTAAAATTAATAGCTTGGTCTTAATGGAACTATAGAACCTTAGAATATTCTAATAGATCCGTCAACTTATAAAGGGTACACATATTTAAGGGTTGGAGGTCTACTAGTGACCTATATATGTTTTACCTTGTATGTGAGAGTATCAATGAGGATAACTACATTTATTTGATCCTTGGGAAAAGGGAAGAGTTTCTACTATTGGTTCATTAACCTCAATGTGTTAATAAGATGGTTTTATTTATCACCTAATTATAGATATTTAATTGGTTGCGTCTTAGGTAGTTCTCAATCATGAGTAGTGTCCTTTTGAATTTTCTTTTAATGGGATCTTATGTTTTGCACGCCTTACTCCAGTGATATGTTTTTGTTGCCTTACTTAATAAGTAAGCATTGATTATCATTTTTATGGATGTTTCCCATTTCTATGAGTAGACGACCTTATTGTTGACGTGTAAGTATTTGATGACCATCTTGGAGACTTTGCTACTTTGCTACTTTGATGCTCTGCTTGTAGAAGAGTGATTTATTGTTTTATTATGAATGTAGAGTCTAGGATATTCGATAGTTAGGATTTTTTTGGATACCTTATGGACTCTTAAATCCATGGGTTCTCTTTTATTATATTTGTATTAATACTATACTCAAAGTTTTTTTTCTCTAAACTCTTATATAAGATTTATGAAAATTTATTTTGTTATCATGTTTATCTTATTTAAAGTTTTAAATATTTCTTTTATATTTGATATGAGAATGGTATGGTAAGCTAAACTTTTAGAGTATGACGGTAACACCAAATTATTTTAATATTATACTATGAATTTTTTTAGTAATAAATTTTGGGGTGTCATAGGAATATTTCAAAAACATAAATAGGATTTTTAATATTTTAAAATTTGTAATAAATACTTAAAAATAAGATAAATTTATTTCTAAATAATACAAATCTCGATTAAATCATAATTTTTGAAAAATGGGGTATTACAACTTTTGGATAGGGGAAAAGGAATTTATTCACAATGATAAGGTGCTCTTTGAGTGAAGAGATACTACGAGTGTTAGGGTTGTTTTAGGTTGAAAAAATTGGTGTGGATTAGAACCCTCAAGCTATGATTCTCTCCGTGGGTAATTGATAGCTTGAATAGTACTTTTTTACCAACATAACCAATTTTTCCACATTTGAGACCATTTTTTAGCCCTTTTGCATCTATTGTGTTTACTCTAGTTGGCTCGAGAATAGTGATCTTGTCTTTATTAACTTAGGCCTAACATTGTTTAGTATGTGATAATATGGTGGGGATGAACACTGGTATAATATAGGTGTTGCACCCCTACTATGTGAGCTTCTCATGTTACTAAAGGATAATATTTCAAAGATTTTTTGTACTTCATATGTGCATCTATGCATTACTTTCCATGATTTGTTTTGGGTAAAGACTTCCTTCTGATATATGTTGAAGGACCATACTTAACTTCCTTTGGTTTATTTGGACTATTGGTGCTAACATTCATCATGGATAAGGAGGCATTTGAGGAAGCCTCTTCTCCCTTATTTTCTTTACTCTAGTGTTGATCGAGCATTATTATTTTATATGATCAATGTGGGAAATATTTTCGAAATGGAAATCAAAATAGAAACTACCTACCTTGATTTTGGAGATTAGTAGTTGGTATGTGTTAATTTGAACACAAATTCTAGCAAATGTGCCTCTTTTATTGTTGACAATTAAAGGATCCACTCTAAGCACCTTAACAATTAGCTCATTTATATCTCACAATATTTGGACACTATAATATACTCATCAATAAATATTTAGATATAGGCCTAGACTGCCATAACTGAGATAGTAGACTTTTTTGGGTTGAAATTTGGTTCCTATAAAATCTAATTGTAATATATTTTTTGTTAACAAACCACAACTCATTAAGAAGGGTAATATCCTTGATGCTCTTTGGCCGACAACTTAGCAATGAAGTAAAGGTAATGTTGACTAAATTAATGGTAATATCCTATTTAAAGATGATTGGGAGCCTATTGTTCATTGTTGGGAAATATTTCGATATTGCATTGTTTTAACAATCATCAAGAAAATCCAAGGCTTATACATCATATGCTTTATAAATTTAGAAAAACGGATCTTGAACTTAGAGCTGGCAACTAGAAACTACATTATCCAAAAGAGTCTCGACATGTTCTTTAATGTGAACTCATGATCTACATCCTTATTGTGAGAGAGATCACGAAAAGAAGGACGACTTAAGTTAGATTGCATCATATATTAAGAAATTATAGAGGAAAATAATAGAAAGAGGGATTAAAAAGAACAACCTAGAGGAAAAATTAAAAAGTTTAAAGAAAGGTAGGTGATATGACTTTTTTTCTTTATTTAATTAAAGTATTTAAGATAATATTAATCTACGCAAAACTGCAATTATTAAAATATTATTATGTATATCACATTATTTTTTTATGTGATGCTCTTACTTTCGCATAATAAAATAAAGAGTTTTATATAAATTTTATAGTTATTGACTTGACAATTTTAATCTTATATAAATTTAAAAGTAATTTCGTATAATAATAAAAGAAGTTTCTTATAAATTTTCTGGTTTACTAATTTTTTAGATATGTAACATTCCATATTACAAATCACTTCATTATATAAAAATTTATAGGAAACTGATAATTATATTGTAGAAAAATTTATATAAAATTACCTGCTTCATTATATAAAATTATTTGAAACTCTAAAATTTATACAAAATAATTTTTATTGGTAAAAAAAAAAAAAAATGGTCGCTCCGTCGTAAACGAAGCTGCACCACACCCAATAATTATTTCCAAACATCGACCCGGCGCCAATATGAGCCCATCCGCCATCCGGAAGTGGAGCGTCAACTGCCAACATCGGATTGTTCTATAATTTATCTTCAAGCAAATGACAAACTGAATATGGCGCCTCGATTCTTCTTGCCTCCAACATCGCACACCTAAAGCCAATCTCTTTATATTGTTGCATGGCGAAACAATCGTCAACGAAACAAGTTACTACCTTTTGACTGCTGCATTTTCTATGAAATAGGAACTTCGAAAATGTATTTGAATGATTTCATTAAGCGAAAAATAGCGTCCCAATTGCAGCCATGGTTGATTCAAGAACCAGAATGGGACATAAAATTAGGTTTTCGTCACTCTCATATCGTCGCAAGGAATCTTCGGTTCAATATTTCGGCCTTAAATCACCTGATTGGCGGTGAATTACGGCTGTCCTTCAGTACCGTAACGGTGGATGAGGTCAATATCCGTATCGATTTCTGGTCTGCTCCTGCGTTCACTGTTAAGGTTCACGGAGTCGACGTTACAGTGACAACAGAGTACTTGCTTATCCTTTTGCGCTTGCTTTTTCTCTTCCTCCTTCTCCTTGATAGTTATTGATTTTGGTGATCGTTTGGTTGTTGAAGGGCGCAAGATGAGGAAGGAGGTTCGGAACCTGCAGGAAGGTCAAGCGATGCCTCTTCAGAGATAAAGAAGAAAATTCTTGCTAAACTTGACCCTGAGGTACTTTCATTTTTTGTTGTATTGGCTTGCCATTCTTGCTCTGGTTCTTTCATGCGCAGTGAATCAGAAGCTATTTTTTCCTTGTACTATGTATATTGTCAATTTCGTTCTCCAGATGCTTTTTTTACCTTTATAGATTTCCTTCGTTCTAACTATTCAAGTAATAGAACTTTAATATTTGGACTGTATTCTCTCTCTCTTTATCTATCAGTTTCATCGCTTATTCCTGATGATTCTTTCCATTCCAGTCATTTGAATGCTCTGAAACTTCTACTATCTGAATGGGTCATGTTGAATGTCAAGTTCTATGACATTTTATCTTATCAGAAAACTTGGACTTTTCAAAATCTCGTTTGATTTTCTGATTTTGTTACTGTCAAAAAATTCCCAGGGCAGTGCTCTGCATGCAAAGTTGGAAAATCTGATGGCCATTGCTGCACCCAAGAACTGGCTTCAGATTTCTGCAACAAACCTGGGTGTTTCTCACCTCTTCTTGGTTATATATGGCATACGTCTTCGACTGAAGTTCTCTTTTTCAGATGAACAAGTTCAGTTGCTATCAGAAATTACTGAGCTCAGTGCAGAATGTCCTGATAATAGACATGGATTCTTATTTAAAGGGTTCATTAGTTCCATGTTTCAACCTCTGAAGAAAGGATACATTAAGATCAATGCTAGGGGACTGGAAATCCAAATTGAGAGGAAAAATCAAGTTAGCAGCATCATTTCCTTCATGAAGCCGTCTATCAGTGTTACAATGAATAATTTTCATCTTGTGAATTTCACGTTTTTCGCTTCAGAGTTGAGGGCATTGTTTTCTGCCAGTGAACTTCAAATGATGGTAGTGATGTGCACAGTTGTAACAAAGGAGACTAAGCATCACAGGACTGGTAGACAGCTGTGGGAAATAGCTAGGAATAATATTGGCAGCTCTTTATTGTCAGCAAAATATTCGCCGTATCAAGTTTTTAATGTTGCAGTACTTTTCCTACGTCTTGTCAAGTCCTATCAGTTAATCCTGTTGCTTGTCAGATATTTAGCAGACACATCACTGGGACAAAATGCACTGAAGATGTCAAGAGGTGGTATTTCCTCACATTCAATTCAACAACAATGGAAAATGATATCAGAGATTGAGAAGAAGCTGCCCGTCGAAGCTATATCTCAGGCAAGACAAATTGCGCGACACAGAGTAGCATTGAAAGCTGATCTTAATGAGGATTCTGTTACTTCTTGTGATACTAGATGGTTTCGGAAGATTCTATTACTTCTAGAAGTTGCTTGGATGACAATATGCAAGATTTTTAAAACTATATTGACAGTTTCCTTTCCTAAGAAGTTGACAACTACAGTATCAGAGGATTTTGTTCTGGAGCGTTCTTTCAGTTTTAACATTGGGAAGATATCCACTGTTGTGTCTCCAGTGGACGCTGTTCAAGGTTCTTCCTATCAAAGTCAAAACTTGAGGAAGAAGATTGCTTATTTGGATCTATTGGCATTTTGTCTTCTAATTGAAGGAACTTTTCTAGTTTATGAGGAGGAAATATTCAAAGAAAACTTAACCTTTTCATTGGGAAGCCTTCAAGTTACATCTTCTAGTTCTCTAAAAACACAATGGAAAGAAAGAATAGACAACTTGGGAACTGTTTTTTGGGTTGAGCCTGCCATATTGTTTTCCAATTCTGATGAGAATGGAAACGGTTCTGCTTCCTACCCCAGAAGTTCTTCTATTCCTTTGTTGGAAAAAATAGAGGGTAACATGTGGCCTGTTTGGAAAAGGTTGAATTCAGTATTTGGAGACAGTAAAATCCTTACTGCTGTGGATCCATGTCTTCTGATTGATATAAAGAACTACTGGATGCACACAGATGCAAAACGTCTTGATGCTGGCTTATGGAAATGTTGCTTACTGGTAGGGAAATTGAACTTTTCATTTGGATATAAAGCGTTGCTCTCAGTGGCTGTTCTCTTTCAACAGATGCAACATGCTTTCAATCAGCTTGGCAGCTCTAGTAGTGCTATGGTTTTTCTTCAATCCCCAAGGACCATTCAGGATTCATTAGGAATGAATTGGCATGGTAGATTCACATCAAGTTCCAAAGGAATGAAATTGACGATGCTGAAATTGCTTCCATATAAACCTATTGAATTCGGAGCATTGATTGCTGGACTGCAGATTAATTTATTACTCAGAAAGGTGGAATTTCTTGCCAGTGCCAAGGAAAAAAAAGGGGTAACTGGTAAGGATGATTTTGATCTTACATTGCACATCTCTAAGATTGAATTTGCAGTTTGGCCAACTTCAATTTCTGGGCATCCTAGATCAGATGATATGGAGGAAGCTACAATGCCTGTTCTTTCTGAATCAAACAGTGGAAAATATGAGTCCCGAAGGCACACATCTATTAGTTATTATTTCAGCATTGATGGTTTAAATGCTTATTTTGAGGACTCAGAAGAAGATCAGCATCGGCAAATTTTAGCGTTGAAGGCAATTATCTTCAAATTATCATCTGTAAGGTTGGATGTTTTTATTCTAACTTTCCTCTGACCTCTTCTTTTATTAATTTGTTGTGCCCACCAGTACACCCTTTGGTTGACATTTGTACCATGTCATGCGTTCCTTCTGAAAGAAAGAAATATTATTTGTGCTTTATCCATTCAAAATTTGTAATGTCAATGGATCAGAAATGTGGAATTCTAGGAGAAGCTTTGCAGCTTTTCTGTGATAAAAATGTTGTGAAATTCAGGTATTGAGATTCTTAGAAACGTAGAATGTCTGTTATTGCTATTCACAATGTGCATGTTTTCTCCATTACATTCTTTAATATTAATGAACCAGAAATGTAAAATGCTAGGAGAAGCTTTGTGGCTTCACTTTGATAAAATGTTGTGAGATTCAAGTGTTAAGATGCTTAGAAATGGTGATAGTAAGATATTAAAGTTCTCAGAGATGTTAATGTATATAAAGAATTTTCCAGTGCTATGTTAAATGGCTGGAAATCCCCCCTTTCTACTTTATCTCTCACAGGGACATAAAGTATCGTATTATTTTGCATTATATTTGCATTTGAAGTTGAGGACAATCAACAGTCTTGTTCAAGATTAGACAGTGTGTGTCAAGCGACTATTATTATTCTCTATTCTTTTTTCTCTTGGGTGTTTTTGATTGATGCTTGTGCTGCATAGGCTGAGAGTGCTAAAGTATTAGAAAAGGTAATATTATTGCTTTGATGATCATTTACGTTTGACAAAGATGATATGATTATTCCCCGTAGGATGGAAATTAGGTTTCGGCAAAAATGCAGTGCCATAAGGATAAGGAAGAAGGTAATCTGCATAAGACTAAATTTTTACTAAGATTTGTGGAAGTAAGATGAAGACTTCAGTGAGGGTGTCATGTAATGTTATTTTTTGATGTTATGGTTGTACACATGCACATCTAGATTTTATCTCTTTTTTCTTCCTTAATGACTGCTTTATCAATGATATTCCAATACACAACCGATATGTATTGGGTGTTTAGTCTATCAATTTGCAAAATGTCTTATGCGCAATGCTAGAATGTAATCACATGCATATTGGCCATTATGATACGTTTCTGCTTTAGTACTGTTAAAAGAACCACGCTGCAACAACTATGAAATGTCATTTATTTTTAGTGATACTGATACTGAGGCACTGTGATTATCATTGCAATTTTATTGCCTTTGTTTTCTCTTGATTGAAATAAATCAAAGACGTAAAAGGAAAAGAAAAATGAGAAATGTTTCAAGGATTATTTTCAGGCTGACTCAGCAACATTGAGTTTTAATGGCACAAAATTACTTAACAAATTACTTCGAGGTTGTCTTCATGCAAGTGAAAAAATGTTGTTTATGCTTCTTGCAGAATCTACACGCAATCATAAAGTGAACAGTTTATCCTTATCTTTGTTAGAGTCTATCTCTCCTTCATCTTCCACCATATTCATGCAATTGCTTTTTTTTCTTTTTTCCTGGCAATTTAGATTTGTGTTGATAAGAGGAAAATTAATTACAAACCACCATAGTCTGAACCTGTACTATACCAATCCATCTCTCATATTTCACCTTAAGACTAGGTAAATTCACCCTTCGTGCAATGGTGACTGCAATACTTCTTAGGATGACTCTAGCATCACGGTTACAATGCTGGAAAATCCTCATGTTCCTTTTGTACCAAATACTGGAAATAGAAACACAGAAGCAAGCCTTTGGTTGTATTGATCTTGCACACAAAGCATGAACTTCCTGCTGCCAACTTATGATGTGGTCTCTCCTCCTTGCTGAGGACTTGAGATGCTGCCAAATGGTGTGACTGAAAGGCAGTGAATGAAGAATGATTTAGAGTTTCCAGCTGCTCACCACAAGAAACACAACCTGGGTCTGGGGTTGTCAACCCCATCCTCAGTAGCCTATCTTTGGTGGGAAGTCTATTCCTCATAGCCAACCAACAAGGAACCTTATGTCGAGGAATAACAAGGGGTTGCCACATGTTGGCCTACTGTTGCTTAGGATGTTCTGTCCTCGTTTGTTCATAAGCTCAAGCAATGCTATAATCAGCTTTACCATCTAGATGCCATTGCTGAAATGACAATTGAAAAGTAGGCCTTGTGGAAACTATCTTGAAGTACAGCCAGATGGTTTGAAATGCCACAGATCAACTCTCTTTAATTAAACATTGTGCACCGATTTCACCCAAAGTGAGTCCTTCATGCTGATATTCCATACATTTTTTTCCTAGAGCACAAGTATTCCATAAAATCAAGTAAAAAATGCCTAGGCCTCCTTCATCTTTGGGTTGGCAAAGTTCTACGCAAACCACAAAGGCTTTCCTTCTTGGGGAGCATAATCACCCGGCTGAAGTACAATTAGATACGAAACATGACTGATTTCACAAGCTGTAACCTTCCTAAATAAGATAAGAACATGGAGCTCCAATGTCTATACAATTGGTTTTTATTAGTCAAAAAAATTCATATGTGACCATAATTTCAGGCTTATTTTATAGAAAATTGTTCTTTCAACAGGTTTCCAATTATTTATAGAAAATTATCAGAATCACTTGAGAAAGACTGATCAAAGGATTTTTTGCTTGACCAGAAAGGTCAAACATAGGCAAAGGAAGATGGGCTGTTATCAACGTTATTGTTCTCCTTTATGCATGATGCTGTTCTTGGTAATTTCCTGCTAACTGATTTCTTAGGAACCATCTCTCTGGCTCTGTGCTGTGAAACCTTCTTCATATTTCCCCTATTTGTCTACTGACAAGCTCTATTTTGGAAGGAGTAATCTATTCTTGGAACTTGGATCTGGATCCACCTCTTTTGTGATGATACAAAACTTGAAAATCAGTTAATCTAACTCCTGAAGCCTAAGTCTGAATTGATCAGTCCCCTCTACCATCCAATTTGCAACGAAATGAAAGCCAGGATCTCTTGCAGAGGGGGAGTCTTCATGTGTCATTGACTGCCTGATATCTTGGAGTAGTGAGACAGATGATTTTATTTTTGCACTGTGACGCGTGAACCTGTCAGTTGCTTGTTCGGCTATTCAAGTTTTTGGGCTGCATTTTTTGAGTCGATTCACAATGAGTTTCTCCACTGCTTCTTCCTTTTTTGTTGCTGATTTTCATTTCGTAGAAGAAAGTTCTGTGAAAGCTATGAGGGATCTCTTTGAGGTTTTTACAATGATGGTTCAAGGGATTTTATAATATTAAGAGTGGGAAGGTCGACGGTGTGCTGTCGCTGTAGGTGTGCTAGTGTAGGATATGCTAAGTGTTCAAATTCTCGCCAGATATTCTGTTGCCTGACTCTGACTTCCCTTGCCTTCCTTTGCAGTTTCAGTTCCTAGCTTGTCCGTATATATATCTCCTGTGGGATATTGTGGTGGAGTTCCTCTTGACTTCTTGTTCACTTGTTTTACCAGTAAAAAAAAAATAAAAAATAAAAAATGAAATGCATGAGTAAGCATAGTAAAACATTATCATATTCTTGAGGGAGATGAATTTTAGGTGCAAATTTGAAAATTTGGGGGTTATGAACCTTTCGATTTTGATTAATGTGTAATTTAATTTGAATTCTTGTGATGTCATGGGTTTTATTTATTTTTTTGTAACATTTAACTTCATTATTATATCTTTCATGGTTCTAGCCCTAAAGCACTAAGTACCTTATGTGTAGTGATCTTGGAGTCTTTGTACCTCAAATATACCAACATTTTAGTAATCTTGGAGCCCCTATGGAAGCTGAGTTTTTGGGTTACTAAATTTACTTTCACATTAGGTTGAGTTTATGTAATTAAATAGCATTCGCAGTCACGATTGCACTTGTGGTAGCAGTATTGGAGTGTTGTGAATGATAAGTTATGTGTCACATAATTTTTATTTTTATTTTAGAATATGCTATAATTCCTATTTATTGGTCATTTAAATTTAATTATTCAATAAACTAGTAATTTATATTATATCAAAAGCATTTAAATGTCTCATTATGTTTAAATTGTCCTAATAGCACTGCATTAATGATAGTAAATTATTGGTATGTTACATTTATACACATTTAAATATAAATTTTATTTGTTATATGTATTAATTTAATAATTATTAAGACTATTTGATTAATGATATTAAATATTTGATAGTAAATTATTGTCATATTATATTTATACACATTTAAAATAAATTAAAACTATAACAATTATAAGTACTAATTTATTTGTTTATACATATACTAATTTAATTAATAGTAACTTTACTTGACTATAGGTAAGATAAATACCAATATTTTACTTAAAAAAAAATTAGAAAGAACAACTTGCATTGCAACACTTTCTAATTAGTAGTTAATTATAGTACCATAAAAATTAAAAAAAAAAAATAATTAAGGGACTTAGAGGCTTACTATAGATTCTTTTAGGAAGTAAGACCTAAATAAACTGGCCTATTAGTCATTTAGTAGTTGGCATCTTCCACTTTTCTCTTGTCACAATCAAGTCAAGTCTCCAGAGTCACGTCTGGCTGTCCTCTTCAGTCCCACCTCGACCTCAGCCTCCCCACTCCGTAGACGACGAGTGACGAAAGATGGTGAGCAAATGCCATTGATGATCAAACAGCAACGGCAAGCTAACACAACGGTAAGCAATGAACAATGACTAATGGGATATGGCTAGGGCAATCAATAAATATGTGGTCACGGTTATGATTGCGGCCATGGTATTACGGTATTGAGGTATCGCGAATAATATTTTATAAGTTGTGGTTGTCACAGTGTGATTTTTTAATTTTTTATTTAACAACACATATGAGCAAATGTCATCTGATTATTAATGTATCATCGAAAAATACATGAAATTTTAAAGTCATCACATATCATCAATTTCACGTATTAGCTGACCTAAAATATGACAAATATCGATCGATATTGCATATCTATTTAATTGTATGGGCTAGAGGCTCGCTTCTGCGCTGGTAGTCGAAAGTTGATAGTTCTATTTCATAATTAGGGTTAGTAAATTTTGCTTCCCATTTTTAGTCTATTATTGGTATTCATTTTTGTTTGTGAATTATTGTCTAGTCTTCGACTACCCTTTTTTTTTGGGAGGGGGGTGTTGAAAATTTACTTTCAGTATTATTGTCATGGGATCCCTTGCCTTCTGTTTCATCTTTTTTCAGTTCAAATTTTACTTTTGGTGGTAAGGGGATGGGGTAGGCCTAGAGGAATCTTGACACTAGGGAGACACATGGTTATTTCAATAGATTTAGGGTTACCAATATTTGGCTAATTTATAAATATTGGCCATATTTTTGAGAAAATTTTCTGCATCACATTTTGGGTATTTCACATATCAGTTGACCTAGATACTGCAAAATATCAGCCAATACACAAATTCGGTAGTGCGATTTTATTGTAGGGCTGAGCTACCTTTGTTTTTGTTAGATTGATGGTTGCACCTTTGGTTTTGTTTTCCTGCAGATCTAATAGACCTTGGTGGCCTGATTTTTTTTATTTGCTTTTACTATATCAGCAGTACATGGTGATTGTTATTGATAAATGATCCCTGGTTCGATTATGTTTTTTGCTACTATATGATTAGTTGATAAACTATTTTCATAATTCCCTCAATGATCCTTTTTTAATAGATGGTTTCTTTTCATTTTACACTTCTGGCTATTGTGTTTGGTCTCCACTAGAATTTTATTTCCTGTACCTTTGGGCTCCATTTGATTCTTGGAAAATTCCAAGGAAATAAAAAAAAAAATTTCTTGGTAAATCAAATAGCTAATCTTTAACATTCTTATTCTTTAGTATTTTTCCATCTCATTTTCTTATGTAAACCAAGCACAAAAAAAACTTTACTCTATATTTTTTTTCCCTTCTCTGCAGAAATTCCAAGAACCAAATGGAACCTTGATCTTCTATATATTTTTCTTTTTATATATTTTCTTTCCTTGGAACTTTCCGAGAACCAAGCGAAACCTTGATGTTCTATATATTTTTCTCTGTTTGTCCATTTGGCTGCACTGTTTCTCCTTCTGGCTTGCCATGTGGCTATTTGCAAACATATTTCCATTTAGTTTAGATGTTCAAAGTGAAAAGTTTTGGCATGCCTGTTAACTGCTTTTTGCTGCCCCATAATTCATGTCTCTATCATCCTTTAAGAACCAAATATGCTGCTTGTCCTGAGATTCAAGTTTCTTATGTTGCAGGGATCATCTTCTTTCATTTGGTGCAACCTCTGTTGCTCTATCAGTAGTTTTCTCCGGAGTCATGGCAGGTTTATTTGTTTCTGTTAGTGTGGATGAGTTGTCCGTCATGTTTCAGGTAAGCTCAGTTTTGTGGTGCTGTGGTGAACTCAAAGTTGTTTCTCTTGGTGATATGGTTCATTTATAGATAGGCAAGCAATCACCTTCCCTTTTTCTCATCGCTTTAGAATCAGTTATCCTCTTTCTTCGTGTTCTCCATCTTCTACTTATGGTTACTTGATGTCTAATAAGAGCTTTTCCCTTTTCTTCCTTTTATGTTCATTCCTCTAGCCATCTTATTTTCTTAAGTCTTTTTTTTTTCCCCAACTAAAATTATGACTATCAACTTTCACACTCAGAAATGAAATTCTTAAAACTATCTTTTTCCTGGGTCTATTGGAGATAGTCCATCATTAGCACATGCTAGTTGATGTGACGTGGTACACATATGAACCTCAACAAACCCTACCCTTGGTGGATTTGTACCGGCTATTAGTTGTTGTAGCCATCTTATGCCTGGTATTCTGCTTTTCTTCAAACTCAGAGAACTGCATGACTCCTGCAGGTGATTGCAGGCTTATTTTATGCGGCATCTGTTTATGGTTTCAGTGGTTCTTCTTCGAATAATGATATCCAGTATCATCCATCTATGAAGCAAGGAATGTTACGGACTAGACCTGATCATGAAGAGATAATGTTGCATAATTGGGAAGCAGCTGCTTTGAATTTGAATAATCATATCTTTTTGTTTACCGGCACTTTTGAAGTTGACCCTTCCAACATAATTCTAGGCTATTCCAGGAAAGTTGATGAAAGAGAGAGTTCTTCGATGCATGTTGATAATTTTAGCATTAGAAATCCAAGTTTGCTGGACTTGTCGAATACAGGTGTTTGGTTGTCTTTTCATAAAACAGATCTAGATATCTCTTGGCGGGAAGAGAAAGTGGATATTCACTCAAAATGTTCCAAATTTAAGGCTGTTATATTCAGATACAGGAATCAGATAGGAAGTATCACTCAACTGGAAATTGACATGATGGTTCCACAATCTTTTGATTGCTTGTATGAAGTTTGTCTTTCTGGTTGTTCATTTGGCCTGTTTATGGGTTCTCCAGAGGACAGTTCATCATCAGAAGTATCAAGTGCACCAAATAGTGTGACATCTACAAATAACATCAATTGTTTGATGCATGATTCTCCATCAACAAGTGGTAATGAAAGGTTGAATCAAAGTATCTCACCACTGGCATCTAGTCATGGGATAGTTGCCAATTTTACTTTCACTATCATATTTATTGGAAGTAGCTCAGTTAAGAATATTCTTCTTTCTGCTCATCAACCAAATAAACTGGTCTTCTCAATCTCCCTTGAAAGAGACTTCCGGAGGATCCACGTGATGATCCAGGTCATTATAGCCCTTATTTTATGTTCTCATCTATAAGTTTATTTACATTTTATGCTTTCTCATTCTCCTGGTGTCATCTTCTTGTTCCTCATCATCAGGGACCTTTCAAAATGTTAGAATTATCAGAAGTGTTTTTAGAGTGTCTTGTCTTTGTTCCTGTCTATTAAAAGTGACGTTGGATGCTTCTGAACAGGATGGTTATGTTATTGTGGAAGCACCAGTGCTGGCAACCTTTGTTCATTGTCTCACTTCATACCTTCGTTGTTTTAGGAATCTATTGTCTGTTGAATTTTCGCATGAAAAACAGATAAAGGTACCTGAATCTGGTGGGGGTATGTCTATATCAGGTGACCATCATACTGTGCAACCTGCGGAGAGCATATCTGGAGCTGGTTCCTTACCTAAATTCAAATTTCTGGAAGCTTTTACATTAAAGCTGTCTCAATTTTCCCTTGTAATTCTTGCTCTTGATGAGTCTGGTAGGTTCAACATGTCTTCCATCTTTGTTTGCTTTCAATTAATAAGATTCTCTCATACATCTGATCTTATACACAGGTAAAATTCAGGAAATTATTTGGATGGCTGATCTATGCTTGAAACTTTCATTGGAAGGCATGACGAGAAAGCTCTTATTTGATCTTTCCCACCTGGAAATCCTTTCTCAGATCATTGATAAGAATGTAGGACAGAAGGCAAAGGAAACTCAGATTGCACATTTTTCTTCCAATGCATCAAGTGTTTCATCATCACACTTTGTTAGTGTTGAGGATTCCCATGCAGCAGCTCCTTCTCTGGGGAGAGTACTTTTAGTAGACGATGATGGAAGTTGCTCAAGCTCACCTGCCTTTGCCATACAATCCTTGACAAGTGATTCTGAATTAAAAGTTGTTCAATCAAGTCATCAAAACTATATCTTGAAAGGGATATCTGCTTCTATTTCAGCTGAGACAATTGGTGAGGAAGATGAGAACACTCTTGGTAGCTCAAATCAGTGTTGGGTTGGCAATGGCTTTGTTCCGGGTTTTGATCTGACAATCTCTCTCTCTGAGATACAGGTTAGTGCTCATAATGTTTCTCTTTTGTTTTTCTAATATTATTAAGATTAGAGTTTTGGAAGCCATCCTTGAGTTTCTATTATTGTTTTATAGATTTAGGAGCCACCACTCAGCACTATTCATAGGTAACTGTTGAATGATGATACGTACACTCTTACATCTCTTTGCTAAGAACACACTCGGCTTACTTAGGAACACCCTTTAGTTCATCAAAATACACATTCTCTTGTTAATAGATCTATGCTGAAGGCATTATTTATAGGGGCAATGTTGTAATTTAGGAATTGTCATAACAATATAGTGTCTGGGTCTTTGACCTATAGTACAACTTAATGGGTGGTTTCTATACCAAAAAAGAAAAAAAGAAGAAAATTTTATGTGGTTCTCAGGCAGTTGTGAAAGTCAAGTGTGGTTTTGGAAACTTTACTATATTGTTGATACTGAAAGCAGTGTATCTTTTATATATTTTGTTTTGGACTCCCACTTTATTGAAGGCGGCTGATTTTTTTATAACAGATGGTTATGGACGCTGCCAAATCCTTGAATGAGGCAATTGAGAAAGGGGCATCTAATAGCATGGAAGATAGGCTATGGTCATCCACTTACCAAGAATCCCAGAAGGATGTTGAAGCAGCAATCCCTGATGGTAATTGGTACATGTAGTCAGCCATTTTTACCTATCTCACAATCTGGATCTCATTTTATAATGTCGTTGAAATCTTTTTCCAGATGCTGTTGTTACCATCCAAGATGTACGTCAGCATATGTACATTACTGTTGATAGGTTGGAGAACAGATATTGTGTATCTAGCACTATACACTATTCTCTTGTGGGCGAAAGTGCACTTTTTAGGGTAAGGGATATTGTTTCCTAATATGAGAAAATTTTCTTCCTGTGTCTCTTCTATTTGCGTATCGACTTTATATGTCTGAGTCCAAATATTTAACTTCCATCTGCTGGAAATTGAAGTTAATGAAGGATTTCCTTTGAGCTCCATGGAAATGCTTGCTTATTATGTCTCTCATTTTGCAAATACCGAACTCTTTCTGAGAGTAAGTATTTCAAGCAACATTTCTAAATGTCATTCCATATACTATCTCCTTTTTGACCTGATTTTCAGTTCCAGTACTCATCGTCCTCTGTTTGTGTAAATTGTAGCTGGTTTATAGATCAAATTCAAAATTTCGAATGCATAATTTGCATTCTTATTTTCACATTGTTGCTGTAGATTAGTGTATGTATGAAATTCTCACTTTACTGCAGCAGGCGACTCCCTGTTGATGTTTTACTTCTAAAGTAACCATTTTCTTCCATTGTCCTCTCAGATAGACAAAGTGTTTTGCTCTCTGAGTTTCAGTATCTTATTTTTATGACATGCTCTTTTGCAGCTTGTTGCTTTAGTTATGGAATTAACTATTGCTGATTTTCAGGTCAAATGGCATAAGCAAAGAAGATGGGACTTTCGAGCTGCTTGTTTTTCTTTGATGTCACTCTATGCTAAGAGTGATTCAGGGGAACCGTTACGATTGAACTACAGTTCAGGATCAGATTTTGTAGATATTTCCAGTACTGATGATAGTGGAGGTGCTCTCTGGAAAATGGTTTCTCATAATGTTGAAAGTTATGAGGGTGATGCCAAGCTACAACCTTACAATTATCTTTCTAGAAACACTTTTTACCTAGTGAACAAGAAGAATGACTGTGGTGTTGCTTTCATTGATGAGGTACCCGAATTTGTAAGAAAGCCCGGGCATCCATTCAAGTTTAAAATGGTCCATGTGCCTCCTACAGTCTCGGGCAAGAAAATACCTGAGAAGCCTATCTTTCTTCCTTGCATCAATCTGAGAATTGAGAAAGTTACTTTGACCATTGTGCATGAGCTTCCTGATCACAAGGATAAGTTTCCTTTGCTTCAAGGATGCATCTACAATACTGAAGTCAGTGCACAAATCTTGTCTTACAAGACTAGGGTTATGAGCAAATTTACAGCTGCACTCTATCACTTGAGCACTCATAAGATATTATGGTGGGTACATCAATGCCAGATTCCATTTTGTATCTTCAACTTGAAAGTATCTCGTCAAACATTTGTTCTCAAACACTCATGTTTTTTCATTGAATGGCAGGGAAAAGCTGGTCCACCCATTTGAAACATGTATTTTCTATCGCTCAAGATTCCATTCAGAGGATATAAAAAGGGATCATGGAGCACCAGTTCGACTCCATCTTAGACTAAAGGAGGTAGGGAAATGTAATTTCATGATCTTTCTATATTACTAGGGTGCCTTGCTTCGTGAGTGACTTGTTGATTAATTTTCTGGCTTATTAGCAGGTGAATGTATCGCTAACAGAGCTTGGGTTGGACATATTGCTGTATGTGATTGGAAAACTGGATTTGGCTGGTCCCTTTTTAGTGAAAAGTTCATCAATTCTGGCCAACTGTTGGAAGGTTATTTCTCTCTAGAGTCTACCTTAGCTTACATGCATCTTCATTTGTGCTAATGTGCTCATGTTGGCAGGTGGAAAATCAATCATCACTTAACGTTGTTTGTAGCTTTTATGACAATCAAGCTGCAAGGGTGGGAAGTAAAGAGTCTTCTTTCTTCAATTTAAGGTGTACCTCTCTCTCTCCCAATCCTTTCGAGAATATTTCTTCTGCTTAAATAAAAGCATGATAAAAATGGCTGAGATCAATGGTTATATATATATATATATATATATTATAAGTATTTAAAAAGATTGTGTCCTAGCATGTTATGGCCCTGTGCAACTGGACTAACTAAGGCCTTCATAGAAAGCTTTCTTATTCTTGGGAATGGATAAGATGTGGTTTTTGTGTGTACTGGGTTGATAGTAGTATAATTATACTTTCCTGTCATTTATGTAATCTGCTCCTCTTTTCTGATCAATAGCTCAGCCAAATGTCTTTTAGAATTTTGGATTTTCCCCCTCTTTTCCTTTCTATTCCTTTTTATGGTTTCTAGAAGAGGTTTTATTTTATCTTAATTAAGGTGCTTAATGGATCAACCTTCGGAAGCACAATATGTGTTAATCAAGCTTGATACCCTTGGAACCTTTTCAACTTCTTCGATCCGTCTCTTTCTTTCGCAAAGTCAGACTTTTGCTTGGAGAACACACATCATGTCATCACAAGGTATGTAGTCTACCTCTCTTTATGCATGATGTTAACTATTTGTTCAATGATTTGCAGTAATCACATGATGGTTGGAATTTTTGCTCACTTGGATGCATACGTTTTCTAAGCTGGACTTCCCTCTCTCCCTGGGATCCCTAGTCCTTTTTTCAATACTTCAGTTGAAAAGCACAAAACTTTCTTGAATCAATTTTAAGAGTAGTACAGGATGAATATTGTAATACTTTGTTGTAAAACAATTTACTGTGAATGTACACCATCCCTAGTTACTTGCATGGTCAATTTATGAGTTTCTTTTATTTTTTTGGTATAAATGAGCTGTGTAGGAAAAGGATAAAAGATTCATCCAGCTATTTCCTCGAATTGTTATGCAAATAATATCTTCAGCACTTGGTACTCAAAGAGTTTCACACAAATTGGGATTGTAGAAAAGCATGCATTAATATTATTGTAGCTATAAAAAAAACAAAATTTCTTGAGTTGCAAGTATATTTTCTTTAGCCAAAATGTATTTGCTGGATGATAGTTGGGCAACAATGCTGCAGTATATGCAGGTGCTTTAGTTGCATATATGAGTAATTGAGTTAAGGGTTTGTAGGTAGCTTACTGATAGAGAACAATGTAGTGTTATTGTGATTTACTTTCAAAAAGAGATTTGATTTTTGAGAAGCTGGGTTAGAATTGTTAATGAGCCAAGCTGGCTCGCAAGTTGGATTGAGTTGGCTTGACTTTTTCATTTACTTAAACAAGCCAAAATTAAACCTTATTTTACGCTAAGCTCGAGTCAGTATAGGTTTAGCTCATTTGTTCGCAAGCTAATTCGTTTATAAGCTCATTTAGAAGCAATGATTGTTTAAAGTCTCACTTGAGACTCATTTAGATGTTTGTTAGTTTATTTATTTATTTATAAGTATCACATTATATATAAGTAAAGATTATGCATTCATTTATAACTATTAGTTTCAAACTAAGTATTATGTTATATATAAACGAGTTGAGTATGATACAGATAGAAATATGAGATGTCTTATTATAATTTTAAGTTCAATAAAAATATTTGTATATATGAATCAAATCAATAATGAAGCTTATAATGGAACAAATAAAAAACAAATCAATTTATTATTATTACTAGAGCAACTCCTGAGCTGGATTGGCTTAGCTCTATTTGTTTCATCAACAATCCTAGCTAGGATATCTGGTTTGAGAACTCTGAGGTTTTCATTGTGAGACACATTAGTGTAAGATAGTGGGTTGTGACAGGGGTTAACATATGTTACCAATTCTGTTGATTCCCTTTGCTGCACGACTCTATTTATCTATTATTATTCTGTTGGTAATTGGTATGCTGGCTTTGTGGTATTAAAAGGCTGAAAATTTCTCTCAATTTTCTTTGTCAAGGTGGGGCAAGTCCTGTCACTTGGGAGAAAAAAAATGGTTTTGTTGCAATCCTAGGTGATGATATCCTCTTTTCTTTCTTTCTTTCTTTTATTGATGTTGTGTGGGGTAGGTATTAGGTGGGAGAATCCAATAATTTGTAATGAGGAATAGAGCCGAGAAAACCTAACTCGACCCAAAACAATCGGTGGAAATTGACCCTACTTGCCCGATTTTATTATTATTTATTATTATTAATTTTTATTTTTTATATAATCCAAGAATGATCATGAGTCCAAAACCCACCCTATATCCTATACAATCCGTGAAATCATAAATCTAAAATAAATTTGACCTAGCCTGATGCTTGACAGATACCCGTTATGACCTGAAAATTATAAATTTGAAATAGAATTGATGTTTGATATAACTTGAGAAATAATAAATCCAAAGCATACCCGATTCGACCTGATACTTGACCAAAATTTAATTTAACCGAAAAACTATAAATTCAAAACGACTTGACCTATGATTTTTAATGAAATGATATTTTTTTTAATATATTACTTTAGACTCTTCGTAATCAATTACTTGCATGAATAAGACATGATAAAATTAAAACTTGAAAAAAGTGATTGTGTAAATAATACTTGAATCAATAAAATGAGCATATAGATGATTAGAGGTCTCATAATTTAACAAGTTTCTGCCCTATGTGACAACTTGGGCCATTCGACTTCCCAAGTTATATTACCTAAAGTATTACTATCATTATTAGAAAGTAACAATTATTTATTGAAGTAGAATAAATTGACTCACAAAGTCATAATCACAAATGTATGCTTATTAACAAAATTCATGGAATTTTCTCTCTTTATCCACAACTTTGACCTTTACGCGCTCACCATGTCAATCATGGGATCAAATTATTTACTTGTTCATTATAAGTTACATGTTAGCAGGGAGAGTAATAATATTATACTGCCTCTAACTTGATAGTTCTATGTACCATTTTCTCAAGTATAGTGGTAAAAATATACTTATTTGTGAACGGTATGGTAGCTTCTAAAGCAAAAAGTCCAAAGGTCACAAAAGCTAGTACCAAAGAAAGGAAAATGAGGGTTAGGGTACTTAACTTGGTACAAAAACAATTTTGTACAGAATTAACAAAAAGATGATGACCCTATGGACGTTCCAATTCCAGCCAACAACCTAACCCAAGAAACTTGTTTTCTTACAACCATAAGCAGCGTGGAAATGATAAGCCTGGGATAACATTCTTAACACAAAATACAAGCAATCAAGCATAAAAAAAAAAAACCAGCCTATACCAAAACTGAATCAGATGCATCACATACCACAAGATTGCTGCAATAGAAGATCTTAATAGTACCGACAATCACAAGGGAAGCATAGAGATAGCCTCACATGAATGGGTTGTTAAATTTTGTAGCAAGCAAGACAACCAACAAAAGGAGAACCAGACATAAAACCTCCAACAAATCAGATCAGCCCTTCCTCCATCATAACAAAAAGCATCACCATTAACCGCATCCTCTGGTGCAATGCTACAAAATTTACCACGCAAAAAATTTATTTTTTGGAATCAATAATAATAAAATAATGGGTGTTACGTCACATCCAATATAGAAAAGGTACTTCCTATGCCTAATCTATGTCAGGTGTAGGGCTAAAAAGTAACTCGTACTTAGAGATTAAGTGTGGGAAGCATTTGATCCGACAACGATACAATATTACAAAATAAGGAGGAGCAAACAGATATTAAAGAAAATAGAGGAGTGATATTTAGATAACCATACGTTATACCAACCCGAATAAGCACTCAGTGCAGACATTCACATCAGAAGCATTAAGTCATTAATTACTTGCAAAACAATGCAACATCTGTTCATAGGATTGAGCAACACCCATAAAAAAGATAAAAAATGATGATCATTAATCTATATACATCATAAGGTAATATTACACGTCAATAGATTAAGACATGTACAACACATAGGAATCATATGACAAGATAGATTCTAGACATGCATATATGCTCATGATATGAGATTACTCAAAAGAAAATATGATTAAAGTTTATACTTTGGTGATCACACAATTCCATTTACTTAGTCATATAAAGAACTATTTGTATTATATGCTCTCCTCTTTCCCTTCAGATGGAAGAAAGATAGTCAACCTTACTGAAATTCTTTTTGTCCTTAAGTATGCGTACCCCCTATTGGCAGTTGGATCGGTTAATATAAATTAGATGTAGGGCCATTTTAGTTATCACAACAGTCAGGAATCACGGTACAAGAAATAAATATAAATTGCTTGGTTATCGCAACAACTTAGCCTCTTGGGTACTGCAATAATCCAATGAAAATTATGTTAACTAGCATAAGTCAGTTTACGGAATCTTTTACTTTAATTATTAATGTCTTATTGACCATCATGACCAATGAACTGATCAACACTTCCACTTATATTTTCATTGTCTCAACACATGGGTTAGATTTATCTTTTGTTACATGAAATACTAAGTATTACTAAATTTATTTCAACAAATGTGTATTATTTAAACACTAAGAAATTCATCATGGTTTATCAAATCAAATATGTCATTATTACTTGAAGTAAAGATAAGGCATAATGAAAGACAATGAGTATAAAATGAGACAATACATAGGTGAAAAGACTAAAATGCCCTCATGAAACACAAATTCACTCTCAACTCATAACTTAATCCATAAAACTCACCCACTTACCAAAATTAATGCAATACTTCAATATATCATGCTTACAAACATATCCCAAAAGTAGGATTAAACTAATGTTTATTATACCCCTAGGGTTTTCCAAGTCCATTTCAAACTATTTTTATATAATATAACCCAAAATAAACATATAGCATACTTATCACATTTTAAACCCAACAACGCTTACACAATCTCAAATTTCTAATATTAACCTAAAAATGACCACTTTTCCTTAGTCCATCGAACACTACAAAAATTTTGTTTTTAACATAAATTAATCTGCACTTAATCAAACCGTCATGTATTATATATTAAATTTTATGTAAAAATGTTAGTGAATACAATGGTGCACTTATTTTCTTGAAGTACTCATAACTTGAATCAAAAGTCCTAAAAACCAAGAATGATACCAAATCTCCGAAATTTCAGTTTCTGCCAAACTTAACCACTTTCACGTATGGCCTCTCACATAATATAAGACACCCAAGCACATAATTTACTTAAATCACATCAATCTAAAGGCCACTAAAAGCCCTAGGGCTGAAACACACATAAGCCCAAAATCACCACAAATCTAGCCTCAACATAAAACCTTTTCCAAATTACTTACTCTCACGATATAACATTGGGAAACATGCTTAACAAGCGTAGAGATTTATGATAACATACTTGAATTTAAATATAACACTCAACATGCCCTAACATGTTATTTTCCACATATAATCCTATTAGACATACACTTCCAAGAAAAGCACAAAAAGGCACAATCATGAATTTGTAAAACCTAAGTCTTGACTTCTACAAAATAGAGCATCCTATCATGATAAAATAAAACATATATTAAAACAAAAACCCTAAGCTTGAGATGTGTATCCTTACTGAGAGCTACATCGGTCTTTTAGCCAAATACTCCTAAACACCTCCTTCTCTAACCCCTTGTGATTACCTAACAACAAAGTAAGAATGGTTAGGAAAAAATGAGATTAGTAGGGGAAGAAGGTAAGGAAAAGAGGAGGGAGAAAGAAGCTGTGAAACCAAGTTAGAAAGAGGAGGGAGGATGTGTACGGTTGTGTAAGGGCTGCATCAAAGCCTGGCGCTGCAGGGTTGTTTATGTGAGGGTTGAATGTAACAAGGGGAGGCAGTTTGAGGTTTGAGCGTTGGTGAGGAGTTGTTTTGTGAGGTTGGAGCGCAACTAAAGGGTGGTGGTGTGAAGGGTTGACGATGGGTGGTGTTGGTGGAGAACAAGGGGGGTGGCAGTGTGAGGCATGCACGCAGCTAAGGGGATACAATGTGGGTGGCTAACGGTGGTTGGGGCTGGTAGTGGGAAGTCCTGGCACTGGTGGTGGGCTTGCTGCGAGAATAGGGCTGGAAACATAGGTGCACGATGAGAAAAGAATGGTGAACCAGCGAAAGGGGAAAGAAGAGGAGTCGGAGGTTGAATGGTGAAGCAACTAGAAGAGGAGGGTGAATTGGAGCCGGAAGTTCGACAAAAAATGGAGAGGAGGAGGTATGTGTGTGGTTGTGATGTTGTGTGTTATGTGAAAATGAAAATGAATGATGGGGATGCCGTGGGATAAAGTGCTTGACAGGAGGTCTGTGGGTGCAGGGGCTGGCATGCAACGGAGGGTAAGATGGTGAGGTAGAGTGTGTAGAAAAGGAGACATGGGTGAGATTGAGTGTTTATTAGTTGAATGAAAAAGTGAGGTTGAGTGAGGGATTCAGCTTCGCTGGGGTTTAGTTAGGGTGACCAAACTAGGAAAATAAAATTTGGTTTTCAAAGGGCGTGGTACCGTGGTTAAGATCTATAGCTAAACCAAGAGTAAGTAATGTTAGCACATTTCAGGGTGTTACATCCAGCATATAACACAAGTCGATATCTAAAGTCCATTAGCAACATTCCTCAAAAATATATCAGCACTTCCACTGTCTTCAAAAGACTATGAAAAGAGAAAAAACATCCAAAATAGGAATAAACAGCAAAAGGGCACAAGCAACTGCAATAAAACCAATGTAACATAGGGTATAGCCAGCCCAATCCATAACTTTAGGTTAATAAGGCTCTTAGAGAGCCAAAACCAAACTGCCAACAACACCAAACCAAACTAACAGCAACACAAAAAAGAGGCCTAGTCCTATTGATTTTAAGGCTTTTGAAACATGTAGATAGTTTCCTAATGCATAGAGTAATGAATTACTTGTTTGTTGAATAGGAGGCTTTTAGATTATTAAACTTCCATCACCAATTTAAAGCAAGTATTAATTATTAAAAGCCAAAATTTCAAACAGCAGAGAAGTTAAAAGGAACAAATAATGTCTTCTGGATTTGGAGTTGTAAATGGATGATTCAAGGCATACAAAAAGAATTATCTTCTCATGAACACAAGCAAACCGTAATACTTTGACTTTCTTCCAAATCTAAAACACTAATGAAACATATGTAGAACATGAACCAAAATCTTAGTATGTGTGTAGGCTTATCAAACAAGAAGATAGGGGTTGTATATACAATACTTGAGTTTTATAAAATTACCTTCAACTCTTTAATCGGTCTTATTGTTTGGTTTTGGTGTGTCCACAATACAACCATCTTTTTCAATATCTACGCAAATACCACAAATATAAGCTGTTTTACACAAAGGAAATGCCCACACATTAAATTAAAGGATATGTAGATTAAAATTACCTCTATATTTGAATAATCAAATATGGGTTGTTACCAATGCATCAATATTTTTCGATAAAAGAGAATTTCTCCACTTATTTTACATTCTACCACCTATACTAAAATAGACGTTGAAGCAACTGTGGTGAATGAAATAGTGATAATATCTTTTGCCATGGAACTAAGTATTGGAAAACAATTAAATTTATCCTTCCAATAAAAAACCACATCAAGCTTGATCAATTGCTCCATTCTTAAAATTTCAAGGTAGTTCTCTAATTTAGTTTTCCCAATATTGCAAGCTCCAAAAAATATTGATGAGTGAAATTCCTAAATTAAAAAAAGGAATTTGAATAAAAATACAATAAAAAGTTAGCTAAATAACGTGTTAAACAGAAAAAATCATTAAACTTAATATCTATTAGTAATAGTTTACTCTAGTGTCATCATTTCCTTGACAATTGTGGACTTCTCTTTGAGTAGTTGTCCTTGGAACAAAGGAATCTACTTGGCAATTGTCTTCAGAATGTTTGTACAAGTCGAGATTAAACATACACTTCTTTAGCTAGCTACAAACCCTTATTGGTGCCATACAATTTTGTGAAAGCAAAATTCACAAAATCATACTTCTAACATGGATAAAAAATTATAGCAAAAGCTAGAATTATATAGTAATTTGATCAATGTTTCCTAAATTTTTCATACATTTGAGTCACCGTTCTACTAATGTCAGTCACATGTTATTGCTTTCTCTAGGCGCATTTGGATGGTCCATACATTGAAAAAGTATAACTAGATATAGGATACTTAGTCAAGATAATAAATTTGTGATCTCGTGGGATTGCTTTGACAAATTGCATTTTTTATGACCTTGAGCCATTTAAGACTTGGAACATGCTACTTGTAATTATGTATTCAATGCATAATAGTCTAAATCCTGATTATGCAACTATATTTTAATGCTCTAATAAGCATAAAATATGTAGAATTCCACCTAGTTGCAACATCCAACCATAACTTAGTAGAAACAGATAAGCCTGATTGCTCAACACATTCATAGAACTTAATTATCCTACTTTCTGATCCATCTATATGCTTGATATTTTCTCAAACTTTCACTGCACATTCTTCAATGTTTTCCATTCCTTCTTTTACTATCAAATTCACAATATGAGTTGAACAAGGAATATGAAAAGATTTCCCATCACATACCAAGTTTTCAAGCAACTTGGATTTTAGATGCATATTCATATTGATCATATTTGTTACATTGTCAACGGTCATAGTAAAACATAAAAAATAAAAAAATCTCAATGCCCCAATCCTTGATTAACAAATAAAATAGAAGATATATCTCTACACCAGTGTGGGGAGGAGAACAATGGAAAAAACTCAACACTTTAGAGTTTAATTTCCAATTATTATCGATATAATGAATAGTAAGAGTGAGAAAACCGCATCATGTGCATGCTGTCCATATGCCAGTGGTTAAACAAATCTTACCAGAAAATTTTCTTAAACCTGCTTTAAAAATTTCCTTAAATTCAGCATTCTTTTCAAACCATATTTTCTTTGTGGTATTTCTACAAATCGATTTAACAATCAGGTGGACTTTTTTCTCTCCTTCATGCTCGACATGTGACAATGTCAATCCTTCTCTCATTATTGACTCACATACCAATAAATTAGTATACTTTTTAGTCAAATTGAGATGGAGCTGTGCAGTCATGTTACTCGAAGTGTAGTTCGAACAACTTAGTATCTCTTAAAATTAGATGTGTCATTTTTTCATTAAGCTTCATACAATACGTCTATGCAATTCTTACATATGCCTGGCAAATTCTTCTCAACGTCTTCACAAAGACCATACTCTTTCCAAACCTCACCCATTTTCTTCTTATTTGTGAGAACCCAACCATCACCAATTGCATTGGATTAGGCACTTGATGATTTTCACCATCTTCAACACTAGGGACTGCATATTTGAAACATGCAAAAATAATATGCTTTTGCATACAATATTAACAATTAAAGATAAACCTTTACCTCTACTAGTAGCGGATGAGAAATTGTAAGTGTCAAAATGCTTTCTTGTTGGGGAGTCCTAAAATTTTTCTCCATGAATTTTAAGACTACAATAGTGACATAATACTGAATAAAAATCATAATTTTAGTTAGAATATAGATTAATGCATTAGTCAAAGAAAGGACATATGATAAGGTAAAATATAAGCACCAAACCAGATGGATACGTAGGACAAAAAGCAAACAGACTAGCAAAGCATACTAGGAAATAACCTAATAAACAAGCGACCACTATAATCTATCAATCAAAGTGATGCAAGCATATTGGGATAGAAATTATATGCATAAAAAAGATAACAAACTAAAACAAGAATAACAATTATCGTAACCCACAAGAATCGACCTATTCATGACATGAGACAACAAATTGGTAATAGCTCTCAATAATTACTTACTGCTCTTTAAGAACTTCTACAACAAATAAGCTGAATTAAGCTCAAGTGGAGCTAATGTGGCTTCGTTTTGCATCATGCTTGTCTTGGGATTTTATTTTTACTGTAACATATAATGTAGCTACCGCAAATAGTCCAATAAAAATGAGCATTGTAAAGAGGTATATCTCTGTCCAAGTTAACAAAAGATAGGTATATAAAATTACCCTTCTTAAGGGCTATTGTAAAAGCGAGTGTTGCATAAACATGCATTGTAAAATCGAGCATTGCAAAGAGGCCAACAAATTGTGTAACCACCACAAAATAGGCTATCAAGAAGGCATTGCCACAAACAAGCCATTCTCTTCTCTAGAAAGCTGCTCTCGTCAAACCTAATAAAATTACCTCAAGATAAAGGACCAAATTAAAAAAGGGGAAGGGAGTTAAGATGATACATTTGCAACTATAATGCAACCAAAGGACAACACACATCATAATAGAACATAAGCTGAAAAATTCCGAAGAGAACAACAATAGAACCCAAAACAATGAAATTTGAAACAACACTATTTAATATTGAATACCATAACAACCACAAAGAAGTTGGTGAGGGAAAAAACTCCTTTCCATTGATTTGCGAAGCCTTTGACTTCACAGCAAAGATCAATTGTTATAGCCTTGCATAAACACTAATAGAACACAAAATAAATTATAATAGCCCTATGTTACCTGATTTAAGAGGATTGGAGACAAAAAAAATAAGGAGCTTGAAGCATTTCTCTAAATCGAGGAGAAATGGAGGCGTTTTGATGAACAAGGAGAAAGTGAGGAGTGGCAGTGGATTTATGCAGTGAAGAGCACCAGTGGATTCAGGTGGTGAGGATTTCATTGAGTCACAACTAAAAGAGAGGAGTGAGCACGGTGAGGAACCAGGAGAAAGTGAGGATGGGAGGGATAAGTTAGGGTTTGGACCGATTGTCCAAATTCACATACCACCTATTAAATAATTTTTTTGAGTACAACACCCATTCAAAATTTTTGGCACTCAAATAATCAAATAAATTTTAATATTTCCCGATGAATTAATAATTAATGATGTTATTAGGTTATTTGTAGTAATATTTTTATTTCAACATATATGAATTCGTTAAAAATTAAATTTATTTTTGGAAAAACTATAATTATGGGTAAATGACTAAATTTAATGTATATTGTATATAATGCTCGTAGCGAGATCCCTTGATGCATATGCCAATACAAATTGGGTCAAGTTAGGAAGGTTGTTATCAATGGGTGATAACTAAATAAGAAAACAGAGAAGAGGGTGAAGAAAATGGGTTGAATATGATCTTTGGTACCTCCTTAGATCATATACTAACAAGAACCACCTAAGGTTTCAACACTTAGGATAAATCTTGTGAGATTTTAGGATTCAAACTTCAAACTCATGCACTAGAGTTGAAGGTGACTGATTTCTGCTGAGAGAAATAAGATAGCCAAATTCTGAGTTGTTTCTCCATTCAAGTGTGAACCCAACACTTATAGGAGAGTGTTGGGTCTCATTTAGTTGTAATACAACTCAACAAAAAAGGACTGGTTTGGTTAACTAATCAAACTAGTTAGTTGTCAAAGAGACTAACTTTAACTAGTTTAATCCTAACCAAAACTAAAGTTGACTTTGTACTAGCTGAAACAGAGAAATCAGAATTGTTTGGGACCTTCCCAATGTCTTACATCTGACTTGGGAGGCTCCTTACAAGTTGATAAGCTAAGCTAAGCTAAAAACATCATTAAAAGTAAAAAGTAAAAGTAGCTTTTATGCTAAAGACTAAAACATTATTAAAAGCATAAAACAGAAAGTAACTTTTCTGCTGCAAGCTTAAAGTGCCATCATAGCCTAAGCATAGGTTTCTTTTCTTCCAAAAAAGGCCTGCCCCCTATGATACTTATAGCTGTTGCTGCTGCTAGTGCCCACATCTGCCCAGAAAAGTGCTGTTGGGGCTGCTATTGTGAGACTTGAACTGTAGCCTATCCTTGGCTGGGTAGTGAGCCATTTAAGCCAAAAAAATGAGCCACTAAGGTGCAAAAGGTGGTGGCTGGATTGAAGTTTTGCATGGCTTTCATGGCTTGGGGTTTAGTTAAACTAATTAGTCCAAGTGAGGAGGTTTTTATGTCCCCCTAACTTAGAGAAATTAACAACTAAATTAATATCTTGGATAATAGATGCTCCTGCATCATCCCTGTGCTAGATTATTCATATCATGACTAGGTTGATGAGCTGATAATACATATCTACAAATTATAAATAACTCATTGCGTAATAATAATAATAATAATTAGTTGAAAATTTTTGGTTAAATAAGATTAGATGGATGAAGGCAAAATATCACTAATTATATCATGCCATGTAGTCGACTTGGGAACCTCAAGATATGGTTTGTAAGGCCAATTTATAGACATTTTAACCCACTTGTTTAAGATTAGAGCATACTTATAGTGTTTAGGATAAAGCTTATAAGTAAACATATATGATTTGTATGTGAAACATGAGGATTCCTAAAGGAAAACTCATAGATATGGAAAAAGATTCATCAAATTCAACCTAGTACTAAAGTAAATTGAGAATAATATTAAAGAATTAGGGATAATAGAAAGAACTTCCTCCACTATACATCTTTTTGGAGCCAATTTATGGATCAAAGATAGATGTTTTCGTTGAGCATTGTTGGCATTATTTTACTCACACACCATCTTTCATTGAGGGACAAAGGGAAGAATGAAAAGGGGGGGGGGAAGGCAACCAGCCTCCATTCACTGAATTTTGCATATAACTTTACCTAGCCTAAATGGTTCCACTAGAAATCTTCCTCGACCCAAACTATGAACTAAGGTCAAAGATAGATGTTTTCGTTGACATCTTCAACATTATTTCACTTACACACAATGGCTAAGAGAGGAGAGGAGAGGAGAAAAACAAATGGCACATAACCTTCATTTGGTGAATTAAGCTTACAACTCTACCTTATCTAAATGGTATGGTATGTAAGTCTGTGTGTGTGTGTACATATATGAAGATCTCTCAACCCTAGGCTGAACCAAATACAAAACACATAGCTTCAATCCTAAGCAATATCAATTTATAAGGAGCATTTTAGCTCATGGGATACATTACAATACAAAGGCTAGCTAACTAATTGAGGCTAACTAAATACATTAGCCCAAAAGATAAGTTAGAATTATCAATGAGTCTGACTAGTTAATAATACAATATGATGTTTTGGTTAAAAAGTATTATTACAATAGTAAGCTTAATGACTATAGAAGATACCCAAATATTCAAAAGATTTTGAGTAATCAAGTCCATCAAATGTTTTGACCAAGTCTAGAGCCCCAGACCCTACGTCTGCGATCGAATCTGGAACAATAGTTTTGCTATAAACCAATTACCGCTTCAGCTTCAAAGTAATATTACCTAATTACCAATTATTTCAATCATTCAAAATATAGTTAGTATTATTGATCATAATACTAATTTATAATATTTAGAAGATTTAGAACAATTTAGTAAAAGTATAAGAAAACGGAAATTGCATCATGTACCTTAAGTATAATCCAATCAAATAAGAGACAAGACCTATCAATCATATAACAAGCACACACTAATGAAACTTTGTAGCTATAAACACTTCTACAATATTCCACCTATAACATCACACAAAAGTAAGGAAGATTTAGATTGAGAATGTTATTATCTTATTATGACGACTAAAGATCAATAATTTTTCTTATATCAAATATGTTGATTGTTGAGAGTAAGAAGTTAATATTAGTTGATCCTTTGTCAATGGCCATCACTAGAGCATGGTAAATTCATATAATTTTTGCTTATTTGCTATGATTTAATTAATTTTTGTAATGTGCTATTACTATTAAACTATTATTATTGTTATAACTAATATTTATTAAGCACTATTATTACTATCATTATTGTTATTATTATTTTAAAAAAATTATGAATAATTTTGTATCATCAGTCTATTATAAAATCAAGGTGAGGAGTATAGCTTTAAAGTCCTAATTCATTATCAATTATCAACGATCAATATAAATCAATATTATGTAAGGACTACAAAGGATATGAATTTAATGTATTAAAATAATACTTGAGTTTGATTTAATCTTGCTTATAATGGAGCTGAACTATAAATTATGTTGTAAAATAAAAAAGAAAGTGATTCAATTTGATAAACTTTCACATTTGAAATGCTCGATTATAAATTCACTACAATTGCAAAGATAAACTAATTACAAAAAAAAATCTAAGTGCACTATACAAGCAAATTTAATGAATAAAATAAATTGAAATAAGTAGTTCGAAATAATTTGACCAGATTGCGTCTTGGAATGGGAAAAAATTGGCATGGGCATGACTCAAATTCAAAATCACCAATTCTGATCCAAGCTCAATCCAAAAATGAAATAATATGAACTTACCCAAATTCAACCTGAAAATAAAGTAATATGAGTTTACCTGAATCCAAGGTCATCTGATCTCAACCCAATCTGACAAAATGGCTCAATATTATTCAACCAAAAAACAACCCAAACAATACCTAAATCAACCCAGTTCAACAAAATGACCCAAGACTATCCAAACCCAAAAATGGCTCGGACCAAACCTAATCTGACCTGATATGATAAAATGACCCAAGATTATACGAATCTCAAAATTGAAATGACCCGACCCGATAGTGATCTGACCTGTCCAATTGTCAGCTCTAGTTTGAAATGTGATTCTAGATTTGCAGTTGAATTAGATGGAGATGCATTTGGTACTTGGGGACACGATGACATAAAATTGATAATTGCTCTTGGATTTGGATAAAAAGTGCGATGAGAATTATCTTACTATTGCTTGCGGTTACATATTTGGATGGAAAATGAGATTAAGATTTTCCTATTACTGATTGTGAACATGAATAACCGGTAATTTTACACTTCTTCTCAATATAAGAAATTCCGATTCCCAACATTTTAATGTCAAGTGTCGAAGCTACGAAACAGAAAAGCATGGAAGAATTTACATGATCAACGTTTAGGAAAAAATATGTGGATGCAGAGATTTTTTGGATGAAATAGTTTATTTGAAATTTTGAAAAAGAAAAAAAGGATGGAAATAGATAATTGACTTAGGTATTTTCCATGCTTTTTTTGGTTTTTGTATGAACAATGAATTAGTGGAGAATTGCCAAGGTGACCAAAGGGTTATTTTGCCCATAATCAATAGCGGGTTGGGAAGCAAGAAATAAAATAAAATTGGATCTTCCTTTCTTAGCGAAAAAGATTTTTTTTTATTTTTATAATTAGTCCTTTGTGATCAATTCTATCTACGAGATCATAATAGTAATCAAGATATCATTCCCACATACACTTTAGGGTGAGCACTAGCTATGTCTAGTCGATCGAAAGATTGATTTGAACAATGAGCTAAAAGAGAGGAAAAAAAAGGAGCAGATTGTAGAAAAAATAGAGTTAGAGCGATCAATCAAAATTTATCCGATTAGTCAACTTGCTAAGGTTTCGGTTGATCTTCCCAATTTATCATGTATTAAACTCTTCTACAAATCCTAATTCATAGTTCGTAATAGATGTGCCAAGGAGGATATCTAGCGCTATGCTTTCTTGAGCTGCAATGATCCTACTACCAATTATGAACCAACTATCTCTAGCTTGAATTCGAATGATTGACGACACAATAAAAATGACAAATCCCCCCTTAAAGTTATAGAAATCTAATTCATGTCTCTAGACTTTTTAACATGCAATAAAACGACTATTGCAATTGTGGTATTGTGATATTGGGATATCGTGAACAATATTTTGTATGTAGCGGTTGTTGAGCATGATTTGCCATTTTTTTCCACAAAAAATACTGGCATATATCATTAAATATTAATATTGGCATAATATGCGGTGAATATCATAATATATTGGCCGAAACTTAACATATTGGCCGATATACATGTGATTTTATTTCTACATGGCAAATTGGCTGGCTAAAAATGTGTTATGTATTGGGGATATTTTGGTGTATTAGACGATATTTTACTCTGTGCTTGTTAAATCAATTTCTAGCTAAGTTGAAAGATCTTATGCTAAATTATCTCTCGATTTGAAAGTTATTTCTCAAATCGATACTAAAAAAAGGATCAAATTTCTGATTGCAGCAAATAATGCAACAAACATATGATCACTAATAGAATTAGTATAATAGTAGAAATAATTAGAACATTTGAACTGGGGGTTCTCCCTTCACCTTAGCATATATCATGTTAGTTCAGTGTTTGAAAAGGCCTAAGGCGCATCTAGGCGATAAAGGTCCTGGAGCCTAGGCATTAGGCACCAGGTGAAGGTGAAGGTGCTCGCCTAGGTGAAGTGAGGTGTCAATATTACCAATCTAATACTACTTTTGATCTTTCTAAAATACATAATCTTTTCTCTTGAAAATCATGTCTAATGGTCTTCCCATGACCCTTTTTCCCCTTCTTTTCCTTTTCAACAAGAGATTTAGTTATTGTATTTATAAAAATAAAGGCCGAAAATAGCTAATCAAAGTTTCTTTCTCTACATTGAATGTATTTCTTTCCATTCTCATTCAAAATTACGTCTGTTGATCTTCCTATGACCTTTTTTCCAACCTCCCTTACCTCTCTTTTCTTCCCAGCTGATTGCAGATTTTTTTGAATAAAATTAAAACCTAAAAGTAGCTAATTTTTAGTAAGGCACGTGCCTTAGAGCCCTGTGCGCCCCATCACCTTAGTGTGCTTTAGATACGCCTTGCCAATGTTGCCTTGCATAGGATAAAAATAAATAAATGAATAAAACCCAAACCTTGGGGCGCCTGAGGCACACCTTTTCAAACACTGTGTTAGTTCATCATTTTATCAAAAAAAAAAAAGACAAGAAACACAAAGGAATTCATATTCAAAAGGTAAGTAATGGATGAATGCCCCTCTAAAATTAAGTCTCGAAGTAACTCCAAATTGATTCTCCAAAGCAGAAAAAATGGAAGATGGCAGATGATACTGATAGGGAGTAGGGATGGGATTAAAACGGAACAAATTTGTTGATTGATCAACTTTCAAGAAAACATGCATAATCGTTACATCTGTTATATTATTTTCTGCTTATCAACTGGAACTGTTACCTCCGTTACATTTATTCAGCTCTCTTTATTGTCCTTTATGGAATCCAATAAGTCCTGTTGTATATGTAGCAGACAACTGTAATGATTCTTATTCATGAAGGATTCAGTTTATATCTGTTGGACTTTGTTGGAATACGACTAAATAGCATTAGATCAATCTGTTGAGATCTTGATTGTTCTTTAATGAGCTTTCATTCCTCTAATAAATATTATCTTCATTGTTGGGAATTATTTAACATTTCATATCCTAAAGAAGCATAATATAAAAACGAGTCTTCATGGTGGCATCTTCACTAACCTCTTCATTACTCTGGTGTTTTCATTGCTGCTTTGTTCCGTTATATATATATATATATATATATATATATATATTTTCTCCAGATGATGTACCTGTGAAGGAAATTTAAAACAAAGTAATGTCCACATGTACTAATTGTAATCTAAAACAAGCATAGAAATGCATGCATACTAAGAGCATTATGAAATACGAAAACTATACAGTAAATTGATTTATCAACTCCTCCATAGACTCTTGTTTATCCCCAATAGGACAATAATTTGACTCATTGATAGCACAAAGTCAAGTCTAGTTCATTGACATCTCAAATTTGAAGTAGAAGTTTATTCAGTGAAAATCATGTAAAACCTTTTTTAGTGGTTAACCAAGAAAAATGTAATCAAACTATCCCAACTTCGGCTCATGACATGAGAGACATTTAAGAGTGCTTCATGTCTAACCATATGCCATCTTCATTCAAGACTCAAAGGAAAGATTAGTAGCCTCGTTCGAGATTATGTGGACACTCTACTTATATCATGTTGCTCTTAGTGATCCTCTTATATGATCGATTGTATGCTTGCTCAAATTCTCAATTCTCTACCCCTACAAAGGTATAATGCTCAAAAAAATCAATAGGTCTTGTTCGGGTTATAACGGGCTATGGTTGAGAAGGGTAAGATCATATTTGTAAGTGTGAGTAAAAGTCTAGTATCTAGTGGAATATATCAATATCAATCGCGAGACTCAACCACTTTATTCACTGTTTTTTTAATGCCTTCCAAAAAAATTTCAACCTCCACAAAGCAATGACAAACCCACCCTTCTACTTTATCATATCATCTTTTTATTCAACTTGTGGTGACTGCTTTTCTTTCATCATTCATTTCTCTCTCTCTCTCTTTTCCTTTGTTTCAGAATTTTTTTTTTCATTATTTAATTGAGATTGACAATAACAATCGATAAAAGCTAACAATACCAACATGCCGCTACACTGATTTCCTGTGCTTACTCTACATGACCCGTAGTAACTTGTATTAAATGCGTCACCCCACTAGTTCTAAACTAAGGTAGGGAATAAGAAGTAAAGGTTATGAGTGCGGTTATGTCAAAGAAAATGGATACAAAGCTCAAAAAGAGGGGGGTTAACAAGGGGTTAAATGTTAGGGTAGGTTATTTGGCTATTATAGGTTAACAAGAAAAAGATAAGTGGCTCTAATGTATGCATACTCCACGTGATTTTGAAGAGAATCAAAGCAAGTTCTAGTTTCACAAACCACGAGAGTATGTCCCACATAGAATAAGAAGGACACGAGACTGAAATAATGTCAGTCAATAGGCCTAAAGTCTCACTTGGTCCAACCAAATCTATTCCACCTTGTTAGAGAGTGGCTCAATGTACAGTTTTTACCTCAAAGCACAAGAATGTTGAAATGATAACCCTCCATTCTTCAAACACAATCACACCATCTGATGGATTTGCAACCATAACATTAATCTAGCAAATATAAATTCGTTTAAAAAAGGGTTTATGTCTATAATTCCAAACAAGACACCTATTCCATCATCAAACAATCACTCTTCAATCTCATCCGTAAAGAGTCATTTTTAATTTTTTTTTCTTTTCTTCTTTCATTTTTTCTTCTAGAAATAAGCAAACACAACACAAATGCAATGACAAGATGATAGAAAATATTGAAAACAATACACAAATGCCTTAGGAACACTAAATCCCCAATGCTTGTCAAACACACTATCCTCACAGAGCACAATGATAAAAGAAAAGGGAAAAGGCAATTCACAGGCCATGTTACTACTAAGAAGATCATGGAGGGGTCTCATGACCCAGATGTTAAGAATGCATCTACGACAACATGGAATGGATTCGTCCAAATTTAAATGCTTAGATTTACGCATAGGCTCCAACACTTAGGTTTTTCTTGCCTTCACTAACCACCTCCAAACCACATAACATAAATTCCATGAGCAGAGTTAGAATATTCTCAAAAATGAAGCCACACAAAATATCATACAACATGTAAACATGAAACTCGTGCTCTTGGATTGTCTACCAAGAAGTGCTTAGTTAAAGTTTGTATCTCGACCTTTTCATTTCTAAGCAATGTCGTTTAGGGTCTTGAGCTCATGGACACCAATGTTATCATACGGTTTCGACCTTTGAACACTAACTATAAATGTGACTTTCTTGGGATGTGTCACCTCCATAGCATTGGAGGGATACACCTTTGTAATTTCAAAAGGACCGAACCACTGCGACTTTAACTTTTTAGGAGAGCCTCAACCTGGTGTTGTATATGAGCTCCTTCTAACCCTCAAAGAACTTGCATCGCGATATGCATTGGTTATGCAACCTCTTTGTGTTCATTGTAAACCTTTACATTTTCACATGCTGCGAGTCAAAACTCATCCATTTCATTTATTTGCAATCGCCTTTGACTACCTACAACACTTAAATTGAGGTTCAAAAATTTCAATGTCCAATATGTCATATGCTTTAGTTGAATCGAAAGATAACATGCTGTTACAAAAGCCAACCAATAGGGAGACATGCTAATCGAAGTTTTAAAAGCATTCCTATTCGCCCAAATTACATCATCCAATTTCACAGCACAATCTTTTCTAGATGGACTAACAATCTTTTCTAAAATGTTTTAATTTCTCAATTAGTGACCTCCACCTGGACATTAGTCTAAGGATGGTTGGGGGTAGCCACCACAAAGTGACACCATATTTTCTTAGGAGGGTCTTGAATCGTTTATTACTAAAATATTTTCTCTCGTCATTAATTACTGCCTTAGATTATGAAACATTTAAAAACATTTTTTTTTTTCAAAATCTTGATAACAACCTTAGTATCATTAGTGGGAAACACTACATTGTTAATCTACTTAGACACATAATCCACAACAACTAGGATATACTCATTACTACATGGTCAAGGGAATAACCCTATAAACTCTATGCCCCAGACATCAAATAATTTACAAACCAAATTATTCATCAGTGGCATTTCATGTTTCTTGGTTGGCATCTATCACTGGCAAAAGCAAATCCATCAGTATCCTTAAAAGTTGTAGGTCTATCAAAGCCACACTGTAATACCTTATTTGTGGTCTTGGCAGGTCTAAAATGACCTCTTACCTGCCTACTATAGTACTATGTCAATGGGTAAGAATGGAATGAATTTTTTCATCATTGATACATCATCTAATCCTTTGATCAACACAAATTATAAAAAGGTACATATCTTCTCAAAAATAACGTCTAACCTTTGAAAGAAATTACCTATTTTGATGGTAAGAGAGATGGGATGGTAAGGTTTTACCTGCTAAGAAGTAGCAAGTTTAGCATACCATAGGGCTGGTGTGTTCTAGACATTATACAAGCGCTAATCCACTGATAAGATTTGTTGATTTGTTAATAACCGAAGAAGGAAGCCCCGTTCACTTCCGTTCTTATCTTTGACAAGTCGAACTCCTGGAGCAACAAAATCCATCAAATAATTGAAGGTGTAGCATCTTTCTCGGAAAATAGATTGTTCACTTCCTTTCTTATCTTTGACAAGTTGAACTTTTGGAGCAACAAAATCCATCAAATAATGGAAGGTGTAGCATCTTTCTCGGAAAATAGATGCTTCAAAATAGGATGATCAGTATAGACTAACTTTATTCAATAATAGATAAGGATGAAATTTATCTAATGCATATACTACTGCTAGAAGTTCTTTTCCATAATAGCAACAACATTCAAGACTCTATAAGCATAGTATATTGTATGAAAAAGTTTGTATTTTCTTTGGCCGAAAACTAAACCTGCAATTGAGTCACTCGTATCACCATTAGTTCAAAAGGGAGACTCCAATTAAGGAATGCCATAATCAATGTAATGATAAGTTTTCTTTCAAAGTTGTGAAAACAAGCATAAAAAAGGTAAAAGGAGCATCCTTTGTAAGCAAATCAAACAAGGTTTTCGATATTTTCGAAAATCTTTAATAATTCTTCTATAAATTTTGTCCCAAAAAACTCCTAACTCCTTTAAATAAAGTAGGAGGGGGAAGTTTCTCAATAACTTTGATGTTTGCTTTGTCAACTTCAATCCCCTTATGATAAATCTTTTGAACTAATATTATACCTTTTTGCACTGTGAAGTGAATTCCTCACAAATTCAACTAGCATGTTATTCTCCTCCATCAACATTGTGTGCGTGCACACCGATGGGCTAGTTCCCTTCAGTATCTCAATAGTCCATGATGCAGGAGCATCCATTTTCCATGATATTAATTTAGTTGTTAATTTCTCTAAGTTGGGGGGATATAAAAACCTCCTTACTTGGACTAATTAATTTAACTAAACCCTAAGCCATGAAAGCCATGCAAAACTCCAATCCAGCCACCACCTTTTTGCACCTTAGTGGCTCATTTTTTTTTAGCTTAAATGGCTCACTACCCAACCAAAGATAGGCAAAGAGTTCAGGTCTCACAATAGCAGCCACAATTGCATGCAGACCTTTTTTGGAAGAAAAGAAACCTATACACAAGTCATGACGGAACTTTGGGCTTGCAGCAGAAAAGTTACTTTTTGCTTTATACTTTTAATAATGTTTTTAGTCTTTAGCCTAATTGCTACTTTTACTTTTTACTTTTTACTTTTAATGATGTTTTTAGCTTAGCTTAGCTTATTAACTTGTAAGGAACCTCCCAAGTCAGATGTAAGACATTGGGAAGGTCCTAAATATTTCTGATTTCTCTATTTCAGCTACACAAACTCAACTTTTGTTTTGGTTAGGATTAAACTAGTTAAAGTTAGTCTCTTTGATAACTAACTAGTTTGATTAGTTAACCAAACTAGTCCCTTTTTTTTTAGTTAAGTTGTATTGCAACTAAATGAGACCTAACACTCTTCAACAAGTGTTGGGCTCACACTTGAATGAAGGGGGACTCATAATTTGGCTCTCTTATTTCTCTCGGCAGAAATCAATCACCTTCAACTCTAGTGATGAGTTTGAAGTTTGAATCCTAAAACCTCACAAGTTTTATCCTAAAATCTTGTTAGCTAAGATATTATTTAATGACTTAGCATGACTAGGCGTTTGGGTTAGTGTGTCAGCAAAGGGAATATTGATGTACAATTTCTTAAAAAATTTAAGAAACTTAAATAATTGTTTATCAAATTTTTGTTGCTTTAAACATTTAAGAAATGGAATAGGTGGAGTGTAAGTTTTTACCTCAATTTTGAAACCTTTAGTAGGTGTTGGTTCCTTACGTACCTCTTTTTGAGGTCCAATCACATGATTAGGTTGTTTGTTAGTTAGCTTCTCTATACCCTTCTCTTCCAAGCTCTTTGGTGGGTAATCCAGTACTTTCTTGCCATTTCTCAAGGCTATTGCCTTGGCATCCTCCTCTGAAATTTTCTTTGTGTTACTGGACAATGTCCCTTGGTCTCTCGTAGCTAACATGTTTATCGATTTCCCTACTTGCATCTCCATGTTCTTTATCAAAGATTCTTTATTTTCAAACCTCATTTTAACTATGTAAATGATCTTGGACATTATATCTTCCAAACTAGGCGCTCTCTTAAGGTGGAAATTGAACTTGAAACCTTGGAGTTGGCTCCCTCATTCTAGTTTTGTACGGGATTCTGATTCCTCCATGAAAAGTTTGGGTAATTGTGCCATCATAGATTGTAGATGTTTGAGTAGAGGTGGTTTTATTTGCTAAAATTACTGACAAAGTTAGCTTGCTCAAATGATTGACAAAATAGATTATCTACTTGATGATCAGCAGTTGCATGTGGTCCTCTACATAAATCACAATGAATCGTCTAGACTTGCATATTGGCAACACTCAAGTTATCTACTTTCTTAGATAAATCATCTAACTAAGCAAAAAAAAGTGGTCATAGCATCGACAGACTGAATATCAACAGTTCAACACTCTTAGTAGGTAATCTTTGAGCTTGTTACCGATGACTCTTGATTTTTAAATCCTTGATGAATGTGTATGCGTTCTTAGCAGTTTTATTCATGATGGTACCATTTGCAGTTGCATCTATCATAGAACGGTTAGTATAAGATAACCTGCTATAAAAAGTTTGAAGCTACAACCAAGTAGGTAGACCATAATGAGGACACTTTCTAAGAAACTATTTAAGTCTTTCTTATGCCTCATATAACAACTCTAAATCATATTGGACAAAGGTAGGAATGTCATTACGCATTTTAGTAGTCTTGGAGGGAGGAAAGAATTTAGCTAATAATTGCCTAGCCATTTCATCCCAGGTGATAATAAACCTACAAGAAGAGAATGTAACCAATGTCTAGCAGAAAAGGGAAACAACTTAAGTCTAATGGCATCATTTGTAACACCATTCTGCTTAGAAGTATCACATATCTCTAAGAAATTAACAATATTGCATTCGGCTTATCATTAAGTAAACCTCCAAATTGTACCACTGTTTGTATTATTGCATGCTTGATCTCAAAAATGTTCACTTGTATGGTTGGTCTCCTTGTGCTGGACATTGAGCCATCAACACTCAATGTAGTATAATCCTGCAAAGACCTACCAACTTGAGCTTTTCCTAGTGGTTGAACCTGTTCTAGTGGTGGAAGTTCTTGGTTTCCATCATTTTCCATTGTGTCTTCGCTTGTGTTGAGCCTCATGAGCAATGAAAGTTCTGTCGATCTTTGGATCAATTAGTACTAGTTCACTCCTACAAGCATGAGTCATACACTAGCTCACCTACACTGATGTCAGAAAAACCACTAAAATCAAGATCAGACAATAAAATCATAAAACAAAATAGAAAGAAAAAGAATAAAAATGTGTAAATTATAGAAAGCCTCTGCAACTTTAATGTCACTCATTTCCAGTCCCCAATAATAGTGTAAAAAACTTGATCAACTCTATCCGCAAGTTTATGTGATCAAAATAGTAATCAAGGTATCATTTCTATAGGAGCTTTTAAGTGAGGAATATAACACTGATAAGACTAAGCTATGTCTAGCCGATCAAAAGGATGATTTGAATAATTAGATAAAAGAGGGGGGGAAAAGTAAATTGCAGAAAAAAATAGAGCTACAACAATCAATCAAAATTTATCTCAATAGTCAAATTGCTAAGGTTTTGGTTGATTCTCTCAATTTATCATGTATTAGACACTTGTGCAAGTTCTAATTCATAGTTCTTAACAAGTGTGCTAATTGGGATATCTAATGCTATGCTTTCTCAGCCTCAACGATTTTGGTGCCAATTATATTCCAACTATCTCTTGCTTGAGTTCAAATAATTGGCAACACAACAAAAATTGCAAATCTCCCATTAAAGTTGTAGAAATCTAATTGACATCTCTCAACTTGTTAATTCAATTTTTAGCTATGTTGAAAGATCTAATACGAAACTATCTTTCAATCTCAAATGTATTTCTCAAACTAATAATAATAAAATGATAAAATTTCCGACAACGAATAATGCAACAACACAACACATATATGACGACAAATAGAATTACAAAAATAGTAGAAATAATTAGAACATTTGGATTGTGGAATCTCTATTCACCTTAGCATATGTCAATTAATTTCACCATTTTAATGAGAAACAAGACAACAATCACAAAGGAGTTGATATTCAAGACACAAGTAATGGATACACCTCTGAAATAGAGTGTTGAATGAGTGCCAAATTGATTCTCCGGTTACAAAGTAGAAAAAAAAAATGAAAGATGCTAGATGATAGAGAGGAGGGAAATGGATCAAGTATATTGATTGATCGACTCTCAAGAAAGCATGCATAACCGTTACATCTGTTACATTATTCTCTATTCATTAACAGGAACTGTTACGGTGTTACCTCCATTACATTTTTCACCTCTCTTTACTGTTCTTTATGTAATCTTATAAGTCCTTCCATTGTATATGTAATGGATAGCTGTAGTGACTCTCATCTATAGAGGATTCAGTTTAAGACTTCAATGATTCGTTAAACTTTGTTGGAATACATGTAAATAACATTAAATCAATATGCTAAGTATTAAGATTTTGGTTGTTCTTTAATGAGTCTTCATTCCTCCATTAAGCATTACGTTCATTGTTGACAGTTATTTGACCGTTCATATTTTGTAGGAGTGTTTTGATGTATATAAGAAACAATTAGGTCAAACTAAAGGATTGTGGTGGAGTTAGGGGACTACCACTGAAAGAAAAAAAGAGAAAGAGATTAGGAAAGAGAATTTATTTGATATATGGGCACCTCTCAAGATCAAATACTTGCTATCACCATCTAAGGTTTAAGCACTTGGAATAAAAAATGTAAGAATTTTTTGGATGATAAGCGAAACTCTACATCTGTGGTTTGTAATGGATAATTAGATCTACGTCTCATTCAAATGTGAGCCTAACACTTATAAGAGGATGTTAGGTCTCATTTAGTTATATTACAATTCATCAAAATAAAAAGTACTAATTTGGTTAACCAATCAAGCTAGTTTAATTATCAAAGAGACTAACCTTTATTAGTTTAATTCTAACCAAAGTGAACCAGGTCTGTAGGTTTTTTTCAAACCTGAATGTCAGCCCATGCTTTCTGTCCCTTTGATTTTGGGGTTTGCTACAAGTAAAAAGCTAAAGCTAAGCTAGGACTAAAAGCTAGGGGCTAAAATATCATTAAAAATTAAAAGGCAAAAGTAACTTTTCTGCTTGTAGAACTTTAAGTATAATCACGGCCATTTGCTTAACTTTTCTGCCATAATCAGCAGTAGTTGCTTTACCGCTTTTTCTGTTCCTTCAGTCCACCATTTTTTTGTCCAAAAATTTCAACGAGTTAGCCATCCCTCTTATGGTTGATGGAGCCAGAAACTAAGCCATGCTGACCCAAAAGAGCCTTTTTTAGGCCACATGAAATCTGTCAAAAGGTGATGACTTAAATATAGCTTTTACATGGCTAAGTGGCTCATACTTTATTCATTAAATTTGTCCAAGTTAGAAGGGTTTTGGGGACTTCTTTTTTAGGAAAATTAATAAGGAATTGTGCCCATCTATGCTGGATGCTCCTGCATCATGTTATAAAAATGAGACTTTGTGGCATCATCTTCCTTTACCTCTTCGTTACCCTCTTAATCAGTGTTTTCATTGCTGCTTTGATTTGTTTTATATCTTTTTTTCCCCCTCTTGGATGATGTAATTGCAAAGGAAATTAAAAGCATAGCAGTGTCCAAACACACAGAAACTAATTCTAACAAAAACATAAAATAAAATAGAAATGTATTCAAACTAAGAACATTACGAATCACAAAAACTATATAATAAACTGATTTATCACTCCGTATGTTAGTATCAAAAATCAACTAGTAGATCTGTGTGTGTTAATACTAATTTATGATTGTGTTATTACTAAATTTTGCAAATGTCCATACCAAATCTTGCAAACATGTGATGTCCATGCAAATGATGATATTGAGTGCTCCATCCATTCCACGGAAAATGACATTTGAGGTTATAGCACACATTAAGAAGTTCTAAAATTTAGAATAACTGATACCTAAATTAACTAAAATACCCTTTTTGGAATTTGAATAATTGTATTGTTGCAAGATACATTATTATAGGATTTGATGCAGGAGCATCCATTATCCAAGATATTAATTTAGTTGTTAATTTCTCTAAGTTAAGGGGACATAAAAACCTCCTCACTTGGACTAATTAGTTTAACTAAACCCCAAGCCATGAAAGCCGTGCAAAACTTCAATCCAGCCACCACCTTTTGCATCTTAGTGGCTCATTTTTTTTGGCTTAAATGGCTCACTACCAAGCCAAGGATAGGCTACAGTTCAAGTCCCACAATAGCAGCCACAACTGCACTTTTCTGGGCAGATGTGGGCACTAGCAGCAGCAACAGCTATAAGTATTAGTGGGGGCAGACCTTTTTTGGAAGAAAAGAAACCTATGCTCAGGCTATGATGGCACTTTAGGCTTGCAGCAGAAAAGTTACTTTCTGCTTTATGCTTTTACTAATGTTTTTAGTCTTTAGCATAAAAGCTACTTTTACTTTTTTACTTTTAATGATGCTTTTAGCTTAGCTTAGCTTATCAACTTGTAAGGAGCCTCCCAAGTCAGATGTAAGACATTGGGAAGGTCCCAAACAATTCTGATTTCTCTGTTTCAGCTAGTACAAAGTCAACTTTAGTTTTGGTTAGGATTAAACTAGTTAAAGTTAGTTTCTTTGACAACTAACTAGTTTGATTAGTTAACCAAACCAGTCCTTTTTTTGTTGAGTTGTATTACAACTAAATGAGACCCAACACTCTCCTATAAGTGTTGAGCTCACACTTGAATGAAAAAAAAAACTCAGAATTTGGCTATCTTATTTCTCTTAGCAGAAATCAGTCACCTTCAACTCTAGTGCATGGGTTTGAAGTTTGAATCCTAAAATCTCACAAGATTTATCTTAAGTGTTGAAACCTTAGGCGGTCCTTGTTAGTATATGATCTAAGGAGGTACCAAAGATCATATTCAACCCATTTTCTTCACCCTTTTCTCTGTTTTCTTATTCAGTTATCTCCCATTGATAATCACCTTCCTAACTTGACCCAATTTGTATTGGCATATGCATCAAATTGGTATCAAAGCCTAGGTTAATTTTAATTGGGTATTATCCTCTTCTTTTACTTCCCTTTAATCCCACCCTTTGTCTTAAACCAAACACACACAAAAAAAATGTTCTAGCCCCCCCTCTTTTTTTTTTTAACTGAATTCAATCTCTTTCTACCCCACCCAGCTCAGGGATTTTTTTCATAGTTCAAACCTCCATGGGTGATCAATCTAGAGGCTTGAATCTTGAAGAGTCACAAAATGTTTATATTAGAAGAGATCGAGCTATTGAAACTTTGCAACAAGACACCAGAAAACTAGAGCAGTCCATTGAGAACATGCAAGAGGAAATGAGGCAGATGCATACCATGTTACATCAGCTGCTTCCTAATGCAAATCCACCAAATCTACGAAGAAGAAACCCAACCCACCATAAAGAAGGAGATGCCAATGGTGTTGAAGAAGGTTCAAGTGAGTTTGGTTCATCCTCTAGTGAATCATCACTTGAACTAAGAAGGAGAAGCCACGTTAGAAGGGATGATTTTCATGATGTAAGAGCTGAAATCCCTGAATTTGAAGGCAACCACAACCCAGAAGAATTCCTTGAGTGGGAATTGAGGTGTGCTAGGCTATTTGAAGCCAAGGGGTATAAGGACTAACAAGCTTTCAAAGTGGCTATTTTGAAGCTTAAAGGCCATGCCTCTCTTTGGTGGGAAAATCTCATTCATCAAAGGAGAAAGAAGGGAAAGTCCAAAGTTAAGTCTTGGACAAAGATGAGAAAGCTCATGAAAGAAAGGTACTTGCCTTCATCTTACACTCAAGACCTCTATAACAAAATGTCTTCTCTAAGACAAGGTCAAATGAGTGTAGAAGAGTGCATTAGAGAATTTGAAAAACTCATGATGAGACTCGGGCTAGAAGAGAGTGAAGAACACACCATGTCTAGGTTTGTTGGAGGCCTAAGACAAGACATTGCAAGGAAGGTTGAGATGCAAAGATACTACACTTTAGATGAGCTATTTCATCTAGCCATCAAAGTGGAGAAGCATAAGATAGAGAAGAAAACACCTTGGTTTTCTTACAACAAAACCATTGCTAGCAATTCCAAAGATAATCCTACAACTTCAAAACCCCCACCTACACCCATCAAGTTTGATGTGAAGGGAAAGAGCAAAGAAGGTACATTTGAACCTAATAGGGTGAGGAATGTCAAATGTTTTAAGTGTCAAGGAGTTGGGCATTATCAAAATGAATGTCCCAACAAGAGGGTGATGACACTTGTGGAAGTAAATGAGGCCATCTCGGAGGAGGAAGAGAAGGGCATTATATCAGCTAGTGAGGAAAAAGAGGAAGCACCACCCGATGTTGGAGAGGCATTAATGATTAGGAGGGTCCTCCATTCAAGGGAAGCCGAGGAGGATGGGTCACAAAGAGAAAACATATTCCAAACCAAGTGCACCATACTTGGCAAGGTATGCTCTCTTATTGTGGATGGTGGAAGTTGTGCAAATGTTGCCTCAAGTATCATGGTGGAGAAGCTTAATCTTCCCACTATGAAGCATAACCGACCATACAAGCTACAATGGCTTAATAATGGTAATATGGTAGAGGTAACTAAACAAGTGCAATTCCTTTTTCCATTGGTAAAATATATCATGATGAAGTGTTATGTGATGTTGTACCTATGGATGCTTGTCACTCGTTATTAGGTAGACTTTGGCAATTTGATAGAAGTGTTGTGCATGAGGGAAGAAAAAATACTTATTTCCTAAAGTTTGCAAAGAAAAACATAGTGCTAACACCCTTATACTCACATCCAGCAGTAAAGAATGATAGCCTGCAGTGTAAAAAATCTTTGTTCATTGATGAAAAACATGTTGATAAGGCTATAGGAAGAGGCAAAGTTGTGTATCTGCTACTGCTGCTGGAAGACAGTGTGGGCAGCCCCTGTTTTGACCCACTAATCAGTAAGCTACTAGCAGAGTTTAGAGATGTTTTCCCCACTGATTTGCCACATGAACTGCCACCCATTAGAGGCATCGAGCACCAAATTGACTTGGTACCGGGTGCTACTCTTCCTAACAAGGCAGCCTACAGAAGCAACCCAAAAGAGGCCATGGAAATGCAAAAACAAGTGGATGAGCTGCTGTCCAAAGGCCTTATCCGGGAGTCCCTAAGCCCATGTGCAGTCCCATCCCTTCTTGTGCCAAAGAAGGATGGTTCTATGAGGATGTGTATTGATAGTAGAGCTATCAACGACATCGCTATCAAGTATAGGTATCCTATCCCTAGACTTGATGATTTATTAGATTGCTTACATGGTGCTTGCTAGTTTTCTAAAATAGATTTGAGGAGTGGCTACTACCAAATCCGAATGAAAGATGGTGATGAGTGGAAGACCGCATTCAAAACCAAAGGAGGGTTGTATGAGTGGAGGGTTATGCCCTTTGGCTTGTCTAACGCACCTAGCACTTTCATGAGACTTATGAATGAAGTGCTTAGGCCATTCATTAGCAAATTTGTAGTAGTTTACTTTGATGATATACTTGTGTATAGCTCTAGCGAAGAAGAACATGTAAAGCATCTCAAACTTGTATTTCTAGCACTTAGAAGTAGCAAGTTGTATGCTAAGCTAGAAAAGTGTGAGTTCTTTGTACCTAGGGCTACTTTCCTAGGCTTTGTGGTGTTCAAAGATGGCATAGCTATGGATGAGTCAAAGGTAGAAGCAATCAAGACTTGCCCATCACCAACAAGCCTAACACAAGTGAGATCATTCCATGGGCTTGCTTCTTTCTATAGGCGGTTCCTTAAGGGATTTAGTACCCTATTAGCTCCTATCACCGAATGCATGAAGAAGGGGGAATTCAAGTGGACAAGAGCAGCCCAAGAAGCCTTTGAATTGGTTAAAGGAAAGCTTAGTGAAGCTCCTATCCTAGCCTTATCGGATTTCCACAAATTATTTGAAGTTGAATGTGATGCAAGTGGAGTTGGTATAGGAGTTGTTTTACTACAAGAAGGAAAACCAATTGCCTTCTTTAGTGAAAAGCTAAATGGATCAAGGGTAAATTATAGCACCTATGATAAAGAGTTCTATGCCTTAGTTAGGACTCTTGATCATTGGTCACACTACCTAAGACTGCAACAATTTGTGTTGCACACAGATCACAAGTCATTAAAGTACATCAATGGTCAACACAAGCTTAACCCAAGGCATGCAAGATGGGTAGAATTTTTACAATCTTTTTCCTTTGTAGCCAAACACAAAAGTGGCAAATTGAATATAGTAGCCGATGCACTCTCTAGGAGATATTGTATGCTTTCTTTATTAGAGGCAAGAGTGTTAGGATTTGCATGCATCAAAGAGCTCTACAAGGAAGATAAAGACTTTGCAAGTTACTTCAAGGATCAAGACAAGCTCCAGGGTTCCTTTATGATTCAAGATGGCTTCCTATTCAAGAACAACAAGCTTTTCATTCCCAAGTGCTCAATCCGAGAATTGCTTGTGAGAGAGGTACATGGAGGAGGACTAGCTGGCCACTTTGGGATAAACAAAACTGTAGATGTACTCCAAGAGCATTTTTTTTGGCTTAAGATAGTGCGGGATGTACAAGGTGTAGTGGCGAGATGTGCCACTTGCCAAAAGTCAAAGAGTCAGTTTCATCAAGGGCTTTACACCCCTTTACCCGTCCCACACCAACCATGGGACCATGTTAGCATGGATTTCATTGTGGCATTGCCTAGAACACAAAGGCAAAATGATGCCATAATGGTGGTCGTAGATCGATTCTCTAAGATGGCTCATTTCGTTGCTTGTCACAAAACGGATGATGCCTCTTATGTAGCCGATCTTTTTATCAAAGAAATAGTTAGGCTACATGGTATCTCCAAATCCATTGTCTTGGATAAGGATACCAAGTTCCTTAACTATTTTTGGAAGACTTTGTGGAGGTTAGTTGGTACAAAACTTCTCTTTAGTACCGCTTACCATCCACAAACCGATGGGCAAACTGAGGTAACAAATAGAACCCTCACAATGCTCCTTCCAAGTTTGGTTCATAAGTCCCTAAGAGATTGGGACACCAAACTTAGTCATGCAGAGTTTGCCGACAACCGCTCACCCACGTATGCCACGGGTCACTCACCATTTGAAGTAGTGTATGGAGTGAATCCCACTACTCCCGTTGACCTCCTACCCCTTCCCATTGAAGCACATACCAACTTTGAAGCAAAGGAAAGGGCTAAGGCAATGACGAATCTACATGAACAAGTGAGGGCCAAGATTGAAAGGGTAAATGAATTAAACAAAAACAGGGCAAACAAACATCGAAAACAACACTTGTATGAACCCGGAGATTTGGTTTGGCTTCACCTAAGGAAGGAAAGATTTCCTACTGGGAGGAAGAACAAACTTATGGCAAGAAGTGATGGCCCATACAAGGTCATTCAGAAAATTGGGGACAATGCTTATAAGCTTGAATTACCATCAGAAATGGGGAATATTTCAAGCTCATTTAATGTGGGAGATTTGCTTCCCTATATTCAAGATAAGCCTTTTGGAGACAAGGAAGATGCTTCTCAAGAGGGCGAGAATGATGCAGGAGCATCCATTATCCAAGATATTAATTTAGTTGTTAATTTCTCTAAGTTAGGGGGACATAAAAACCTCCTCACTTGGACTAATTAGTTTAACTAAACCCCAAGCCATGAAAGCCATGCAAAACTTCAATCCAGCCACCACCTTTTGCATCTTAGTGGCTCATTTTTTTTGGCTTAAATGGCTCACTACCAAGCCAAGGATAGGCTACAGTTCAAGTCCCACAATAGCAGCCACAACTGCACTTTTCTGGGCAGATGTGGGCACTAGCAGCAGCAACAGCTATAAGTATTAGTGGGGGCAGACCTTTTTTGGAAGAAAAGAAACCTATGCTCAGGCTATGATGGCACTTTAGGCTTGCAGCAGAAAAGTTACTTTCTGCTTTATGCTTTTACTAATGTTTTTAGTCTTTAGCATAAAAGCTACTTTTACTTTTTTACTTTTAATGATGCTTTTAGCTTAGCTTAGCTTATCAACTTGTAAGGAGCCTCCCAAGTCAGATGTAAGACATTGGGAAGGTCCCAAACAATTCTGATTTCTCTGTTTCAGCTAGTACAAAGTCAACTTTAGTTTTGGTTAGGATTAAACTAGTTAAAGTTAGTTTCTTTGACAACTAACTAGTTTGATTAGTTAACCAAACCAGTCCTTTTTTTGTTGAGTTGTATTACAACTAAATGAGACCCAACACTCTCCTATAAGTGTTGAGCTCACACTTGAATGAAAAAAAAAAAACTCAGAATTTGGCTATCTTATTTCTCTCAGCAGAAATCAGTCACCTTCAACTCTAGTGCATGAGTTTGAAGTTTGAATCCTAAAATCTCACAAGATTTATCCTAAGTGTTGAAACCTTAGGCGGTCCTTGTTAGTATATGATCTAAGGAGGTACCAAAGATCATATTCAACCCATTTTCTTCACCCTCTTCTCTGTTTTCTTATTCAGTTATCTCCCATTGATAACCACCTTCCTAACTTGACCCAAATTGTATTGGCATATGCATCAGGATTGGTAAGTTAGAGGTGGGGAGAGAAATATGAAGAAAGAAAAGAAAAGGACAAATTTGGAAATATAGCATTAAATCTTTTTATCATATGCAATAAAATTGCGGTAGCAATGATATTTTGTATGTCATAGTTGTTATGGCGTGAAATTTTTTTCCACAACAAATAATGGTGTGTATTGTTAAATATTGGCAAATATGAAGGAAAAAAAATGTTGGTCAATATGGGAATACATTGGCTGAAACCTATTGTATCAACCGATCTGCACATGATTTCATTTCTACATCACATATCAGACATTTCGCGTATTGCCAAACCAAAAATCAGATACATATCTAGGATATATCAGTGTATTGAATGATATTTTAATCCATGATTATATTACGAAACAAAAATGAAAAGAAAAGGTGTTACATGCCCTCTATTTTAAAATAGAAGAAATATTGATAGGCAAAATAATTGGTACTAACATTCTCACAATTTGGTATTAATACTATGAAAACTAGTACTAGCACATATTTATTTAGTAGATTATTTTCAGTATTTTTTTTTTAAAATAGTCCCCGGTCCTTTTTTCAGAAAGGCCTCTCTTAGCATAAAGTGTGTCCATGTGTCCATGTGTCCCAGCCTCTATCGCTACCCATGGAACAGTTGTGGATAATTTGCAGGCATGGTGTCATGTACTTTGTTGAAGAAAATGTACATGGTAATGTACCTCAAACAAGGTAGAGATTTTGGGGTGTTAAGCAGGATGTTCCATTGATGATAAGAAAAAACATAATATCTTGTTTGAGATCATACAAGTGCTCAACTACTTATCCAATTTTCCTTTTTATCTGTGTCTGTTTGTGTGGGGCCAGTGTATCTGGCATCCTTTTCATGGGGAAAACCTTTAATTGTTACGTGGAACTTATTTTGAAGGATGCTTTAATTTGTTTCTTCTTTTAATGTTGATTTCTACTATCATATGTTTGTGATTGTAATTTATTGTTCCTTCAATTTTTCTGCCCTTTCCTTTGCAAACCAGTCATATATTGTGTAGCACCCCAATTTTTCTGAGCAAGAAAATTTCATTTTTAAAAGATGATATGCGGAAGCTAAACTAAATCAACGAGATGTTACTGCCATATTTAGTATAGATTAGGTGTTTGCCACCTATCCTATACCAAATACAAGGGCAGAAACTATTATACCAACCAAATCAGAGTGCGTAGATAATATTGAAATTAGGGATATTAAATACAGGAAGAGAATGAAGGCATTGTTGCTTGTCAAATCATATACACATCTAATTAAATCCAAAAGGTGTACAAATTTCAAGATAAGTGATGTCATACAATATAAAGCTCCTTATATGATTCTCTTTCATGTCCCCAGGCATTGCCATCAGATATACCTCTACCTTCAATCAATATGCACTTAGGAATTCAGTTTCCTCAAAGTATTCGGATCATCACAAGACCCATTGAAAAATCAAATATAGTATGAATACGGGTCACATATTGAGCAATCCATAAGTCACCAATAAATATATATGATACATATATATACACATGCATATATGTAAAACACATCAGAGGATATGCTCGAGCATAATAAATTTACACATCATATCCACCCAGTTTACATATATTGTACCCAGCTAGTTCTAAGATACCAAATCCCATATTTCTTTTACCCTTTTTCATAAGAAGTGATCATATATTACATATATAAGTTGCCACATTATTAACCATTGATTTCCTTCATTTATTGTAGGTGATCATAGATAAACCTTTCTCAAAGAAAACCTTCCTTGAAAGCCAATGTTTATCTCAGGAGGGTTTCCATAACCAATCTAGTATGTTTTTTCAACCACTAAGCTAATGGCTTTATTTCTAGCAAGATCATAAAAGACAATGGCCTCAGGCTATGCGGGTTCATAAAAAATACAAACAATGAGCAATTTTAAGGCCAAAATAATCTTATATGTTAATAAGGGACTATAGTTTAGTGTGGGACTTCCAACCCACTGCTCAATGATATGAAACAGTCTAGAGTGAACCTAAATTCTCATCCGTGCTCCACTTTATGCAGGAGATCATATCAATGTCACAAATGACACATACATATTTCCATATTAATTTCAGTAGGTGATTCAACATCACTTGCTCGTATTGAGCCAATCAACTAGGACAATGTCTTTTTCACACAAAATTCTTATGAAAACCTCAAATATTTTGTCAATATAGCAATTTTCCTCGGATTTTCCCATTTCCAACGTCGCTTCAATTCATATTTCAAGTTAAAATAGACTAAGAAAGTTGTAATACTCAGGGAAGCTTATGGGATGTTAACATAGAGGATCACAGTAATCAATAATCCAACAAATAATTCATGATGACGTAAAAAATTATTATCTCATCATATTCAACCATATTTCCACCATATTCTTATTTTTTTAAAAATAGGATAATAAATAACAATAATTTGGGAAAATATGGAATAATCATGGCGATAGGCTACTACACTCAATAGATGCCCAAATGATCCATAATCATTGAATGTCACAATTTAAGGTAATATACAAATCATAATTTCAACATTTTAGGGCCTTAAAATGACTGCTGGTTCAGAGTCAGATGACCGGAGTTAATAATGACCATGAATTTCAAGATGCAGGAACCCAGATAACTGCTGGTGTAAGGACGGACAACCAGATATACCAGAAACTAAGAATTTTAGTGAATCAGGTTTGTAAAGAGTTTGCATTGTAAATATCATAACTTTGTCAATTCAACACTAAATCATATTTTGTAAATTTCTCATGAACCAGAATCCTTAAGCTTTGATTAGTCATAATCTCACTTGAAAATATTAAGTATACTATTTATACCAAAGTTTAGAAGTCACATGACATTTTTGAACTCATGCTGTTAAGCCCAAACAAGGTTCATAAATACATGTACATATATCATACTTAAATGTATTATAAAAAAAAATAATGAAAATTGGTAATCATTCTTAAAAATACTTGATATTCTTGGGAGAAATTATGGTTTATCAAATGGAGCTTTAAAACAACAAGAAATTGATCTTCTTCTTAAACACCTTTGGCTGTCACCTCCTTACTTTCTTTTTCTTGTTCCTAGCTAACTAGCTCTATTTTCAACTCACTACTAGCATGGGTTATATTGCTTATTTTGTGTAAGGGAAACAGAGTACAAGAGAGGGGGTAATTGACTGCTTTGTCCAAAACAAGGTGAGAGCAAGATATAGAGATGCTTCCCCCTCGTGCCTATTAGCCTTTTGTCTGTTTTAACGTTTAGGAAGAGAAGTTAGGCTTTTTGGTGTGTCACAAAGAGAAGTTAAGAAAAAAATGTGAGGGGGAAATCAGCAACTAAAGATAAGCAAGGAGGAGGTGTCAACCTAGGACGAAAAGGTGTTAAGCAAGATGGCGACTCATGAAATTTGAAGGAAGGTTGCATGTGGTAGGCTTAGAACATGGAGGGAAGAAAAGAAGAAAAGGTTTTAATTTTATATACATGTGATATGGTATTTTATTAGAAATTAGTTTATCATATAATTAAGTAGGCAAAATGTTAAATGCCTAAAGAGGAAATGTAGCATTTAAATTATGTAAGGATTAAACATAATAAACCTAACTCCATTAGTTAAACCATATCAGTTACATATAATACTATAAGTAATCTTATTTCTTGTAGTGATGTTAGCTAGAGTATAAATCTTTATATTATATCATAGTAATATTCTTACTCCAGTAGAAAATATTGCATAAGGGTTAAAGGAACTAAATATGTTTTTAGAAGAGTTCACAAAAGTAGTATTGTGGAAAGGTTTGTCAAAACTCCAATTTGAATAACCTTTATACTTCATTATAGCATAGTTCAAGAGAGGAATATTAAATATTATGCTTGGTTAGTGAACGGATACTTCATGGGAAATTAGTATTTGAAAATACAGGGTATTACACATTGTGCTTCCTTTCATTGTATCGTTTTCTGCTGACCCATCATGAAACCTTGTTTGTAAATCTACAGATTCAAGAAGTTATCTGGGGCCATATCTTGTTTTTGATATTTCAAATAACCTTGAGGTATCACCACATCGCATTAACCCAATGTGTTTCAAAATTTGCAAGGATTAATACAGCCATATGGTTATTTCCTTGATTAATTTGCTCATCCACTAATTGACTGATTTGTAGGAAGGTATGTCCATTGTGGTTTCTCCTCTGTTAAGAATACACAATCACACTAAACTCGACATGGAGCTTCGTTTTCAACAGCCACAACAAAATAAAGCTGAATCTGCATCTGTTTTGCTTAAGAAGGGAGATATAATTGATGACAGCATGGCTGCCTTTGATGCAACAAATTTTGATGCAGGGTCAAAGAAGGCACTTTTGTCTTTGAACGTTGGTACTATTTTCTTGCTATGCTTTGATGTCTTCAGTTTAATCTTGATTATTTTTCGGCCACTATTTATGTGCTGATATTATATTGTTTTTTATTTTTTCCTTTTTTTTATTATTTTGTTTTTATTTTTATGGTTTGTCATATTTTTATTGCAAGTTCTTTTCTTCAAATGTTGGCAGCTTAGTTTTCATACACGTGTAATTTTAACTGAACTGTTAGTTTTGTTTAAACTTTAATTTTTGACAATCTGTTTTTTGCTGGTACTTTTGACTTTCTGAACTTATAACATTATTCTATTTCTTAAGATTCATGTGCCTAAAGCATATTCATGTGTGAAAGCAGGCTGCTTCTGTTAAAATTATTTTGTAGATTAGCACTATTCTAGCAAAGTTACATTGTGAGCATTTGGTTTCTAGGTAACTTCATATTTTCATTGAGGCCTGAGATTAAAGGAGAGCTTAGTGATCCTCATAGTTATTATTCAGTGGAGTGGTCACAAAATCTGAATGGTGGGAATGCTATCCGTCTCTTTGGTGTGATAGATAAATTAAGTTACAGAGTGCGAAAAGCTTTCTCTGTAGAGTCAAACAAATGCTCGCTCAGTACAGCTAGTTGTTTAGTGAAATCTGGAGATACCTACGTGGCCAAGATGCACTTCCTTGTTCAGAGCATTGCAAGGGAAGTACCTGTAGTGAAATCTGCTGCTGACCTGGAAAGTAGCAATTCACCGGTTGCTCTCCTGGAGCAGAAGCAAGTGTTTCTCCTTCCTACTCTGAAGGTCTCCAATTTGCTACAGTCTGATATATGTGTACTAGTAACTGAAACAGGTACAGCTTCCTTAAATTTAGTTTTTGGTTTCTATGCTTAACCTAATGAGTGATGGCATTCAACCTGGTGCAGTTACATCTGCAACTGAGGCCTCTGACAAGTTTGGGAACCAGGCTACTGTTCGATGTGGGTCGACTGTTGAGCTCTATGCTAATCCCACAATTATGTATTTTACCGTTACTTTAGCTGCATTTAACTCTAGCTGCAAGCCAGTGAACAGTGGTGACTGGATGAAGAAGTTGAGTAAGCAAAAAGATGGGATTCAGTTTATTGATATTGTTTTGGAATTTCATGATGGAAAGTACTTTGCTTCTTTAAGACTAACACGTTCTGATCAGGGCATATTGGAGGTAAGTGAGCAGTAGAGTTGACCTGGTCCATGCTTCTTGCTTTGTGTGGTTGGATGGACATGCTCCATAAGTAGCCCATCCTTTCATTTGTATGTAAATCAAGTCGTCAATTGAAAGTGATTTGTTGGCTGCAGGCTGTGATCTTTACGCATTATACATTGAAGAATGGCACAGATGTTCCTCTGTTCTGCTTTCCATCAAATCAGAAACCCTTATCTAGGTGCTCATGGATCTTTACTGTAACTGAGGCATTTATATAGTTTATATCTTTGCCTAAAATGACAGTCTAAAATATCATTCAGGGAGAAAGCTGAGAAGTTTGACTCCTCTATGGCTCCTGACCTGGGTTGTGTTTTGCCAGCTAAATCTATTCAATCTTGGTTCATGAAGTAAGAAAGAAAAATAACTCATATCATGTCTTGTATATTGATATTTGTCATGTATTTTTTTCTTTTTGGCAAAACATGTTCAGAACTCATTACATTAGAAATAACACATCTCTTCTGTCTTGGTATCTTAATGACATTCTTTGTTTGTCAGATCCAACAAATTGTGCATAAAGTTGTTGGATGAAGAAGCATCTCAATGTATATTGGACTTGGATGCTTTGTCAGGCCTTGCAGAGTTAAGCTTGGTAAAAGATAGAGGCCCTGGGATTAACCAGATTTTTAAATTGGGAGTGTCCTTGAGACCATTGACAAGTAAAATGGCTGTTCCATCTCAATCTGTGTCATTGGCTCCAAGATATGTTGTATCCAATGAATCTGATCAGCAAATTTTTGTCCGTCAGTGTTTTTTAGAGGTTTATTCTTATATTTCTCTTCCGTGGAAGTATCTTTTCTTTTACTTGATATTTCAATTATGCACATAACTGATACTGTCTGCAATTGCCTTTCAAAGGATGACTCAGAATGCATGATTTCCGTCACTGGCAAACAGAAGATAGCATTATCGTTCCAGGTTAGGGATGGCAAGAGAAGTCAAATCAGTGCCTTCGACAAATTACTCTTCAAGCACAGAATTGCTGATGATGATTCATCAATATATGTCCAGTTTAAACCACAAGAGACTGAATTAGGGTGGTCAGGTCCTGTATGTGTGGCTTCACTAGGGCGATTTTTTTTAAAGTTTAGAAGATCCTTTGAGTCTCCAGTTTATCAGTCAAAACCAGCAAGAACAGATCAGACTGCCATGGAGTTTGCATCTGTGCACGTGGTTGAAGAGGGCTCCTCTCTTGTTATGCAATTTCATAGACCACCAGATACTGATCACCCATACCGGATTGAAAATTACCTGTCAGATGCATCCATAAGTTATTACCAAAAGGTTTTTTTCCAATATCTATCAATTTAAGTGCTACACTTGTGACTAATTGTGTATGTTACCTCTTGCACTTTGTTGTAGTGGTCATAGGTGATCTCATTCACAGTTTCCCAAGCTTAGTAGCTTACAACACTCAAAGATGGTTGGAATGGGCTAGAGCCTAGAGATATCTTCTTGAGGTCCCACTACAATCCATAAATATCTGTTTAGAAGCATTAGATAATTCCAGGAAGGGAGTATCCAGACAGCATTAGATAATCCCAGGATGGGGGTATCGTGATAGCATTAGGTTAATAAGATGCCTAGGGTAGCCTGGGTGTATCATGCTTTTGCTGATGTGGGGCACCACAGGCATGTGGATCAAGATGCTGTCCTGTGGGGCATTTATTGCATATTTCTGATGAAATTGCAAAATGGACTCAGGGATGTCACATGGTTTTCATAAGGCAGTATCCATACTACTCTAATATATGCTTTAAACTGTTTGGTGTTTCAGGAAGCTTTTGAGACAGAGACTCTTGGGGCCGGTAGTAGTGTTAATTATGTCTGGGATGACTTGACTTGTCCACATAAATTGGTCGTCAAAGTTAACGGTAACCTCCACCAACTAGAATTTGTGGCTTAATTCTTGTCTAGTGCTTCATTTATCTGTTACTCTTTTTCCTGTCATCATCTGCGCTGCTCCAAAGACTAGAAATGTGTTTTGAAGTTTTTTGTGCTGGAAGTACACATACTTATTATGGAATCTTTGTGGTCAGATCAACGTCTGTAAATAACTCTAGAGTCTTTCATCAGAGATGTTATTTGTGTCATCTCTTCTTTTGATCTGGCAACTCTCAGCGAATCATATTCATAATACTCTTTGGTGCATGGTTTTGAGCATATAATTTGTTCCTTTGGGACAATTATCTCCTGTCGTCATGCCCATGCTGTTGTATTATATTTTTTAATCCTTCCCCCCCCCCTTTATTAATAGTATTTCACGTGGACTCTAGCTATTTTGTGGAAGTGTAATGTTGGGGTGGGCTAGTAATTCTGACTGTCATTGATGAAAGTTGCTAAGTTGAACCTAACATGTATTTTGGCTGGTAACATGCTAACCCTTTTTTGTCGAGGGGATATAATGTTAGACAATCAGTTGGAAACAATCTTACTACATATTGGTAGCAAAATGCCCTTGCAAATTATCTTTTCCTTTTCTTTTTTCTCTTTGTTATATGACAAATTCCAAAGGTCCTGTGATTGTTCTAGAAAAATAAGAGGTTCATTTTCATTTTGGATGAAGTTTTGCTAAGAAGGAATATGTGATTAGTATTTTATCTGATAAAGTATGAGAGTCATGCTCAGCCCAAAGGTTGTTCCATTGCCTAGTGGTGCCAGAATTGGTGTTTGTAGAACCCTTTTCTTTGCAGCACATACAAAATGCATATTCTATATCAATATAGGCAGTTTGCATGCGTTAAAATACCTATGAGTGCACATCACCAGTGACAGTGCCCATTTTAGATTTGGACCACATGGTAACTACGAACTGGGATGAACCAATACAAGGTGAAGACATTTTAAACGAGGAAGAAACAAGAAGGGGGGGGGGGGAAGGAAAAATAATGTAAATGTGCAATATATATTATACTGAGCAATAAAGTTGCTTTGATAGTAAATTATATAAGTAACCTCTTTAAAAACATATATTTCTCAGATCAAGAAAAGCCATGGTGAAGCATGCTATGAGTTGCTTGGTATTTTTCATTGATGATTGTTACTTTCAGTAGGGGTTTCAGCTGGAATCAATAAGACTTGTGATAGGTCAAAGTAAGCTTTAGCCCGAGGAAGAACTTTCAGGAGTTTGTGAAAAGTTTGGATTTCAAAACATTTGTGCAATGGGAAAATTTCCGAGCCAAATTTCCTATTTCACTTAGACAGTGCAATGCTTGCCTCGACCCTAGGTTGAATTATTTGGAAGCTGGATGAAATGAAAATTGGACACTTTTTATGGAAGTAGAAAATCAAACATTGGGGGAGTGATTATCAGAAAAAGCGGTACATATCTTATAATTTGTCAAGGTCAACTGCACAACTTTTGGGACATTGAATTACCAAATTGGGAACAATAAATGTGAAGTATCACCATGACTGAATTAAGGATGGAACCATTAAGATTTTCTGGGTGTAATAGATTGTTGTTACTTGGAAAGTAGATTACAGGCTTTAGTTCTGACTAATTATGGCCAGAAAATTTTTCAGGAGTTTGTGTGGAGTCTCCGACTTCAGAATGTATCTGAGTGGGCATGTTATTTTGATGAAATTCTCATGCTGTGTAGTTTCAGTCTATAAAGAATCATCAGCATTGATCCCATTATGACAACTGAACTAGCAGAAACCTGAACTTTTTTTTTTGATAAGTTAAGAAAAAATTTATAAATAGAACAGCCGAAAGGCTAAGAGTACAACCAACTCATTACATGACTAGACTGTCAATACAATGCTGCCATCGTTGAAAGTTGCTTTTACGATCCAAATGCAAACATCTACTAGCTATAATAAAACTAATGTCACGTAGCAAACTGTTAGGAGTGTGGGCTGCACTACGAAAGATTCTTGAATTACATTCATATCAAATAAAGGTGACAAAGGTAGCACGTAATATAGCCTTCTTCTCCTTCGGTTGTCTCGTAGAACGTGCCAAAGCTTTAATCTCTTCATCCCAAGAGCGGATAGCATCACGACGATGAAACACCATTCTTATCTTACTCCATATCCCCGAACTAAAAGCACATTCCATGGACAGATGTTGGATAGATTCAGCTTTATTATCAGCACAAAGAACACATGTTGGGTCATCTATTAGACCCAAATTCTGTAATCTCACCTTGGTAAGCAATTTCTCATGAATAGCAAGCCACATAATAAATTTATGCTTAGGAGCAGCAATAGAACACCACACTAAAGGGTACCACCAAACTCTTTCCCTCCGATAACGCAACACATTATAAGCCTTGCTAATGCTATAGGAATCCTCATTATCCATCATTGGGTGAGACCTATGAAGAAAATAAGGGCAAAAGTAGAGCGAAGACTAAGAACCTGTTTAAGAGGCCAGGAACATAAATGGTCCATAGAAAAGCTCCACACACTTCCGGACCGAATATAGATGGCATGGACCCATTTAACCCACAAAGAGTCTTTCTTGTTACAAATATTCCAAAGGACTTTCCCTAAGGCCGCTCGATTCCATATTGAGAGATCAATAAGCCCCAAACCTCCTTTTTTTGGGGTGCACACCACCCGCCACGCTATTAAGTCTTTCCTGGAGGTATCAACCTTTCCAGTCCATAAAAAATTCCTACACATGCTCTCCAATTGATGAATCAACTTTAAAGGTAGGATAAACACCTGACACCAATATATCTGCATGTTAAAAATCACAGACTGAAGGAGTTGAGCCCTACCAGCATAGGAAAGCAGATGAGAATGCCAAGCAGAAAGCCTTCTCGCAACCTTATTAATCAAATCCTGCATCTGAGCTTTAGTTAAACGAGCAGAGGAGAGAGGAACCCCCAGGTAAGAAAAAGGAAAACTTCCTTCAGAAAATTGAAGCGCCTGGAGGATCTGGGCCTTAGTCCTCGCATCCACGCCCCCAAAATAAATACAGCATTTTTGAGGGTGAATGATGAGACCTGACCTTTCCGAATAATCATCCATCACCTCCATAAGCTTTGTAACCGATTTAAACTCCCCTCGATAGAAAGAAGTAAATCATCAGCGAACGCAAGATTGATAATTTGAAGCCTCTTACATTTAGGATGACCACGAAACTCTTGGTCACACCATAACCGCTTAAACATTCTAGATAAATAATCAACCACAAGCACAAATAAAAAAGGAGAAAGCGGATCACCTTGCCTAAGGCCTCGCTTACCACGAAAAGGAGAAGAAAGCTCCCCATTTAAAGATAAAGAGTAAGAGGCTGAAGTAACACAAGCAAGAATAAGCTTCACCACATGAAGAAGAAAACCATAGGCATGAAGGACCTTTTGCAAAAATAACCAATTAACAGAATCATAAGCCTTCCGAATATCAAGCTTCAACATACATCTTGGAGAGATATGCTTGTGAGAATATTTCCTAACCAGTTCAGAAGCAAGCAGAATGTTGTCACCTATACACCTTCCTTTGACAAAACCCGACTGAGCTTGATCAATGAGCAAAGGCATAAGGGGCCGGAGCCTGGCTGTGAGTATTTTAGAGATTATCTTGTAAAGCACTCCACAACACGATATCGGGCGATACTCACTAACTTTGGACGCATTCACTTTTTTCGGAATAATCGTAAGGGCAGTAACATTAATAAGATGGGGCACCACCCCAGAAGAAAAAGAATCAGCAACAGCTTCGACAATCTCTTCGCCAATTACACCCCAAGCTTTCTTGAAAAACACTGAGGAGAACCCATCCACCCCAGGAGCCTTATTATTTCCTATAGAAAAAACTGCAGCTTTCACTTCAGCATGTGAAACCGGGGTCAGGAGTTGCCGCCTATGTGCATCTAAAAGAGCACCCCTAAGATCCACCACCTCCTGCTCAATAGCACTCGTAGCAGGCCCTGAGTCACCAAGAAGATTCTTAAAAAACATCTCAAACGCAGATTTTATCTGAGAAGGTTCTATGAGAACAGATCCATCATCAAGCTCAATCCTCGTGACAGCATTCCTGTTTTGGTTTCCCTTAACATGAGCAAAAAATTATTTATGGTTAGAGTCCCCCACCTTGATCCACTTGATCTTAGCTTTCTGCTTCAGAAACATCTCTTCAAAATGAGCCAACCTCTCAAACTCATCTTCACAACCCCGTAAAGCCTGCCTCACAGTATCACTTCCTGGGTCTTGGAGCAAAGCATTCTGAGCTGCATGCAATGCATTACATGCCTCTGACACCTTCAAACTAATAGAACCATATTTGGCCCTGTTGAGGTCTTTCAAAGCTGGCTTTAGGTTTTGCAACTTCCGGTGAATATCAATGAGACGATTACCCGAAGGTATACACCACCAATGACGAGAAACAATAGCAAGAAACTCCTCATCCTCAGCCCAAAAATTATTAAACCTGAAAGGTTTTCTAACAGAACTATAAGACCACAAGTGAACAATGACAAGGCAATGATCAGAAATACCTGGCGCATGAAACACCGCATAAGAATGTGTGAAGGAAGGCAACTAGGAAGTATTGACTAACACACGATCAAGCTTGCATGCCACTGCATCGTCCCCCCTCCTCTTATTAAACCATGTAAGAAAATTACCATACCCCTTTATATCCACAAGCCCTAACTCGTGCACACACTTCAAAAAATCTAACGAATCCTGTACATAAGAAGGGCCACCCCCAACTTTTTCCTCCGGTTTTAAGACCACATTAAACTCTCCCAACAAAACCCATGGAATATGTGGTCTAGGCTGGTTACAAAGCCAACTCCAAAGGGATTTCCTCACAACTCCCGTATTAAAAGCATAAACAAAACCAGCCACAAAAGACACACCCCCACTAGCTCCAACAACATTACACAAAATACATTGGTCGGTAAACCCCAAGAGAGACAACGTCCACACGTTCGGATCCCAAAGGACCCAAATTCTCCCATTACTATGGGATTGATAATTATTTAAACAGAACCAACTCCTTACCAACTGAGATGCCACCACCTTCGATTTACCCACCTTAACCCGGGTTTCTACTAGACCAACAAGAGAACACCCACACTTCTTTATCCATTCTCGCACTTCTTTCTGCTTGAATGGATTGTTTATTCCTCTCACATTCCAACAAGCTAACATGAGGGACCTGGATCAAGTAACGAAACACCACCCAAGCACCCATCATCCCCCATGATCTCCTCCTCATTTCCCCTTTGAAGAATGTGGAACCTATTTCCTGGAGACACATTATTATGCATAGATGCAGACCGTAAGACATACGGTGATTTGGCCGGAGCAACTCGTTTTGGACCCTGAGGATCCTCTCGGCAATCTGCACTCGGGGTTTGCACTTGGTCCTGATCCGAGGCTCCCTGAAGAACCTGTCCTCCTACTTGTCTTCTGTCCCTCACTACCTTCCACTCTTGGTTTTGCTGCGAAACCCCTCCCTGTTTAGGATTAAGCTTCGGACACGCACTAACAGCATGGAAAGGCACCGCACAGACTTAACAAAAGGAAGGCTTCCACTCAAACACCACCGGCTGCGTAAGGATTGAACCATCAGGATCTTTAATAACCACCGACTCACACAAAGGCTTCTTGGTGTCTACCTCCACCAACACACGCGGAAAACCAGTCATGTCCTTCCTGAGCATAATAGCGTCCGAACAAATGGGGGTGCCAACAGAGCTAACAATCATACTCAGAGACTTCGGGGACCAATACTCCAATGGAAGGCCCGACAGCTTAATCCATAGCGGCACAAACTGCAGTTCTTCCCTTGAAATCTTCATATGATGCTACCATCTTTTAAGAATTAAAGGCTGGCCAAAGAATGTCCAATGTTTCTGAAGGATATAATCACGATCTTCGGCAGATTCGAACTTGAACACAAAAGCATAATCTTCATGACTTAACAAACGAGGCAGAGGAATACCAACCCATTGCGATTTAATAAATCTCAGCATCTGCGAGTAGGAAGGAGAATACCCATAGACATATCCAATTAAAGCATACTTCCATTCTGCCGATTCACGCTCCACATCCTCCTTTTCCAAAGAAACGACCACCTTCCCCTCCTCAATGCATGGTGGAACGTAAGTAAGTGCCATGCATTGATCAGGGTTCCTGTTCATGGCTACACGATCCCTCCAAGATAATCCCTCCTCTTCCACCGCCCCTGCGCCGATATTAGGATTACCAGAAACAGATCCATGCAGCGCACTAGGTTTTAGAACCGCCTGCGGAGCCGCCTTGGACGGAAAAAGAAACCTGAACTTTGATTAAATCTATGCTTTGTATATCCATGCAAGGAAAAAATTGGACTCATGCATTGTATTGGTCATCTTCTATGAAGGGTATGCATTGCATTGTGAATACCCTGAATTTCATCTTAACGTCAGTCTTCAATCAACTATATCTGCATGGTTACAAACTCAGCTGACTATACATTCTGCTAGTGCACTAGTGCCATCAGTTTTTTTCTCAAGCATTTTAAATTGTTGCTAGTATATATTATTTCCATTATTTCCTAAATTAGTTTTTTCTACATGGGTCTATTTGAAACAGACTGTTACTAGTACAAGCTAGTTGATGGAGGTTGCATAGAATTGAATCTCTTTAGACCCTGCCAGAGGCGGGATTCATCTTGAGAAATTGTTATCTCTGCATCATACTTCTGTACATATAGCGATTCTCTTCAAGAATTGTTGGTCTAAGAGGAAAGAAATTCATGTTACATTTTCATATCTTCACCTCTTAGATAATCTTATGTATCGAAAAACATGTGAAGTTGTTTGTTTTGTTACTGACTTGTAGGTTTTCATCTGTCACGTGAAATAAATTTGGATAAGCTGCGGCCCTGGAAACCCTTTTATAGGGTCGGGCAACAGAGAAATGTCTCATATAATTTACCTCTGGATATTGCAATTGGCAACCAAGTCAAAAGAAATCTTGGACAATCAAATAGTCTTGATATGGGAAAGGTGGGTTATGAAGTGTATGCTGATGGCCCCACACGGGTTTTGCGAATTTGTGGATCCCATGTTAGCTTTGGAGGTGATATGAAACACCATTCCCACAAGAGCATCCAGTTGCGATTTTCTGGTTTCACAGTTCAATTGTTGGGGCACAGCAATCAGGTGAGTGAAGTGCTTCAGCTCGGTAAAGCACTTGATAAATTTTCTGTTTTGGATATTGTTAGCATTTCCCTGTGCTTACCATAAAGGTGGACAGAAAGGAGGGAAATTATGCCAAGAGAGAAATAGGATCAAGTATGCATCACATGCTGATATTGCCAGATGACTTCTGGTTACTTGGCTACTGATGGAGTAGTAGTAGCATATGGAGTATTCTTGACTTTATACACTTTAAATTTGTAGCTGATCAATTTGCACCTGCTCTACAATGCAACTTGACAAAGTCTATTTGTTAAATGGAATATGTCATCAGGTGGCCTAATTACCTTTTCTGGGTCTGTTACAACTCATTTGTAGGATTCATCAAAGAATGAGGGCCCAACAGACCAGCCAGTTTACACACCAATTATTGTTGGGAGATTGCAAAACATTACAATTGATTCCATCTTCTTTGATCAGCAGAAGGTTAACCAAATAAGGGTGCAGGTAAATATGTCAAGCTTTTACCCGGCTGTATTTTTGGTGGAGAATCCTAATTCTGCACCTCTTCGTAAATCACGTGTTATCAATAAAAAGGCGAGGAAGATTTTTCTGTAAATTTTCTTCAATGCTGCCTGCACTTAGTGACCTGTCTTTCTGCAGTCAATAAATGTAGTAAATAAATGGGTTGGAGCTCCCTTTGCTGCAATGCTTCGGAGACATGAAGTATCCGAGGCCATTGAGGACATTCTCTTTATTGCGTTCGCGTTCAATTCAACTAGTTCTAATGTCAAGCATGTTAGATATTCATCCATCCTCCTGCAGGTAATAGAAGAGGGTTATTCAAGCTACTCCGGATTATTTTGCATCACTTTAGACAAATTTTAGATTGTAATGTTGCATAACTCCATTGATAATGTGACTGCTATTTGCATTGATCGAACAGTGTTGATCTGAAACTTTATGATATGCATTTTATATTCAGCCAATTGATTTGAACCTTGATGAGGAGACCATGATGAAAATTGTTCAATTTTGGAGAGCATCCCTTAGGCAGTCGACTCAGAGCCAAAAGTACTACTTTGATAATTTTGAAATTCACCCTGTGAAGGTCTGTTTTAGGTTGAATGTTAATGTATTAATTGATCTTTCACCTTTTCCGGTTCTTTCGATAGACTGATTTATGTTTTACTACATTTTTGTAGATTATTGCAAACTTTCTTCCATCAGACTCATACATCAGTTATAGCACTGCACAGGAGACGCTTAGATCTTTGCTGCATGCTGTGATCAAGGTCAAAAGATTCCTACTGATTTATTCACTAGCTTTTCAGGGAGAGAAACATCTACTTGTGTTACTTAATTATTGTTCTTTCCTACTCAATAGATCCCTGCCATGAAAAACCGGGTGGTAGAGCTCAATGGTGTGTCAGTCACTCATGTCTTGGTGACTCCTCGTGAACTCCTCTTTAAATGTGCTCAGCACTATTCATGGTAAGCTTACCATCTGGAAGCTTTCCTGTTCTTTGAGCTTGATGCTTATTCAGAGTTGAGACTTTGGATTCTAGGTATGCCATGCGAGCCATCTATATTGCGAAAGGAAGCACTTTGCTTCCACCATCTTTTGCGTCAGTCTTCGATGATTCAGCATCATCATTTCTGGATGCTTTCTTTGATCCGTCCAGTAGCTTGCTGAATGTGAAAGGTCTCACTATGGGTAAATATTCTTTTACTGCATGCTCTCTATTATATAAGTATTTTATAGTTCCAGTTTTCAATCCAATGTCATGATGTTCTACTCACTCTCACAAAAGTGTAGACTCATATAAAACTGTGTATCTTGACTCAATGATATTACCATGGCTTGAGAACTCGTAAAGGGCAGATTTCAGAAATTCGAAAAGGTCTTTCTTTGTGATATCTATATCTATTTATTTTCAAATCAAAATTCATTTCATGTTCATGTTCATGGATGACCTCTTTTGAACTACTGGCCCCTAGTGTTTGTATAGGACATAACATATTTGCTTGTCCACGGGTCTATGTAAAAGCAAAATAGATCCAAAAACACTCTTGGAGATATTTCTTTGTGTAAGAAATTGAATAATTAAAAAAATATTATATCTTCATTAATCCTATTCAAATTTTGTGGGATTTAGATATCTCATGCAAGAATTTTTGCTCAGAAAGTCATCTGTGCAAGCCTTCAATATCTAGTATTTGTGCTTGGACCAGAATCGATAATATTTCATTTGATGAATCATAAGTTATTTCAAATGATGAGCATATCGTATTCATACCTTCTACATCCTGAAAGGACATTAGATTTTTCCCAGTGGGAACTCATGCTCCCAGAAATTGATCTTTTGCTCTTACGTGACATTGACCTTTTACAAACATAGGCTACTAATTCATGTATCCAGGATGCTTGAATTTAGTCTGTTAGGGGGAATAGAAAAATAGGACGGATTGAGTATGCTTTGAGGTGTGTAGCACACTTAAAGTAATAATACCGCAACAATTTACCCCAGGATACAACAAAGCTATGACCGAAACTTTCTCAAGAAATAGTGCTTTATAGGCATGAAATAAAGCTCTATTGAAAAGTATGTGTTGTCCTTCAGTTAGATTAGTCGAACAGGTACTTGCTAAAAGGTCCTTGTGAAAAGTGGAAGAGGGCGTTGCAAAGGGTCCTTCCCAATTAGTTACGACTTTTCCTTTTCAATTAATTATTCAAATGGCTTGCTTTAAAACTTTGCACAAAACAAAGTATGGTTTCATTTTATTGCGGGAATAGCCTTGCGCCCAGTTAGACACTACATATCAAATCAAGGCCGTACATACTCTGACCATTGGCTTAATGAAAGGTTAAGAGATAAACATTGCTTCGTTTCTCTACTTTTTAAAAAGAGAGGCTTTAAGCCTACAAGCAGCACATCATGCATGCATTTTTTAATTGCATGGATTTTCCCTTTTTATATATTAACTAATTAAAATCACTTGGTATTATATACCATGTGCATCACTTTTGTTCTTCAGCAAGTTGCCTGCAACTTTGACAGGGCCATTAATTGCTATTAATACATGAGGCACTTGAACAGTTTTGGTAATTAATTATTTAAATGTCTATTAGCCTATATAAACAATTAAACCAAAACATATAGCAACCATATATATGTCTATTCCAACAATGATGGACTATTAACAGTATGCTTCTTCTCTGTTTTGAGGGTAGAGTTTTAAACTAAATCCTCCTTTCACACTCAGGTCTGGTCCTCTTGCTTGCTTCTTATGCTAGAGGTCATGAGGGAGGCAACTCCTGAGGGCACATGCAGTAAATATATTTCGTTTTTCAACATTTGCTTTATCTCTGCAGAAGATTCCTTGGGAGAGGGCAAAATTATAAAATTGCTCGCTGTTGTGAACAGTATGCATGGACTGCAAAGAAACTTGCCCTGTGTTTGGAACTACTTGAAAAAATTAAGTTTAGCCATAATCACTTTTTCCCCATAACAATTTTAGGCTTAGGCTCCATTTTATTTAAGGAAAGAAAAATAAAACGAAGAATCACACTATTTTCCTATGTTTGGTTGCTGGTAAAAAATTTCTGGAAAATATATTCCTATAAAACTATTTATTGTGTTTGGTTTTGGAGAGAAACAAAAGTACCAAAGAAAATGTAGTTATTTATACTTATAAATAATTGTTTATTTATGAAAAAACACGCAAATTGCTCTAGCATCTCCACCACCACCTTCTCCACATATCACCACCCCACCCTCCTCCATGTCATTGAAATTAATTGTATAGATTAGACCTGCAAATTTTCTTTGTCCATTTTTCCACTAGCATTAAAATGCCACAAGGTTTGAATTATTTATTTTTAATAATTATGTAAGGTTAAAAATTTATTTGTAGGCTTAAATACCGAATAAAGTCATTATATTCCTAATTTTATTCAAAAATAGAACAAATTACTCTCAAAACCTCTTAAATTGCCCATAATCATATGAATATATTGATGACTGATGTTGTTAAGCCCAATTATTTCTTATCTATTCTTTTCTCAGCTCAATCTATTACAAAAGTAGGATTATATTTCCTCATCAATAACAAGGTCTTTTGTCCAGCTAAAATGACACAATTTCAATATTGAAAGCAAAATTAACAATCGCCGTAATAGCAATTAATAACATCAACAATATCATCTAATAGTAAAAGACCATAGAAAACATTGGGACCATATACCACACAACCATATAGAGATAGCTCTCTACTCAAATAAAAGACAAAAACTGGTGAAGTTGCACTGACATTTTTGAAAGCTTGATAACTTCAATCAGTCCTACCTTCAAAACTCCAAGAAAAGCTCGCAGCTACATCCATCCCATGTGTTACAACACATCATATTAAAAGATTTTATCATTGGATATCTGTTTCTAATATAATCAAAAAAGAAAGCCACATCCTGGGTAAGTTGAATTTTGAAGCCCATAGTAACATATAATGTTGTTGGTGGTTTTCGTCTATACAACACAGCTCTTTGAGTACATTTTGGCTATTGAGAGATCAATCACATCTCTAAACGAAAGAAAAGAGATGCCCATATAATGTTGTATATATATATATATATATATATATAGGGAGACATATCTAGTGAGAACTACTGCTTATAGTAAGAAGTGATGATCATCAAGTTACTTATAGCATTTTCTTTTACCCACTAAGGGTTGTTTTCTAACATAAAAGGTACATAATATTTGCAAAAATGACATCACCCTTTTTTTTTATTTTAAATGATACTCGAATGCTATAATTTTCTGTGCAACTTATAATATTTCTCTCCACCCACTGATGGTAGTTTACTTGGGGGGGGGGGTCATTTCTTCAACTGAAATATAAATACCATAGTTTTAAAAACCATGCAGGCCGGCGAACTGGTTAGGCTATCGACCATATTCCATGTACTGGTCCTAGGAGCTTAGAACTGGTCAAATCCAGTCAAAAACTGGTCAGGCTAGTGAGAACCAGCCCAAAAAACGATCACAGGCTGGTCATATTTATGTGGAGATTAGTATTTTACATATTTTATATTTTTTAACTTAATATGTACCACTTGTCCAACTTCTAAACTGATGAACTAGTGATAATACTAGTTCAATAACTGATATGATTTTTAAAACTCTGATAAATAAACAATTTTTATAAAATTGATAAAGCAGTTTTTTAGATACTCAAATACTATAGTTTCCTAAACCATTTGGAATAGTTTCTTTTATCCACTAAGGATAACTTTCACCACATACTAAAGATAGTTTCCACCGCATACTAAAAGATGGTTTCCACAACTGTAGCAGTATTTTTTATCTTAACCTTTCAACTTTAATCGAACGGTTCAAATTAGAAGTTCTTACCAAAAGGTATTTCTGGTTAGATATTTTCCTCTGTGTGTGTGCCGCAATTGTGCCCATAAGTATGGACCCTCTTGTTTTATCGTGACAATTTTCTACAAGTTTGCGCCTAGTAGCCTAGCACACAAATACTTGTGTTTAGCTACTCTAGGATAAGATTCATCATCATACCCAAGGTCTCATTCATAGTATAGATTTTTATATTTTTATGGTTCACTGATGAGCCCATTGATTGCTTGTAATAGGACCTAACTTAATAAAGCCTTGTTTCTTATATTTGCATATCCTGGAGGGGGAAAAAAATGGTGAAACCAGTGGTCATAAACAAGCAATAAAACCGCAGTTACGGTCACAATTGCAATTGTAGTCGCGGTGTCACGGTATCGGGGTGTCACGAATGATATTTTATATGGTGTGGTTGTTGCGGCATGATTTTTTAATTCTTTTACACAACAAATATCAGCCAATATCGGTAAAATATGGGCCGATATTCAAAATTTCGCCAACATGACAACGATAAATATGTGATTTTTTTGAAACAACTATATTTATTTTCAGAATTTCATGTCGCGGCTGACCCAAAAACCTCAAAATTGCGGCCAATACGCAATTGCGGTACCGATATTTCATTGTATGGTCATAAACCCTCTAGCTTCTAGTGTTGTTCAACAGTTTGAAGCGGGAAGGAAGCCCAAAGACTAGCAATTCAAAAAGTATATCTATTGATGATTATGTAAAATGTACTGTCTTTCACATCTATTTCTCATCTTAAGGTCTATACATCAAATTTTAAAAGCATAAAAATGATTATGTATGTATTTATTTTATTTTTTTCCAAACTATATAACTTGGGCTAAATTTAGAGAGGTAAGCACTAAGAACTCTACATTGAACTAAAGCTGATGATCTTTTTTGGTAATTAAAATTTCATGAATACCAAAATTTCACAAGTCAAGCCACTCAATTTTTTCCTCATCGTAGTAGTGCTTGAAGTCTAATCTGCTTGTACAAGTAGGTCCTGAAACTGGCATATGTTATCATGATAAGCTATAACAGCTGCTTCTAGTTGTCCGCTAAATAGTACTAGATCTTTGATTGAGTTCCTGATCTCATACCTAAGAAGGTCATAAGTCATAACCCTCAGTCATGTAAACCCAAAAAGTTGAATCAATAACTTTTTACATTCTTTCCTTTCCCCTTCATAATATCATCCTTGATGTTGATTCATTTCTCTCAACCCTAATTCACATAAGCTAAGGTCATCAATCAGGTTGTTAGAGGCTCCTAGACAACAGGATGAAGAAGGAGAAAGAGACTAGGAAATCCAACTACATTCTCTTCTCTCTATGTTTGTGTGTGTGTGTAGATGTACATACATGCATACGTAAATTGATCGGCTAGCTAAAACAAAAATTAATTCTAGTCGACTGCTTGCTACTAATGAAGAACTGATCATCTTCAATTAGTGAGTTAATTTGATTAACTTTGGCATCAACTTTACTTGTAAAGCCAACTACAAATTTCCTTGGTTACATACTGCACAATCATAGTCAGTACTTGAGAGAAACACAGTCAATGAGAACAAATGCATCTAACCTTGCATAGATCTGAGACATAGCAAGTAGAAGATTTTTATCACTCATATAAAGAGAATCAACTACAGACAGCATATAACTGTCGTACTCTTCCAAGTGTGTCTATTTATGTGCAATAATGACACATAACACAACTAAATTCTTTGCATTCTTAAACCAAACGTGAAGTACACTGAAAGAGAAACTACATCCAGCCACATATTTCAAACTGTAAGAACTTCATATCCCTATGACACCACCAATGGTCAAAAAATTGCTGCCAAGTGCTAACAAAACATCCAACCCGAAACATACTATTTAGTTAGAATGCAAGAAAAAGTTGCTGTTACTGTTTCAGCAAGGCAGACATGAGGTATATGTGGAATATCACAATGTTATCAGTCTAAAGAACACTCACCAATGATATACTGAAGAATGCAAGTCATCTAGTCTCTCTACCATCAACACTTACAACAACCAAACCAATGAGCCTGCAGTTGGAGTGTTTGGTCGTTTGGGCATAAAATTCAATATATCGTCGTCCCTATAGTGCCACCCCTAACTGCCATTGCCCTAGCAATTAGAATGCTAAACAGAGTTTTCCAAAGCCAACTTTCAAAATAAGCTTCATACTCAAACCAGAAAGTTCATGGACTTTTCCTACACACTCACTGACCCTCACTCTGAATTTATCACCCAAAAATCCGGTGGACAGCAGGCAGTACCTAATGCATGCTCCGCTGACCTATGTTTTTTATTTTTTGTGGAGGCAGGGGGTTAGGGGACACTCTCTAGTATCTATACTCTAGTGAGCACAAGCACACTATAATATTAGTCCCTGTATTTTAGAAGTGGCAAATGGGTTAGTCAATTTGGGTTGGATTAAAAATTGGCTCTACTATGCAATTAGGTTGGTTTAGGGTTTGGGTTGAGTGTTCTTTTAGCTCATGTCCAATTTCGGTAACAATTATTCGGATCGGATTCATGTTGGGTTGGGTCATCTAGCTCAAGAAAATAATGGGCTGAGTCTAGGCCCATTGAACCTTTTTTTTTTGGGTTCGGGTCTAAGGTCTTATTAGGTTTGGATCAGGTCAATTCAATTTAGAATTCGACATTGATTGATATTAATTCAATATTATAAATAAATTGAATTTTGTGATTTATTATTATAGTAATTAATATCATGATATATGTAATGATATAACAAATTGTTATCATAACATATGTAATAATAATAATAAATTATTATTATTATAAGTATTAGTATTATAGTTATTGTTATAAATAAAATTATAAATATGATTATGTATATAATTATAAATATTTTTATGACTGTTATAATAATTGTAATTATCATATTAATTATAATAATTATTGTTATTATTACCATATTTAGAAATATAATAATCATTATTATTATTAGATATACAAATGTAAATTTTATTATTGTTATTATAATAATATATATTATAATTATTACCTTTATAATTATAATTTTTATGTTTATAATAATAATAATAATAATAGAAATTTCTATGATATAATCTGATCGATGCTAATTTGATATTAATATAACGTGATCAGAACAATCTTACTAGTTTTATTTTATTTGTTATTATATGGGTTGCATATTATTTTTGTTATGTAAAATTTTATTAGTAAGATAGTTCATTAATGTTTATATGAAGTAAAATGTTACATTTGTGGATTGAATTTGACTATAGTTTGGATTAGGTTTGGAATTATATCCGAATATGGGTTGGGTTCGAATCGAGTCATTTCAAGTTGTGTAAGTTCAACTCAAGTTAGGTTATTATTGAGTTTTTGTCCAAGTATGGGTTGAGTTCGGACCGGATTATTTTCAGTTTGAGTCCTTTAGATGTTGATCATTATCGGATTAGGTAAATTCAAGTAAATTTTTTATCAATTCGGGTTGAGATCGGCTTTAAATTTTGTTGTCCAAATTGGATTTTGAGTTGAGTCAGCTTTGTCAAATCTACTATATTTTACTTCCTTCATTTTATCTTTAACTAGCCTCATCTACCAAAGAGAAAAACTGTGGAGGGGCAAATATGAAAATGAATACCATCAATAGGGTTGCCTGCTTAATGCCTACACACAATGAAGATTCAAAAAGTAGCAAAGACTTGAGAATAAACATGTGACCTTACTTCCAACCCACAAAAATCTCTTTGACTAGACCTTTGGCTCGAAGAGCAAAGCACGAATGGAAAAAGCTAAAATAATTCTCCTTTCAAATTGACTCTTGGGCATGAAGCACACCAATAGAGAACAAAAATCACACAAACATAGCAACGTAATTCACAAAACTATTAATCAAGATAAAATTAAATATAAAAGGCTTATGCAATTTTTTCCCATAGATTGGGGAATCAATTCATTCATAACATGGGTCAAAGATTCTTTTATCTAGAAATATCAAACATCATAGTTCAACGCCTCCCCTCATTTTTTTCATGAAGATTTAGCGCAAGAGTTCCTAGTAACCATATCTTTGATTAGATTTTCATCAAACGCTTTATGTGTGTACCCCAACTCACCAAATGAAACCAACATATGAATCGTTCTGTTGAGTTCAAACCGCAAACTCAAATCAAAATTGAATCTAATAAACCTCAAACTTGAAATCAAAATTAGGGCTTCAAGATTAGTCAAGTTCAAATCAAAAGGTAATTGAACTTACCCGCTAAAAACGTGTTGCTAGAGCTTGGAATTCGAACGCAATGTACAATCAATGTGTAGGTTATGCCCTAGAGGAGCAATAAGATGAAAATTGCAAAAGATGGGTGGATGGTTGAAGATGGAGAAGTCAGATGGCCTCAAAGGGGAGTAGCTCAATGCAAGTAATAAAACCGTGGTTACGGTCGTGGTATTACGGTATCAGAGTGTCACAAATGATATTTTATATGTCGTGGTTATTGTGGCGTGATTTTTTAATTCTTTTACATAATAAATATCGGCCAATATCAGTAAATATCGGCTAATATCGGTAAATATCGGCTAATATCGGCCAATATCGATAAACTATCGGCTAATATTCGAAACTTTGCTGATATTGTGGCGATAAATGTGGTTTTCTGAAACGGCCGCATTTTCAAAATTTCGCGTCGCAGCTGACCTAAAAACCGCGAAATTGCGGTTGATACGCAATTACGGTACCAATATTTTATTATATAGGTCAATGTTGCTAAAGCAAAAGTGTGGTGCGAAGTGTTGGTTGAGGATCTCCTCAATAAAATTTTCCTTCGTACTGAGAATTAAGGGAAAAATTATCTCTACGCCAATAATCTAACTCTCAAGCATCACACTAAGCAAGCATCTACCAACAACCTTTGCCAGATAACTGATCATCATAATTTTGTACATCATCATCATCTACTTACCCGAATAAAAGTTGAGATCATAGTGATTCTAATAAGATAGTATCACTATGGTTAGGTACTAAACAAAACAATTTTATCCTAATGCATGGAAGGATCGTGCTTGGGGCATACTTATAATGACATGGAGCTAAATCATGCATGCTTCATACATCCTATTAAACAATAGATCATACAAAGCATACTCGGATTAACAAGAAAAACAAACCACCTTAGTCATCTCTAGCATCGCAAGTCATTAATCAATCCGATCATGTGACCACACAATTCCATTTATTTTAGAGATTCGAGTGACTCCACCATGAATGCATGCAACATGGCAGCTTACCAAATAGTTTTGAGTGATTATGATGCAGGAGCATCCATTATCCATTATATTAATTTAGTTGTAAATTTTCTCTAAGTTAGAAGGATATAAAAAACTCCTCACTTGGACTAATTAGTTTAACTAAATCCCAAGCCATGAAATCCATGCAAAACTCCAATCCAGCCACCGCTTTTTAACACCTTAGTGGCTCATACCAAGCCAAGGATGGGCTATAGTTCAGGTCCCATAATAGCAGCCACACCTGCACTTTTTTGGGCAGATGTGGGCACTAGCTGCAGCAACAGGTACCTTTTTTGGAAGAAAAGAAACCTATGCTCAAGCTATGATGGAACTTTAGGAAAGTTACTTTCTGCTTTATACTTTTAATAATGTTTTTAGTCTTTAGCATAAAAGCTACTTTTACTTTTAATAATGTTTTTAACTTAGCTTAGCTTATTAACTTGTAAGGAGCCTCCCAAGTCAGATGTATGACATTGGAAAGGTCCCAAACAATTTTGATTTCTCTATTTCATCTAACACAAAGTCAACTTTAGTTTTGATTAGGATTAAATCAATTAAAGTTAGTCTCTTTGACAACTAACTAGTTTGATTAGTTAACCAAACTAGTCTTTTTTTTTTGTTGAGTTGTATTGCAACTAAATGAGACCTAATACTCTCCTATAAGTGTTTGGCTCATACTTGAAGGAAATGCGACTCAGAATTTAACTATCTTATTTCTCTCAGCAGAAATCAATCACTTTCAACTCTAGTGCATGAGTTTGTAGTTTGAATCCTAAAATTTCATAAGATTTATTCTAAGTATTGAAACCTTATGTGGTTCTTGTTAGTATATGATCCAAGCAGGTACCAAGGATCATATTCAACCCATTTTCTTCACCATCTTCTCTATTTTCTTATTCGGTTATCCCCCATTGATAACCACTCTCCTAACTTGATCCAATTTGTATTGGCATATGCATTATATTACACTTAACACAAGCTAAGTAACAAAGGGCATCCTATCCTACCACCAATGAACATATATACCAAGGACATTTGGTCCCAGTACAATAGAAATATATAATGTGATAAAGGAGCATTCACCATTATTTGTTGAAAGTTATAAAGAGTAAGAATAGATACTTTTTCTCTCTTTTTCTGATGTTATACACGGATACACCTTTATATAGGCAGAAGATAAGAAAAAGATATACTCAACCGTAACATACTCCTAAAAATCCTAAAAAATAGAAAATAACAGATCCTAGGAAATAGGCAGCCCCTTATTTCTGCTGAAACTTTATTCTCCTAATATCTAGTAAATTAACGACTAGATTTATTGACCTTTTCTACACTCCCCCTCAAGTTGGTGCATAGATATCAATCATGCCCAACTTGCCAACAAAAAACTTAAAATTAGACTTGAATAAACCTTTTGTAAGAATATCTGCTATCTGTTGAGTAGTGGTTACAAATGGTAGACATATCACTCCCTCCTCAAGCTTCTCCTTTATATAATGTCTATCAGTCTAAATATGTTACATTCAATCATGTTGAACTGTATTCTATTCAATGCTTATGGCTGCCTTGTTGTCACAGTACAACTTCATAAGCTTGCTTACAGATAGATGTAACTCTCTCATAGTCCGCCTGAGTCATATTAGCTCACAAATCCCCTGAGGCATGCTTGAAATTCAACTTTTGCACTGCTCCTTGTCACCACACTTTGCTTCTTGCTCCTCCAGGTGACTAATATATGTACAATAACCAAAAGTAGACTTCCTATCTTTAATTGATCCTGCCCAGTCTGCATTAGTGAAAGCTTCAATTCCCCTCTGCTCATTTTTCCTGAAGAAAAAACCTCGCCCAAGTGACCCTTTTAAGTACCTGACATTCTTGTATGCAGCATTCAGGTGTTCTGCGCGTGGGGAATGCATAAACTGACTAACCAAACTAACACCAAAGGCAATGTCAGGACGAGTATGGGAAAGAAAAATTAACCTTCCAACTAGCCTTTGATATCTAGCTGCATCAATAGGCAAGACTTTCTTCATACGCCCTTAATTTTGCATTAGCATCTACTGGTGTATCCACTGGTTTACAATCACTCAAACTAGTTTCGTGAAGAAGATCTACCACATACTTCCGTTGAGTCACCATAATACCTTTTCTTGATTTGGCTACTTCCATCCCCAGAAAATATTTCAGAGCTCCCAAGTCTTTGATTTCAAATTCTTTGGTTAATCCAGCTTTTAAGCGATCCATCTCTCTCAAATCATTCCCTATAACAATGATATCATCCACATACACAATTAGCACTGATATTTTTCCATCTCTTAAGTGCCTTGTAAACATTGTATGGTCACCTTAGGCTTGAGCATATCCTTGTCTCTTCACAGATCTAGTAAAATTTTCAAACCAAGCCCGAGGAGACTGCTTTAAACCATAAAACGCCTTTTTCAGCTTGCACACCTTCGAGCCAAACTTCTCCTGAAAGCCTGGCGGTGGTGTCATGAATACCTCTTCTCTTAGGTTGCCAATAAAAAATGTATTTTTTACATCCAACTGGTACAAGGGCCAATCAAGGTTCGCAACAACAGATAGAATAATTCAAATGGTATTTAGTTTTGCCACAAGAGCAAATGTTTCAGTGTAGTCAAATCCATAGGTTTGTATAAAGCCCTTTGCCACCAACCGTGCCTTGTATCTCTCAAGAGTGCCATTAACCTTGTTTTTCAAAATGAATACCCACTTACATCCAACAAGAGACTTTCCTCTTGGTAAATTGACAACTTCCCACGTCTTATTTTTCTCAAGAGCACTCATTTCTTCAAGGATTGCCTTCTTCCACTCTGGAAAAGCTACAACATCCTGAACATTCTTAGGAATTTCTACAGAAGATAAATGAGTGGAGAAAGCGGAGAAGGAGGGTGAGAGATATTTAAATCAAACAAATTTTGATAGTGGATATGAAGGATGACTAGTACAGGATCTTGTTCCTTTTCTAGTGGCAATAGGAAGGTTCGAATTTGAACCAAAGGTGCTATCTTGAGATAATTGATTTAAAGGAGAAGGGGAGATACTTATAGAGGCAGGAACTAGCCCCGGTATTGATTCATGGCAATGCAAAGCGCGTTTGAAATCTTCTCTTTATGAAGAGTTTTCCTGGAGTATATCTGCCCAAAGTGTCTGTTAGTCTTAAGGCCTTCTTCTATTTCAATGGACCGATCAGATGAAGGAACAATGGAGTCATTGCTTGTTGATTATGAGGGCTAGAAGGTTGGTTTTCATGCTCCTGATTTGAAGGGAGATTTTTTTCAGAATTAGAATGTAAACATGGGCTGCTTCTATTACTTAATTCATTCACCAGCTCCACCCCACTCTTCCTATGTTCCTGCTGATCAGAAACAACATGTGGCTGTGTTTCAAAAAGGTTTTTTTCATTGGTACTACTGGTGGTGAATTCAAGATCCAGATCATGCAAAACTCCTCTTGAAAACAAATCCTCTCTTACAGTCTCCCCCTGAGGATGAGGTTTAAAATATGGTTGTGTTTCAAAGAATTTGACATCTATAGTGATAAAGGTTTTGTGGGAGACGGGATCATAGGATTTATAACCCTTTTTAGTAGGAGAGTATCCCAGAAAGACACATCGTTTGGCCCTAGCATCATGTTTATCACCCTTGTTTTCAAGGATATAGGCTATACAACCAAAAATTCTTACAGCTAAAGTACTAGAAAATCGATTATTAGGAAAGTAATGATTGAAAGTATCCAAGGGCGTTTTAAAATTTAGGACCTTAAATGACATACGGTTAATCAAGTAAATAGCTGTAAGAATGGAATCCCCCCATAAATATTTTGGGATATGAGTGGTGAATCTAATGGCACGAGAGACCTCTAGGATATGTCTGTTTTTACGCTTAACTATCCCATTTTGTTTTGGTGTATCATTACATGAGCTTTGATGGACTATTCCCTTGTTTAATAAGAAATTTCCTAGTGTTTCATTGAAGAATTCTCTTCCATTGTCACTTCTAAAGATTTTAATGGTTGTGTCAAACTGGGTTTGAACCATATTATAAAAATTCCTAAATATATCTGTTACTTCTGATTTTTCTTTTATTAAAAATACCCAGCCCATTCTAGTGTGATCATCAGTAAAAGTAACAAACCATCTTTTTCCTGAAGTGGTTTGGATCCATGAGGGTCCCCAAACATCACTATGTATGACAGTGAATGGTGCGGTGGATTTATAGGGTTTGGTAGGATAGATAGATCGATGATGTTTAGCCAAAGTGCATATTTCACATTGAAAAATAGAAGGATTTTTATTAACAAATAGTTGTGGAAACAATTGTTTTAGATATTAAAAACTGGGATGTCTTAATCGAAAATTCCACAACATTATTTCATGATCATAAGAACCATAAGTAAACTTAAAACATGAATTATGAGCAGAGGGTCCAGATTTCTCGAACTGATAGAGTCCGTCAACCTTCTTAGCATTGCCAATCATCCTCCTCGAAACTAGATCCTAAAATTCACAATATGAGGAATAAAAATTAACTCGACATTTAACGTCACTAGTCAACTTACTAATAGAGAGTAGATTGCAGGACAATTTAGAAACATGAAGGACATTATCAAGAGATAGTAAAGGAGCGAGTTGGATAGATCCTATGCCAGCAACAACAGAGAATGATCCATCTGCAACCCTGGTTTTGTTATTTCCAGCACAAGAACAGTAAGATTTGAATAATTAGGAGCAATTTTTCATATGATCTGTTGCTCCAGAATCAATTATCCATATAGGTGTAGGCATGACATTATAGGAGATGGGATAGCTTATAGTACCTTGGTGAGCTAGAGAACAGGAAGAACTAATAGGGAACTGTGAGGATTGAAGAATTTTCAGGAGATGCTCTACTTGTTCTTGAGTTTTATCTGTAGTGATTTGCGTTGCTTTACTATCAGAATTTTTCCTTGAATTAGGTGGTTTCAAGTGAGGATGTAGTTTCCAGCACTTTTTCCTAGTATGTCATGGCTTTCTGCAGTGATCACACCATGGCTTCTTCCGCCTCTCATCATCTGTACTAGACCCATGTGTAATCAGAGCAGAGCTCTCCAATTCTGGACCAGTAGTCAATTGTTGAGCGTGCAACATAACCTTCTTCCGAGCCTCCTTTTGCCTTAGCTCTGAAAATACTTCTCGTATGCCTAGCAGCAACTGTCTTCCCAAGATTCTTCCTCTTACTTCATCTAAATTGTGGCTGACTCTAGCTAGGATCATATAAACCCGATCATTCTCTTCACGCTTCATAAATCGAGCACAGTCCTTCAAATTCTCCCACTTGTCATCATAACATTGATCTAATTTCTGCCACCAAGTTACCATCTCATTATAGTAGGTTGTTATATCTCTGTCTCCTTGTTTTGAACGCCACAGTCTAGACTTTAACTCAAATATTTGAGATGAGTTCTCTAGATCTGAGTATGTGACACGAATGAAGCCCCAGATTTCCTTTGCGGTTTGCATAAACATGTGTGGTTTTCCAATAGACCCTTCCATTGAAATAAATAGCCACGCACTCACTAAGGAGTTTTCAGACCTCTAGGTTTTAAATTTGGTGTTATTCTCCTCTGGTTTTTTCTCCTCACCAGTGAGATACCCAAGCTTACCATGTCCGTCAATGGCTAATTTGACAGATTGTGCCCATTCTAAATAGTTTCTTCCATTCAATCTATAAACTGTGATCTGGAAGGATGAGGGAGCAGCAATACTGTCATTGCTGTTGGTTGTCATGAGAGTTAGCTGGGGTCTCTTTGGATGATGCCATTTTTCCCAGCCTAGTTTTTTCTGGTTTCTACGGCTTTGATACCATGAAAGTTATAAAGAGTAACAGATACTTTTTCTCTCTTATTCTGATATTATACACGGATACACCTTTATATAGGCAAAAGATAAGAAAAAGATATACTCAACCGTAACATACTCCTAAAAATCGTAACAAATAGAAGATAACAGATCCTAGAAATAGGCAGCAACAACTTCTAATATTCTGCCCCTTACTTAGTTTAACTAACTGAAACTTTATTCTCCTAATATCTAGTAAATTAACGACGAGATTTATTGACCTTTCCTACATTTTTAATTAAAATTATGATGATTTGGTTGTCCTAATCGCACATCAAGGGTTTTTTTTCAAGGGCAAATTCATTTAAGGAGGACTACATTATGAATAATGTGTCATCCTTGCATCAAGGAGGAGGGTCCTTAAGCATTAAAATACCACTACACCAGCAGTAACTGTCCCACGTTTTGGCTACAGCAGCAACGACCAAGTTTGGCTTAAAAATTCATGTTTAGGGCTGAGTGTAGGACTAAGTTGGCAACAACATTTTGGGAGTTTCATGGCCTTAGTTTCAGCCTTTAATCAAGGCTTAATATGGGGATCGACCATGTCATAAGGTCACACATTAGCCTAGATTAATTTTCCTAAGTTTGGAGGCAATAAAAACCTCACTTTAAAAAAATAATAATTTAGCTAAGTAGGCAAGCCACTAACTTATCCAACTTTTAGATGGCTACAATAAGGTTAAAAATGGCTAACACTTCAAGCCAAAAATATAGCAGTTGTAGCTGCCATTTCAGCTTGTCTAGTCAGCAGGTGGGGGTCACTTTCGGGTATTGTTGGGCATGGAATTGGATGAACAATAGCTGCAACTGGCAGTGGTTACTGGCTACAAAAGTAGCTGATGACATATTCAGTCCAGTCTGATCATGGTAGAATATGACAGTAATTTGGACAACTGTTGGGTTGATGGAGCATAAAAATTCAAGGCTATTAGGATAGCAGCAGAAAGTATAGTGTTGGTAGGAATTTTTGGAAGGAATATCAGGTTTAATTAGCTCATGCTTGTATTCTAAATGTTCCACAAGAAAGACTACAAGTCTGGCTTTGCTTTTTTGGTAAAATAGTCATGCCTAGCTATTTGTAAAATAATCCTGCCTCACCCACATGGACATTGATGCCGAAGGGCTGGTACAAGGACTACAACATTCACCACAGTTAGTCACTTGATGCCATGGGACACCAAAACCACCACCTAAGTAACCTAACACTTAAGTATTGATATGCTTTAATAGATTATAAGTGTAGAAGAGTAGGAAAGACACCAGAACATCATAGGTCTGCCCAAAGGTGAATATATAAAAGGCTTCCCATCCCACTAACTTCTGACTAGCTAATTTGAAAGTTGGAGAAAATGGGCTTGAATAAACTCTTCTTATTATTCATGAATAGTATTTATAATAGTAACATTCAACACAAACCAATTATACTTACTATTCTACAATGGTATTTATGGTGGTAACACCTAACACAACCCAGTCATATCTAGTTATTTAATCTAAGTTCTTCAAGGTTAACTCAACCAAACTCAAAGACTAAGGTTAAGGTATGATCAAGGACTAAGGTAAAACCTCAAATATGTAAAACTATCCCAGAGGACCAGTGGACCGGTCCTATAAACCAGTTGGTTTGGAAACTTAAACAACAAGAAAATCATCGCAATAGAGGAACCAGTCAATTGGTATAAGGGAACTAGTAGACTAGTCCAACTCAAGCCCTTAACCAATTAACTTGTGACAAGTTGAGACCAAACAAATAAACAACGGATTAACCATTTGATTAGTAGGCCAAAGCTAGTGAACTAGTTGACTGGTTCTGCCCCCTACCTATTGACTTGTTTCACCGGGAAACCATGTAAATCAAACACATGCAAATTCTAACTTCAATCCAAACACTCCCTTTATACCACGATGCTACCTAAATTCATAATAAAAACGATCAATGTGTTAAACCTATGAACATGCTTGAGAACTAAATCAAACCACCATATGTGCTCACATTTGCCAAATTCATCATGAAGGCTAAAAATGGCCAAACATGTTTTCATACTCATACATAGCATATTATGCAAATCAATCTCTTGCTAAACTACCAATAAACTCATGGAAATACTTGTCATGCTTAAATACAAAACTAAACATGTCGAGCCTAGGAGGTTGAGCTTTATACACATACAAAATCTTATTCAAAATACTTATATACATGCTATACATCAACTGCTTATTTTCAACAATAATACATATAAAGACCAAGTCATTCATGCAAATACAACACAACTACATGATAAGATCAGATTTGATTTACCTCTAAAAAAGCTAACCACCAAAAGATAAGAGAAATAACACCCTAAGCTCAAAGCTCCACAACTTGAGTTTTTTGAGTACCTTACAACACAACCCTTTTTCTAAGCATAAAAAATCTGAAAAAACTTAAAAGAAGTTTAAATAAAACAAAATTCAACCTCCTCCCAAATTTAGAGAGCAAAGTGGAGATAATGAAGGCAAACTCAACCTTTTTCAATATCTAACTTGGCCTTGCTTAAGAAAAGAAAGAGAAAACTAGGAGGAGGATTAGGAGAGTGTAAGGGAAATGAGATGAAGCTTGGAGATGAACAAGGGATGGGTATGGCTCGCTGGTGAAGAAGAGCAAGGCAAGGAGGAGGAAGGATCTTGTTTGTGAGAGAGATGGCCAGGTTGTTCTTAAGATCAGCAACTTGCTGACTCAGATACCCCCACCACCTTTGCCCCCTTATCTTAGGAGGAGGAACGCAATGAAGAAAATCATCTTTAACAACTTTGTTCATAAAGCCCTTTCCCTTCTTCTTCCTATTTAGGGGCCCAATACAAGGGGAGAATGTGTGCACTTCTTTAAGAGCCTCTTTGAAAGCCTTGTACTAAGCAACCAAACAGAGAAGGAAAACAATGAATCCCATCACCTATTATACATTCCCTAAGACAACACTTAGGATTTTTGGTTAAGAAAAATACACTAAAGAGGGAGTTATGAACTGTGAGGAATGAAATCAGTATCCCCAGCTCTTAGGTCCCCTTTTAGTTGATAATTAGAGAAGACGAGAGAGGGAGAGGTGTTGGAAAACCGAGAACTTGAGTGCTAGAAGTAGGGGTGAAGTAAATTAGGGGCTAAAGCAAAAATGATCAGCAAAAAGAAAACAAAAGAATAAAGAAGGAGAAATCAGCTGAGCAGCTTCTGCTGTTGTTTCACATTAGAAATGGGCAAGGAAAGAGAGGAGAGAGGAAGATGAGTTGACAAAGTGAAAAAGGTGAAAAATATCTTAAGATTTTTAGCTAAGTAAATTGAAATAAAGCTCCAAAATTGTGAAAATAATGCCACAACACCTCTGAATGTTTATTAACGCGAAAATATTGTAAACAAAAGGTTTTATGAATATTGGATCGTAAATTGAATCAAAACAGAGGCAAAACCAGAATTTCTGGTTCAAGTAGTTGAGCGGTTGAACAAAACCTGGTGGCCACCAGTTGACTGGTTTGTCCCTACTAATCAACCAGTCCCTATCATTTCACTGGTATTTTTGGGCTGAAAGAGTAGATCCTGCATGAGCTAGTTGAATGGTTTGTGCATTAACCAGTTAGCTAGTTCTCCAATGGACCATATTTATCATGCATTTTTCAAAACCTGTCCAAACTCAAACTCATTTTATATTAAATGCATATTTTAAGATATTTTTATAGGGGTTTTAGGACAGGATATTACACAATGTCTTAAAAGATTATGAAAACACTAAGTACACTGGGAGAAAAGGGCTTTGAAGGGCCTAGTATTTGCCCTTTCCATTTAGCTGTTAGCATGGATCATTGTGTTATGGTCAAACTACATAAGACAGTGACAACATGGTCTGTAGGGATCATTCCTGACCTAGGTTTTATGAGGTTCACATTCATGTATTGACAGGCTGCCTTGTCCGTGACAATGGTTGACAAGAACGTCATTCAAATACAAGGTGAAAAAAGATATAAAAGACAGAAAAATTCAGATAGTAGCTACAGCAGGAGCTATTTCCTTTTAAATTGTGAAGTGGACATAATTTCAAGACTAGTTTTTAGCTTATCAGGTCATGAAAATTTTGCCAAAACAAAGGCCTCTGAAGGTTTTTTTTCATTATTTAGTGCTTGTTTGGTTTTACTTAGGAAAAGTAGTTTTTAAATTTTTAGATAATTAATTATAAAAAGTAATTATAGATAAAAATAAGTGTTTGGTTTTACTTCTAATAAGTAATTATAAAAAAGTGATTAGGAAAAATTACTTTCTAAAAGTAATAATCTATAAGTAATTTTTACCTATTTTTTCAAACTACTTCTACAAACCTTGCGGTACGGTATTTTTAAAAAAAAAAAATTGTTCATTTCCCCCACCCCCGCGTCTCTTTCTCCATTCTGGTAAACCGAGCATCTCTTCCTACCCTCTCCTCAGTCTCCATTTCTATTGCTCGCTCGGTTCTATCGCCATTTTTTTTGCTCAATTTCTCCATGTTGTAGCTCCCGGTCGGCATCTCCAAATTTTCGCTTGATCTTTGACGTAGATTGTAGATATCTATAATTGTTGGGCTTCGATTGTGCTTCATCTTACAAACATGACGGAACTTACCGAACTGTAAGCATTTTGCTTTGTTGCTTCTCTTCTGTTCTGTTATTGATCGATTGCTTCGTGCATCTGATTTGAGTCCATCATCTCTCTCTTCTTCGAGCTAATAGGTGGTTGGGTGGCAATTCCCTCACTGGATCTTTGTAGCTCCCGGTCGGCATCTCCAAATTCTCTCTTCTTCGTGCGTCTGACAAGTCACGAGATGGAATTACAGAATACAGTCTGGTTCTGGTCTCTTAGAAATTGTTGATTTCTGGTTTGAAGGAGAGGGCAAAACAAAGGAAAACAAAACCGCGGTACTAATCTACCGCATCTGCATTATGTACGTATGTATTGATGGATGGATGCCTTTGGACTGTGGCTTTTTTCCTTTTTTCTCCCTCCAGCTAGACTTTAATTCTCTGATTGACGAGGGCATATTCGATTGGACGCACAAGGCGGTTTGGTGTGGTATTATTTCAAGGAGGTGAATTTTGCGTTAAAAAAAAAGGAAAATAAAAACGTAGGTCAGTTATTACTAATTACTTTACTCTTTTGTTTCAAGGTCGGGACCGTGTACTAAGTAAAGTAGTTAGTTTTTGTATAGAAGTATACACAAGTAGAGCATTATATTAAATGGATCATGAGTAGGTAGGTTGGATGACAATTGTAATTTTGTGTGGACAAAGTTAACTTATTACCTCGTTACTTGGGTACTTTGACAAGTCTGAAGGAACTGTAAGTAAAGATTACTACTTCGGCTCTCCATTATCAGACTACTGTGTTTCAGATTATGGGGATATATAGTGCAACTCTCTTAACATCTAGAGAAAGACAGTTTGATCCACTATAGCATCCCTAGCTCAAGCAATCAAAAAATTTCCTATGCAGCTTCAGCATATGTTGATGACCTTGGAAACTACCATGGCAGGTACATCTAGAATAACAATGATGATTCATCTCTTGTAAACACAACCAAGCCTTCAACTTCCTATTCCTCCTTGGTAAAGGGGTATTTCAAGGATGAAGGCGGCATAGCTTGCTGTTACAAACTCTCTGACATAGAAGCAGCTACTACAAACTTCTCAAGGATTGTAGGAAAAGGTAGCTTTGGCCACATGTATTATGGCAAAATGAAGGATGGGAAAGAAGTAGCTGTTAAACTCATGACATATCCAACAAGTCAGGGGACCAAGCAATTCGTTACTGAGGTGTAATCTGACTCATATAGCTGGGGGAATACCCCTCTACTTTGTATCTGATTTTGTTGAGAGAAGGCGATGAGCAAGAGTCAAGTTTACTTCATTAACTGGATAGCAGACTGCAGGTTGCCCTGTTGTCAAGGATCCATCATAGGAATTTGGTCCCTTTGATTGGATATTGTGAAGAAGCAAACCAAAGAATGTTGATTTATGAGTATGTGTACAACGGGACCTTGAGAGATCATATACATGGTTTGTTTATTGCATAATATCAGCTTTGATCATTGTCACTATTTGAGTTTTAGATGTTTGTAAATTTTATAAAGTTTGTTTAGTGGTTCATAAATTTTTTTAATAAGTTTATAATTTTTATTTTACAATTTTTAGTACTTTGTAATATCTTTATATTTTTTTATACTTTGTAATGTTTCATATGCTTTTTAATATTTAATATTACATAATTTATATAATAATTATTATCAAAAGATATATATAGGAAGATAAAAATTAAAGATGGAAAATAAAAAGTAAATTTATAGAAAAATAAAAACCAAACACTAATGAGGTACAATAATTAGTTTTTTGGTATTAATCACTTATTCAATAAAAGTAAAAACAAACATATATTTTACTTATAAAAGTACTTTTTAAAAAGTAGATTTATAAAAGTAATTGTGATTTAAAAGTAGTTATTAAAAATAAGTAATACCAAACGAGAGCTTAGTAATTTGCACAGCTTATGATGTGGTTGACTTGCTGACGTGGGTTTGTTTTCCATGATTGTCCTTCTTTGGCTGATCTCTTGGGAAAAGGTGTATTGGAAGAAGAATGTGAAGAATTTTTTTGTCAACTTTGGAAATTGTGCCAATTCTCATGTTTGCTTTTCTTTCCAGTGCTTATTTGCTGATTGTTGACTATATTGGACAGGGTCGTTCAAGTTACTCAGCGAACATGTGGGAGGTAAAGGATTCTCGGGGACCAAGCGGTATTTTGGTGACCTTGGGAAAACTGTAAGTATATATTTATTGATATTCTCTCATGTTAGTCTATACATTTTCTAATCATGTGGAGACTGGGGATTTTGCAGTTGAGAGCAACTGGGTCAAATATACTTTTCGTGGCAGTAACTGAAGTATCAGATTCTGTTCTCAAGGGAGCAGAGAGTAGTGGATTTGATGGAATGGTACACCCCCCTCCCCCCAAAAAAAAACCACACATGCATGCAAAATTTGTCAACTTGATTTTTTTTTTTTTCCTTACGTTCTATGTATCATCAATTTTTTGAGTGATGGCATCAAAAACTATCAGTTGCCTTACTCATTGTGTATTTTAAATTTTTTTCCTTTTCTCTTAAGTGTGTCTCTGTGTGACTTTGTGTTTAGGTGACTGGATTTCACCAAGGAATACTGAAATTATCGATGGAACCATCAGTGCTGAGAACAGCTTTTATGGAAGGGGGGCCAGTAAGGAAAATCCAGCTTGACCAGAGTCCTGGAGTTGACGAGGTAAACTCTTATGATGCCTATGTCATACCTTTGCATGTGAAAGCTGAGAAAACCATTTTTTTGGTTATTACCGTGCACTTGAAGTGAGCACTCAATTTATTTGGGATTAAAGGACTGACAAGCAATACTAACGTCCGTTCAGTGATTTCTTTTCATACTTATTCTTAGCGTCTCTCAAATGATGATTTTTATGATACGTTGGTTAGAATCATTTCTACTTGGTTAGTAAATGGCAATGATGTGGTGCATGATTATGGAAGTTTGAAATTGGGGATGTCATTTTATTTGGACCATCAACTATATGCTTAAGACATTGAAGGAATTCCATGTAGTCAATTTTCAAGGGACGCTGTTACCTCTGATTTTGTTTGTTGCTTCAGTGTTACACAAGTTTTACAAGCCATTTTGTCCAATAGTTATATCCTTCGTCTAGTAAGATGATGTTCCATATTTATGATCACTGAAATGTATATTTACCACCATAAGATGTGTATTTTGACTATTTTCTCTTTATGAGATGTTCGTTTATGGATATAAAATATGATTTACAGCTATAAGATGTGTATTTATAATGTGTGTATTTGTGCTTTATTATTTTATAAATAAATGATGTCATATGATGTGTATTTACCATTATAAATTATGTATTTTATCTCTGTGAGATGTACATTTACAACTAAGATATATATTTGTTCTAAGATGTATATTCTTTTTAATAAGATGTGTATTTATAACATATGTATTTTTCTCTTATTGTTTAAAAATAAATTATGTATATTTATATCTGGAAGCTGTATATTTTGTTGGATAATATGTGTATTTTGTTAGATAATATGTATATGCTTATTAGATGTGTATTTATGTTATATAATGCGTATTTTTATCTTTGCATCAAAATATATCAATATAGATGTCTATTTATAGAGAAAAATATGGAAAAAAAATTGATATAATTTTTTAATATTTCTAATGACCCAATTTGAAGATAATTTTGTTTAATTTAAAAAAAATTTAAATCCTGTAAGAGCCTGCATGCTGCTGCTACTAGGATTGGCATGCAAACTGCGCCTTTTGTCCATCTTTTACTTTTGAGCAATTTTATTAGTGTGTATTTTGAAGCCAATGATGCTATCTTACTTTTGGACAACTATTCGTTATGCAGTTATACATTGAAGGTTACTTGCAAGCTATGCTGGATACTCTGTATAAGCAAGAATATCTGAGTGTAAGGGTCATCGACAACCAGGTGAGTCTTGTCTGACTTATCTTGGGAAATGGGATTAACTTGTAGAGGACGAAAATGAAAAGCTTAAATTTCTTGTTTCTACTGCTCATAATCTTGCGTTGTAGTACTCCGACAAAATGCTTCTTTCGGCACTGAATAAAATGATTTCGAATGTCAGCACTACATAAGCATCTCTTTACTAGTTTATCTACTAATGACATTACATCAAGAATACACTAGATATTGTACTGCTAGCTAGTTTATCTACTGTATGTGTCCGTTAATGACTGATGCATTACAAAAAGAAAACATTCACACCTGTACGTATTGCAAGCGCCACCCGTTAATATCAAGTTAAGCTGAATGGTGAGTTACGTGCAAACCGGACTATAATTATCTGTCTGTAAGACTGTAAGTGATATAGTAGGCCTGTCTGGGGTTCCAACATGGTCGGCACTGAATAAAATGATTTCGAATGTCAGCACTACATAAGCATCTCTTTACTAGTTTATCTACTAATGACATTACATCAAGAATACACTAGATATTGTACTGCTAGCTAGTTTATCTACTGTATGTGTCCGTTAATGACTGATGCATTACAAAAAGAAAACATTCACACCTGTACGTATTGCAAGCGCCACCCGTTAATATCAAGTTAAGCTGAATGGTGAGTTACGTGCAAACCGGACTATAATTATCTGTCTGTAAGACTGTAAGTGATATAGTAGGCCTGTCTGGGGTTCCAACATGGTCGGTAATGCAAATGGAGAGTGTGCATTGAGACTTGAGATCATTGAATTGGAGGGGCAGAAGGGAATCTGGCGAAGTCTTAATTTGAAAATTTGCCGATAATTCATCACCCAACTTATATGGATTGATCCTGCTGGAGTTCAGTCTTGAAGCTGCTTGCGGAGTTTAAGCAGAGAATAGTGATTGGGAGACTGACGAATATATCCCCCTAAAATTGGCAGGTTATTCTGAAACATTTACCTCCAAGCACTTCTCTCATAAATGAGATCATGGACCGTGTTAAGGAATTTCTTGTTAGCAAGGCGTTGCTGAAGGGAGATTCTTCAACCACTTCCTACTCCATACATCATCTTCGGGGAGAAAAAGTAAGTGCAAGCTACTACGCCTCAACTTTGTATCTCATATTTACTTTCGTGTTTTAGCTTATGAAAGGATTGATGCTGCCTTATGGGGCTTGAGAAATTTTCTGGAACTCATATTTTATGCAGGAGTGGAGAATTGTACCGACAGTAAGGACTTTAAGTGAACATCTATTTGTGAGTTTTGCAATCCGCTTTCTGAGGAAGCAAGCCGGTAATGCTATGGGCAAACTCAAATTAAATGAAAGATGGGAAGGTAAACGTGAAGAAGGGGACACGTCAAGCAGCACTGGAGACGGCCGCAAAGAGGAGCAAAAAGGGCTATTTGTATGCAAATGGGGGATTGAGAAGTTTCTATTCTCAGCGATTTTAGCTTACCTGGACGGGAGATTGTGTCGCAGCATTCCTCATCCTGTTGCAAGGAGGATAGTTGGCGGCTTTTTGTTGAGTTTTCTTGACAAAAATGATTCTGTTTGAGTATCATTTTCGTCCCTCTTGACCAATCTTCTTGGGGTAATTTTGCTGATTATAATGTTCAGCTCTGTATAACCGATTCTAGATGTAAATGATATAATTTTGATCGTCATTTTGAAAATACAAATAAAAATGAAGAATCATATTCTGCGGTGGGATATCCCTTGCTGAATTCCTAATCCTATTGGGTTTTTCCCTTCTCCGCTCTCTTTGGACCTTTGATATTTTGGGGATGGGAGCTTGTAATACCAGCTTACGAGGAAATTTATTTGTATATTTTTCAATCGCATGATCATCATATTTTAATTGGATAACACCTTTGATACAGCCTAGAATTTGCCTAAGATTGAAGACTAAGATTGCTGGGTTGGATCAGCCTCAATGCAGAAGAAGGGGTTGATCGAGATTCAGCAATTAGTCATAACAGACTAAGACAAAGAAGGAAAGAAAGAACAAGATTGAGGAATTGTGTATTTTTATTTTTGCCCGCCTTATCATGCTCTCCCACTACATATACTCGCATAGAACAACAGAAAGTTTAATAAAATGCTAAGCTGGAATTATGGACGAAAGAAAATTACTACTAACTCCTGCTGACATGGACTAACTAGACAACTAACTCCTGTATCAAGGCTTCCCCCTCCGAGAACCTTTGTCCTCAAAGGTTGAAAGAAGGGTAACTTTTGAGAAGATCATGGAGGTATTTCCATGTAGCATCTGAGATAGGTTGATTCTGCCACTTTACCAAAACTTGAGTAGCTGCTGTTTTACCTCGTTTGACCATCTTTCTATCCAACAGAACTTTTGGGTATTTATCTAGAGTAGGATCTCCCATACTGACTGGAACATTAGAAAGGCCCAAGGGTTGGTGACATGCCTTAATTTGAGAGACATGAAAGACATCATGAATTTGAGAGCCTGGGGGCAGCTGAAGTTTGTAAGCCACAGATCCAATCTTGTCCATCACTCTGTAAGGGCCATAGTATTTAGGACTGATCTTATGATTAGGACGACGGATCACAGTTCCCTGCTTGTAAGGTTGTAACTTCAAGAACCTCATCCCCAATTTTAGATTGCCTGTCACTTCTGTGTTTATTTGCCATTTGGACCATTCTATTCTGGGCACGTTGTAAGTGGAACTTGAGAGTCTTCAATACTTCTTCCCTTTGCTGCAAAGTTCTGTCAACTGTAACATTTGATGACTCACCTGGCAGATATGGCAAGTGCAATGGAGGAGACTGACCATACAGAACCTCATAAGGAGTTGAGTGAATAGAGGAATGATAGGTGGTGTTATACCACCATTCTGCCAAGGGTAACCACTTGCTCCAAGTGGCTGGAAAGGCATGGCACATACATCTGAGATAAGTTTCCAAACAACGGTTGACAACCTCAGTTTGTCCATCCGTTTGTGGGTGATATGCTGAGGACCTCAATAAATCAACACCTTGTAACTTGAATAATTGAGTCCATATATCACTTAGGAAAATTGGATCCCTATCTGAAACTATAGAATCTGGAAGTCCATGAAGTTTAAAAACTTGGTCTAGATATGCTTGAGCTACTGTCAAGGCTGTATATGGATGCTTGAGGGCTATAAAATGAGCAGATTTGCTCAGTCTGTCAACAACCACAAAAATGACATCCTTGTGGAATGACGGGGGCAGTTCTTCAATGAAATCCATGGATATAGATGACCACACTTTCTCTGATATTGGCAGGGGTTGTAAGAGGCCTGGGGATGCTGAGGTATCATACTTACAAGCCTGACATATACTGCAAGTTTGCACATATCTTCTAACATCTTTAGTCAGCCCTTTCCAATAAAACATGGCTTTAATACGTTGGATAGTGGCATCCCTTCCTGAATGGCCTCCCAATGGAGAATCATGTAGCCATTGAAGGATGAGAGTTTTTAGGGATGGAGAGTCACCCACTACCAATTTCCCTTTTCTTCTAAGGTGCCCATGTGTCCAAGTATAATGAGGATGAGACTTTGGATCCTTTTGTAAGGCCTGGATGATGGCTTGCAATCCTGCATCAGTAGCCCATGTATTATGCAACTGGTTCCATAAATCAGGGACAGCTCCATCTACCACCAAGGCTAACAACTCAGAGCTCTTAACTCTGGAAAGTGCATCTGCAGCTTTATTTTCTTGTCCCTTTTTGTATTGGATCTCAAAATCAAATCCCAGCAATTTAACAAGAATATTTTGCTGAGCTGGAGTGGTTATTTTCTGTTCCAGGAGGAATTTAATGCTCTTTTGATATGTTTTAATAATAAAGTGCTTGTTTATCAAATATGGCCCCCATTGTTTAATTGCAAACATTACTGCCAGCAATTCCCTCTCATAAGCAGACTTAGATTGATGTAGAGGGCCAAGGCTGTTGCTGATATAGGCAATGGGATGATGATCTTGCATAAGTACTGCCCCAATGCCACTGAGGGATGCATCTGTCTCTACCACAAATGATTTTTTGAAATCCAGAAGTGCAAGTACTAGTGCTGAACACAAAGCATGTTTCAATTTCTCGAAAGCCTGCTGTGCCTTAGATCCCCATGAAAATTGATCCTTTTTAAGTAATTCAGTTAAGGGCTTCGCAATGGTACCAAAATCCTTCACAAATCTTCTATAATAGCCAGCTAACCCAAGGAACCCTCTCAGTTGTTTCAGTGTTTGAGGTTCTAGCCATTGTTGTACAGCTGCCACCTTATTAGGATCAGTGGATACTCCTTCGGCCGAAATAATGTGCCCTAGATACTCCACTTGTGATGCAGCAAATGTACACTTACTTCTTTTGAGATAAAGAACATTAGTCTGTAATAATTGAAAGACTAATCCCAAATGTTGTAAGTGTAACTCTACATTCGGGCTGTAAATCAGGATGTCATCAAAAAAGACCAGTACAAATTTCCTTAAGTAAGGTCAGAAGACATGATTCATAAGTGCTTGAAATGAAGCAGACGCGTTTGTAAGGCCAAATGGTATTACTAAAAATTCATAGTGACCATCATGCGTTTTGAAAGCAGTTTTATAGACATCCTCCTTACACATTCTCAATTGATGGTAACCAGACCTTAAATCCAGTTTGGAAAAGAGAGTGGCACCCCCTAACTCATCCAATAGGTCATCCAATAGAGGTACAGGAAACTTGTCTTTAATAGTTTTATTATTCAATTCTCTATAGTCAATGCATAGGCGCCAAGTTCCATCCTTCTTACCCACCAAAACAACTGGAGAAGCATATGGGCTGACACTGTGTTGTATGATCCCTTTTTCCTTCATTTCCTTTACTAGCTTCTCTATAATATCCTTTTGCAGGGTGGGGTATCTGTAAGGCCTTTTTGTGATAGGTGTAGCACTGGGTATTAATGGAATTCTATGATCAAATCTACCTCTGCTGGGTGGTAAGGTCATTGGTTCTTCAAACAGGGAAGAATATTCATCCAGGAATCTATTAAGGGTTTGGGAAGTTTCACTGGAACCTGCTATGGAAAATAAAGAGGGAGTTACCTCAGTGTCTAGCTGCTGAATTGTGCATAACTGAATCAAAGCTAGTTGTCCTCCTTGTTGTAATACTTTTTGCAGGCCTTTACCTTCTATCATTTTCCATTTGGGGGTGGTAGATCCTCTTAGAACATGCCTCTTACCATTGAGCCTAAACTCCATTCTTAATTGCTGGAAATCCCAAAGAATAGGCCCAAGTGCAGTTAACCACTGAACCCCCAATACTACATCACAAAATCCCAAGGGAAGCACCATACAGTCAGCTGTGAATACAGTGTTATGTAGTTGCCATGAAAACTGCCTACAAATGGCTGATACTTGTAACTTGTTTCCATCAGCCACAGAGACAGTCATAGGTTTAGTAGCTTCCATTTTACACCCTAGCAATTTCACTATCTGTTCATCCACAAAATTGTGGGTGCTCCTGGTGTTTATAAGAATTTGTAAAGCCTTCTTTCCTCGATGCCCTGTTACTCTCATTGTTTGAAAGTGGTGGAATCCATTAATGGCACTAACAGATATGTAAGGTTCCAGGGTATCGCCATTTTCTTCATTTGTTGTGGTTTCTTCCTCTTCCTCTGGTTCATCACTCACATCAACAGCATACAACTGTGTCCGTTTATGTTTAAATTGGTGACCTGGAGTAAATGGCTCATCACAAAAGAAACACAACCCCTTAGCCCTCCTCTCATCCATTTCGGCTGGGGTATACCTTTTGTAAGGTTTGTCAAGTGTTGTAGAATTAGTGCTTCTGTTTGGTGGGGGTAAGTTCCTTTTGGGTAGTTCCAGGAGTGGGGGTAGATTTTGCGATGATGGTGCATAAGAGCTGGTTGGCTTAGGTGGATGCTGGAAAGATTTGGATTGAAGAGATCTCACCTTCTTGTACTGTTGAGCTGATTCAGCTAGCTTCGCAAGCCTGGTAGCTGACTGAATATTCTTGGGATTGAACATTCTAACGTGCATTTGAATTTCCATATCAATACTAGTGAGGAAACAACTGACCTTATATTCTTCGGACAGATCGACTCGGGTAACTATACCCTCGAATCGATCTACATAATCGTCAATACCATGAGTCTGCCTTAATGACATTAGTTTAGACATCGGGTCCTCATATACAGGGCCAAATCGTTCGGCCACTGCAGTAGCATATTCCTCCCATGAAACTGGCTCTCGATTAATCCTGCTTCTCATCATGACATGGTGCCACTGTAGAGCCTTTCCTTCCATGTGGATCGCTGCTAGCTTCACTTTAGCATTCTCATGAGTATTATCCAGGGAGAAAAAATGGTCACACCGATAGAGCCATTCTTTGACCCTTTCTCCATTAAACTTAGGAAAATCAACCTTAGTTAATCTGGTCATAAACGAAGAATGATTGTTTGAGTTACCTCTCTGGTTGTCTCTGTTCCCGGCTCCAGAATATTCCCCGATTTCCACCATTCCCATCGGTTGTTGATTGGCTAACGCCATAATCATGTCACGCAAGCTTTCTATGGAGTTTTTGAGTCTCGCATTAGAGTCTTCTATGCGTTTATTCATGGCTTCCCCCAATTCTCTGAGACTGGTTTGTTGTCGAGTTGCGTCTGCCATTTTTATCGATTAACTAAGCTTTGATACCAATGATACAGCCTAGAATCTGCCTGAGATTGAAGACTGAGATTGCTGGGCTGGATCAACCTCAATGCATAAGAAGGGGTTGATCGAGATTCAGCAATTAGTAATAACAGACTAAGACAAAGAAGGAAAGAAAGAACAAGATTGAGGAATTGTGTATTTTCATTTTTGCCCGCCTTATCATGCTCTCCCACTACATATACTCGCATAGAACAACAGAAAGTTTAATAAAATGTTGAGCTGGAATTATGGACGAAAGAAAATTACAACTAACTCCTGCTTACATGGACTAACTAGACAACTAACTCCTGTATCAATCTTGCAAAATATGATATATAAAATTCAGTGTAATCCCCCGAAAATTTTAAAAGCCTACAATTTATTAAATTACTTTTATTAGGGATAATTTAACTCTTAAACTTATTTAATTTAATTACGTTAAGGATTTTGCTTTTTAAATTTATTTAACTTAATTATTTTGTGGGTTTTAAGCATACCAAATTAGATGTGGGTGTTTAATAAATTAAAATAAATAAATTGTTATTTTACCATACTCATTTTTATTTAAATAGGTTTAAACCATTATTTTCTAAAAGCTGCCTCCTTAAACTAATCCAATAAGATAAATTACTAAAATTTTTGTTCTCTTACAAAAATACTATGACTCACCCCATAATTCATTTTAATTATTTTCTTCCCTAATTATCTTCCTTAATTCTTTTTTTTCTTTCTTTTCTCTCCCCCTCTCCCCTTTCTCCCTTCTCTCCCCCATTTCCCCCGACTGGGCCAGCCCACCGGCCCAGGTTAGCTCTCCCCCCCCTTTCCCCCCGTCTCGCACGCAGGCCTGGCCTGCTTCTCCTTCGCCCGAACTGCCCGGCCAGTTCTGTTTCCTTTCTCCCCTGGACCGACCGGTCCAGCCCCTGTCCCCTTTTCTTCTTCCCCGCGCCCCGCTACGAATCGCCGCCCTCCCTCTTCTACGCCGACAACCCCTCTGCGCCGCCTGCACACCTTCTCCCTCTCTTCTGCACCGCCTGTCTGTCCCTCCTCGACCGACCGACCACCCCCACGCCTCACACAGGTTTGCTACCGCCCCCTTCCTTTTTCCCGACCGAACCACAGGTCTGCCATGGCAGACCCATGTCCTCCTGCCACCGACGGCCGGCGTGCTAAATTTCAGCCTGCTCGTACCTCGATCCTCCCCCATTTTCGAGCTTATAAGTACCCCCACGAGCCCAGCATCGGGCTCTTTCGAAACCCCAACCCAGAAATCACCCTTGCGCCATCCCCATTTCAGACAACCACTCCGTCGCCGCCGCCCGATCCACCCACGAAATCCTCCCTTGCATCACCCTCCACCAACCTAGGCCTCCCTCACCCCTCGGTTTGCTCTGCACGAGCCACCCCAGCCGTGCAAAGAGCTCTTCCCGATCAGCCTTGCTTCGAGCCCCGCCGCCCTTCTCACCACCACCCACCGCCGGTGCCGCCACTTCCAGCACCCCCTATGCCTTCTAAAACCACCAGGGGAGCTTCCTCTACCTCCCCATATCTTCTTTTTCCCCTTCCACCCTCTCCTCTTCCCTTCTCCTCCCTCCACCCCTTCTCCACCTCTCTTCTCCCCCATCACCACCGCCGCCGTCGCCGCCGTGCGCTGTGCGCCGCCGCCTGTGCCACCAGCACCCCTAGGTGGTCCTCTAAACTCCCCAACCCCTAAACCCTTGTTATACAAATGCTAGCTATTTTTAGTAGTATTATTAGTATTACTCTTAATGTTATAATAATTATTATTAATATTATTATTTAACCTAACCTTGAAATATTTATAACTATTATTATTACTATTATTGATGACCTATAACTTTAGTATTATTATTTTAACATCATTATTGTTATTATTACTAGTATTACTATTATCATTATTATTATTATTATTTTAGTTCCTTGTCACCATTAGTAACATTATTATTTTTAATCCTAATGGTAGGTTGTGATAAGGGTAAGGTAGGAAGACTAGTCCATTTGGTTAGGGGGAAGTTAATCCATAGTCTTTCCCTCTTATAGGCGAATCAAGTCAAAACCCAGAGGAGGCGTAGGAACGTGCTCCAAGATCGGTGTCGTATTAGGTAAGGATGTGGCTAAGGTTCTTACGTGTTATGTGACTTGTATGCCTTGGGTGCCTTGTATATATATCATGTCCTGTTGTGTATCACATGATTATCCTTAACGTGTTTTATGCGTAGCGCAGCTTGGAGTTAAGGTACGTGGTATGTGTTTTCTTATAACATGAATGTGATATCCATACGTGGTGATTATGATGTGTTGTGGCATGATTTAACCCTCTAGGACATGCATGTTAGGGTAATTATTATTATGACATGGAGATGAAAGGACAAAGGAAATAAATGGGAAGTGAGTTGCTAAAGGGGGTATGAGGTTGACCAAAATGAATAAGAGATAAGAACTATGCATGGAAATTTTAGGGTTTGCATGGGAACTTCGAGAGTTTGCATGGGGGGATAAAACTTGCATGGGGATGATCGTGACGTGAGAAAAGTTGTATTAAGGTATAAATAAGCTAAAGGGAGAGCTGTGGGGTGTTTGGAGACTTGGGATGAAAAATAATACGTAGGTCAGTGTAAAGGTGTATAAGGGACCCGATTAGGGTTTTTGGGAGAAAGTAATAATCTGAAAAATGTGGAAGTAAATGATTAAGGGAGAGTGGATTACGGGTTAAAGGTGGAAATTGGTGTATAATGGGTGATTATGGGTGTCATGGGAGAGAAGAGATATTGGGTGAAAAAGAGAAGGGTTACTTGTGGGAGAAGAAAGGTGCTAGGGTTGAAATGGCCAACTAGGGTTTTTCGGTCATATGTGGAATCGAGGGGTAAAGCGATACGATTTGGGATTTGATCTAAATGAGATGAGGAGTGGGACGATAAATGGAGTAATGGTAGTGTAAGTGAGAGAAAGTTGGGCCACATAGGTCCAATTAGGGTTTCTAAGGGAAAACCCTAGAGGGAGATAGCATGTGGAGTGGATGTCACGAGGTGTTGGGCCTTAACCCACATCCTTAGGAATTGGTTTCCATTTTGAGTAAGCGTAAAAGGGAATGTATATCGAGGTGTGATAAGGGGCGCAAGAGTCCCAAGATATGGGACGGGCCATCCTGGGAGGATAAGTGTGGATATAGTTAGTCGTGCATGTCAAGGGTAAATACCTTCAAATAAGATATGTTAAGACATTAATCACTTAAAGAGGAAGATGTTGAGCCGAACCCAGACCGGTCCACCGGCGAATAATAGTGGCTAGGGCCGGGGTGTCCTACATGACCGGTCCACCGGCTATAATAGTGGCTAGGGTCGGGGTGCCCTACATGACCGGTCCACCGGCTATAATAGTGGGGGATTCTGTGCTCAACAAACCGAACGTATTAATGATAAGACATGGGAAAGACACGAAGTAATTATAGTGAAACATCATGTGAGTCGGGGCCAGACCGGTCCACCGGCGAATAATAGTGGCCAGAAGCGTTTTGCCCTGCATGACCGGTCCACCGGCTATAATAGTGGTTAGGCGCGTTTTGCCCTGCATGACCGTTCCACCGGCTATAATAGTGGGGTTCCCGCACTCATATGAATTGATAAAGACTATGCTGTGAATCGACTCTATATTTACCAGAGATCCAAAGAATAAGACTATCCGGACTGTAACTAGCCTTTATCATCTATTTGACTACATGTTGCTCACGTGATTATGCTATGTGTACTATGTTGTGTGTTTTGTATGCTGGCCTTAGCACATCTGTTACCTTACTCAGTACGTAGCGTACTGACCACCCGTTTCATGGGTGCTGCTCATTCCCACGAGTAGAGGACCCACCTGAGTTTGTGCAGGTAGGAGACGATATATTCGATGCCTATGACTCTTACGAGGCATTGGACGGGGCTGAGAGTGGAGCCTAGAATTGGCTTGGGGACCGAGAGCAACATGGCCGGACTCTCCTTTTCGTTTTATTTTACCCTGTATTGTTTTATTTTAGTTATGTTTTGTCGTACGATACTTTTGTTCCTTGAGAACCTTGTCTATGTACCCCTTTGGCTTGTAAACCTTTTTATGCGCACTCTGAATTTTATTTTGCGAACTGTTTAACTTCCTTATGAATCCTCGTTTTAAGTATTAGCTTTTGTCTGATGGTAATCCGTTCTAGCCTTAGCACTCAGTACTGGAACGGTAGGAGTGAACCGGTCCGGTACTGAGTGTGGCGGTAACATTCCCCATAATTCACGGTTTTCTTATTTCGCTCCCGTTAATTCTTTCCTTAAAACGAAATTTTTCAGTAGTGAATTTTGGGGGTGTTACATTCAGTGTTAATACTAATCTCTTTAGGCTTAAGTTGGTAAATAAGTAATACCATGTTGACAAAATGAAACATTATATAGTCAATTATGATAATAATGAAATGGTCTATTTAGGTTTTATTTGTACGGACAACTTTAAAAATGATAGAATTTTAAAAATAACTTATTTTTAAAATTATGTAGTTACAAATTAAATTTTTGGTTAGAGAATTTAAATAGAAAGCTTTTAGTTATTTATTTATCTATTTTGATATTTTCATACAAGGAATTTGAATAAGAATATTTATAATATTTATTGATTTATTTTTGAGACGATAAGTATATTGCAAACTCATTCCATAATTTTATTTTAAGAAATTTTAATATAAATTTTAATACTTTTGAGAAATATTTAAAGTATATATTAAAGTAATCAAATAAAATATTTAAATCAAAAAAATTATAACTTTTCTTTTGAAACGAAGCCCTCTGTCACACACCGACTTCTTCACCAAGTCTAGCTACGTGCGGCTTTAGTCTTTTCTCACTTCTTGAGAGACTAAGTCAGCCTTCTTCCTTCAAGTGTATTCAACACTTATGTTAGAACTGCCTCTTAGACCACCACATCAAACCTTCACACAAGAACTCAAGAGTGAACTTTTAGAGAGAGAAAGGGAGATTGCACTATAGAGAGAGAAGTTCTGAATACAACTCTTATTCGATGATCTTAAATGCTTCCACCCTTTCTATTTATAGGAGAAGATCCACCCATTCACATCCCCCAGAAGGATTCTAGATACGGGCCTAATGGATTTCTCTAGAATGGCCCAATAAGCTCATTAGGAATTCTAGAATAGTCCATTAGAGTTTCTATAGACTCCTTTAGGGTTTCTAGAATTATCCATGCTTATCTACACAAATAGAGAAGGATCTAGAGACATTTCCTTCTAGAACAGTCTAGGAGAGTGTTGAACCCTATACATCTCTCCATACTTATCTAGATTACAAGGATATTCTAGACTATTTCGGGGCCGATAGAACCTCGATGCGAATTTTTCGATGCGGCCCGTAACACCTCACCCCTCACTTCTCTTTTTTACATCTTATGGTTGATATCATTATATATTTCCAAAAATTATAAAAAGATAATTTTATAATAATATTATTTAACAGAGTAAATTAAAATAATTTTGTTGTAACTAGAAAATACTCTTTAAGGAAATAATGATCAAAATTTATTAATTTTAATATTAAAAGTTAAAACATGAAAAAAATAATTGAGACGTGATATAGCTTTTCAATTGTCTAAAAATATTTATAGTAAAAAAATTGATATTAAATAATAATAATATTGGATTTATTTAAAAATGATGCCTGAAAGTGCTTAATAATCCATAAATAAATTAATGTTCGAAAGAAGCCTCCGTAAATGATTTTAGTACTGACATACGAAGGAATTAAAAAATAGCATCATGAAGGTGCCGGTCTAAAAATAAATTGCTCCCGGCCCCACTTCCGTCTCAGGCAGGACACCCATCCCAACATTTGTCCTTTTCCAATGAAAAAAGTGGAAGAAGAAGAAGAAGATTACAAACGACTATATTTAAGAGACATAAGCGAGTTTCGTCATTGCGTCTGCTGATAACGGAGTAGCAAAAACGTGTGGCACATCATCAGCACCCAGTATTCTCAGTACCACCCACGGTTGCAGGCAAAAACCACCGTCGACGGACCATCGATTTAGTCAGCTACAGAAACGAAGAAAACTACCGTCTACTAGAAATCCGCGACTTAAATTAAATAGTAAGGGAGATCTCCTCCATTCCCGTCTTTATATTAACTGCACCCCCTACCACTCGTCAACCATTTCTGGCTCTTTAGATTGCTGCCTCACAGAAGCAATGGCGTCGAAGCAACCTCCTTACTCAGAGACTAATAGTATTAACCAGAAGAAAAGCGCTGTAGATAAAGGAACTGACCAAAATAATGCTGCAGTAGCAGGAGAAGCTGGAGGACTCCCAGTATCTTGCCAGCTGCACCTCAGATCGACCTCTGTCGACAAAAAGGTGGTCCTCAGGCGAATCAAACAGCGCAAGGTGATTAACAAGATCAAAAGCGCCTTTCAACACATGGTTGACGACCCGTATAGGAACCAGCACATGTTTGATGGCCCATATAGGAGCCGGATAGAGCTTGAAGATGCCTTCTCTGCACCATGATCATTTACGGCAGAAGCGCAAGGGGTCCTTTTTTATCGAATACAACCGCAGGGATGTTGGTTCAGTTAATACAAGAATTTGTATTAACTTCCAGGGGAATATTATCATAATAGTATATTAAGGCCAAGCTGCAGAAGAAATGGCTACGTTATTGCCTTTCTTTTCAACTATATATTTCGACCAGTAATTTCAAGATATTGGCCGAGTCAGCTCAAAATTTAGCACTCACAAAAATTGAATTCCTTAATTCAACGTGCACAGTATATAGTGCAGTGCTAGTGTACTGTTGGAGTCTCATGCAACCTCAAGACAAGCCAGCGAAACTGAAGACAAGTCTATTCGAGCATAGCTTAGCTGGTCGCAAGATTTGTTATAACAAATCCTTGTCGTTTGATATATCTGTTAATGGAAAGAGTTGTATATAAGCACTTTTTGTAATAGCTTTGGCTCCATATCAATAAAAGCAAGTTTATTGCACCTTATCTCTCTCTCTCTCTCTCTCCCAGCTAATCCATGAAATCAAACATGGTGTCAATGCTGGTTCGATCACTAGAATTGTAATCTGTGAATAATTTTTTTTGTCATTTGAGCTTCCGCACTTTTTCCTCTCCCAATTTTCTGTTCAATGTCTCTTCTTCATTCTTCAATTCTCAGAAATCAAGTTTCTAATCCTTGAATTTCAGATTCATACCTGTGATTAGTCATGGCCGATTCAATATCTCTTCAACAAGAAGGAACTCCCAATTCTCAGCGACAATTAATGGATATTGTGGTCGACCCTTCGAGTCCTTTCTATCTTAGATCTTCAGATAATCCAGGAGTGACCTTGGCCTCAAAACCGTTTGATGGTACTGGATTCTTGATATGGAAGAGAGCTATGATTCTTGCATTAATAGCCAAGAGCAAAGATGAATTCCTCACTGGTTAGATTCCCAAACCATCAATTACCGATCCTTCCTTCCCAGCCTAGAAGAAATGCAATAGTATGATCATATCATGGATTTTGAACTCTTTGTCCACGGAAATCGTTACCGGTGTCATTCATAAAATCACTGCTCATAGTGTATAGTCTTACTTAAATTCTAGGTTTGATCAATCAAGCTGTGTAATTTTCTTCCAACTGCATAAGGAACTTTCAAATACAACACAAAATTCAGATAGTATTTTAGGGTATTTCACCTGATTGAGAGTCGTTTGGGATAAACTAGATGCCCTTCACGTATTACCGTCTTGTGAACCTAGTTGCAGAACAGTCAAAGGCATTGAAGATTTCCGTGATGAGCATAAATTAGTGCAATTTCTCATGGGTCTTAATGAGACATACAATACAATTCATGGGTAGATTATGATAATCAAGCCAAATCCTTCTCTCAATCAAGCCTATTATGAATCAAGAATTTGCTTCATTTCATGTCCACATTCAAAAAATCAATCGACAAGATTTCAAAGAGAACAAGAAACCCAATGTGATATGTTCTTATTGCAAGAAACCAGAGCACATGAAGGAGAAATGTTATCAGCTTACTAGTTTTCTAGTAGCTTTTAAATTCACCAAGAACAAGAGATTCTCAACAACTGTCCAAAGGGAAGAGCATTATAATTTAAAGTCACATGATACCCTTACTCAAGATTAGTATGCTCAGCTCGTCTCTCTCTTGAATCAGTGCAAATTCAATAATGCCTCAACCTCAAATGGTGACTTATTTTCTTTAACTTCCTATGATTAAATGCTTCTATTGGCAGTTAATGAATATTAGATAGTGGTGCTTTAGATCATATGTGCTCCACAAAAACCCTATTTCAATCATTATCACCTTTATCTCATTCATATTCCATCTCTCTCCCAAATGGACATACCATATTAGTTCACTATACTAGATCAATCAAATTCTGCAATGTTCCTCCCATAGAGGTACTCTATGCCCCATCCTTTAAGTACAATCTAATCTCTGTAGACAAGTTAGCTCAACAATTACAATGCACTATAACCTTCACTAATCATAATTGTTATCTGTAGTGTCCCTTTATGAAGCAGCATCTAGTCCTTGGTAATCATTATGCTACCGGGCTATATTTGTTGTCCATTTTCAGTCATACAGATTCAACCAAATCACAAACTTATACTGTAACACTGCAAAATTAACTACTAAAATTTTTATTTTTAAGCGGAAGTATTAACATAATATAGTGGGTGTTACCGCCACACTTAGCACGAGTCTAGTCTATACCTTTCTCGTACTAAGTGCAAGGCTAAAACGTTACTATAAATAAATCAAAACTTACCAAAATAGATATAAATGGTAAAATAATTTAATAATTTAAACGTAATAACATAGTACATAGTACATACTCCAGATAATACAATACTTAAAAAAGAGATAAGGGGGATAAAAGAGATGATGAGTCCAAAAGAAATATCTAGAATCTAAGATACATAACATATGCAACCTCGGATATCTATAACTCTATGCCCTAACCCCTGGGTATGAACTCTTATTACTTTGCCTGAGGAACCTCTTCAAAGTCAGTAGGATCATTAGCATATACCTACAACACAACGCCTACAAATGTGTAGTATCAATACACATCTTATACTGAGTAACACAATTACCCTAAAGATATAGCATTATGTATGAAGCCCATACAAAGAAAGTAATAGAACATGCAAAGAAAGCAATAGAGCATGCTATAACAAGATAATAACATGCTTACACATAAATGTCAATTGAGAAGAAGAAAACTCAACCATAAAGCATAAAATATTATGATACAAATGTATGGATAGATGGGATTCATTGATTATTATATTTTATTATCATGATCACAGCCAATACATAATATTAACTTAAGGACAGAGACTCAAAGAAACTATGACAGTTAATCTAGTACTCTAATAGTATTAACCCTAGCTAAGCCGCCCAAAAAACGTAACCCGACCACCAACTAACAGGACACCTAATCACTTAAGTATGCATACTTCCTATAAGGGTGAAATATATCAAGATACCTATAGAGTAGAATAGGGCCTTCTAAACCTTGTAAGGCACCTGAGAATCACATAATAGAAAACACCAGAATAGTACCAAGTGAATACCAAACCTAACTCGGATAGTTACCTAAAGTGGTACAAATCCTGACTCAAGATCTTTCACTTTAAGTGATTCATGTTTTATCAAAGATTTAGGTCGAACAAGAACAAGGCCATAGAACATCACTTAATCACTTCTTTGAACATAAACCAATTAGTTTATCAAATTTCAATATTATCTATGCACTTAATCCATAGAAGAATCAAGGCCTAAACCATCTAGAGCACAGAGGCCCATTAACATGCTATTAAGGGCCAATTAAATATATGAAGCATTAAAGCCCAATGAAGATTATCGAGGTATTAAAGCCCAAACAAGATTATCGAGGCATTAAAGTTCAAGTTCCACACCATGAAAGGCCTAATAAAATTTGATATCAATATACATTAACTCCAATTATTTGAGGCAAGGTTTAATAACCAACATCTAAGTCAACGAAGGGTTCACATATAAGGCCAAATCAAATAACTAATCTAAAGGCACATAAATTGATAAAAGTATCTTTAACACCAACTAATTTACCTTAATATTAAGAGATGAATATTCCATGCTAAAATAATCATACTTAACCAATTATTTTCTTAGGATGAGATATAAATAGGACACAAGATAAAATTTAGAGATTAGTCATTGTACCCAAGTGTATATTTCTCTTTTTTCTTTTTCTTACTTAATCAATTATTTTAATTAAGATCTCTATGCCTACTTATCAAATTTCACCTAAGTTTCAAACTTATCCATTTAACTTATTTATTAATATAATATCCACTTAGATCTCAAATTTTTTAAAATTTACATGTAATGCCAAAAATGTCCTTATTTACCTAAAATTACATTGAACTTATAAAATTCATAACTTACTATTAACAACATCAAACCCTTACATATCATATACCAAATTTTATTTAAAAGACCCAATGAAGAAAATGGTGCACTTAAAACTTTCAAAAGGAATCTGTATTGCCCAATGTACCCATAGCCGAATATGTATAAACCTTAAAAAAATACATTTCAACTCTAAATGATTCAAAACTCATAACCTAACCTCTATACACTATCATACATACAATGTAATACTTAGATACATTTAAAACAATCAAAAATGACATAAAATGACAAGGATGAGAGCTAACCTACTCCAATCTAAGCATATTTATCACGACTATGCTGGAAATTCAGCACAACTCTACTGAACATTCATCACTACTTCACTAAATATTTATCACCTTTCCAACAGACATTAGAACATGTAAAAATCATACAAACCATCTTCTCATTATATTTTCATGCTTATACACATAAGATAGAAACATACACATGTCATATAGTATTTTTCAAGATATTTTTTATGCTTATAATTAAAATAAATCTAGTCATGCATAAAAGAAGATATAATACACCTAAAAAAAATCATATTTCTAAATGTTAGTTTAGTTACTAAAATTATTAAGCTCCTTAGCAAAGTTAAAATAAAGAATCTAGCAATTTCTTCTCTTAACCCACTTGATCACCTTAAAGAATAAAAGATAAAAGAGTTAGATAAACCAAGATTAATAAATAGGAAAATGGCCAAGAAGGGAATTGAAATGGAAAAGATTACTCTTGAATAGGCTTGAAAACTACCACAAAACAACCAATAACCACAAAGGAATGATAGATTAAGGTTGTTTATGGTTAAAGGGGAGGAAAAAAAAGAGAAAAGAACTGAGGAAAGGTACAAAATTTCTGTTGCAACACACTTAACAACTGCAGCAAAAACTCCAAGGTTGCTCGAAAAGGTTATAGGAGAGGAAAAAGGAGAGGGCAGAGGAAAGATTTCCTTGGTAAGAAGGGTCTTTATATGAGATATAACATGCAAGGAAGAATAATAAACAAGAATATATGGTAAAGGAATAAATTTTGATGCGTGGTAGTTGCTGGAATTCACAAAAAAAAAATAGCTTTGTTGATTTTGTGAAGCTAATTGAGATGCAAAAGTTTGGTTATGAATAAAATCAAAGGAGATATAATTCAAGGGTTTGAATTATATGGATTAAAAGTATGCAATGCAATCCTTCTAAAGAAAAAAAATGTATTATGACAACCAGAGAGAGAGAATGAATTACTGCAAGTTAAAAAGTAATCAACTTTGTACTACTAAAATTCATGATTTTATGTATGTTTTGAAATTGGAACGCACGATTTGGAAAAAATAGAGTGAGATATAATATTGAGGAGTGTGGATTAAGTTTTTGGATGGACTTTAGCCTCATTTAAGTGTTAGGATTAAGAGTATAATAGACCTGTTAGGCTATGGTTGAGTGTGTAAGAGGAATGACATAAAATTATGATTATGGTACTAGTTGCATTTTTTTTGTTAGGAGAAAGGTAACCAAGTTAAAAATATAATTTATTTTGATTAGGAGACTAGTTAGGATTGAAATATTAGTTAGAGGATTGGTTATAATTTATTTTGATTAATTAAATTGCACGAAAGTCGAATAATGGGCACTTATTGAAAAAAATATCAATTGAATTCTAAAACTCATAAAATTTATTAAAATGTTTGGAGTAACATTAGAAACTCAAATATATAAAAATATTTGGTATCAAAGTTGGTTTGAATCTCGACGGATGGAAAGCAACCAAAAATATTAAAAAAAAACACACATAAGCTGCGAAAACACATTTTTCTATAAATACACAAAAAGAATAACGGGGGATTCAAATTATCATGGATTGATGTAGAATATTTTTAGAATACCAAATATATAAAAATATTTGGTATCAGAACTCATTTGATGACCAACGAATCAAAAATAACAAAAACATCTAAAATCGTCTAACCAGGTAAACAGACTTTTTCGTAATTTAACAATTTGGAAGGAAATGGTAAAACAAGAATTAATAGAATGAGCAAATGAACTCAAAAATATTTGTATATTAATCCACAAATTTTGAAGGGGTCAAAAAGAGTGAAAACACAAGAATCAGAATAATTACAATAAATGTATTTTCTGCAAATAATAGAAATAATAGATGAAAAGTTTAAAAATTAACACGAATGAAATAAGACTTGATAATATGATATATGTATTTTTATACGATGTCTTACTAGACCGATCACATATAATAATTAGGATTTGAGAAAATGAGATATCACACATAATGCTCCATTCATACAACCTACACCATATAAAAGCTTAGCATATAGTGTATCTCAACATTCTAGTGTTCTTCGGCATGTTCGATATGGCCATGTACCTTTCAACAAGCTTACAATGCTTGATGTAATCACTAATAATTGTAATAAAGACCTTATAGTTCCTTGTTCTGTTTGTTTTCAAACAAAGCATCATAGATAATCCTTTCCACAAAGTGCTATACATGCTAAATCTTGTTTTGATCTTATTCACGTTGATACATGGGGACCTTACCATTCTACTACACACAATGGATTTAGATATTTTCTAACAATAGAGGATGCTTCTACTCGTGTTACATGGACTCACCTTCTTACCACAAAAGGCAATGCATTTACCATACTAAAAGCATTCATTCTTATGGTTCACATCCAATTCAATACGTCTGTCAGAATAATCTACAATGATAATGCTCCTGAATTATATTCTAGTAGAGAAGAAATCGATTCCTTACAAATCAAGGTATCCTCCACCAAACCACATGTTCATACACACCACAACAAAATGGTGTAGTTAAACAAAAACATAGACATCTTTTAGAAGTTGCATGAGCTTTATTTTTCCCATCTAAAGTGTCATTGTCATTATGAGGATAATGCATCCTTCATTCCAGATATCTCATAAACATATTTCCCTCTAAAATTCTGCATTATCTTAATCCCTATGAACTTCTCTACAAACATAAACCATCTGATTCATATATTCAAACTTTTAGGTGTTTATGTTATGTTAGCACATCTCCCAAATCCAATGATAAGTTTACGCCAAGAGCAAAAGCCTGCATTTTTATTAGTTATCCATTAGACAAAAAAGGCTTACAAAGCATATAACATATCCTCTCAACAAATTGAGATTTCTAGATATGCCATTTTTCATGAAAATGCTTTTCCTTTCCATCACATTGCTTCACATGACTTCTCATACATTCCATTTCCTATTTTAGATTAGTCTACCTCCTTACTATCACATTATTATCCATCTTCTATAACTGCACCTTCTTTACCTACAGATTCTTTACTTGCTAACTCCACTTATGCTGACTTTTCATCATATCACAATATAGTAGAAAGTGATATTATTCCTCAACCAATCATTACACCTCCTGTCGAACTCTTAGTACATCGTAGATATACCATTTGCTGCTCCCACACACAGATCAAACAAAACAATCAAACCCCCATCCCATCTTCATGATTATGTATGTAATACTATGATGCATAATTTTTTGCATCTTCCTACTTGACATTGTCCTCATACGATCACAAATTCATCTATCTCTTATGATCTTTCTTCCTTCTCTCTTTCTTCTTGATTTTCTGCTGCTTCCTCTCATCTACACAAACCCGAGCCCACTTCTTATTCCCAAGCTACCTCAGATCCCTATTGGTAGGAAGCAATGAACATGGATTTTACTGCTCTTAAGGCTACTAATACTTAGGAACTTGTGAAACTTCCCAAAGGTAGGAAACCTGTAAGTTTTAAATGGGTTTATAAAGTGAAATATCATGCTAATGGAAGCCTTGAAAGATATAAGGCTCATTTAGTGGTTTGTGGTTTTACCCAAAAGGAATGATAGGACTATACTGAAATTTTTTCCCTTGTCATTAAAATGATGACTATTAGATGTTTAGTAGCTACGGTAGTTAAAAAGCATTGGCCTATCTTTCAATTTGATGTCAATAAGGCCTTTCTCCATGGCAACCTATATGAAGACATATACATGAAGCCACCTCCTAGTTTTAATGTGCAACATCCTTCCCTTCTTTGCAAGCTCAAAAAATCTCTTTATGGATTGAAATAAGCTTCCTGGCAGTGGTCTTCTAAACTATGAACATCACTTATTTCTAGAGGGTATGTGACAATCATTGAATGGCTATTCTCTTTTTATTAAGTCTTATTATGATCAATTAGTATTAATGGTTGTTTATGTGGATGACATCCTTATTATTGGTAATGATATCGATGAAATCCATTCTTTAAAGTATTTCCCTAATGATACATACAAGATCAAGAATCTCCATTATTTTCTTGGCATGGAATTTTTCTTAGATCCTGAAGGGGTTTTAATCATACAAAGGAAGTTTGTTCATGAATTACTCTATGAATGTTTACCAATTGATGCTTCTCCTATTGTAAGTCTTCTAGAATTAAATATCAAGCTAAAGCCACAAATGGATAAGCATCTTGATAACCCTTCTTTATATCGTCAACTCATGGGAAATTTTGTACTTCATACTCGTATAAGCCTAGCATTTTCTATTCAACTATCAAGTCAATTCATACAACCACCTTATCAATCTCATTAAACACCAACTCAGCATGTTCTTAGATATCTCTAAATCTACTCATCACAGGTATTCTTCTCTATTCTTCCACTTGCTTTGATCTCACAACATATTGTGATTTCGACCGGGCATCTTGTCCTCATTCTCAAAGATCAATTAGTGGGTTCCTTATCTCCTTTAGGGGTAGTCCAATAAGTTGGAAATCTAAGAAGCAACATACTGTTTTTGTATCTTCTGCTAAGGTTGAATACAAGTTTATACGTAGGCTTACAGCTGAAATTGCTTGGCTCAATCGCTTGTTACATGAACTATGCGTGCCTGATATCATACCCATTCCTCTAAAATGTGATAATCAAGTAGCAATTTACATTGCTCAATATCCTATCTTTCATGAACGAACAAAGCACACCAAACTAGATTATCACTATGTTTGGACGCAGCTTAATACTGGACTTATTTCCTTATCATATGTTCCAACTGGTGCACAACTGCCTAACATTTTTCCTAGTCCTTCATGGAAAAACACACTTCCCTAGCTAGGCATTCTTTCCCGTGCTCCAACTTGTGAGGGGTGTTAGAATCTCGTACAAGCTCAAGACAAGTCAATGAAGCTAAAGACAAGTTTGTTCCATCATAGCTTAACAGGACATAGAAGTTGTTATAACAAATCCTTGTTAGATATATCTGTTAATTGAAAGAGTTGTATAAAAATACTCTATGAAATAGCTTTGACGTCATATCAATAAAACACACAAGTTTATCACACCTTCTCGATCAAACATGTACATGGGTATCTTTAGATAACAATCAACTCATATATATCTCAAGTTTTTGACGTGATAAATTATAGAAGACAATATTAGGGTTGTTAACGAACCGAGTCGGGGTAGGCTTGGGCTTGGTTCATTTACTAAACGAGTCTAAAAATAAAGCTTGAACTTGGTTTGTTTATAAACGAGCTGAGCTTTTAACGAGTCGAGCCAAACTTTTAACGAGCCGACTCTCGAACTTTGGTGGTAAACAAGCCGAGCTCACAAGCTTTTATATTCTAAACGAGCTCGAGCCTAAATTTATTAGGCTCAAGCTTGACTTGTTTAATAATCGAGCCGAGCTCGAGCTAAATTTTTTAGCTTGTTTAATAAGCGAACCGAGCCGTTAATGAGCCGAGCCTAAAAAACTCGCAAGCCGGCTTGGTTTGTCAACAGCCCTAGACAAGATATACATCATTCAATATGGGAAAACAGACCCATGAACGTACTTATAACATATAAAGAGAAAAATTCCCTAACATCTGCTCTTATCTGTCAATGATGCACAACATCTTGCTACCAAAATTTTTTTTCTAAGTACTCAACATTACTTATTTCAGCAATCCCGATGTAGAAATAAGGCGTAACGCTTGGTTAGAATTGCTCAAAACAGCAGATGACCTCGACACTTGCATTTTCCTTTTCTTCAAAAACTCCAAGGACCTCTCCACACAGTGAGAAGTTGGTACTTCATTCAAGATTACAGTCTCTATCCTGTTTAATCATAAGAAAGACGGTCATAATTCCAGATTTGAAACAAAAAACCTGAAGTAAGACATTCTATGCACTCAACTTAGAAAAGCGTCCATACCCTGATTTATTAGCTCTTTTCTTTTTCGACTTTGATTTCTTCTCTTTTCCCTTTTCACCCTCTTCCTCAGGGTCGGATTCAAAAACTTGCCTGCAGATCATTGCATTTCTAAGTACTCAAATGAAATGAAGTGTATATAAAGGCAATCACATAACATATTGGAAGGGCAAAGGCATACTTTTCACGAGCAGCAAGTAGGTCAACAATATTGCTTGGAAGCATCCCTCTTCCACTAATTGGCGTCTCCTCCTCCGCGTGTTCTTCTGTTTCTTTTTCATCTTCTACAACCTCAGCTTTTTTCTTTCTTTGTAACATCTGCGCCCTTTTTCTACGTTGTTCTTTTCTTGCCTGCGCAACCCTGTAATGATAGATACAACTGAGATGCACTGATCTTTCCGGCACAAATTAATTATCTTGACAATCGATCAATGCTCCTACTGAATAAAAGAGTGAGACTATCGAAATTCAAAACAGCAACCATATCGATTAGGGAATATTATCATCGTTTCTCTCTAAAATTAATTAGTTACTAAGAAAAGCAGTACCCATGAATTCATATCAGAGACATTAATCCATCCCAATAGAGATAATCATACTTGTTCAAAATTTAAACCACACTATTTTAATCAATAATGATTCAACGTCGCATAAACCCCGGACAGATTGAATTAATGTTTAACATTTTGACTATGAGCTCCTCATCAATTTACCAACACTAGAAAAACACTAAGTAAATCGAGACAGAGAGAGGCGGACCTAGATTTACTTTCTCTTTGGATCTTTCTGATTTCTTCATCTCGTAGTATTCCCTGCAATTAAATTTCAAATGATTTCAGTTCAACTAATTTTGTATCTAGTACAAAAATATAAAGATATATTGGCCGATTCGGAGCTAAAAAACACATTCTTTTTTTTTTTCGAGAAAAACACCATGAATACTTCAAAATTTTAACGAGGCTATGATTGGGGAGGATAGAAAGATAGAGAAGAAGAACCTGCTCGGCTGTGAACTCCTCGGGAGCGTCGGAGTCATCATCTTCTCTGTTTGCCATTGTTAGAGGGTTTAGGGTTTTCTATACTGTGTTTCTGTTCTCTGCGCCCGTTACATACATCGGGTATCCGTGTGGCATAAGCCTTTCGGTCGAAGGAGGGACGCTCGCAGTCGCATAGACCTAAGCCCAGATGGGTGGAGTCCGCGTTAGTTGATCCGACTTATTTGATATAAAATTTAATCCGATATAATTTAATAAATTTATTAATTTAATCTAATTTAAATTTGATCCGAAACTAGTTCAATCCGATAATGAGTCAAATATAAGTAGTTTGATACTTTGATTCGATCTAAACCTATAACTCAATATTAATCTGACTCGTCACCAACTTTAACCCGATCCGACTCGATAAAACTAAATTTGATATTAATTAATTATGATAATAATAAAAAATACGCATGTCTTATAATTTATTATAGCTTTTAAAAATATATTATTATTTAAATTTTATTTATTTTTTTACTTTTATTATAAACTTACTTATTCACCAATGATATTCTAATTTTATCGATTTTTTCGCACAAAAACACAACATTATGAAGCCATAATATTAAAAAAATAGCAAATAATAACACACTATTTATTTTATGCTTATATAAAGTTAAACTTAATACTTTCTTATGAGGTTAATAATTTAGATTAATTTTGGTGGTCAACATTTGATTTGATCCAAATCTAAAGTAATTCAATCTAGGATTAGCTTGGTCCAAACCCAACCCTACCATTAAAACCTAAAAAGATCAGATTCGTCAAGTTAATATAAACCTAACTGGTCAAATTAATTCGAACACAAAATCACTAGAATACGAGCTTGCTCGGCCCAATCCCTACCCGATAGGGATATAAACGGGGCAAGTTCATGATTGGTACGCCTATACCTATATATGTACTCGTATCCGAATTAGTACCCATATCCGAATGAGTATCCACTTACACATCCATATCCGTATCCATTAGATATCTGTTGCCTAACGAATAATCTGTTATAATCCATTTACTAGTTAACGGATATTATCTAACAGATAAATCCATTTAAAGTTAAGCCAAATGATAATTTTGACCTTAATTTATACTATATCTATTTTAAAATTAAGGGTAAATGGGTAATTATATATTGAATAAACGGATACGGATATGGGTAGGTATGGATATTGATATTCCATACCTATATCCAACATGTATTTTTTTTATCCTCCATATCTATCTTTATATATCTGATTAAGTATCCGATAGATAAAATCCATCTTGTTTCGGATAAATTCTACCCCATTTATATTTATATATCCAACCCGATCCGATAAGTTAATCCGAAATAATCCATACCCAAACTATCTCAACCCAAATCCAACCCAACCAAGTAAATTAACCCTATACAATCTGGATCTGCAACTCCCCGAACCCAAATATGACCCGACCCGAATAAAAAGACAACCCGAAATGACTTGAGCCGACCCACAACTGACTTATAAAGAAAATTACCTGCAAACAACCCAACCCGAGGAAGATCCCACTAGCTATAACCCGACCTGAGCTAGGTTCGATTGTCACCTATAGTTGTAAGATCCCTTCTAGGTAAGGATGGCAATAAGTTGGATCTGGGTCGGATCCTACCAAATCTAGATCCGGATCTATTTATATTATCTAAATTAATATATGATATAAATCTATTGGATCTTAAAAATGTAGACCTGAATCTAGACTCACCAAGTCCGGCGAATCAACGGGTCCTGAACAATAACTAAAAACATTCGGCTATTTTTGATTTTTTTTAAATAATATATATAAATATAAATACATTTATGTTTTATATAGCTTAATATATCTTTTTTGTTAAAAAAATTTCTTTGAGTAAAAAGATAAATATTTAAGAATAGTTATTTTAACTTTTGAAATGGTATTTTAATACTTTTTCAATATAATACTATACATAATGTTTATTAAATAAATAAATAGAAATAAATTAAAAAATAAATAAATAAGGATCTCAAATATAATTATGACAAAGGTGACAAATATAATATTAGTATACTAAACTGGTCTAAATTGTGTCTGGATCTAAGACTATTAGAATTAGATCCAGACCCATTTAGATATATATAAACACAGACCAAACCTAGACCTGTCGGATTCAAAAATCATGGACCCAAACTTGTTAAAAATAAGACAGGTCTAGCAGATCTGAGTTTAGTCCATGACTCATTACCATCCCTAATTCTAGGAATAGATTGAATATTGCCTTTTAGGACCGCCTCTTTCGTCCCACTAGGTTTTGGTGACCCATCAATCAAAATGTCATGTAACCTATAATTAGTGATTTATGAGGATAAAGATAAAAATTATTCTATTATTAAATTTTTATATTAAAAAATAATTTTTTAATCATCTCTTTTTTAATTATATATACATTAAATATTTTATTATTTTTTAATAGATGATGTAAGTTTAATTTTATGATTATTTTTGTTAATTTTTTTAAAAGTATACAAGTTATTAAATAAGAATTTAAAAAGTATAATTTATTTTTATCAATTATATATACAAGTTATAAGAATGGTTTTATTTTTAATACAGAAAAAAATATTAAACAAAAATTTTTGATTTGAACACAAATTTAAGTTCCCACTTTTACATCTTTGATTTTTTGAATAATAATAATAATGTATTAAAGACTTGTTAATTTTACATTTTTCTACATATTTATCCTCATATCCATATAACACTGGCTCCTATAATTTAAAAACATTGTAGTTACTATTTTATGTTCATTCAATATGGTTTTCAATTTTCCATTTTTAGTTTTCAAAAAGCTAAAGCTCATTTTCATTTTCAAAGTACTATTATTTTTTTTAAGACAATTGTCAATTTCTAACATATATATTCATGTATATAACCTACAGCCAACAAAAGTTGTAATAATATTAACAACAATAGTAGTAATATAGAGGTGGGATGTTGTTAATGATGGTGATGGTGGTTGATGTGAAGGTGATGGTGGTGGGTTGTTGTAGTTGTGGATGATGATATGGTAGTGGCTGTGGAGATGGTGATATGGTCGTGGATTGGTTGTTGGTGATAATAGAAACACTTGTAGTGGTGGTGTGATAACATTTGTAGAGGTTTTTATGATAGTGATAATGGTGGCGGTGCATCTCTAAAGCTGACAAACAAACTTCTTTAACAAAAATTATGTTTTCTAGCTTTTTAAAAGTAGTTTTTATTTCTAAACTTATGTTAAAAGTTTGGACCTAACTTAAAGTCATTGCTTAGGATAAAATTATCATTTTCAACCAAAAATAGAAAATGGAGACAATGACTAATTAAATCATGGTTTATAAACTTTAAACATTGCATAATATTAATATTTGAGTTTAAAAGATGATTTATTTGTCTTTCACTACTACTTCGTAGATAAATATTATTTCTTATAGCTCTAATTTATTTCTTCTTTTTATGTCATTATACACTAATATATATACTTTTTTTTAGGAAAATTCAAAAAATGATCCTAAATTTTGGCATGCCTCTAAGGTATATATAATCGTCATTCAAAGGACATTGATATGAGCATAGAATTTTGTAGGAAATTACAAAATATTCCTATCTTTTGGCACACTGAACTTTTCTCCTTAGTTAGTAATCATCTTTTGAAATGCCTTGACACACGTTTTATTCACCTTATAACCCTATAAATATGTATATCTCAAACCATTAGAGTTAACTATAAATGAAAAATAAAAAATATTTTATTTTATTATTGTTATTTCATACACTAATTTATAATCCTCTCACTTCTTCTCCCCCCCTTTTCTCTATTCTCTCCACCTTTTGTTGTTATCTTTTCTCTTACCACTTGAACTTCATTGCTACTCGTTTCTCTTATTTATTCAACCTTAAATCTCTACTCACCATCAATTTTCCACTCCCTTCTCAATTCTCTACCCAACATTTATCTTTCTAAACCTTTCCCCACTAGTGATGCACGAAAATTCCATTCACCCAACATTTTTTTAAAATTTGAAAATGTTTTTCCATTTTTGTTTCTATATTCTTATTTCCCAAAACAAACATAAATGCATTTTATATATTTAAAATAGGTTTTTCCATGTTCATATATTCATGCTCCCCTTTCTTGTCTAAATACGCTTGCATCATTTTCCTTAAGAAATCCAACATTACCTTCGTGTGGTATTGAGAGATGACATGGGAATGATTATCAATACTAGCCAATTTCAATGAAGTTGAAGTAGGGATGAGAATGAGGCAGAGAAAGGATGGGGACCCCATTCTCATCTTCATCCTCAAATCTAAAACACATATAAATCTCTAAACTAATCCCGATCCTTGATTTTTGTTGACGGGAATTCTTGTTCTATTTCTTGATTTTTGTTAACAAGGATTCCTAGCCCTTATCCCTACGAGAAATAAATCCTCATCTCCGTCCCAATTCTCAAATCAAATCACTGTCTCCATCCCCAAAATTCATCCCTATCCTTGAAACCTACAAAAATATTAATAAATAATAAAAAAAGTTATTAATTATTAATTATTCATTAATTGATAATAGTGAATAGTGAATAATACTTAATAATTAGTAATTAATAATATTTAATAGTTATTAATTGATAATAACTAATAATTATTCATAATTAATATTAATAAATAATAAATATCCATAATAATTTTAATAATGTATGCTTGTAATTATTAATTATTAATAATGTATATTAAAAATTATTAATTAATAATAATAATTAATATTAATTATAGGGGTGTGGTTGTTGGGTCTAATTAATAAGGGTATAGGTGTGAAAATAAAAGGTAGTTTAAATATTTAATAAAATATAGGTATACATACTCATGAAGTAGTAGATAATATAGATAATGAGGTTATAAAAAATAATATGTAAAACATATAATTTAGAGTAATAATATCTAAATATTTTTTATAATATGAAACTACTAAAAAGAGCTTAATTTGGAGTCACAAGACAGGACTTGGACGGTGCTATTTGCCGGTTAGGATTGTTATGGACTAGAAACTTGGAGTATGACCTAATATAGGAGCTCCACTATCTGGTTGTGCCTGTGAGTCTATGGTTGTGCCGGTAAGTTTGCAACTGAGTTTGAAAAATACTTTTCTTTTTGATTTATTAGAGTAACATGCGTGGAAGATAATATGAGATGATAATAATATCCCGGTTTTAATTAGTTAGATTAGATTCACTGGCAATGGAATGCCATTACTATTAAGCTTTCAATAAATGAAAAAAAAGAAAAAAAAACTTAGAACAAAATAAAACGTCCGCTTTGATAGTCATTAAATGTTACCCTCGTATAGCATTAAGAGTTTAAGTTCAATCCAATGCATAAATATCCTATATCCATACCTCATTTTTGCATGATTCCAAAAACAAAAGATAATAATAAAATGATATAAATTGTTTATTTCATCTTTAATTCAATATATCATTATTTTTTTTTATAAAAAAAAAATTAATATACACAATTGCATCGTCAATGATTACTTATATAATCAATGTAATCGGAGATCCAAACTTTAGGGCTTTATTTTAGATGGTCATTTTCGTTAAGAAGTGTAATTTGGTAGTATCTACGTGCAGCCTCGGATAAAAATCTCTGCAACCTAATCCACCATGCTGATGAAGAGTAGATGTTCATTAGTGCGGTGGATTAGTTTCAAATAGTACTACCACTACATGGGTACTCCTCAACTAAATAAATTGAGGCCGTTATCGATACCGCCGGTTCGATTTTTTTATGACGTCGTTGCACACTAATTACACAAGGTAAACGCCAATTTATACAACCTTAATCTATCACTAGCACTACTTCGTCTAAAAATAAAAATAAAAATACTATTACTAGTAGACTAGTAGTACTAAATGACTATTGCAATACGCAGTGGGGTAGATCACTGTATCAAACTACCGCCTGATTTCCACCTTAGTGGGGTGGATCTGGTCGGATGACAATAACGCATGAAGTTGAACAGGGGAAGCGGTCAAATAATGCTGCGTCGTTTAACTGAAAGGATGGGCATGGAAAGAGACGTAAACTAATTCTTGCCGTCTGCTGCTATTTTCTATCCCTCTTCGTACTCGGGACATGGTAATAGTAATCAATTAAATCACGTCACGTCACTCTAAGATGACCTAACAAAAAACTCGATGACCGAAATTTGATTGAGGCACCATAACGACGGATGCCCACCCGTCCGAAAGTTGATTAATTTGTGAAACGTTTTGCATCAAAATATGATGGATCGACACATTTTATTTTATTTTAGACGGATATTCGATTAACTCAAAGTCAGAAATATAACTTAATACGATCCAGTTAAACCTATATATATATATATATATAAATTTACATCGGGTCAAGTGATCATTGATCGTCAATTATTTTATTTTATTTATTAAGTAAAATTCTAAAAATAATATAAATTTTAAAAAAAATACAGTGGAAAAATAAATACTGTTCAACTAAATATATATATCATCTAATTACCATACAAAGTTCTGACATGTTTTGACTTGTCCTCTTCCGAATAATTGTACTCATCACTTCTAGATTCAATCCAAATATGTTAGATCCGACTAGTTTTTATATCTTGTCTTAATTTAAGATTTTTAGACCTTACAAATTGGGATCGAGTCTAGATTTATAAATATATGAATAATTCTTACAGTTCTATGCAGACTCATAAATAATTTTGGGCTAATCCTATTGCGGTTCAGATAATACTCGTCTAAAAATTACTTTTAGTCACCTACTTTTTAGATAATACTAATATTTGTATTTTCTAATCTTTCTAATAGAAATAGTTGTTTCCAATTCCTAGGGTTTCCCATTAAACTTGCATGCCCATTTCTATTGACTGCTCTTTATTTATTAATGATTAATAATGCACATAGATTTTACTAGCTAAGCTACAATATCTAACTAACAATTAGCACCCTTTGGCCATTGATGCAGGGTGTGGGTTTGTCAGTCTCAATCAGTTTATGTTTAAAAGTTCAATAGTAATAAATACCAATGATACGTTTCATTCCTATGCAAAGCAAACGTATCATGATAACCAATCAACGTCAAGGTTCATTGATCTCTTACCTGTATTTTCCTGATTTGACATTTTGTCCTTTCTTTTGAAGGGTAAGTTTGGAATGATAGGAATAGTGGGATGGGCGGAGAACACAATTTATGTCCATATTTTTGTTTGGATGATAGCACAACAACATTGGCCACTTATTATTCCACTTACAAAAAAATTGAATTTTAATTTATTATATTGGAAAATAACAAGCACAATACATTATCAACCATCAACTTAATTTCCAACTATCTATTTAACGTAAGATCATCCACCTAATTTTAATCCCTATCATTTTCCTTAACACATAAAAACAAAGTTGTATTCTTTTGGTTTTAAAAGGAGTTGAAGTTATCTGAGGATTTTCAAGAAGGCTCTCTCTTCTTCTCTTTTATGGTTTATTTAATTTTAGCTTAAGAACATAAACCACTATCTTCTCTATTGTGTGGAAAATGACATGTGTAAATCAATGTTGACATAAGAATCTTTAAAAGCATGAGTTACATGAGTCAAAGTATGATTCTTGGGCTTGTGTTGGGTGAAAGCATGAAATCATGAATAAATAACATGGATTATGTTCTTATGTGCATATATGTGATTTAATCCCAAGGGTTGGGTTGGATTTATGTAACACCCCCAAATTTACTATTGAAAAATTTCTTTTAAATCAAAGGTTTAGCGGAAGCAAAGGATAAAATTGTAAGCTCGGGGACGTTACCGCCACACTTAGTACCAGACCGGTTCACTCCTACCGTTTTAGTACTAAGTGCTAAGGCTAAATCCGATCAACATTAAGTATGAAGTATCATAAAACGCAAGACGACATTTAACATAAATCATTAATAAGATATAAGTTAAACAAAAGTTATAATACGATTTAGGATTACAACCCCAGAATACGTTTTTCAAAACGGGAAACGCAATACAAAATACAGCTAAACAAAATAAATCCCAAAGGATCAATATCCGGATCGCCTACTCACTCAAGTCAAGCCTTCCACCCCAAAATAATACCCGATCGTAAACCTGCACAAGAGGTCTGCTCCCCACCATCAGTGGATCATCACAGGACCCATTCAACCAAGGTAGTATCAGTACGGGTCCAATACTGAGTAAGGTAACAGATGCGCTAAGGCCAACATACAAAACACACAACATAGTATACATGGCATAATCACGTGAGCAACATGTAGTAAAATAGATGGTAAAGGCTAGCTACAATTCGGATAGACTTATTCTTTAGATCTCTGGTAAATATAGAGTCGATTCACATCATAGTCTTTATCAATTCAGGTGAGTGCGGAAACCCCACTATTATAGCCGGTGGATCGGTCATGCAGGACAAAACGCTCCTGGCCACTATTATAGTCGGTGGATCGGTCATGCAGGGCAAAACGCTCCTAGCCACTATTATTCATCGGTGGACCGGTCTGGCCCCGACTCACATGATGTTTCACTGTAATTACTTTGTGTCTTTCTCATGTCTTATCGTTATTACGTTCGGTTTGTTGAGCACGGAATCCCCCACTATTATAGCCGGTGGACCGAAAATCATACAGGGCAAAACGCGCCTGGCCACTATTATAGCCGGTGGACCGGTCATGTAGGGCACCCCGGCCCTAACCACTATTATTCGCCGGTGGACCGGTCTGGGTCCGGCTCAACATCTTTCTCTTTAAGTGATTCGTGTCTTAACATATTTTATTTGAAAGTATTTTACCCTTGACATGCACGACTAACTATATCCACACTCATCCTCCTAGGAGGGCTCGTCCCATATATTGGGACACTTGCGCCCCTTATCACACCTCCATATCTATTCCCCTTTACACTTACACATAATGAAAACCAACTCTTAAGGGTGTCGGTTAATGCCCAACACCTCATGACATCTACTCCACATGTTATCTCCCTCTAGGGTTTTCCCTTGGAAACCCTAATTGGACCTATGTGCCCCAACTTTCTCTCACTTACACTACCATTACTCCATTTGTCGTCCCACACCTCACCTTATTTAGATCCAATCCCAAATCATATCGCTTTACCCCTCGATTCCACATGTAACTGAAAAACCCTAGTTGGCTACTTCAACCCTAGCACCTTTCTTCTCCCACAAGTAACCCCTCTCTTTTTCACCCAATATCTCTTCTCTCCCATGACACCCATAATCACCCCTTATATAACAATTTCCACTCTTAACCCGTACTCCACTCTCCCTTAATCATTTTTACTTCCACATTTTTCATATTACTACTTTCTCCCAAAACCCTAATTGGGTCTCTTATACACTCTTACACCAACCTACGTATTATTTTTTATCCCAAGTCTCCAAACACTCCACAACTCTCCCTTTAGCTTATTTACACCTTAATACAACTTTTCTCACGTAACGATCATCCCCATGCAAGTTTTATCCAACCCATGCAAACTCTCGAAGTTCCCATGCAAACCCTAGAATTCTCATGCATAGTTCTCATCTCTTATTTATTTTGGTCAACCTCATACCCTCCTTTAGCAATTCACTTCCCATTTATTTCTCTTTGTCCTTTCATCTCCATGTCATAATAATAATCACCCTAGCATGCATGTCCTAGAGGGTTACATCATGTCACAACACATCATAATCACCACATATGGATATCACATTCATGTCATAAGAAAAACACATACCACATACCTTAACTCCAAGTTGCGCTACGCATAAAACACGTTAAGGACAATCATGTGATACACAACAGGACATGATATATATACAAAGCATCCAAGGTATACAAGTCACATAACACGTAGGGACCTTAGCCACCTCCTTACCTAATACGACACCGGTCTTGGAGCACGTTCCTACACCTCCTCCGAGAGTGTTGACTTGATTCGCCTATAAGAGGGAAAACTATGGATTAACTTCCCTCTAATCAAAACACCATTCTTTCTACCTTACCCTTATCACAACTTACCATTAGGGCTAACAATAATAATGATACCTTTATAAGTAAAAGTAGGGTTATTATTCTTAAGGTAGCTAATCATGCTACTACTAATCAAAGATAGGTCTTAATAGTTACAACCATTTAAGGTAATTATAATAATATTTATATTATTAACGATAATAGTTTCAATGTTACTAATAATGGTAACAATAGTAGTGCTAGTAAGGTTAGTATTATACTAATACTACTAACAGTAATAATACTAATAATAATAGTAAGAATAATAATAATAATAATAATAATAATAATAATAATAGTAACAATAATACTAATACTAACAATAATAACGATAATTATGTTAAAATAGGGATATTAAATTTATAGGCCATTAATAATGATAATAACAGTTATAAATATTCTAAAGTTGGATTAAATAGCAAAGATAATAGTAATAATAATAATAATAATAATAATAATAATAATAATAATAATAATAACATTAAGCATAATACTAATAATACTACTAAAATAATTAGTATTAGTATTAGGGGGTTTAGGGGCTAGGGAGTTTAGAGAACCACCTAGGGGTGCTGGTGGCACAGGTGGCAGCGCACGGCGCATGACCCACGGCGGCGACGGCGACAATGGGGGAGAAGGGAGGTGGAGAAGTGGTGGAGGGAGGAGAAAGGAAGAGGAGAGGTTGGCAGGGGAAAAAGAAGGTCTGGGGAAGTTGAGGAAGCTCCCCTGGTGGTTTTAGAAGGCAGAGGGGGTGCTGGAAGTGGCGGCACCGACGGTGGGCGGTGGTGAGAAGGGCGGCGGGGCTCGAAGCAAGGCTGATCGGGAAGAGCCCTTTGCACGGCCGGGGTGGCTCGTGCAGGGCAAACCGAGGGGTGAGGGAGGCCTAGGTTGGTGGAGGGTGATGCGAGGGAGAGTTTTGTGGGTGGATCGGGCGACAGAGATGGGCGGCGGCGACGGGGTGGCTGTCTGAAACAGGGATGGCGCAAGGTGGTTTCTGGGCTGGGGTTTTGAAAGAGCCCGATGCTGGACTCGTGGGGGTATTTATAAGCTCGAAAATGGGGGAGGATTGAGAGAGGGGGCAGAGGAAGGTACGAGCAAGCGGGAATTTGGCACGCCGGCCGTCGGTGGCAGGCCGACGCGGGTCTGCCATGGCAGACCTGTTGTTTGGTTGAGAAAAAGGAAGGGGGCGGGAGCAGACCTGTGTGAGGTGTGGGGGTGGTCGGTCAATCGAGGAGGGACATACGGGCGGTGTATAAGAGAGGGAGAAGGTGTGCAGGCGGCGCAAGAGGCTTGTCGGCGTAGAAGGGGAGGGCGGTGATTTGCAGCGGGGTGCGGGGAAGAAGAAAAGGGGAAAAGGGCTGGACCGGTCGGTCCAGGGGAGAAAAGAAAAAGAAGGGGGGTGACCGACCGGGCGGTTCGGGCGAAGGAGAAGAAGGGCGGGCCTGGCGTGCGAGACGGGGGGGAGAAAACTGATCTGGGCCGGTGGGCTGGCCCAGTCGGGGGAAATGGGGGAGAGAAGGGAGAAAGGAGAGGGGGGAGAGAGAAAAAAGAGAAAAGGAAAATAAGGGAGAAAAAGGGATTAAGGCAAATAATTAGGGAAGAAAATAATTAAAATGACTTATGGGGTGAGTTATAGTATATTTGGTAGATAATTAAAATTTTTGTAATTTATCTTAATATATCTTAATATATTAGTTTAAAAAGGTAGCTTTTAGAAAAATATTGATTTGAACCTTATTTAAATAAAATGAGTATGATAAAATAGCAATTTATTTATTTTAATTTATTAAACACTCACATCTAATTTGGTATACTTAAAACCCGCAAAATAATTAAGTTAAATAAATTTAAAAGGTAAAATCCTCAACGTAATTAAACTAAATAAGTTTAAGAGTTAAATTATCCATAATAAAAGTAATTTATTAAATTATATGCTTTTAAAATTTTTGGGGGATTACATCACTACCCCCTTAAAGAATGACTTCGTCCCCGAAGTCACTAGCATTTCCCGAGGGTTAAGGCCCACTACGATCTAGGTCGATAAGGGTAACACATTTACCATAAGCGACTATGCCACTACCCCCTTAAAGAATAACATTTTTTTATACAAGCACACAAATAAAATAAAATACTAAATGTTTAAGATCATTATTGGAATATTTTGTCTAAAATTTATTAAACGAAAATTATTTTGAACCGATCCGAACGCTTAAAATTAATAAAAGAGCTATATAAAGAATTTCAGGAACATTTCCGGAAGGATTTACCAACGAACATAAAAATTTATATTATTTACGGAAATACATTATAAGACCCAGAAATAATATTTAAAAACATATAATAAAATATTTAAGTTGAATTCTAATAAACCGAGCCTAATTTTAATAATTTCCGAAATTGGTTTTCCGTAAACTGAAAAGCGTAAAACAGAAGAAAATTAATTTCAAAAAGAAATTATTAAATAAGCTCCGAAAATATTTTTAATTTAAACTTTTCGAAAATATTAACGATTTCTAGAATCGAATAAATTTAAAGTCGTAAATATTTTCTACAGATAAAATCATTGAAATAACCTTAACTATTTAAAAAGAAATTCTATAATTTAAATAATATATTTCGTTAACGAAATATAACTTCAAAATAACGTCGTAATCACATGACAAAGTTATAATCGAAAACGAATCTAAAATATTAAAAATCAAAATACGAGAAAGAACAGGGTTACATATTTTTAACCGAAACCGAAATCATAAGAATATAATAAAATCATTGTGGTGAACGAATTTATCTAGAATGGTTCGCAACGACAACGATTAATTAAATTCAAATATGACTTCGAAATCGTCGATAAAACCATAAAACGAAACAAAATTAAAATAATTAATTGTTTACATGAAATTACGCTAATAAAATCATTAAACTTAATAAATTTAGATTTTAAAAATATGGGGTATTACAATTTATGATGGGAATTAGTTTATGAACATTTTAGTAAATATTAGCATGTGTATTATGATGCATAACTTAATTATACGAGGCTCATACATAAGAAAACATGTTATAGACTTTCAAGTATAAAATGACAATTTTAGTGTGATTCTTGGTGTTTGATGAATTTCCAATCAAGACTAGGTATCAAGCATGCTAAGACCTTATTCTAGAATTGTTGGATTCATGTTTGTTGGTGGATTAACTCTAATGCCCCAAATCTTTTTAATATTAATTACTACATCATTAGGCTCTTAATCCACCTAAAAAATTTCTACTGTAATTTTACAATCTATTTATATTAAATTTGAGGTTTCCAATAATTATTTCATTCATTTGTAGAAAAATACACTTTAACGCAAATTTTCTGATTATATCATTTTCACTCATTTTGATTCATTCTAAACTTATAACACATTCCTAAGATCATTCCCTAGCCCATTCTTTCATTTTCATGCTCTTTGCATCATCTCCATGCCTTTGATTAATTATTATTTTCCCTTACATGAATATTTTATTCTTTAATATTAAAATTTACCCAATGTTTGTTATAAATTGTTTCTCATTTATTTTAACTCATCCAATTTTTTTTTTTCATTTCTAAAAATATTCTAAACTTAGATGTGTCTCTCAAATTTTTTTTAGTTTGTCTGGTCCTCCAAAATCATGAAATTGAAAATATTTTCAATTACGTGATTGGACAATTTTAGCTATTTTTAGTTATTGCTAATTCATTGGGCATCAAACTATTTTTGAGACTAATACTTTTTATATATTCAGTTTTCTAAAATTATCCCACACCCATTTATGGTAATTTGAACTCTATTTAATTCATTTTATGTATTTGCTGATGAACACATTTTTGTAGTTTATCTAATTTTATCATATCTACTTATTTTATTATTTTCAAATATTTTCCATTGTTTTTGTGAATTATCCAATATTTCAAATCCAATACCCAATATTTTTATATATTTTAGTTCCTAAACTTATTTTATCTTTCCACAAGTTTATGTAATTTTCAGAGTCTATTTATTTATTTTTCTCCTAAAATGCCTATTTTGGGTCTTCTTTCTAATTTAATTTATTAAGTTAATTGTAACTAAACGTCTAACTATCTCTTTTGATCCCAGCCAACACCAAACTTGATTTCAATCATATTTTTATCCTAGTTACATTCATTCAACTCCAAACTTGGTTAAAAGTATATTAGCCATACTACTCTTACACATTCAACCTTTCTTTACACTTTATCGTCATATAATTTCATACATGTATGTAAAAGGTTAATAACCCTCTATTCCATCATTTTATACACCATCCCAACATCCCCTTTGTGCCTAAGAATCATTCCCCTCAATCCCATTCAATTCCACATGTTTTCCCCCATTTTTGGATCTCCTATTGTTGGTGTATGAAAATGATTGTGCTGAAACCTTCCAACACCTTAATTTTTCTCCATTTTTCATCATTTTCATTGCATTAGATTCCTTTAAATGCATAATCCAAGAAACTCCTTTTTTTGTTGGCAGGTGTCGGCCTTTCCCGCTCTTCTGGTCCCCCGACTTTCCCTTCCCACATTATTTCATATTTTCACTAATGGGTAGACTAATCATCGATCCCACTTCCAACACTTGTAACTACTTTATTTCTCAACTTTTTTTCATGATTTTATTGCATTGGAATCCTTGCATTGCATACTACAAGAAAAACCAATATATGTTCTTTAAACCGTGGCTTTGGTACCCATTTTTAGCCCATACATTCCCTTCCCACTCACCCAAAAGGGGGGGGGGGAACTTGAGCCACATTATGTAGCAATTTTATGCAACCCTTACTATATTTTACTACAGCTACATGATATTTCTTCCACCCTCTTTCACCTTGGTTTTGTGGCCTTCAACCTCTTCGCAAAAACCCCTTTCCTTCCTCTCCTTTCTTAGCTTATGGTTGTGAGTTCGAGGTGGTTATATGCTAGGTTCCCTCCTCCAACATCATCTCCTTCCTTATACCTTACTCCTTATTTTCTTTTACTTGCTAATTTTAATATTCCTAAACTCATGTATTAATTTTTTGAAGATGATCAAGAGGAGGTAGAATGAGGAAGTGGATATGACTTTATTCGACTTGCTAGAATATTAGCTTTCATAAGCTTTGATTACTTTCTTGATATAGAAATCATGCGTTATTATTTGCCTTAAAATTTCTAGTATGTGTCAATTCCATGATGATCATATTATCTTATGTTCTAACATAATTTTATGTTTAGGTTTATGTTCTTGTATTGGTTACCATGTTGTTATTGTTGTTTTTAGTTGTCTTATGTGAAAAAATATGGGTAGAGGAAACGTTATAATTTATGCCTTTACGTATATTCTTGGTGTTATATGGTTATAATTTTTTTTGTGACATGTTAAATAGATGTATTATCTTGCATCATGGTATTTTTATGAAAAAATATGTTTAGGTTAATTTTGGTGAAATAATTTAATGGTATTTGAATTTAGCCACTGCTAGGGGCATTTTTGTCATTATAATCAAATTTTGCAAGAAAATAGGTCACCATTGTGTACATTAGGTCCTTTAAATACAATTTCATATATTAGAAGTCTTAATTTGGAGTTGTATAACTTAAGTTATGATCAAATTGAGTGTTAAGGTGAATTAATTGGAGGGTATTTTGGTATTTTCATGTATTTTTATCCCTTGGGGGTATTTGAATATGTTCTATGGCAGTAAGAGCATTGTTGCAATAACCATGGTGACCCTAGACATACCCTATAATGTCTATTCTACCAACTTATAGGGAGTTTTCATATTTAAAGATTAAGAGTCTAGTTTTGTGATTCCTAGGTGTATTTTATTTTGGATGTGAAAGTATCGGCGATGTTGACTATATTTCTTCCATCTATGATGTAAATAGGAGAGTTTATGATATAAATGATTCTCTGATCTCAATGTGACTAAGTTAATGGAGCTGTTTGATCACCTAATATTGAATTCTAATATGTTTTTCTTTTGAATCATCCCATATCATGAGCATATGCTCTTATATAACATCCATCTTGCCATGTGATTCCTATATGCTATGCATGCCTTATTATATTGATGTATATTATTACCTTACTTAGTACGCAACCTATTGATCATTCTTTTTATAGATGATGCTTAATATCACTAGTAGATGCCACATTATTTTGTACGTAGTTGATAAATTAATGCTTTTGATAAAATTGCCTAAGGTGAGTGCTATTTTGGGTTGGTATAAAACATGGTTATCCTAATCTCTCTCTTTATCCCTCTCTCTCTCTCTCTCTCTCTCTCTCTATACACACTCACTCACTTTTAATCCACTATTTTCTATTATAAATTTTCTATTCTCTTTTTTTCATAACCTTATATCATTTTGGGATCAATTACTTTCCACACATAATTTATATGTATGAGTTTACTTTTAGCCTTGTGCTTGTTATAAGTTGGATATAGGGAATACCGAGTCTGTGCAAAATGTGGTGTAACTCCCACTATTTTCATAAAATTTAAATTTTTAATAATAAATTTGGAGGTGTTATAAGAATAATGGAGCAAGCTTAAAAAAATTCATAGAAAACTGATTTGGTATGCAAATGAAGTAAACTAAGCCTATATTTATGGAAACAACGTGTACCATTTTTTGAGGTTGAAAATGGCTGAAATATTCTAAAATCCATTAGATGAATCAGTGAACTTTTTTTTGTTGGATATGCCATCAAAACAATATTGTTTTGGCATCTAGTCGTTGGAAACACATGACAACTATGTCCTTTTTGTTGTGTATGTTTTCGCCTCACATTGCATTAGATCGAGTCATCCCTCTTCGTTTATTTTTGCTACCATTCCCATTTAAGTTACCTAATAAATTTTTTCTAATTTAAGCTACCCATTAGCTACCCAATTCTCCTTTATTAAAAGCTTAGATACCTATAAGATACCCAATTCTAGTCCCATTGTTTGTGTTCTTATTCTCTGTCAATAACCTAGTTGCTTTGTTGTATTTGTATCTAAGTCCTTCAATAAGGATGTGGATAGATTTATAAAATTCGCTACATCAAACTTGCATTTATCTTACTAGATTTTTTTCTCACCTCATTATATTGGAGGTATCATTTTAGATAACAAACCAAAATATAAAAGCTTTTTCCATTTAAAATTAAAATAAAAATAGATCATGATATTGCCCTTTTTGATTTGATATGGAAATATAATGAGGCAAAAGGATCTAACTTGATTTGGATTATGATTATGATGGCCATTTTAGTTGTGATTGAGCGCAATTTATATCCATCATTATGATCCTCATCCTCATCATCATCATTATTACTATTTTATAATTTGGTGTCTTAACCAAATAAATTATAATTTTATGGTTAATTTTTTTTTCTTAAATCAAATCAAACTATTCTTTTTTCAAATAGCTTTAATCGATCAAATTATAGTTGTACGATTCATTTAATGCGGTGAATGAGTAACTATTTTACATAACATATATTAGCCTCTTATTGTATAAAAATTAATACTGTTCTTGAATTTGTTGAACATTATAAGAAATTATTATATTTATTTTAACTTTAATTTTTACAACTTATGTTTAATGTTTGTATATCAATATATACAATAAGAATAAATTCAACTAAGGGCCATGACATTGAAGTATTTCCATTCAAGTATCTCGTGTGTGTCGAATAGTTCTATTCAAGTACCATGTGTTTTAGTTTTTATTTTACTCTAATATCTTTTTTAGTTTTAGATTACTAAAACGATAAATTTTTGATATTACATATTTTTTTCCAAGATGATACGCACAATTTTGACTACTCTTAATTTTTTTAGAACTTTAGAAAAATTAAGCAACATTCTATTCCAACAAAATTCAATAAATATTCTAGGAATAAAAAATAAAAACATTTGAAACATTTAGAAATTTTGAATTCATCTTATTAAAGCATGCAATGCTACTTTTTATTTTTTTATTGTTTTAGTAATATAAAATAAAAGAATGTTAATATAATGATACTAAAGTAAAAATCAATTATAAAAAATATGATACTTAAATGACATTGTTTGAAACACTTATATTGCCTTTTTTTGATTAATTGATGTTACATATCCCAGATAAACATAAGGGCTTAATACATAAGAACTCTTAAGAAATCAGCGCTTGGATATTATGGACCACCTCCTCTGCTCGATAGGGAAATTCTTTCCTACCATTTCTGATCCAAAACCCAATACGCATCTTTATGAGCATGATCATCCATTTTCTGCAAACGTCGACCTTTTCAAATACTTTCCTATTTCTGGAATCCCATATTGTACCTAGGATAGCAAAGAAGACCGCTTGCCAAATCTCCCCTCTCAAACCTTTGCTGGACACTCCAAACCAAGCCCTAGTGTTGTCTTCCACATTCTCGGATTTTACCCAATAATACCCTATCCATTCACAGATCTCGTACCATGCTTTGCCTGTCACAGCACAGTGCAAGAAAAGGTGATTGGGCGTCTCCTGCTCAGTATACACATAGGGCATATGGCATCTCCTAGATTGAGTATGTTCAACCTGGCTAATCTTTCCTTTGTGTTGAGCTTCTGCTGTACCGCGAACCAAGCTATTAGTTTAAATCTTTGAGGTGCTAGATTTCTCCATATGAGGTGCTCCACTCCCGTGATCCTCTCGTTGCTCATAGAGCTCTAAAATTGCCTCTGGCAGACTGATCTCACTGAATACATTCCAGAATCCTCATGTTCCCATGCCACTGAGTCATTCTCTTCCTTCCTTAGATCATGCTGGTCAATCATCGCCTTCAACTGTCTTGCCCGAATCTCTTCCCATCCGAAGAATTGCCTTCGCCATCTCAAGTTCCATACCCACCTCGATCCCACCCACACTCCCATCTCTGCCACCTTTCTCTCCTATTGCTCTGACATCGTGAACAATCTAGGGAAGATATTCCGCAAAGGGCCTTTCCTCGTCCAATCATCCTGCCAGAATCTTACTTTATTGCCATTTCCAATGATGATCTTCAAACCGGATCTCAACATCGGACTTTTTTTCCCTGCTCCCACTATATTAACCCAAGGGACCACCTTCTTTTAGAGGAATTAATCTCGAAAGACCCTGCATTGACCCCGTTATGTATAGAGGAGATAACTCTCTTCCAAGACGCCCCTTCCACTATACAAAATTTCCACCACCATTTAAACAGAAGAGCGTTGTTTCTTAACACTATATCTCCCACCCCTAAGCCCCCTTTATCTTTAGGCTTCTGGATCACACTCCACTTGACTAACGGTATCCCTTTTCTTTCCCCTTGCCCACTCCAGAAGAATCTTCTTTGCATGCTTATGATCTTCTTCACAACCCCCTGTGGTACTCTGAAAATACTCATATAAAACATTGGTAGGCTGTTCAACACACTTTTTATGAGCACTAGTCTTCCAACTCTTGAAAGAACTCTTGCCTTCCACCCTGCTAACTTCTGTCTTATCCTTTCGATCACCGGTTTCCACGCTTCTTGCTTTCCTGTGTTAGCGCCTAGCGGAAAACCAAGGTAGCTAATAGGGAGAGACCCAACTTTGCACCCCATGATATCTGCCGCTTCCTTTTCTGCTTCCTTGTCGACTCCCAAGCCAATAAGGACTGACTTACTAAAGTTAACTTGAAGGCCTGATAATAAGTAAAAGCAATCAACCAGACGCTTCCAATTTCCGATGTTTTCAGCCGAATCACCACAGAAAATCATTATATCATCTGCAAACTGGAGATGGGTGACTTCCACACTATCCCTTCCCACCTTGATCCCATGTAATAGCCCCGCTTGCACTCCTCTTTTAGTGAGTTGGTTGAACACTTCTACAGCTAGGACAAATAGGAAAGGTGAAATGGGATCACCCTGTCGTAGTCCCCTACCCATTTTAAACGGGGCAGAAGGCACCCCGTTTACAAGAATCGAGGCTCTTGCCGTAGATATACACTCCTTCACCCACCTTCTGAATTTAGGACCAAATCTCATAATACCCATTATCCTTTCCATGAACTCCCATTTGATGCTATCATAAGCCTTCTAAAAATCCAGCTTGACCATCTGTCCCTTCGACCTATTCTGACCCTTAACCCACCGGACGACCTCATTTGCAATTAGAGCCCCATCAACTATATTCCTCTCTCCTATGAAAGCTGACTGTGAATCACTCACCAATTTATCTATCACCTGTTTCAACCTAAGGGCAAGGATCTTTGCTATCACTTTGTATATGCAGCCTACCAAACTGATCGGTCGAAACTGGCTAACTTCCTCTACATCATCCACTTTAGGGATCAAAGTTATCAATGCCGTATTCAGCTCCACCGGTAGACTGTCTGATTGAAAAAATCCCAGTACTATCTTAGTGAATTCCTCCATGTAAGTGAACTTAATCTAAACATAATTTTATTCAAGAAAAATGACTAGATGTACACTTATTTATGAAAAATATATCTACGGACTACGGTTGATGATTAATGATTAATTAACCATAATTTGATTCTGAATATTATGAATCAGACTAGTTAAACAAGACTGACCAACTCCAATGTTTAAAATTTCGGTCGGGTCAAATTTGGTTAATGGTTTTGTAACCATTTTCAGTATGAGGTCCACTTGACCGGACCTCAAATGTTTAGGGGTTCGACTTAAATCTTACGTTGGAATATTACGCGGTCGCACCGACGGCCCGAGAGGAAGTCTAACCAATTAATTACACCTTCCATCGCTGCTACTCGCAAAGTTGTAATCGTCACCACTACCCTCCCATGTCTGTTGCCTTTTCCTCCATTTCTCTGTTATTTCAGTCTCGGGAAAACCCTGGTTCACTTTTCCAGAAAACAAGCAGTCCTATTATTACTGCTAGTAATCAGCACTCAGAGAGTACCAAAAATCATTTCAGATCCTATCGTTTTCCACTAAATAAACTTCAATAGCAAAGTCAGAGAGCAGTTAATAGACATTAAAGACAGAGAAAAGGAGAGATAAGGTAAGGCAAAACATTACTATATTTATTTATTTATTTTATTTAAGGTCAACAGTTCTCACTTAAAAGAGGGAGTCGGAGGGAGTGATTTATATCTTTGGGATTAAATGACAACTTTCATCTTCTTCTTGTGTCGTGCATTTAATGATTTTGATCGCTCTTCTCAACGGCTTTGAAACAGTTGCTTTTATTGCCCTCCAAATATATAAATTTAAATTCATTAACTATTACAGCAGCCCTAAATTAGGTGATTCAGCAAGTTTTCTTTGTGGGTAGTAGTACTCCTTGTTATGTTCTGATTGTTGATCGTTACAATTTCGTTAATTTCTCGATCATGGCAGGATAGGGATGATCATTTCAGTTCACTATTCGAGCTCGGTTCAGCTTATTTCTCAGTCAAGATGATCTATCGCGGTGAAATTATCCTAATTTTGGTGGCGGATTTGATTTTAGTAGCAATAGCATCACAGAACTCGACTGCTATTTGTGATCAAACATGTGGCTTCGGGAGGACGGCGACGCATGTTAAATTTCCTTTTGGGTTTTCTAATGGCTGCCAAATCCGACTGAATTGCACCAGTGATGGAAGAATGGAGCTTGCTGGATTTATTGTCAGAAACGTTACTTCCGATAGCATCATCGTTAATTTCCCAGCTAATTGTAGCCGTTCGATTGCAGAAATGGAGCCCTTGTTCGGTTCGAACTATGCTCCTACTTGGCAGAACGGACTTCTGTTACAGAATTGCACAGAGCCCTTAGGTGGTTGCATGATCCCGACGAGGTTGTTAGAGAGTCGGTTTGCGTTACATGGCTGTAAAGCGACGAAGAGCGAGAGAAATATAAGCTGTTACGCGGATGCGGATGAGAGAGTTGGATTCTTGAGTTATCAAAATATCACTAGGCTTGGGTGTAAATTCCTGTTTTCTTCCATCCTTTTTGATTCGAGTGAAGCTGGTTCTGATGTTATGCTTGAGGTCCAGTCTGTTCAGTTGAGCTGGTGGATGCAGGGAAAGGGCTGCGACTGCGATAAAAATGCGAACTGCTCATCATTTGCAGTACCCGGTGGTTCTTCGGGCTACCGGTGTCGGTGTAATGAAGGGTATGAAGGAGATGGATTTGTTGCCGGCCAAGGTTGCCAGAGAAAAGGTAAGTTTGGCATGTTTTCTTCTTTGCCGTCCAAATATTTTTTATTTTATTTTATTTTAAATATTTTCTTTTGTGTTCACGTCTTCATGAAATCTATTGATCAACTGATTGTAATCGCTTAAAAGATCTGAATTGAGTCACCGAAAATGAAATTATGGCTATCCTAATTAACCTAGAAGAAGCTGCTTTGGTATGCTAATTTTTATTTTTCTCTTTTAATTTCGGTTAGGGCATTTTTAAAAAATGTATATATTATTGTATTGAAAACTAGTATTCAAGTTGTAATTGTAATTTTATCTGATCAGATTGATTAGCTTATGATACATGGTCTAATGGCCGTGTATATTTATTTAATTCAATTTTGTTGAATAGTCAAACTGCACGAATATCAACTTGTAAATACATTACCATATTATTTGACTTTATGGATCCCAGGTGACGCTCCTTCAAGGAAGGAAGTAAAATGAGATAGTGATATATACACACACACACACACACACACACACACACACATATATATATATATATATAGCAGACAAATCTCTGGGTAACTGTGTTGTTAAACTCTGCTTAATGATTCATATGCCTGGACAGGGTCAATGTGTGGATGGGTTTAGGCCGCCAACGCTAAAGGATATAGATTCTATGGAACCTTTTTAAAGTCAAAAGTGTTGTCGGTAATTGATCATGGCTTCTGTGATGTGCATATGGGTATTGACTGGATTGTAGTTCATGGGAAATATCAGCAGGACAAAAGATGATAGTATTGTAGCTCGATTGGAGGCTAAATTCGTACACTAGTGCTTAATTTCAAGTTGATGTGAGAGATGTGATGGTTTTGGCTGTTAGGCCGAATGCATGTCCTTGGATAGAAATCTGGTGTTCGAACTTGGCTGTCCATGCCATTTAACATGTGAGCATACTTAAATAGCTGGTGGTTGGATAGCAAGGCATATAACAGTTTACGTTAGATTTGTCATAACAGACTTTGTCGATGATTTTAGGCACACGTATATGTGCAGCAATTGGTACATGGACAACAATTCTACTTTCTACAAGCAGAATATGCACGAGCTTAGGACTTTTAAATGGAAGAGTGGGTGATACCACGATAGCTTTCTTCCCATTTTCAGATAAGAAGAGACCCAGATAGATATGACATATGACTTACCAGGCACTGCCATAAGAAATAGAAGTCTCATAACATTGTGTACTGTGGCAAAGGGGTCAATTAGTCACAGTTTTTTTTTTTTTTTTCTTGAGTCCACAGTATTGTTGTCTGCACTGAAATTGGATCCAACCGGATAGCATCTCATCAAGTTTTGTTTGACTAGCTGCTACTTCAGGATTTATATTCTGTGCGTCATTTCTGCTTGCTAAACCTTCTTTTAATTTGTCTCCAACGTTATTCCCTATTTCTACTTTTATGTGATGGGTGGTGCTATTGCAATGGATTTGTACATCTGCATGAGTAACATGACGACATCTCAAGATTGCAGGTGCTTTATGCCTTATACTGACCGACCGCACCTATTCTTGCACAGTTGAAAACCTGCAAATTCATTTTCCCGATAGAATTACTTTCTTTCTTATGGAAATGCACATTTTTGGCTGATGCTTTTCTTATTTTTTTTCCTCTTGAGCAGGTGGGGTTTCCAAGTCCAGAATTGCTGTTATCATTGGAGGTACTGCTTCTATATTTGGCTAAAGAATGACACCAAATGTTATCTATTAACTTGGTTTGGGAATAATATGTTGTTTCAAAGTACACACACTGAGCGAACTCTTTTTTCTTCCCTGGTTGGCAAGGAACTCTCCTGAGTCAATTGGTTTGTCTATATCAGCGTGTAATATTATACTATAGGAGGTATTTTGAAATTGACATAAAAACCCAGTGCCTATACTTAATTCTATTAAATAAGTATTCTTCTTATCGGAAATCTCTATTGAAAACATAAAATTCATTTTTAAATTGCATAGATTTGAAGATCTATTTTATATTTATAAATAGGAAAGGAGTATAGTATACGGTATACTATAATATACCACATTCTACTATGCTGTACTTACCATACTATACTGTATATACTGTAATGTACTATACTGTACCATACTATGCTATGCTAGACTACTACAATACCATACGATATGACACCAAGCATGCTGAAAACATAATAATGTTTTTGTTGTTTGTATTTCTGTAACTCATCGAAGTAAAGTTGCTTATTAGGACCCTGATTGTTCCAAATAACTGTAGTTTGATAAATATGAAGTTACGATTATAAACTACTACTCATTGCTAAGCTTTATTGACATGGTTTTCACTGCTGATATCTCAGTAGTTCTTGCTGGAGCTTCGGCTTTGATTTTACTGGCCCTAATTTGCTACTTCGTCCGTCGCCATTCCACTTCTTTGAAGAGCCGGATGAGCGCCAAGCGTCTTCTTTGTGAAGCTGCTGGCAACTCTACTGTCCCACTCTACCCTTACAAAGAAATTGAAAGGGCTACCAGTGGCTTTTCTGAGAAGCAAAGGCTGGGGACTGGTGCATACGGTACAGTTTATGCTGGAAAGTTTCACAACGATAAGTGTGTTGCCATTAAGAAGATCAAGCATCGAGACTCTGACAGCAGCGAGCAAGTCATGAATGAGATCAAACTTCTTTCCTCCGTCAGTCATCCAAATTTGGTACGCCTCCTCGGCTGCTGTATAGAGAATGGTGAGCAGATACTCGTTTATGAATACATGCCAAATGGAACCCTTTCTGAGCATCTGCAGAGAGAAAGGGGCGATGGCCTTCCATGGACCACGCGTCTAACCATTGCTAGTGAAACTGCTCAAGCAATTGCCTATCTCCACTCTGCCATGAACCCACCCATCTACCACAGGGATATCAAATCAAGCAACATACTCCTGGACTACCAGTACAAATCAAAGGTAGCTGATTTTGGTCTTTCGAGGCTTGGCATGACGGAAACGTCCCACATCTCAACAGCTCCACAAGGAACTCCTGGATATGTGGATCCTCAATACCATCAGAACTTCCACCTTTCCGATAAAAGTGATGTCTACAGTTTTGGTGTAGTTCTTGTAGAGATCATCACAGCAATGAAAGTAGTTGACTTTTCGCGAGCTCATACGGACGTGAATTTGGCTGCTGTTGCCGTCGACCGGATTGGGAAAGGGCGAGTAGATGAGATGATCGATCCCTTTCTCGAGCCGCATAGAGATGCATGGACGCTATCATCTATCCACAAGGTGGCAGAGCTAGCATTTAGATGTCTTGCATATCACAGAGACATGAGGCCTACAATGATGGAAGTAGCAGATGAGCTAGAACTCATCAGGCTTAGTGGGTGGGCACCATTGGAAGAGGACATATGCACGGCTTCGTCGGTTGCATCCTCTTGTCCATCACCCTTCAACGGCAGCGAGCGGTCACTAAGTAGTATATCGATCAAGAAGGGAGCAGTTAGTCGAAGACTGATAGTTCCAGAGAAGGGCGCTGATTGTCTAGGTTCATTGAAGGAAGTGAGTGATAGCTCCCCTGTTTCTGTTCAAGAACATTGGTTGAGTGAAGAAAGCTCACCCTCAACAAATAGCTTGTTGGGTCATGTAGTACAATGAAGCTAAGTGGCAAAGAGCTCTATCTATTCCTCTGGTCTGCTTCATCCTGTGATTTGCATATACCATTGTTTGTTTGCTTCTTTTATAACTAGTATGCCTAGGCTTTTGCTTCCTTGATTTTAATGCTTTGATTTCCTTCTTTGTTTTTTCTTCGGTTTATAACATCAAAAAGGAGTGTAAAAGAAACGAAAAGAAAAGAAAAGCGAAATATATTTTTAACCATTTATGTATACATATTAATCATATGTGAAGGAGAAATCAGTCGTGTCTGTCTGCATCCTTTTGAATCCGGGGTTTCCCGTTGTTATACAACAGTAGTAGTTTCATAACACGGACATGGCTAAAGATATGCATTAGGAACCTCTGGTTGATAATCATGGGGCTGGAAGAGGTGGGAGAGGTTAGCAATGATCCAAGCGCTCTGTTGCTGATTCATACCTTATGTTTGGAGCGCTTGCGTTCTGAGTGTTAACACCAGCATTTCTTTGTAACGCCGCAGATCCATCTCACGCACAGTGCAGACTGTATGAGCTCTCAGTTCTCCGTCGTTTTCTACGCCAGCAAGCTATTTGAAAATGTTGATATTCGCTAGAAGTAAGTTGAGCATTTTATGCAATTATAAGTCCGACACATTTTTATTTTATTTTATTATTAAAAGGGGTTTACGTCCGCGACTTAGCAGCATATTAGTCATTTTAAGCATTTTATTTCCTCAAAATTATCATTTTTAAGTTCGTGTGCCTAGGCTAAATGTGACTTAAGAGTTAAATTTTTTTTAGTCCCTACAAAAAAAATATACAATTTTCTAATTTTTATCCCTAAATGAAAACATATTCAATTTTGTCCTAACAGATTTTGTTTTACCTAACTTCAGTCCTTAATATCTTTCAATAACCTGCAATAGTAGGTTAGGTCAATCCACGCTCATTTTGTGATCAAGACCTAAATTGGTTTTGGGCGTTCAATTACTCTTTAGAGACGTAATAATTAAATTCTGTTCATATCAGGCATGAGCTGACCTCACTAAAAAAAATAAGATTGTACGGTGCACCTATCTGATAATAATTGAACAGGAATCAAATTTAATAATTGAACAGGAATCAAATTTTTTCACATCATTTAAATACCAAATATAACATATGTCAAATTACATATGATTCATTTAATTAATTAAATTGGCTTACTTCTTAAGTTATGTGAAGCTACTTTAAAAATAAAAAATAAAAAAATTGGTCAACTAATTTTTAAAATAGCTCCGAATACATTACACACGATGAAAGATACAAAACCGTTCACAGTAGAAGACTTAGGAGCCAGCCACCTACTACGAGGCTACGACCGCCACACATGCCCTACAGCGAAATGCCTCCTCTAGCCTCAACCACCACCTCCGGTTGTAGGATGCAGTAAACGCTCGTTATAGATGCACCCACGTCCTCTAGCTGCAAATTTAGTTTGTCAACAGATACTAAGAAAAAATGCTGGTTCAATTAAAGTAATTATCACCCCAAATATTTGGGTTCGATTCGAATTGATCAATCCAATAAGACAAATTATGTAGTTTTTGAAGCACTTGAATTTATCGGTTCGGTACTGAATTGTGGATTTGAGTTTGTTAAACAGGGGAGCAAAAAGTGTTTATTTTTAATGGGTTCTAGAATATTTTTGATGTGTTAAGAAATTGTTTTGTGACTTTCTTGATAAGTGAGAAGGGTAGAAAGAAGTTAATTTAAGAGCGTCTTACTTGTAATTTATTTCAAACATCTACATTTATCTTAACTAGTTACATTTTTCCATACATTGTATGGGTGGTGTATTAATTATTTATATATTATTATATAAATAATGAATAGTTTAACAATTTAATTAATATGCAGGAGATGAATAGTTTGTTGTATATGTTCAAGTAATTAATTAATAAAATACTTAATTAATACTTGATTAATATGTATTGTTTGAATTTTATGCATTTGTTGATAGTTGTAGTGTATTAATGACAGAAGATGAATAGTTATATAAATTTACTATTTGTATGAGATGAATAGTTATATTTATATGTTCATTAGTTTGACAATTTCAATTAATATGTGGGAGATGAATAGTTGGTCGCATATGTTCAAGTAATTAATTAAGAAAATACTTGATTAATATGTGTTTCTCGACATATGTGCAGCAGATGAATAGTTACATTCATATATTCAGTAGTTTTACAACTCAATTAATACGCAAGAAATGAATAGTTGGCTACATATTTTTAGATAATTAATTAAGAAAATTCTTGATTAATATGTGTTGTTCGAAATATGTGCAATAGATGAATATCTCAATTAATACGTAGGAGATGAATATCATTTTATTGTTATGCAGCGTAGGAGATGAATAATTTGATAAATCAACTAATATGTAGGAGTATTTCATCATTTATTTGACCTTATTAATTAGTAATAATATATGACAGTGATAATATATGATTAGTAATAATAGGTATAGTTTAGGCAAAAAAATTTGTTTGTATATTGTCTGCCAAACAACTCTGTTTTTATATAATAACCAATGTTGTCATTCTGTTATTAGTTTTTTTAATAACAATTATATAATTAATCATGATAATATTCATAATAGTAATAATCAATTATATTAATATTCATTATTATCATAATAATAGTTATCATTATTATATTATAAATTATGATAATAGTAATTATCAAAATTATATAAATAATTATATTAGTATTAATTATTAATTATTATTATTATTATCATCATCATCATATTTGATTGATGTTGATCTAATATTAAAATAATTCAATTAATATGCAGGAAATGAATAGTTTTCTGCATATGTTTGGATAATTAATTAAGAAAAATATTTGATTAGAAAATATATAGTTAATACTTTATTAAAGCTAATTATTTGACATATGTACAACAAATGAATAGTTATATACATTTAATGCACATAGGAGATGAATAGTTTCATTATATTAATAAATAGTTATATTAATTATTTCATCTTATTAATTAGCAATAATATACGGCAACAGTAATTTATGATTAGTAATAATGGATATAGTTTAGGCGGAAAAATTTGTCTATATGTTGTCTGCTAGACAACTCTGTTTTTATATATATACTAGTTTCATTTCCCCGTGCAATGCACGGGTGGTGTATTAATTATTTATATATTATTACATAAGAGATGAATAGTTTAACAATTTAATTAATATGCAGGAGATGAATAGTTGGTTATATATGTTCAAATAATTAATTAATAAAATACTTACTTAATACTTAATTAATGTGTCTTGTTTGACATTTGTGCAACAGATGAATAGTTATATGCATTTGTTGTATGTAGGAGATGAATAGTTATGTTGTATTAATGACAAAAGATGAATAGTTATATAAATTTGTTGTTCGTATGAGATGAATAGTTGCATTCATATGTTCATTAGTTTGACAATTCAATTAATATGCAAGAGATGAATAGTTGGCTGCATATGTTCAAGTAATTAATTAATAAATTACTTGATTAATATGTGTTGTTCAACATATGTGCAGCGGATGAATAGTTACATTCATATATTCAATAGTTTTACAACTCAATTAATATGCATGAGATGAATATCATTTTGTTGTTATGCAGCGTAGGAGATTAATAGTCTGACAAATCAATTAATACGCAGGAGTATTTCATTATTTATTTGACCTTATTAATTAGTAATAATATATGACAGTGATAATATATGATTAGTAATAATAGATATAGTTTAGGCGAAAAAATTTGTCTGTATATTGATTGTCAAACAACTTTATTTTTATATAATAACCAATAACCAATGTTGTCGTTTTATTATTAGTTTTTTAATAATAATTATATTATTAATCATAATAATATTCATAATAGTAATAATCAAATATATTAAAATTCATTATTATCATAATAATAATTATCATTATTATATTATATATTATGATAATAGTAATTATCAAAATTATATAAAAAATTATATTAGTATTAATTATATTAATGGTTATAATTATTATAGTTATATTAATAATACATAATAAAATTATTATTATAAAAAATTATTATTATTATTATTATTATTATTATTATTATTATCATCATATTTGATTGATGTTGATCTAACCTAAAAAAAGGGAAAAAAAATAATACTTCATTAAAATTAGTTATATGTATTTGCTAGTTGCATTGTATTAATGGCAGCAGATGCATATGTGTTGGTTGACTGGTTTATGCACTTTATTTGGTGTATTAATTATTTATCAATTATTTATATATTAATATGTAGGATATGAATAGTTTGATAATTAAATTAATACACAGGAAATTAATAGTTGACTGCATATGTTTAGGTAATTAATAAAAAAAATATTTGATTAATAATTTATTAAAATTAGTTGTTCGACATATGTACAACAAATGAATAGTTATATGCATTTGCTATACATAAGAGATAAATAGTCGCATTGTATTAATGTATATATGCATGTGAAGCAAATGAATATGCACTTTGGTATATTAATTATTTATATATTAATATACAAAAGATGAATAGTCCGATAATTCAATTAATACGCAGGAAATGAGTAGTTTTCTGCATATGTTCGGATAATTAATTAAGAAAATCTTTGATTAGAAAATATATAGTTAATACTTTATTAAAATTAATTGTTTGACATATATGCAACAAATGAATAGTTATATACATTTAATGCACATAGGAGATGAATAGTTTCATTATATTAATAGATAATTATATTAATTATTCTGTCTTATTAATTAGCAATAACAATAATTAGCAATCATATATGGAAGAAGTAATTTATGATTAGTAATAATGGATATAATTTAGGCGGAAAAATTTGTCTGTATATTATCTGCTAGACAACTCCGTTTTTATATATACTAGCTACATTTTTCCGTGCAATGCATGGGTGGTGTATTAATTATTTATATATTATTATATAATAGATGAATAGTTTAATAATTTAATTAATATGTAGGAGATAAATAATTGGTTGTAAATATTCAAGTAATTAATTAATAAAATACTTAATTAATACTTGATTAATATGTATTGTTTGATATATGTGCATCAGATGAATAGTTATATGTATTTGTTGTATGTAGGAGATGAATAGTTATGCTGTATTAATGACAGAAGATGAATAGTTATATGAATTTGTTGTTCGTATGAGATGAATAGTTGCATTCATATGTTCATTAGTTTGACAATTCAATTAATATGCAAAAGATGAATAGTTGGCCGCATATGTTCAAGTAACTAATTAAAAAAAATACTTGATTAATATGTATTGTTAGACATATATACAACAGATAAATAGTTACATTCATATATTCGGTAGTTTTACAACTCAATTAATACGTAGGAGATGAATAGTTGGCCGTATATTTTTAGATAATTAATTAAGAAAATTCTTGATTAATATGTATTGTTTGACATATGTGCAATAGATGAATATCTCAATTAATACGTAGAAGATGAATATCATTTTGTTGTTATACAACGTAGGAGATGAAAAGTTTGATAAATCAATTAATACGTAGGAGTATTATATAATAACCAATGTTATCGTTCTGTTATTAGTTTTTTTTAATAATTATTATATTATTAATCATAATAATATTCACAATAGTAATAATCAATTATATTAATATTCATTATTATCATAATAATAATTATCATTATTATATTATAAATTATGATAATAGTAATTATCAAAATTATATAAATAATTATATTAGTATTAATTATATTAATAGTTATAATTATTATAGTTATATTAATAATAATAGTCATATTATTATTATTGTTGTTGTTGTTGTTGTTGTTGTTGTTGTTATTATTATTATTATTATTATTATTATTATTATCATATTTGATTGATGTTGATCTAACCTTAAAAAAAATGAGAATACTTCATTAAAATTAGTTATATGTATTTGCTAGTTGCATTGTATTAATAGCAACAATTGCATATGTATTGGTCGATTGGTTTATATACTTTATTTGGTGTATTAATTATTTATCAATTATTTATATATTAAAATGTAGGATATAAATAGTTTGATAATTCAATTAATACACAGAAAATTAATAGTTGACTACATATGTTTAAGTAATTAATTAAAATAATTTGATTAGAAAATATCTGATTAATACTTTATTAATATTAGTTGTTCGACATATGTATAATAAATGAATAGTTATATGCATTTGCTACACATAGGAGACAAGTAGTCGCATTGTATTAATGGATATATGCAAGCAAATAAATATGCACTTTGGTGTATTAATTATTGATATATTAATATACAAGAGATGAATAGTTTGATAATTCAATTTATACGCAGGAAATGAATAATTTTCTGCATATGTTCGGATAATTACTTAAGAAAATATTTAATTAGAAAATATATAGTTAATACTTTATTAGAATTAATTGTTTGAGATATGTGCAACAAATGAATAGTTATATATATTTAATGCACATAGGAGATAAATAGTCGCATTATATTAATGAATAGTTATATTAATTATTCCATCTTATTAATTAGCAATAACAATAATTAGCAATAATATATAGCAACAGTTATTTATGATTAGTAATAATGGATATAGTTTAAGCGGAAAAATTTGTCTGTATATTGTTTGCTAGACAACTCTGTTTTTATATATACTAGCTACATTTTCCCGTGTAATGCAAGTATGGTATATTAATTATTTATATATTATTATATAAGAGATGAATAGTTTAATAATTTAATCAATATGTAGGAGATGAATAGTTGGCTGTATATGTTCAAGTAATTAATTAAGAAAATACTTAATTAATAAGTGTTGTTCGACATATGTGCAGTGCAGTAGATGAATAGTTACATTCATATTTTCAGTAGTTTTACAACTCAATTAATATGCAAGAGATGAATAGTTGGCTGCATATTTTTAGATAATTAATTAAGAAAATTCTTGATTAATGTGTTGTTCGACATATGTGCAATAGATGAATATCTCAAATAATAACAGGAGATGAATATCATTTTATTGTTATGTAGCGTAGAAGATGAATAGTTTGACAAATCAATTAATATGCAGGAGTATTTTATCATTTATTTGACCTTATTAATTAGTAATAATATATGACAGTGATAATATATGATTAGTAATAATAGGTATAGTTTAGGTAGAAAAAATTTGTCTGTATATTGTCTATCAAACAACTCTATTTTTATATAATAATCAATGTTGTCGTTCTGTTATTAGTTTTTTTAATAATAATTATATTATTAATCATGATAATATTCATAATAGTAATAATCAATTATATTAATATTTATTATTATCATAATAATAATAATTATCATTATTATATTATAAATTATGATAATAGTAATTATCAAAATTATATAAATAATTATATTATTATTAATTATATTAATAGTTATAATTATTATAGTTATATTAATAATAATAGTCATATTATTAATAATAAATAATAAAATTTTTATCATAAACAATTATTATTATTATTATTATCATCATCATCATCATCATCATCATATTTGATTAATGTTGATCTAACCTTAAAAAAAAGAAAAAAATAATACTTTATTAAAATTAGTTATATGTATTTGTTAGTTGCATTGTATTAATGGCAGTAGATGCATATGTGTTGGTCGATTGTTTATGCACTTTATTTGGTGTATTAATTATTTATCAATTATTTATATATTAATATGCAGGATATGAATAGTTTGAAAATTCAATTAATACACAAGAAATTAATAGTTGACTCCATATGTTTAGGTATTTAATTAAAAAAATATTTGATTAGAAAATATTTGATTAATACTTTATTAAAATTAGTTGTTTGACATATGTACAACAAATGAATAGTTATATGCATTTGCTACACATAGGAGATAAATAGTCGCATTGTATTAATGAATATATGCATGTGAAGCAAATAAATATCCACTTTGGTGTATTAATTATTTATATATTAATATGCAAGAGATGAATAGCCTGTCAATTTAGCCTATGTTTGGAACTACTTATTAAAATTAGTTATCTATGATAACTACTTATTTAAGAAATTTTTTAGACTAAAATTTTTCTAAAATAAGTAATTATCATAGATAATTACTTTTAATAAGTAACTCCAAACAAGCTATAAATTAATATGCAGAAAATGAATAGTTTTCTGCATATGTTTGGATAATTAATTAAAAAATATTTGATTAGAAACTATATAATTAATACTTTATTAAAATAAATTGTTTGACATATGTGCATCAAATGAATAGTTATATACATTTAATGCACATAGGAGATGAATAGTCACATTATATTAATAAATATTTATATTAATTATTCCATCTTATTAATTAGCAATAACAATAATTAGCAATAATATATGACAGCTGTAATTTATGATTAATAATAATGGATATAGTTTAGGCGGAAAAATTTGTCTGTATATTGTCTGATAGACAACTCTGTTTTTATATATATATAGATATAGATATAGATAACTTTTGGTTGTATATTATAAAGGAGGATGGTACAAATGTGAAAACATTATTTTTTTTTAAATTTAGAAAAAAAAAATAAAAAAAATGATATAAACTGGTTGAATGATTTTGGCACCGATTTTGATACTAAAATTTTTTTGGTAACCGAAAAAATAAGTTGGTGTCATTTCCGTACTACAAATTCCAGATATTTCTAAAATATTATAAATGATTTAGCTTTGTCCGAAACTACTTAGCAGCACTCGGATTTACGGCAGAGTGTGCCATCCAAAATCTTTTGACTTTGAACCCATCCCCATTCTTATCAGCCACCCACGCTGCTATCTAATCTCGGTATGGCTTATCCTTCTTAATCAATTTGGGGTAATTATTCCAATGTACCTTCGTGAGTAGTGCAGCTCGTTGACAATGGATGGTTCCCTCTCCATTATCATTAATCAATTAAGGATAATTATCATCTACTTGGGGTGCACCAATATGACCTTTCCTGCTAGTGATATTTAAATGTGGACTGTTGAATCCCCAAATAATGATCAATGATCATACATATTCATACGTGTGCATCAGTATGACTTGTCGTGATAATAATCTTCGTAATAAATCCATTACTTGAATTTGGTTTCTAAATGCTACGTGATGAGAATTGTGTTTATCTAAATAAAAGGATTTCCTTTCCTCTCTCGAACATCCACACCCCATATACTAGAAGAATTTCTGTGGCACTCTCAAACCCTATTTGGTGAAAATTACCAAGCGTCTTACTATGGCAGTATTATATACAAATTAATAAGCTAAGGTTTACCCTACCAAAGAAAGGTCAATGCAAATAGTATACACCCAAAAATACAATGCAAGGTGCACCCGCCACGATGATATGGTGTGGTGATATGGACTATTTGAGAAGAGATATAAGGCGGCAATAAAACAATTATAACTAGAGCATGTTGTTGTATAACGATTAATAGTTTCATGTGACTAGTTATGAATTCAAGTCTCATTGGAGACATTTATACTATAATTTTGTTTAATATAAATAGAAGCTGCATGGGTCTGAAGAAGGATAAAGACCAATCAATATAAGGATACACATTGAGGTGGTGAAGGATAAACATCAATCTAATCCAAAGAATGATATATATTTTTTTAGAAGAAGGATAAATATTAACTAAAAGGAGGATATACATCAAGGTAGAGAATGATAAACATCAACCTATTCCAAAGAAGAATACAATTCTTCCAAGAGAAGAATATCCATCAAGGTGAAGAAAAATAAACATTATTCTAGAAGATAATATACATAAATCGGGATTTACTTCAGTTAAAGAAGAATAAACATCAACTAAATATAAAATACTGAGTCTTGTCAGACTTGAAGACGTAACATAACCTCCAACATAACACAATAGCATCCCAACCACTAAAATAGGTAGTTGATTTATTTACTTAGTTTTAGTGTTTCCTTATGAAATAGATTTTGCCTTATTGGACTTTCGAATCCTAGTTACCACTTAAGTGGTGGTAACACGTCAGTCGGGTGTTCTTCTTATTCTTTTTGTTAATAAGTTAGCTTGATATTTTTTTTTTGTTTTCTCCTTATGAAACGAGGTTACATGGATATGTTAGGAAGTGTTTGGTTTATTCTTATAAAGCTAAGTTCCGAAACGATCACTTTTACCTTATTTGTAATTAATTATTTGTTGAGCTAATGATTTATCCTACTACCTTTGTATTGAAAAAAATTATTGCCATATATTTCGAGAATAAAATTTAACTGTTTAATTTCTCTTAAAGTATAATCTATTATGCTATAAAAATATAATGATTACATTCGTATTAAAAAAAAGATATTTTTATAACATTATATTTTTATATTTCTTATTAATATATATTAAAATATATTAATAGTTAAAATTTATCATTGAAATATAAAGCGTTGGTGTTTTCAATATTTAGAAAGTATACGACATTGCAGCACATATAAACTTTAAGATTGCATGAAGGTACTTATATTACCGAAATCTATGACATCAAATTTTCTCTTTCATATATTGTTTAAATGATTTTCATTCGCTTAAATTGTGAAATTTTGATAAAACATATAAAAAAATGATGCATAAGCTCTTATTTTAAACTTCATTAGTATTAAGAAATAAATTATTTTATTACTAATTTTTTATATAAAAAAGAAAATTACTTTAGAAAAGTTAAAATTTATTTTTTATTTTTACCCTCATATTTTTTTTATTTATGTATTAAATATTTTTTTATATTTTAATAAATGATGCAAGTAAAAATTTAATATTGTATTTATTAGTTCATTAATATATATATATATATAATCACTTTTTCTTGATATGGAGGAAACAATTAGTTATTAAATTATATTTGGTACTAATCTTCGCAGATTTACGGTAGAAGTAAAGTTTTAAACAAAGTTCATTGACATCAAGTTGCAGGACTTTGAGTAACAACATGATAGTAGTATAAATAATTTTAATTTTTCTTACGGGTTTTTATTCTTTTCAGAAAAAAAAAATTATCAACCAGATTACTTCATTCCTACACAAACAATCCAAGGTGACGTAGAACGGTCTATTTTATTCCCAGTAAAGGTTGTTAACGAGTCGAACTAGAATAAATTTGGGTTCGATTCGTTTAATAAATGAGCTTAAAAATAAAACTTGAGTTTGACTTATTTATAAACAAGCCGAATTTTTCACGAGTTAAATCGAGTTTTTAACGAGTTATCTCATAAGTTTTTATGGTAAACGAACCAAACTCATGAACTGTAAATGAATTTAAGTCTAAATTTATTATTTCCAAACTTGATTCGTTTAATAATTGAGTCGGACTCGAATTTAATTTTTAAATTCGCTGAATTAAATAAATAAATCGAGTCGAATTCAACTAAGTCCGAAAAACTTGTGAGGTTTGGTTCGTCAACAATCTTAAGTACAGATGTGCGAGGCTAAAGTCTTTATAGATGAATCAAAATCCCAGCACCTCTATTTAGGGTTTCAATAACTTATAATATAATATGTGCGCTAACTCTGATTTCAGCCGTTCGTTCACATGTTTCCATTTTTTCGCAGATCATCATGCTGAACTGGCTAACACTTCCGACGTCGGCGAACTAATTAAACATGGCGACGGTGGGAGGAGACCGTTGATTTCCGCTGCAAGTAGGTTAGGCATTTTATTATACTAATTGTAAGTCGGATACTCTTTTATTCAAAGAGATTTCTTAGTTTTTGTGCCCAGGCCAAAGTTGACCGACTACAACATGATGCAACGGCGGTAATAATTTATGATTTAATAGGTCGGTTAATAAATTAAGTAGTATTTATTTATTTTGGACCCTTTAAAATAAAGTTTTCTACCTTTTGACCCTAAATGAAAATATGTTTAATTCAGCCCTAACAGATATTGTTTCGTACCTACCTCAATCCCTAATATCTTTCATTAACCTGCAGCAGTAGGTTAACCCATATTCTCTCTCTTAATCAGCCCACATGAATCAAAATCAATGGGACTTTTTCTTCCATACTTGCGAGGTAATAATTATTGTACTATTATAAGTATTTTCTTCCATGTTAAGCTAATGCTTTATGCTACAAGACAACGCAGCACACAAACTATTTAAGGTTTCATGGAATTTTGCTTAAATCATGGAATTTTGACGGGACGCATTTTTTTTTAATTAATTAATACATCCTATTGTGTGACTCTTAAATTACGGTTCGTTTCTGAATTATGTTAGGTACTAATTTTTTTAAGCTATATTAGCTGATGTTACTAGAAGATTCTGGCGTTGAACTCTCCACATACATATTCAAGAAAGGAATACAGAGTTTAACAAAGTCGTACGACGTCATTTTCCAGCACTTTTAGACTAAGTAATCACATGCTAGCAGTATACTTCTCTCAATAGGTTTTCTTTTTCTACGGATTTTGTTAGATTTATCAAGCAGATTGTTTTATTCCTATGCATAGTAATCAAGGTCCCCCTTGACTTAGACAAACGTCAACTTTTATGCTTCCATATTAATGAATGCTAAATCCCTTATACTAAGGGATTTTCAAACCATTTTTTGACAACCAATCTTCGATTGCTAATGGCTGTCACCCTTAACATTTGCACTTTGCTCATACCCTTTGGCGATGACTTTAGTTGATGCTCATGAGTCATGCCAGTCACCCTTTTGTGTACAATCCTTTGGCTAATGGTCTTTATTCGTTATCCTTGGCCAATGACCTCGATTGCTATATTTGGCCGATAGCTTTCGGCCGTTGCCTTTAGTTGTTGCCCTTTGGCTGACTAATTTTGGCCGATGACTTTTGTTGTCTATGGGTGGCGGCCCCTAGCTAACATCCATGGCTAACGCCTATTTGGCGGCCCTTGGTTGTTGCTCCTGGCTAACATCTTCGGCTAACTCCCCTGACCAACGGCCGATTGTTGTCAAGGAATCCCCAATATTGACCCCCTATTTCCTTTTTTGACAGAGATGTAAAATAACCTTTTATTATTATTATTATTATTATTATTATTATTATTATTATTATTATTATTATTATTATTATTATTATTATTATTATTATTATTATTATTATTATTATTATCTCGGTTCAGATGTAGAAAATTCAAGGTAAAGTCTTTAAAGGTATGGATCAATTATTGAACCGAAATTCTTATACATATATATGCCTTAATTTAGGGTTTCATCAAATTATAATTTGTTCAATAAGTTTGATTTTAGTTTTGTTTCCACCTTTTACAAACCATGCATGCTAACCTTGTAACACCCCAAAATTTATACATTTAAAAAAAATCAATACTCATAAATTAAAACTGTAAATTTTGGGGATGTTACCGCCACACTTAGTACCAGACCAGTTCATCATACCGTTCCGGTACCAAGTTCTAAGGCTAAGAAGGCACTTTTAGTAACAACATCAATAAACCGAATTTATAAAAAGGAAAATCAGAGTACGCACAAGCAAACCCAAGCTCCACGTAGACATACTTCCATGCAACCCTGATCCACATATAAACCCTAACTCCATGTACCATACGCTCATGCAATCCCAATTCATATGCAAACCCTAAATCCACATAGACATGCTTCCATGAAAGTCCCAACCTCAGGTCAATTTATGCAAACCCTAACATCATACCATTACATACAAACCCTAACATCATGTCATTTCATGCAAACCCTAACATCATGCCATGTCATGCAAACCCTAACTCCCTGCCATTCCATGCAAACTCTAGCACCATGCCATTTCATGCAAGACCCTAACACCATGCCATTTCATAAGACTTATCAACATGTCTCAAGTCATATCATACAATAATGACATAAACATACGCATAGTTCTCATGACACAATTTATTCACACCAACATACTTCAACTCTACAATCATGCCACATGCAAAATAATTAATAATAACGAATATAAAATACATGGCATATCAAACACATAGTGCATGCAAACACATAAATGGCCTTAGTAGACCCTTACCTAAAAAGTCACCGGTCTTGGTGTACGCTCCTATTCCACTTAGGTAATTTGATTTGGTTCGCCTATTATATCAAAACATACTATGATTAGACCCTCTTATATAATTCTAAATTATTTCGAGGTTTGGTTTTAGGATGACATTTTACTATTCAATAATTAACTATAGGAACTAATATAATTAATTCACTTATTTTCTTTTGAAAATGTGATAAACTAAGGGTTTCTACCCTTCTCCCAAAATAGATTTAATAATATCATAGCTATGATGATGATAATAATAACAATAATAAGAATAATAGTAATAAAAATAATTAGTAATATAAATAAAGTATAATAATATTAATGATACTTTTTATAAATAGAATATTAGATATTAATGATATCAAAATTCTTAAAATTAAAAGTTGGATTTCTAACCATCCCACAATGATAAACATAATACTATTCAGAATTGTGATAATAAAATTAAAAATGTATATATACTTATATTATATTTTAATAAAAGTAATAATGATAATATAATTAAAATAATGTTGAAAAATATTAATAATGTTAATAAAATTAATAAATGCGAGGCCTAATTAAAATTTAAGGCCTCTGTTCTTCCAGTAATAATCACAGTATCAACCAAATAATTATACTAATAATAATAATATTATTAATATTATTAATAATAACATCAATTATGAAAAAATCTAAGTAAATAGGTAAAGGCCGAGATAATTACTGTATCTTACTCAATAATACTCCCAGACCTGTAAACAAAATTTAGAAATTAGAATATAGTCAATATTACTAATAATAATAATTATAATAATAATAATTAAAGTTGAATTAATACTAAAATTTTGGCTAAAATTAGAATAATTATAAATAATTCGAAACTAAGTATTTAAAATGTCTATGGCATCACCTTGAGTTGGAGGATGTAGGTGGAACCGGCGATGGTTCACGGAGGTGGCCGGAAAATGGGTCTAAGGGGGTTAAAAATTAGGAAAATAGGTGATGGAGAGGAAGAAAATTAAAATAATTATATGGGGCTGTAGAGGATAATTAGTAGGAGTTAATAGTTGGTTTAATAGGTGTTAGAAGTGGCGGATGTGGTGGTGGACGGTGGTTCACTGTCTCGGGGTCAAGATTCTTGTCGAATCAACTAGTCAACTTTGGATGATTATAGAAACTTCCACACGATGAATCGAGGGATGAGGTTAGTTTAGTTAACTAGATAGTATTGCAGGGAATAGATTGGTATCAAGTGGAGGTGTTGAAGTTGGTCGGAGGAGGAGAAAATGGTGTCTGATAGGGCGGTGGCGCACAGGCACAGCTTAGGGTTTCGGGGAAAATAAAATCCCGAAACCATGCAAATGAGGGGGTTATTATAGTTGGGGAGATTATATATGAATTAGGGAGGTTACTAAGTGTTTAAATTAGGGGGAAATGGTTTAATTCAAGCCGAAGGTCGGGCGGCAAAAACTTGAATTTTTGCCGACCTCCGCGAGGCAATAGTGCACAAACGAGAGGGAGAGAGGGGCAGTTGATGGTTTCAAATGAACGTGCAGATCGAGAGGAAGAAAACGAGCGGGAGAAGATCTAGTCATGCCACGTGTGGCCGGCGGCGCCAATTTCGGGGGAGAGAAGGAAGGTGGGTGGTTATGGCATCGGGCAGAGGAGGGAGAAGAAGATGGGGGGCTGGCCGGCCGATTCGCGGGGGAGAAAAGAAGGAAAAAGGGAGGGAGACCGGGCGGTTCAGCGTGGAGGTAAAACGCTTAAATGAAATGACGCGTTTTGGCGTAATAAGGCCTGAAGGACGGCGTTTCGTTCTGCCGCGCAACGGTAATAAAAAGATGAAGCAAAACGCGGCGTTCAAGAGAAAGAAGAGGTAAAACGCGGTGTTGAGAGAAGGGGGGTGGCGGCGACGACGCGCGGTCTGGGCCGCGCCAAAGAAAAAGGAAAGGAGAAAGGGAATTGGACGGCGCAACAGGCCCAATTCGGTGAAGAAGAAGAAAAAGAAAGAAAGGAAAGAAAAGAAAAGAAAAGAAAAGAAAAGGAAAAAGGGAAAAAGGAGAAGAGAATTAATAGAGGTTTGGTCAAATTAAATAAATCTGAATGTTTAGGATATTTAAAATTAATAATATTTAAATAAAATAATTTTTAAATCCCTTTTTAGGCTAAATAGTATTTTTAAAGGAATTTTCCAAAATTTTCATTTTAAATTAGTAAATCCCTCAAATTTTATTTAATTTAATTATTTAAAAATTAAAATTAATTTTGAAACTATTTTATCTTTCTTAATTTGCATAAAATAATTTATTTAATTAATTTTCCAAATTAAAATCCTTAATTAGGTAATATATCCAAATTTCCTTTACCTAACATATTTATAAAATTTCTTATTAATTTGCCCTAATAAATTTCCTTTTATTTTAATAAAATAATTTATTAAATTAAAATTTTAAATACAACCTTATTTAAGTATAATATTTAAAATATCCTAAACATTCAGATTTATTTAATTTGACCCAACCTCAATTTACCACGAGTAGGGGGCCCGCCTAATTTATTGCAGGTAGGAGATACCTACTTTGATGCTATTGATATCCATGGGACATCAGGGGAAAGGAGTGATGACTAAACAGACCGGGTCGAGAGAAGGACGTGGCTGTCTTTCCTTTTTAATATCTTAAATTATGTCATTTTAAATTATTGTATCGTTGAAACAATTTATTTACATTATTTGTTATTACCTAGAAAGACATTATTCAGTACTTTGAATTTATATAATTATGCGTACTCTGATTTTAATTATTACTAATTCAGTATATGAATGTGTTATGTAAATTGCTTTCTTAGCCTTAGCACTTGGTATCGGAACAGTTGTGATAAACTAGTCTGTACTAAGTGTGGCGGTAACATCCCCAAAATTTACAGTTTATTTATAAGTATTATTTTTTTTTTAAAAAAATTTGTGTAAAATTTGGGGTGTTACAACATAAATTGACCTGAGGTTGGGACTTTCATGGAAGCATGTCTATGTGGAGTTAGGGTTTGCATATGAATTGGGATTGCATGAGGGTATGGTACGTGGAGTTAGGGTTTATATGTGGATCAGGGTTGCATGGAAGTATGTCTACGTGGAGCTTGGGTTTGCTTGTGCGTACTCTGATTTTCCTTTTTATAAATTCGGTTTATTGATGTTGTTACTAAAAGTGCCTTCTTAGCCTTAGCACTTAGTACCAGAACGGTATGATGAACTGGTCTAGTACTAAGTGTGGTGGTAACATCCCCAGAATTTACAGTTTTAATTTATGAGTATTGATTTAAAAAAAAAATGTGTAAATTTTGGGGTGTTACAAACCTAGCCAACGCTTTTTTATGTCAGCAGTTTGATTATAAATGGTGATATTGAGGAGATTGTTGATTTCCACACAAAGTGAGTTATCCACTTTATTATAAGTCAATAAGGAGTTTTAAATTTAACTATTGACTGTCATAATTCCTAATTTTATTATGCAAAAGTTGATGCTATAAGAAGGTATAAGTGGAAGCATTACCAATCAATCGAATACAAGTTTTTTGATGTTGCTAGTCGGATACAAGATGAGATGATGAATTGATCCCTTTCTTGAGCCACATAGATATTGAACCAAACGTAACTAGCTACAACTGTAATTGGCTAGCCAAATAGGGCACCGAAAACATAATCATTTCACTAGAGTAATCTTTGGGACTCACCATCTTAATCGATAATTATAATAAGAAAAGGCTTAACCTACTTTTTTTATATATCTAAAGCAAAATGTACATGGCAAAGCCCTTCTTATATAGACATATATATAGTAGCTTGAAGGGAGAAGTAAATTCCTAAGCCTAAAAATTAAGGCTTGTAAAAATTTGAAAAAAGGGTTGAGAGGGTCTAGGGTTTAACCTTAGGTTGGTGGTGACAGGCGGCACCGGCGGTGGTGGTTGAAAAAAGAGAAGAAAATGAGAAAAGTTGAAGGTTGGGAACAAAATAGGGAGAATGAAGGTGGGAGTAGAGATGATTATGGTTGCCTAGAAGGAGAGGAACAGAATGGAGGTGGTGGTGTAGACAAAGGTGGTGGCGATAACCGAAAGAGGAAGAAGAAGAGAAAGAGAGAAGGAGAGGGAGGGAGAGGAAAAGAAAGGTAGGGGAAGGTAGAGGGAGGTCTGCATAACAGAATGGGAGGTGAAAGAAGTGGTGACAGCGGCGAAAGTGGTGGCTAATGGTGGTTCGAAGGGCGGCGGAGATGAAAGAAAGGGCTAGTTGGGAAGCAAACTTTGCACAGTCGGGGTAGCTTGTGCAGGGAGAATCGAGGAAGAAGGGAGGCGTAGTTAGTTAGAGGGTGGAGCAAGGATGAGTTGGGTGGGCAGAGAGGGCGACGAAGTTGGCCGGAAGCGGCATAAACGACGTCTGAAAGGGCAGTGGCGATAAGGTCGGGAAATTCTGGGTAAGAATCAAAAGCTCGATACAAGGCATTGTAAGGGGGTATTTATAGAGAAAAGAAGAGAGTGTAGGGTTTGTGGGTCGGCTAGGGGGTAAGCAAGTAGGGTTAGGGTTTGCCGGTGGCAACAAAGCCGACAAAATTCAAATTGGGATAGGGGGTTGTGTGCAGAAAAAGAAGGGATGAGCATGAAAAGGAAGGGAGATGGGTTGGGTCAGCGTGGCCGGCGAGTCAGGGGGAAGAGAGAGGAAGGGAAACGGCTGTAATCGGCGGTGAAAAACCAGGGGAGCTGGGCGGTGGTTGTAGGTCGTCGGAGTGGCAGGTGCGAAGGAAGAAGAAGAAGAAAGAAAGGGGGTTGGACCGAGTGGCTGAGGAGAAAAGAAAAGAAAGGAAAAGAAGGGGAAAAACTGGACTGGTCGGGCGGAAGAAAAAAAATAAACAAAATGCAGCATTTGGTTGCATTGAAGGAGGAAGAAAAGAAAAAGAAAGCTGGCTGCGGGAAGGAATGGCTAGCGCCAAAGGAAGGAAAGGGGAGAGGGCTTGGGCCGCATGGCTGGCCCAGGTCGGGGAAGGTAAGGAAGAAAAAGAAAAGAAAAGAAAGAAAAAGAAAGAAAAAGAAAGGAAAAAGGAAAAAAAAAAGGAAAAAGGAAAAAAATAGTGGGTTGAGTTAATTAAATTAAATAGAATATTTGGGATATTTAAAAATAATATATTTAAATAAAATAATATTTAAATCCCTTTTTAGGCTAATTTAGGATTTTTGAAAGAATTTTCATAAGTTCTATTTTAATTAGGAAAACACCCTAATTTTCTTCAATTAAATTATTTATAAAATTCATATTAATTTGGAACTATTTTATCCTTCTTATTTTAAATAAAATAATTTATTTAATTAGTTTCTAAAATAAAATCCTTAATTAGCTAAAATACCCAAATTTCTCCTAATTAAAATACTTATAAATTTCTTTTTAATTTTCCCTAATTAATTTCCTTTTATTTTAATAAAAATAATTTATTTAATTAATTTTTCAAGTAAAACATTATTTAACTGAAATTTTAAAATTAGAAATATTTAGGGCATTTCATTACTACCCCCTTAAAAACAGACTTCGTCCCTAAAGCCTCCTGTAACTACTACGGTTAGGGTTGAAAGGTTCTAAGCGGATAGGGACCGTATACTAACAATAATACTTATAAAAAAAATACCCCCTTAAGAATAAACTTAATTAAAATTCTACCATTTGTTTCTCACTATGGCCGAAATCAAAACGCTTAAAAATGGAAAGTCCTTTTTGGTTCAAAACGTTTCAAATCAGGGAAATCATTGTAAATAAAATTCATTTTGAAAATGATACCACTTGTAGTATCAGCTTTAAAAGATTAAAAATGGAGGAGCAGTTGAAACACACTTAAAAATCCAATAAAAATTTCATAAACTAAATTTATTTTTGAAACGAGCATGGTCAAAAGGACCAACCTTTTTGATACCAATTTGTGGTATCAGCTTAAAAAGTTTAAAATCGGAAGAGTATGGTTGAAACCAGCTTTGATACTAAATTGTGGTATCAGCATAAAAAGTTTAAAAATAAAAGAGCGTGGTCGAAACCAGCTCTGATACCAACTTGTAATACCCTAAAATTTACTATTTTTTTTTAAACAGAAGCAATTAAAATATAAATACTTAAAATATGTGAATTCTGGGGATGTTATCGCCACACTTAGTACCGGACCGGTTGACTCCGACCGTTCCAGTACCACGTGCTAAGGCTAAAAAGATTATTTTCATACTTAAACCGAGAGTTCATAAAATGCATTAAAAAGATCATAACATAGAAATCAGAGTGCGAAATCAAAATTCCCCCTAAGGAATAATCTCACATTCAATAAAATGTTTATTTGAAATACTTAATACAAGGTAATAAATCAAAAAGAATAAATGCGATACAAAGGAAATAACATAATGAAATAAAATCACACTTCTTTTGGAGACACACTCCTTTATCTTCAAATACTTAATGTCTATACCCTTGGTATGACTACCATTTTTATTGTTTCTTGAGATAAATATAAGAATTGAATTGTCACACTTCAACATTAATGGCCTAGATATATAATCCACTACTTAAAGACCTAAAATGAATTTCCTTAACCACACAACATTATTTGACACTTCAAATGATGAGATGAATTCTACCTTCATAGTAGAATTGGTTATGTAATCATGTTTCTTACTTTTCTAAGATATAATTCCACCAACCAATACGAAAATGAATCCAGATATACATTTGTGTGAATCTACGTAGCCAAAAAAGGATTCAATTGAATAGAAAACTACCTCTAACTTGTTAAATCAGTGATACATTAGTATGCAATCTCTAATTCCCTTTAGGTATCTCATAACCTTCTTTGTAGCCTTTCAATGGTCAATTCTTGGATTCCTTTGGAAAGATACCAATACCCTCAATGTCGTATGTATTGTCAGGTCTTGTAAAAACCTAAGCATACATAAATCTTCTAATTGTAGAAGCGTATGAGATGCTCCTCATCAGGTTTCTGTATAAGTATTTTTTGGGACACCAACTTAATTGTAATCTAGTACTATTTGATGGGCTATAGAAGCTATAACCCTTAGACCTTTCAATATATCAAACTAAATGTACATGTATGGCCTTAGGGCCTAGCTTTCTCTCTTGTGGGTTATAAATTCTCATTTTAGATGGACATCCTCAAACATGTATATGCTGTAAACTTAGTTTCTAACCCTTGAAAATCTCAAAAGGTGTTATAGACATATCTTTTGATGAAAGCCCAAATACCCTTAGTACCCTTACTAAGAAAAGCACCAATTATCCTTTAAAAATAAGTAATTATATTTGTATTATTGTCTTGCAGGATAATCAAGAAAATTGACAATCTAAACCAAGCAAGCGGGGAAAAGGATTCAAGATGGTGCTATCAAAAACGGGACCTTGTTACTGAGAAGACATACTCAAGTTTTAAATTATTAGCAAGAATAATGGCATTATCGCCAATTAGCAAAATTCTACTATTATTATCGTTGTTTTGTTTATTTAGTTTTATCTTGTAAAAAGGGTATTAAGCAGCTAGTTAAGTGGGACTTGCCTAATCCATCATTAAACCACCCTCAAATTACCACATCTTCCTTAATCCTACCACACCCCAAAGCCCACTAAACGCACCCCGTCTCCCGGTCCACATCCTTTACGCCTGCCCCGTCTCCCCGGTCCACAGCCTTCACGCCTTCCTTCTTTATCAAACCCTCCAGTCCAACCCGTTCGGTCAACACAACTTTCACCCCTCACACAGCCTTCCCGAGTCGTCTTCTTCCTCTGATCTCGCCCTCTTCGTCGGCCACCATTAATGGGAGTTACCCACCTTTAATTCACTCTACCCGCTCCACCTTTTCGACCGTTGCCCAACGTTCGACTTCCATCTACCCTAGCTAGTTGCTGCCCTATATAAAGCTTCGATCTTTATGTAAGAAGAAAAAAACTTAGTTCGAATCGATTTCAGCATATGAAATAAAGCTTTTAGCTAAATTCTTACGATTTACGTCGTTTATTGTCGGTGTCCGGCATTTCTTTGTTATTCTCGGTTGCGAGGATTTAGATCGGGCAGTCCCGATCTCCCTATCCCTGTTCCTATTCGGTTGTTCTTGCGTTTTCTGTGTAATTTTTACTGAACTCCACTTGGGGTTCGCTTCATCTTTGGTAGGAACTTGATTTAAAATATACTTTGTTGTTATAAGTGTCTCAGTTCAAAGCATGCTTTGCACTATGCTTAATAATGTCCAATTTCTTCTTTTAGCCTCACCATTTTTGTCTAGTGAACCAAACATAGTGTAGCAGAAAACTGTCCTATGTTATTGAAGAAACTTTACAGATGGTTTAGGTGATTATCCATCCCCAGTATACCTATAATATTACTTCAACCTCCATCTCACCTCACAACCTTATTTTTTATTGTCACGCTATTTCTTTACCTTAACTTTAAACAACTTAAAAGCATCTAACACTTTATACTTGTGGTTATATATATAATAATCATCAATAAAAAAGATGAAGTACCTCTAACCATTTGAGTCTATTTTAGAACTAAGGTTGTTAAAATCAAGATTCTATATAGGATCTATTTGGAAGCTTAGGATCAAATCATAAGATCCTATTAAAACCATAACATTATGAAAATTTTATATTTTTATGCTATAAATAACATATTTTAAGTTAAAAGAACAAAACGGTTACATTCTTAAGGGATCATATAGCCATTGATTGAGTTGTACCTCCTTAAAAGTAGGATAAAGTGTTGAATTTGTTTTGCATATTAGTAACTATATTGTGATATCAATTTCAAAAATAAATTGTCAAATAAAAATTGAAAACTATAATGAGATTATGGGTAAAGGTAAGATACATGTCATTTTATTCATAATATACAATCTTGTTAGACTTAAGAAAACTACAAAAAAAAGGGAAAAAAATGATGATAGCGATGGTAATAATGAGAGGACAATATTTTTTATCGTTTAAGAAAATAAGACCCATTTAAGAAAATTTTGATGAAGTAAGATAAAAAAGAAAATAAAATTTATCATTTAAGAAAATAAGACCCATTTAACAAAATTTTGATGAAGTAAGATGAAAAAGAAAAGGAAAAAAGTCTTGACTAAATGCACAAACATCAAGTTACTATATAAACCATATGTACACTATAAACTAAATCTTGTTTATATTATGAAGCTAACATGACCATACAAACTAAGAAAAAAATTTAATTTTATATTCAATAGAATTTAATAATTAATAATATTATAAAATTTAATATATTAGTTTTTCCATGTAGATGGATATTATATTCTTTGTCAACATTTTACTTCAACAACCGACTTCATTGTCTTAGTGTTATCTCAGTTATATTTTCTTTGCTTCAACTCATTTTCAATGCATATTGCAAAATAATATAGGGTTAAAAAATCAAAGAATTAAGAAAGATATATATGTGGGATAAGAGGGTAAATATATATTGATATAAATTGATAAAAAATATATATTTATTCTGTAAAATTGTTGAATTTTACGTAGGATCATAATATTTTATTGTGGGATCGTTAGATGTTACAATTATTTGATTACTGTAAGATTCTACCTAAGATCGTGGATTTTTTTTGAGACTTTTAGATCATATGATCAAATCAAGATTTTGATAACTATAGTAAGGCCTATATATATCATTATGTATAATCTCAAGTAATTAAGATCTTTTGTTGGCACCTTTATTAGTCTTATTTGTTTTTTTTTCCCTTTAAACAATCAATGTAATTCCTAAAATCATTAAAATCTAGAGTACTACTTACACCATAATTCACCAATCTCTTAGTTCTCTCAATAGAGATATGTGCTAATATTTTGTACTAAAGCATTTACGAGTCCACATTCATGATATATCTATTTGAACTAATGTTCACACTCATCATAACATTAGTGTCATCATGCATCAACTCAAGTGAATAAAGACCATCATATAGTGCACTAAACCCAACACAATTTGTTTTATAAAAAAACTAACCGAATGTCTTTAAAAGCAAATGAGTATTCAAATAATAAAAGTATTGAAATAGAAATCTTTTCTAACACTAGTAAATGACCATTTGAGAGAACTAGTTCACATGATCCAAATCATTGCAAAATCAATCGTATCTTGCTCCCATGAAGGTACTATGTTCATTGATCTAAGGTTTCCTTATCCTTTCCATAACCTATATGGGTTTGCAAACATTTATTGTGGAGCTTGGCTTAATACACCTTGTGTTATGAATTATATCTCCCATATGCGATTCACAACTTACTAAAAAGGTTACATTACCTTTCATCACAAGACATGCTTTATACTTTATGCAATCCTTCTTCATGTGTCCATCCTTCTTATAGAATAAACACTTAGGCTGCTTCTTGACCTCACCTTGTGGTGGGATCTTACCTTTATCCTTTTTACCTACTTTATCATTCTTATATTTATCCTTTGTGACCATCATCAAATTCTCCCCATGAACCATTAATAGACTTTCCTCCTCTTGCACAAACATTATCATTGCTTCATGAATTGAACATTTCCCTTCTGTATGTGGTAGGGGACTTTGAATAGAGTGTATTCCTTAGGGAGTGTGTTTAGGATAAAGTGGCCAAGAAGGCATCTAACATGTCAACTTCTAATGCCTTAAGTCATGTTGCTTAGTCTCTCATCTCCATGATTTGCTCATGCACAACCTTCGTGGTAGTGAGCTGCATGGATGAGAACTTCATGATTAATGTACTAGCTAAGACCTTGTTAGAATGGATAAATCACTCATTTATAGCCTTTATCATGTTATTGGCATATTGATGGCGAACAACATATCATATAATATAAGGAGGCATTTTGGTATTTACGTTAATATAACTTATGCAATTGGCTTTCACCCATTACTCATATGCAACTGTATTATCTTATGTACTATCATTTGTTATCACTGGCTTTGGGTTCTCAATATCCTTACCTATGTAACAAAAACTCAAGTTCAAGAGAATCCTCTCCATCTATACCTTATAGCTTCTGCTTTTCAATTTAGGGACTTTCAAATTCAAATTATACATAGAAAGTAGCCTAGGATAATTTGTTGCAAATTAAACACAAAAGAACATGCTCATGATAAACTTGAAGTTAAAACAAACACACATGTATGCTCTACCAATTTACAACATAAAAACAAAGAAAACAACATGAATCAAGATATCCCATAATCCTCAATCCTTATGGATAAATTGAGGCTAATGACTCAATATTCTAATACAATGTAGTTCATACACATAATGAGTGACCCTATGGAACTTCACACATCATATGTATGTAATACGTCATAATTAGAATCATGAAGTCTTGGTGTGATCAAGAAAAATAGATAAATGTACAATTATCTATTATGAATATTATTGTGGTTAAGTTCTAATCACTTAAATCATGATAAACACACATGATACACACAATATGGTAACTAGAAACCTATCCTAAATACGCATGGGAGCATAATTGTAGAAGAGAACACAAGAATTGGATGGAAACACCAAGAATATGACCTATGTTGTATCAATATAAGACACATGTGTTAATTACCACAATTTTTGTTCTTTTTTTTTCAAAAATTTATTACCTTATTCGAGAGCTACAAAGTAACATGACCCAATCGTGATAATAAAAAAGATATGTGTTTTTCTTCAAAACTCAAACCTTGGAGTAGGCAATAAAACACAATTTTATTATGTAAAAATAAACGCCTTGTATTAATTTGTAGCGAAGAATAACTCATAATTTTGCTACTTTCGACCATTAACAACACATCATAAAAATCACATATGCAAATTTCAATCAAGTTAGAGGAATTCCTATGCTTTGATACCTAATGCAAGATAAATATATGGTATACATCATGATCATAACATAGTTATAAACACAAATTCATTCCCTTTACACACAATTTACATGGGAAAGTGTAATCATGTGTACTGATCTCTATATGTAGATTTTAATTGATAATATATGTTATACTAATTATATAATGCATACCTCTCACCATATATTAGATTATCAACACCATATGATCATAATATCTCAATGAAAATGCAAACAAGTGGTTTTATGCCCCTACTCTTAAACCCAATGATGTTATTAGAAAAATAAAATAAAATAGGGATATCCATGTGATTGCCTCTTTAAATTGCTTGAATTTATTGGAGAATAAAAAAATCCACAATTTCTCTCTTTTTTTCTTAAGTGCATGTGTGTATATGGAGGAATTAAGATGGAAGAAGATGAAAAAAATTGAATATATATATCAATGAATGTAATATCTGGAAAAGGGTTTCAAAACACATATATATATATACTCGACCCTTTTAACCACCCCTAATACATTTAAATTTAAACTCATTGAAACTTTTCCCTCCTTATATATATACATGTGCTATGCACATGACGCCTTCATCCTTATATATATGCATGCATACACTATTAATACTTCTATCATCAAAAAAATAGGAAATGAGATAATTAGGTGTGATGCCCCACTTTTAAAAAATATAAATTATGATATAAAAATAAAAAAATCATGTTATTTAAAAATTTATTTCATATTTCAAATAGAACTTAAACCGTATTTATTATTTAGAAATGTTTTGTACCATTATTCATAATTTTTCTCACAAATTCACTCTATGAGACCTTTTGAGCCACTTTTGACAATCCCTACTTTTCCTACATCTTTATAAATTGTACATATTTGAAATTATTATATTATTTTGAGTCTCCTAGACATTATCTAAAATGATAAATGGAGGTTCCGATAAAAAAAAACTATTTTTGTCTCAGCTAGCCTTTATCATATTGTACACCTCAAAAAAAAAACTTTTAATTATCTAACATTAATGAATATTAATAGATTTTTTTACTTTATTGTTATAAAGTTAAAAATGAATTGAAATATTTTATCTTTATTACAATTTTTTTTAGATAAAATTATCATTTTGACGTAAGATGAGCTACCAAAACTTAACTTTCTATACATGAATTTTACCACATACTTTAAGATTCAATCCTAGCCATTCAAATTTACCTGTATATAATCTTAACCCTCCAACTAATGTCACAGTAGGTTTCACATCTCCCCCTTAACTTACGTTGCTTGTAGCAACACACTTTTTCATCTTAATCATTAGATGTCATGAAATTAACCTATGCCATCATCCTTACCCCCTTGCAAATAATTTCTACCCAAAAACCATTTTTCAAGCATGCCACCTTGGCCATGGTCCCTTTTTGTATAATGAATCAAATGGCCGTAATTCATACAATTAAGTTAAATTAGCCTTTTCTTCTTTGCTAAGTCTTCTCATCATGCATTTTTCATCTTATTTTTTCCTTAACAAGCCACACCATTCTCTCTCTTTTTAATCTCCATTTCCACAACAACCTTCACGCTCTCATGAAGAAATTGAAGATTTGATTCAACTCACAATAATCAAGCTTGGTGAAATCTAATTATATCCCTTTATCTACTTTCTTATTCATATGATTTTATGTATTATATCTCATGTTTTGATCACTGGTATTTTAGGTGGGATCAATACTTTGAATAAATAACCAAGCCTCCCTTTATATATATATATATATATATATATATATATATCTTGCTTAAGCCTAAGTAAGATTATTCTTATTCAACTACAAGTATGATTTTATGTAACATAATATAAGTTATTTGTGTGATTTTATGAATTTCATGCCTTATTATGAGTATATGAATATATTGGAATTATGGAGAATTATTTTATGATGTTTAAGAGCATGGTAGTTGCATATATTTTGGTTTTTTGATCATTATTTTATGTGAATGAAGTATAAAATCATCTAGTTTCATGACCATCGAATTTGAATCAAGATTTGTGATATACTTCTCTCAATTACATATGATTTAGAAGTCCTATTAGATATGAAATTAAATCTTATTATTTATACTTTCTAGCACATCTTTTATATCTTAAAAATATTATGTATTGAAGAATTTATGTTTATTCTTCCATCAGTGCGTAGATATGTCAAAACCGATGACCGACATATTAGCCTTGTGTTTAGGCTTTATTTTTGTGTAATCAAGAAATTCCATGTTATTAATTGGAATTTTTTGATAAAATTCCTTGAATTATGGCATTATTTGGATTAATTTCACTGAAGTTATAAATGATTAAAGTTTGAAATTCTTTAGTGAGCGTTCTTTATGTTCTTCATCATATTCAAAGTATTCTTCACAATATTAAAAGTGTTCTTTGCTAATCACCCTATAATCACCATAAGTAGGGTTAATGAGAATTAAACATGATTTATAGGCTTAATTATATAATTCACCATGATTAGACATAAAATCTCCAAGTTAGTCTTAAAGTGGTAAAGTGTGGAATATGTAATAATGAAAGTTAAATGTTGACCATTGACCACTGACTTGGACTTTAACCTTGACCTTAAATATTAATCGTTTACTTTGATCATTGACCATAAATAGTTATTTTTTAATTAAAAATGGCATATAGCTTTGTTTTTGTGATTTTGAACTCAAATATATATGTTGTTTTGTTCAAATCTAACCATAAGTGGTATTTTAATATTAAAATAACGGTTACAAAGTTTTAACCAGTCGATTTCACTACTAAGTCGTGTTAACCTTACAAAATATGCGTTATATGTGTAACACCCCAAAATTTTCTACTTCAAAATTTCATTTTACATAAAAGTAATTTCAAAACATCGAGTGTTACTACCACAATAAACATAAGTCTGGTTTCCTTACCTTTCATATGTCAAGTGCTAAGGCTGAAAACAAGTCAGATAAAAAACAAAGTAATGGAAAAGAGAGATATTAATATAGATAAAGGTTATGGATAAACATCCTCTATACAACAATGATAACCAAACTACAGAAGGGATATAAAAATCCAAAGGAAAACTGACTACAACAAAAGTTAGCACTTGAAGGTACAACTCTAGTTTACTCTAATTCTTAAACCCAAAAGCCTATTATAAGAATGGATTCTCCTCTCAAGGACCCCCACTAATCTTTGCCACACTTATGGGCCTTGTTTCACTCCATGACCCACACATAATAACCTACAAATGTCGTATAAGTACAACTTTTTTGTACTAAGTAAATCATAATACCTCACAAAAGGTAGCATTATCTGTAATACCCCAAAAATTTGCTCAACCTAATCCAGTGTCATTAGCGCCCTAATTTGATTTTAATTTCAAGAAATCTTATTTTTAGCATTAACTCAATCCCTTAATCCCAAAACTCTAACCGAATCCGAAACCTTGACTCGGATAAACCGTAATTTGTAAACCAAAATCAAAACCTTCTAAAATCTCCACTAATCCTAATTACTTTTGGCTAATCCAAAATCACTCTAAACTAATCCCCTAACCTTTTTCTTTCTCCTTTTATTTTCTTCTTTCTTCTCCTCCTTCCATCAACCTTGGGCTTCAACATTTGAATTGGTTGCAACTTGCACTTGCAACTTCAACCACTCACTTGCACCATCACCCATCACCTTTCTGCATACTCATCCATCATCCATAACCTTTCTCCTTCTTCTTCTCCTTCTCCCATCTCTGCAGACCTACACACCCCCTTTTGCACCACCTTATCTCCCTGCCTCCTTCTTATCCTTCTCATCCTTACGCAACACTTACTTACAACTATCAACACCCTCACCCTGCAGCTACCACCCTACCCCTAACCATCCTCTACAACCATCACCATCATAATCACCTTGTAGTTACACCATCACCATCACACACCCCTTGTTCTTTTTCTTCTTCCCCATCTCACACCACGCATGCACACACACACACACACTTCACACTCTCCGTCTTTCTCTTTGGTTTTGCCTAATTCTTCCCATCTTTGTGTCAAAGAGCCATCACTTGAGCTCTTTCTTCCTTCTCTTTTCTCCTTCTTCTTCCTCCTTCTTTCCCTATTTTTTTCCTACGCACCACCAATCCACCATCATGCATCACCTCTATCGCCACTCGCTGCCCATTGGCCTTTGGATCAACCACCAAGGTCACCCTAACATTCCCCAACACCTTTATCGTCCATCACCACCTGCCACCACATCTTTTTCCTTCTTCTTTCCCTCGTCCATCGCAATTTTGAATAGTGCATGGCTCAGTATGGCTTAAAATCTCCTTCTACACTACTGTGTAACTTTTGCACCGCCTGGCCATGTGTGATATTTCCTTTCAGCTGGTGCTGCACAACTGTACAACCTCCGCACCGGTTGAGCGTGCGTCTTTTTCTTCTCTTGAATTGTTGCTGCGTAGCCGTGCAACTTTTTCACAGCCTAGCCATGCGTCTTTTTTTTCTCTTGACTAGGAGTTGCACCCCCTACTTCATAGCCATGAAACTTCCTATTTTTGGTTGTGCACCCCTATTTTTACCCCAAACCTTGTCTAAACACCACTAAAATTGAACCATAGCTCCACCACACAGTCCTCTACACATCTACACATCTCAAGCTCCCATTTGACTATGGTTATATCTATTTCTACCCTCTTTACTTTGATTTCTCCTTCGATTTAACTCTTCATGCTTAACCATGGATTTTATTATTTTTTGTAGGTGGTATTCCAGTAGCTTTAGAGGAGTAAGTCAAGGATTTGCTTGCTTAGAGCCTAGTGTCCTAGTTGGTAAGGATACTATTAGATGATTAAGGTTTTTAGTGTTATTTATTTATATGGTTATATGTGTTTTTCATGATATTGTTGATATATGATGTAACATGTATTGATCTTGATATTTTGTGATGATATGAATGTTATGTTGAAAGAAAGTAAGAATTGGTAAGAAGTACCACTATGTTATGATTTTGTTGTGATAATTTCATATTTGTGGAATTATATCTTATTATATGGAATATGGGCTTAAGAATATTATGTTATTAAAAGAAAGTAATAATGGATAAGAGGTACCATTATTATTTTGTTGTGATAATGTCAAATTTATGGATATATATATATATATATATATATATATATATATATATATATATATTATGGTATGAAATATGGGTTAAATGAGTTTTGATAAATGGACTTAAGAATTATTATGAGGTATGATGATTAATTGTGGACTTGGAAAATAATCTGTGCGGAAGGTATATGATTTTATAAAATAAAGGTTTTTATTTGTGCTTAAGGGTAACTTGGTCATTTTGAGATAATAAGAAAATTTTAGTATTTTATATGTTAGGAGGATTAAAAATATGATAATACTAGTATGAGGAATTCTTGGAAGTATTATTGTTATTTGGGTCCTTAAATGATTTAATCGATAATTTGGGACAAACTATCCTATAATGATAATATCAATATTCCATGTATAAGATCTAGAGGTTATACAAACTTTCGAATATGTTGTTAATATTTGACCTTATGAGGTTATCTATCAAAATTGGTAATCATGTAAATTTTATGAGAGGTGTTATGACTAATCTATGGAACTTGAGTTTTGGATATTCTACGAGTAATATATCGAGATGAGATTGTTAATGTATAGGTATGAGAATTAGATCATGCATTTTGGGTATGATAATGAAGATGGTATTTGGAGATGATATAAGATAAGTTGTGTGGAATAATCAATATAGGAGAATGACTACTAAATGGTGTGTAATTAGGGTTTGAAAGGAATTAAGGACTTGGATCTATGCTATGTATATCTATTTTAATGAGTTATATGCCTAAAAATCAATCTTGAATAAGATACTAATTACTTAAATTAAAAGAGCATGTAAGTAGGGCTAGGGTGATTTATTTTTCTATATATATATATATATATATATATATATATACGTATTCCCATTCCACTAGGGAGAATAGTGGCTCACTAGCGTTTTAAGATGCTTTAAATCTCTATTCCACCAGAAATAATAGTGGTTGGGGGTGTTTTCCCCTAAAAGATGCTTCAGTCCATTCCACCGGATTAAGAATAGTGGGGCCCCTACTCATGTGAAATAAAAATATATCATTATAACTTATGGAAAATATACTAATAATTTAAAGGGGCAGAATACGTGAGTCAGGACCAGGATGATCTATATATATATATCCTGTTCCACTAGGAAGAATAGTGGCTCGGGAGCATTTTGCTTTGAGAAGATATTTTTAATCTCCATTTCACAGAAAAAATAGTGGCTCCGGTGTGTTATCCTTAAGAATTTTTTTAGACCGTTCCACCGGTTTAAGAATAGTGGGGTTCCTGTACTTAACGTATATAAAAGAATGAAAATGGATTATATTTAATAAAGGAATCTGGGTCATATTCTGTCTTATGAGATGTTTTATTTATTTGGTTATTCCATTATTATCTAATGTGAAAGCATGTGTTATTTATATCCCTATTTCGATAGTATTGCTCCATTGCTCAGTACGTAATGTACTGACCACCCATTTTATGGGTACTTCTCATTCCCACGAGTAAAAGGTACTGAATCTTATGGGTAGGTCTTAGAAGATCAGTTAGATGATTATGCTGCATATGATGCCCTATGTAGGGATAAGTAACTTTATCTATGTTAGGGTAGGGTGAAGAGTAATTGTTATCCAGTTTATATATTTAACTGGATATCCTTTTTGGACTCTTGATCCATGGTATCTCCTTTTTTATATTTTGTATTATTAAACTCGGATTTAGGCTCTAAAATTAGTATTGTAATATAAATGTTCTTTTTTTTCTTCTAATTTTCTTGTGTTACTTTAAATGTTTTAGCCTTGTAATTGATGTAAGGATGGTTACATAAGTCAGAATTATGTTGATCATTGCAGTAACTCTAAATATTTTACTTAATTACTTTTGCTGCAAAACAAATATTTTCAATAGTAAAAATTGAGGTGTTACATTATCACTCTACACATCACACAATAATAATAATAATAATAATAAAGCATACTTAAATAAAAAAAATGCATGCGATAACAAGATATGAATAACATGTGATAACATATACGACATTAAAGCCTTATGCTGAACATCCAACTTACTTAACCATCCTGCATCCATCTCAAAAAGACATAATAATCATATCATAACCCAAAACTAGTAAGGTAGTGCATTAAGGCTCTACTGACCAAGAAACTAAATTAATTCAAAATACCAAAGTTAGGGCATAGTGGCAACTACTGAACTAATAATCCAAAACATACCAAGGTTATAAACTAAATAATTTATTATTATTTATTTTACTCAAGGAGAGATAATATCAACCGGGGACACTAATGTATATTGGATCATGCTAGTGCATGAAAGAAACACAATACCCTTATGCCTTATAACTCAGCGACACTAATGTACACTTGGCTATACTGGGGCTCACATAAAACATAATACCCTTATAATTCCTAGGTCACCTAAGCCTTAAGTATATATACCCCCTAAGAAGTTTAGAAAACTAATTAGAGTAGATATAGGGCCTTACTAGGGCACTACAACATACCACTAAAACAAACTAAATTAAATTGAGGATTAAACCTCATCCTTCGGGTAACTACCCCTAAGGAGCCACCATTCCTAAAATTAAGGTTTTTAACTTTAAATATTGATGTTTTATTTAGTGATCACAAATATCACATGAAGCACAACTACTCTAATTCTATACTTAATCATTTTTCCTTTATTTTTAATTATTTAAGTCAACTTTAAGGTCAAAGATCCAACCCAAAGTCCAAGTCAACACTAGGGTCAATTTATTAAACTACTAAGTTCATCCTATGTTCAATTATCCACATTTAGGCACATTATATCATAAATGACCAAAAAAACCTTTAAAACCCTAATTGCATAATATTATCCAATTCAATACCAATCTTTATTATAATGATAATTTGACATGATAAGACTAAAAGATAATATTTTAAAACACTTTAGCATGTAGTAAATTTCTAAGATTTAAGGATTGACTACAATTTACTTTATGTATGCATTTTGCAACTTACATACACAAAACCCTAAGCATGTATTCGAACATGTCATATATTCCATGCAACAAATGAATCCAAATTTAAAGTACTTATCAACATTTAAGGTATCAATGAATATCATGGTACATGAAAGACTACATTTGTATCCCTAGAGCATATAAATAGAGATTAACACAAAACTAATCCTTATCATGCTTGAGTGCTACCATGTTATGTATCAACCTTAACCATAACTTAAAACTATAATCATGGAACACTTAGCATGTTAGGAAAATAACTTAAAAAGGCCACATGTTCTAATTAAATGCTATTCATGCATATAGTGACCTTTACATATTTTCACATGCATATATCACATATTTTATGATAATTCAAATGCACAAAATAACTATTCAAGATCATGATTTCATCTTATCACACACTTTAATAATGCTTGCATATAATTAAAACCCTATCATGATTCTAGTTCAAAATAATCTACCATGCTCACACACAAATTCTATCATCTCATAAGTTATTGGATTTACCTAAATCTAAGTTATACAAAAGCACAACAATTTGCCTTCTCCATTCCTCTTCAAGGATTGACTAAGAAATAAACCCCCAAAAACATATATTAGCATCTAACACAATAAAATAATCAACACAAAATAACACAACCAAATTGATGAAGTGACAAATCATAACCATGGCAAAGGAAAGCTACATAAGGTAGCCATGTAATAATAGGTGAAGCTCACACTACTAAGAGCTTGTAGTGTAAGGTATTCATGATAGGAGGGAGCTAGCAGCGTTAAGAGCTTAAGTATAATAGAGGGTGCAAAGTCTAAGGTTCACGTAGAGGACAGTTTGCAACGTTAGAGGCTCACTTTGGTAAGGTTTGGATTTGTAAAAAGGCTTGACAAACCATGAACCTCATGTGGCTAAGAAGAAAGAAATGTGAGGGGCTCACGCAACCAAAGGTCGGCAGTGTGAATTTTCAAGAGTTAACATGGGTAACCTCGATGAAAAATGCAAAATAATGAGGGAGAAAGATGGGGAAAACTACAAATGGAAGATTGAGAGAAATGGGAGAAGTGTGTGAACAAAGGGGATCTGATTTGGGGTTAGATCAAACAAAAAAAATGAGGGAGGAAGGAGGGGTTATATAGGTAGGGCTGTGTGAAAATGGTTAACACAGGCTGGGTTGGTAAGGGAGTTAGGTTGCACAACTTGGTATAGAAAATCAAATCGTATGGGGTGGCATGCACAAGGAAGTGCCGTAAAAAGGAAACAAAAAGTAAAGGATTGGAGTGTGGAATTGACAAAGTTACAAATTGGTTGAGGTTCTAGTTACTGAAACTTAACTAGAGAATAAGAAAGGAAAAGAAAATGTTATAAGGTTGGGGTTCTACGGTTAAAAAAACATAGGTTAAGGTCCAAATTAGGGTTAAAAATAATCACCTAAATTTTATCAAATTTTAACTTGACTAAATTTACAATTTAATTTACCTTAATATTACACATAATAATACATTCAATACATAATAATTAAGTACACATAAATGCCAATTTTATTATTAGAGTTCCTAAATTAGTTTTTTTTTCTCAAATGGGGCATTACCATATGTTTTGTGATCAAAGTTTTTTCCTAGATTTATGCACATAGTTTGGATTCATCCATTGTATGTGATCGTTCAAACACTCATAGACATTCAAGGTAAGTGTATAAAAACCTCAATGTCTACATACAAGCGTAATGGGCCAGGAAATTATTTAGAACCCAAGAGTCATTGACTATGTTCCCAAGGAAATCGATAAACTATTGAGACTATAATGGTTGTCTAATAGTTTCTCTATTCTATATTAACCATATAGGAGGTGCATACACTTAAGGACTAAATATCTTTTGCATCTGTGTTATTGTATATTGCATAGGGGTGTGGTTGAATATCCCCACAACATTATGTGGAGACGAACAACTCCACAAAATTTTTTCAAGAGACAAAAAACTCTATAACCTTTATTCAATATGTTTTGAATGGGCCGGAATAACCCCTAACAATTTTTAAGAGTTTCAAAGGTTTTGGTTACCTTAGCGTAAACCATGCGTGGTAGGTTTATTTTGAAACAATGCTAATCAATCCAATTTCAATGCTATGCATGCTTTGTATATATGGATTTTTCCTATATTCCTATGTTTATTGATAATCTTGTTGTTATGTGAGACCTATATTATATTTTATGCTATCCATACTTTTGTATAGTTGTTTAACTTACTAATACACGGGTACTGATGTGTTTATTTTATGGATATTACTAAATTCAAATAGGTCGATGACAAAGTTTTGTGCATGGTTTTGTATCCCTCATAGGTGAGGACTACAACAACTAATTCTTTGGTGATGACTAGTGAGGTTGGATGGTTGGAGGGAGTGATGTCATCTTAAAGTTAAGTCAACTGACATCTAACTTTGTTTTGTCCTCTTATGGGAATTTCTTAAGCTATTTGTTTGTTTCAACTTTAATCTGTATTTCTACTTGAATAATGTTATTGTATAATATTATACTTTAACAACCTTGTAATATTTTGACTCTTATTAGGAGAGATTTACTTGTGGATATTGTTGCAAATATTTTATCAATTCACTAATAGCTTTGCTCTTGGTATTAGTTAAGTAAATGGACATACCTCTCCTAATGTTAGTTGCGGTGGTTTCATACTCATTCTTGATTTTTTGCTTCTAGGCTACTTTGACAAAATAAAAATTATTGGTTATGAAAATTGAGTGTTAAATTAAATACAATTTAGGTCCCTCTAAAATGTGATTTTTTCTATTTTGATCTCTGAATAAAAAATATTCATTCTATTTCCTAGATATCTTATTTTTTATTCATATTAATTCCTCAATTAAGGATCAAAAATAAAGAAAGTTATATTCTATAGGGAGCAATTTAAATGAAAATGAAATTGAGAATGACCAAAATGAATATATTCTTTACTCAAGGACCGAAACAAAATCAAGCATATTATTGAATGATTTAAATAATATTTATCTCTTTTAAACTAATTCACTAACCTTAAACCATTCCAATATATATATATATATAACCATATGGATAACACTTTAGGGTCAACATATTTATAACATATAAAACACAATATATATGCCAAATGATGTGGAAGATTATCTTCAATCAATCTTCTACAACTAGGAACTTTTGCTTTTAGATTACAAGTTGCCAAATCTTCACAAAATTTCAAGCTTCAACTTGTAATTGATGGCAATCGAATGGCTTTGGTAGGTTGGTGTTGATCTAATCCAAGATCAATTATCTTCTAATGAGAATCCTCTATTTCTCAATAGAATACTTTTCTACTCTCCAATGCTCTCAATTGAAGAAGGAGAAGAGAAGAAGAAGAAGAATGCATAGGGCCTGGTGTCCATTCTCTCTTTCAATTTTTTTCATTTGCATAATGGCTATCTTCCAAGATCAAGTGTACAAGAGGATATATACATACATGTACCTATGCAAGCCTTTCATTAATAGGCCCATATATCTTGGCCTTATTAACCAAAGTTAACCATAAGCACAACACAAGCATATACATACTAATTAACAATGACATTTTACAAGCATTACAAAGTATACAACAAAATAACAAAGCTGCACAAACTCTAAATATGTAATACATAGATTTAACATATGTAATCCAATTTTATTGTCTTATAGCCTTGTTCTTCCATGCACTTTATAATTCTTATAATGTCATTGTCTTGTACATCAAAGATCTTCAATAGCTTGAACTTCTTGTAAATATGTACAATAACAGGAAGAATTACTTGACAAAATATTAGAAGCATAAGAATTTTGAAGTACAATGGATTCCATCTCTAAATATGCTAATTCTTGTTGTTCTTCATCATTTGAAGAATAAGATTGAGAGTGATCTAGCGATGCTACTGCATCACCTAAAATAATAATGGTAATCATATGAAATGGGAAAATACATTAACATTTATTGCATCAAATAGGGGCGTAAAGGTTGATATCGAAGAGATATAGTTTTAACCATTTATGTATTACAGATTAACATTTATGGGAAGGAACAATTCTCAGCGTCTGCGTGCATCCATTTGTAATGCGGGTTTCCCCGTTATAGCTTATACAGGATCAGCAATTTCATAACATAGACAGAATTAAATATAGAAATTAGGAATGTCTGGTTGATGGTCATGGAGCCGGGGGAGGTGGGAGTGGTTTGCAGTGATCCAGGCACTCTGTTTTTGATTCATACTTATGTTTGAAGGGATTGCGTTCTGAGTAACAACACCAACATTTCTTCGTAATGCTGCAGACACATCCCATGCAACGTGTGAACTGTAAAAGCTCTCTGCCCTCCTGCATAGTTTTCTCCACACTCGTGCCCTCCATCAGTTTCGCTTCCATGACATGCTCGACGCTAATCCCATCAATTCTACCTTCAAATAATTAAAAATAGTGAAATTCATACTCAGGAAATGATAACAGTAGTACCTAGTTTCGTTCCCATTTTTGGTTCTTAGAAAGGTTGAAGCCCGCTAATATAAGAAATAAAGAGGTTGGGATATTTAAGAAATAAATACATAAATACTGTCTGTACTTACATTCATGAAAAGCCAACAGATAGAAGACCATGAAACAGAGGTTGAAGCCGGTAGTTGACATTTGCATAGATATCTTCTTCAGGGATAACAATGCTTTTGGACCAATTAGGAATATATATGGATTCCGTGCGTGTGTTTTTTTATAGCCGTCGTGTTTTGTTCATTTCTTATTGTCATTTAAGACGCTGGGGATTAGAAATAGTTGTTGAGTAGGTAAGGATAAATGAGGCTGCTAATCAGCGAGATATAGTTTTCGTCGCAAGGTTATGTCAGATTTTAATTATTTTAAGTTTTAGTTAGTTGTGGTCTTGCTGAAAATTGAACTCCCAATTTCAATACGGCGCATGCGGTCACTTTTCTAATTAAATTTCTTGCTGTACGTATCTATAGGTTATATACCATATTTATGAGTGGCAGAGGTTGTTCAAGCTCAACCAAGAGGTCTTGGGTTTGAGTTCTTGGCAACGTTCTTGAGGAAACCATACCCCCGTGAAGGATCCTCCCGGCAGCGGTTCAGATTATCTCTAAATACTGTATGTGTAAGAAGATTCTTTTTGAGCGGAAAGCGATTAGTTTCATTCACTACTATGATCAAATACAAGGTCGCCGGAAATTAAAATAGATTCCGGATGAGACTCAGTCCATGATCCTTTTACATAGGATTGGATAGCGAACTAACAAAGGCTATATAAGCTGCTCTATTATTAGCCAGTCGAGGAATCCAGCATACATGGAAAAGGGGGTTGGATGTTAACATCTCCCAGATTACATGATTCACACACCATTCAGGTTGCATGCCATGGTCATCATTTAGCAGTTGGACTATGTGTCTAGAATTGAAATCCAAAGTAACGCGTGATAGGCTGGACTTTACTGAGCATTGGATCCCAAGGACAATGACATTGGCTTATGCAATCAGTGGCGCTGATGGGTTAACCACCCTTACATCATGGTCTAAGTCCTCCCGTAAAGTTTGGTACAATACTTAGTCACAACCCTTGTATCAAGTTAGATCAAGTCAGCCTAAGAGTAGTATGGAACACAAGAGAATTATGAAGAAGCAAGCTTTATATTAGAAGATAATGTACACAAAGGTAGAAAGTTTAAATACTTTAGAGTTTTTGGATGGTGTGAGCTAATGAGGGGCACCTCTATTTATAGCCGAACTCCCCTTAGTCCCTTCAATAGAAGAGACGTTTAGAAAATTTCTACATAATAAAAGATAAGTCTAGATATTTTTCTTCTAAACTATTCTACTATCTTCCTCCACTTAGGATTTTAGGACCTTTCATTAAAATATCTTCCATGTACAAGAGTATTCTAGATCATTCCACTTCCTTCCCCTTTATTCTACAATATTCTAGATTATTCCATACATATCTAAAAGGTTGTAGAATGTTCTAAGGCATGCTAGAAAACTCTAGAGTATACTAGACCTCTCTAGTATTTTCCTACCAAATTGAGTGTCACGGACGCATCTATCTCAGTCTCAATTCATCTCATGAGGCCAAAAATTGTCACTTCGTGACATTTAGTTCATAATTTGTCAGACACCTTAAGACCCTACATACCTTCATTGTTAGGAATCACAGCACCAAATCCAATGGTCACATCATTGTAAGTTCTATCTAAAAATTAATACTTGTAGAACTTACTTACTATAGAAGTTATGTTGATATGTAATTTATATACTCATAACCCTTTACCACTTATAATATGCAATTCTATTTTAATCTTGTGATAAAACACAATAGGTACACGTCTATTTGATATGAATGAGCTTGCCTCAAATAATAATTTCTCGTATGTTTGAAATTACTTCACGTTTTCAACTATTATTCTCTAAAATCAAGACTATTTTTTTTATAGTTATGTTCATTTTTGTAAACTAAGGCTTCATAAGAAATTTTCTATATTTTTTGATAACTAAATACAACCAAATAGAGACTTGGAAAAACACATAAACACCTCAAGTGAATACTAGACCCTCTAGTGCTACAATACCATACACGTGTATCTTAGCCAATCACACACCCCATACCCCATATTATAACATTTTTGTCACCATGCAATTAAGGAAAAAGTGGTTTACCGATTCTTGCTCATTTCCATAGAAGGGGTATCCTGAATCAATGTTGCTAATGAGTTGAAGCCTAGAAAGTTTATCCTTAGTGTTTAATGTCCACTAGACAACAATCCACGTAATGAGTTCAATCATAAGTAGGACAATTCCAATCTAGATTATGTTGAAGTCCCTATTGTCATGTCCTCTTCCACTAGTCATTGGAGTCATTGGTAGGAAATCTCACAAATGACTTAGTCGTGTACTTCCCATTATTTTCATGATTCCAAAAAGTCATGCATTTCTTATCTCTACATGGGAAAATCTAGCTAATCACCTGCAAAAGCTTCTCTATGTACTTTTCCTCCCAATTAACGAGTCTTCGTCACCATATTAGGTTCTAGTGCCACACCACACCATCTCATACATCCATATTTGCAATCTTTTCACCCTGTTGATGGGACATTGAAAATGGTCTAGGAAATATTTATTTCAATATATCCAAGGTGACCTACCCTTCCTCTACTCTTGGATTTCTAGACTGCCAATCTGGTTGCAAGAGTAAATGGTTGTAACAACTTGGTTCCATGATGTCCCATATTTGGGGAAGAACCTTCACCACCATTTGAAGAGTAACACATTATTCTTTATAACTGAATCCCTAAAACCCAATCCACCCAACCTTCTATGTTTTTGGACCACATTCTAGCTCACCATAGGTAAAATTTTACTCTCTCTACTCCCTACTTAGAAGATGTTTCTCCAAATACTAATGATCTCCTTTGCCATTCCTTTTGGAATTTTGAAGAGTCTCATATAATACATCACCAAGCTATTAAGAACACTCATGATCAACACCGGTCATCTCACTCTAAATAACATCCTTGCCTTCCACCACTCTAGCCCCTCCTTTACCTTATCCACCATTGGGCTCCAAGTCTACTTGTTCCTTGGATTTACAATATGTGATGGGAAGCTTGTTGATATTGTAGTTCATAATATCAACAACCTCCTTGTGGAACTTTGCATCCACTTCTAACTTGATAAGTTCTTATTCTGCAAAGTAAATACCCAGCCCTATTGCACTAAAGAAGCATTCCAACAATATCCTTTGGTTCTTAACATTACTTATTATTATTATTACAACTAAAATTTTATATTACAATGAATGAAATACTTTAACAAGCTAAAATAATAATAATAATAATAATAATAATAATAATAATAATAATAATAATAATAATAATAATAATGTCATTATTGCTTTAGTATCATTAGTATTTTCATAAATTATAATTTTATAACTATCATTACTTATTATTATTATCATCATTATTTTGCTATTATTATTATTATTGTTGTTGTTGTTATATTTTTATGATTATAAAACTCAATGTTTTTGTAATTTAACTTGAAAATAAGGTGATTATAACCGGTCCTAATTTTTAATGTTTAGAATATGTTTTGATTCAAATCAGCACCTTGTGGTTGTGAGCGTTGGAATTGGTGGTAGTTGTAGTAGTTGGTCTTTTTTTCCCAAAATTATCTTTTCGATTTTTAGAAACCTCGATAATAATTTTGCAAAGAAAGGGTTAAAAAATTGACAAATTATTTTTCGCGACTATACTTAAAGTGACAAATTATTTTTTGTCATATGTTAGCTATTGACATCGAGTATTTAACAATAATTATTGTTATTCATTCCCTAAAAATATTATCCCGTGCTGTGACCGCTAACGCCTATGTCGCCCAGGCATATTCACCCAATTTTCTCCTTCAACATCCTTGAAAACTTGGTCTGAAATGATTATTTATTTATATTTGTAATGTAAGGGCGAAAATATATTCAAAACGAACATTTAGAAGAACTAGTCATTCCATCGGCGATCACAACTTTTAACCGGCATTAGTCAAACCTTAATTATACTAGTGTATACAAAGTTAGACCGTAGAGAAAAGTTGTTAGGCACCATGGCCCACATTTTTTTCCCAAGTTGGATTTTATGTTAATTAAATTCGTTGATATTAAATCATAAGTTGTAGTAATTATGCCGCATGATTACATTAAATGTCTATTTAAAAAAATTGGAGTAGATAAAGCATTTAATTGCCTAGATCTAGACTTCTCTTATTATTTTTTCTTCCTTAAATTTGTTCTCAGTTTTTTCTCTTTGACTTCTTGGTCGATGCTTTTATATTGTTTTCCTTTTCTTTCGAAAGGTATATTGGAATGGGTAGGTACGCGATGCAAATTAATTTGTGTGAATCTAAATCATTAACCATACACTGTTTTTTTTTAAGGAAAAAAAAATATTAATCATAAAGTTACCTTACGTGTAAGAAAGAAAAATAAATAAATTATACATTGGAGAAATTTAACTTTTTAGCGATATATAAATGTGAGTGAAACCAAAAGTTTTTTATTTCTTTCTTTCTGAACAAATGTTTCTTATTATACTAACTTATAAGATCGCTTAATAAAGGCATCAAAAACTAAATTACGTTTTCCAATCTTTAATATATACAAACTATATATATAATGAAACTAAAAATAATATAATTTTTAAAATTATATTACTTTAATAATCTACCTATATAAAAACAATGAATTAAGTGCCTTGTTTTTATTTTTTGTTCTTAATTTGAATGGTCAAAGAAAAAGAGGGGGGGGGGACATTGTTCACTTGTATTCACGTTGACTTCTCACTAGAGGTGGCAATCGGGTCGGATTATTTTAGGTCATTTGACTTTTGCGGGTCGGGTGTGGGTTGGATCAGGTCATTTCGAGTTCGGGCCATTTCGGGTCATTCAATTTGTCGGGTCGGGTCATTTTGGGTTCGGGTCATTTCGGGTCAATTTGTCGGGTCGGGTCAGTTCCGGGTAGGGTCATTTCGGTTCCGGGTCATTTTGGGTCAATTTGTCAGGTTGGGTAGGTTCCGAGTTCGGTCATTTCAGGTCAATTTGTCGGGTCGGGTCGGGTCATGTTTGGGTTAAGAAAACTCGGATTTGGATCATTTCGGGTTAACTTGATTGGTAGGATCGGGTTGGTTTTCGGTCATTTTCTAGTTCACATGAGTAGGTGGCTTCAGCCCGTCCAGGTCATTTCATGTAATATGACGGATTAGTTCTCCTGTGTCCGAGTTGTTTCGAATTAAGTTGATGGGTAGGGTCATTCCATACAATTTGGAGGGTTGGATTCGATTAGTTACGGGTTAACTTAATGGGTCGGGTCGGGTTAAGTTTTGACAGGTTGACTCATATTCGAGTCCAGGCAATTATCATTTCATAAATCGTAAATATTAGAGATAGACAATCATAAGATTAATATTGCAGATAAAAGAATTAAAAATATTAAATGCGTTTTATTTTCATAAATAAATAGTAATGATATTTATAAATTTTAATAATAAAAAATATTGCGTTTTGAATCAAACAAAGATATTTATTATTGATTATAATTTATTTGATAACTTAAAATATTTAATTACTTAAAAAAAGATAATTTTAGAAAATAAAGATGATCAAAAAAATACTATACAATGTATAATTATAATTTATTACATTGTATATATTAGATACAATCATAAGATTACTAATAAAGATAAATGAAATAAGAATATTATATGTGTTTTATTTTTACAAAGGTAAATAATAAAGATATTTATAAGTTTTAACAATATTATATTTGATTGCTTAAAATATTTATAAATTTTACAAGTAAAAATATTAGATGTTTATCATATATTATATTTAATTGATTACTTAAAATATTTGATTACTTAAAACATATAATTTTATAAAATAAAGGTGAGCATAAGAAGAATATACAATGTATAATTATCATTTATTACATTATAAATATTAGACACAATCATAAGATTACTAGTAAAGATAAATGAAATAAGAATATTATATGTGTTTTATTTATACAAAGGTAAATAATAAAGACATTTAAAACTTTTAAAAGTATTATATTTGATTGCTTTAAATATTTATAAATGTTACAAGTAAAAATACTAGATGTTTATCATATATTATATTTATTTGATTGCTTAAAATATTTGATTACTTAAAAAAAGATAATTTTATAAAATAAAGGTGAACATAACAAGAATATAAAATGTATAATTATCATTTATTACATTGTAAATATTAGATATATTCATAAAATTACTCGTATAGATAAATGAAATAAGAATATTATATGTGTTTTATTTATACAAAGGTAAATAATTTATAAAATAAAGGTAAGTATAATAATACTATACAATGTATAATTATCATTTATTACATTGTATATATTAGATACAATCATAACATTACTAGTAAAGATAAATTAAATAAGAATATTATATGTGTTTTATTTTTACAAAGATAAATAATAAAGATATTTATAAGTTTTAACAATATTATATTTGATTGCTTAAAATATTTATAAATTTTACAAGTAAAAATATTAGATGTTTATCATATATTATATTTAATTAATTACTTAAAATATTTGATTACTTAAAAAAAATATAATTTTATAAAATGAAGGTAAGCATAAGAAGAACATAATTTATCTTATTAATTTCTCTAGTTGTATTTATTTTATTAATTTCTCTACTTATATTTATTTTATTAATTTTATTATATTTATATTTTTATTATAATATTTTTATTAATTATTATTATTATAGTAAAAAAAACTATAATAAGTTATTTTAAACATAATTTAAATGAAATATTAATTTTACATACTTTCATAAATTATTAATTATTATATATAAATTGATATAAATTAAAAATTAAATAATTTAAAATATAAATAATTAATATTATAATTAATAAAAATAATTAGATATTGTAAATTTAAAATTGATGAACGTAGAATACTAAATTATATTTAAAGTAAATTAATAACATTAAAAGAAAAAATATAACTAAAACTTTAAATTTAGGGTTGTAACGTGAAATACTTTTGATACGGGGTATAGTTATTGCTTGATGGATTTTGTGGGTGATAACTGATAAATGACACTATGATACTCTTCTATTAAGAGTTTCTTCAAATAGGTGGATCAGTGGATATAATGGAATACTTTTTGAAAATTATTTTATAAGCTTACAACTGGATGTTTGTCTTTTTTATTTTGGTTATTTATTTATTAATAATATATCTTATTAGGATATCATTAATAAATAAGAATGTCTAGGGTAAAATTATGAAAAATAAGTATAATTTATAAAATACTATATTTTTAAAAGCTTTAAATGAATAATAAAATATGTGTAATTTATTATTATTATTATTATATATTTTGATGTCTGATCAGTTAATGTTGGGTTAGATCGGGTGATTGTCGGGTCAGGTCAATGTTGGGTCGGGTTGGGTCGAACCAAGTCGGGTCACTATCGGGACGGGTCAATGATGGGTCAACATTGGGTCTGGTTGGCTCTGGGTCGGGTCAAAGCGGGTCTGGTTAATACCCAGCCGGGTCTCTATCGGGTCGGGTCAATGACGGGTCGGGTCAATGATGGGTCATTGGTTGGGATCGGGTTGGGTCGGATTTATTTTTATCGGGTCAGTACCGGGTCGGGTTTGGGTCGGGTCAGGTTACTAAATTTTTTGGGTCTTATCGGGTCGGGTTGGGCGGGTCAGCTCTACTTCTCACCCTTATACATTCTATATCCATTTACAACACACCAAATATTCTCCTATACCGTCATTAATTATGGTTATGGCTCTATGATGGGTGACTGATTATGTTAATATATATCGGTTAAATTTATCTCCACTTGATGTTGTTCCTAATTTGTAGCACCAATTTAACAATTTGTTTGCTTATAATTTGCTACGAATCAACTAGTTACTAAATTAGACTTTAAGAATTTGGTTTAGTATTCTTTAACTATAAATATAACTATTTTCACCATAAAAGTATATTTGTGTCATATATATATAGTGATCTTCATATGGCATTATGTCTCTATAGGTGCCCCCATTAACCTTAGAATTATAATCCTAAAAATCCTTGGGTATAGGTATACTTGAAGAATGTTTAACTTTGGTTAGGAATAATTTTATTAGTCATTGGTTGTTGCTAATTGCAATTGTATTGTATTATCTAGTAAAAGATTGGAAAACCTACAATTTAATAGTTTTCTCTAGACAAAAAAGTCACATGAAAGTTGATTCACGGAGTTAAATTTAAATTTTAGACAATATTACCTAATCAACATGTAATAAAAATATTTTAATATAATTGTAAATAATCAGTTTGATAATAGTTTTTATTTAAATACTAATAATTCATTGAAAATATAAAAATAACAAAACCCTTATATTTTTCATCATCTTCTTAAATTGCTGTCATGTTCTTTCTACTCCCTCAATTGTTGTTATCAAAACAGGTTTTCACTTCAAATGTTGGTTAAATTCAACAAAAATAGATCGACATGTTCTTTCTACTTGTTCACATAATGTTCAAGCAACATCCTAGGTTGATGGTTTGTTCAAAAAGGTTATAAGCAATGCTATACTATAGTCCTTACTATTTGAGAAAGTTTAATTGCAGATGGTTGTATCTCTTAGAGTTTTGATTATTCTAAATAAACTGTTATAATTACATATTTTGTTGGATCATATATTCGTAAATCATTTGTGCAAAATCCATAATAACATGTCACAACAAAAGATTATGAATAGATATAACCTTAAATATATAATACTCATGACAAAGAGATCTAGGAGTTCAAACCCAAAGGAAGACAAGTAGAAAGTCTCCATGTAATAGATACAAGTTAGAAGTTACAAATGAAACTTAGGAAAAATGTTCATAAAGAGATGAGTCAAATCCTAGATCATTAGTAGGATCAGAACCCAAATCAGATAGAGGAACAATTATTAGATAAAGGTGGAAATGATATATAAAAATACACATACTTTCCTAATATAAAAAATGTACAAAAAATATAATATCCACCCTGCTACTTGAAGAATTTTTTTTAGAAAAGTAGAGAAGTGTTTTCTATAGGTTATAGAGGAAGAAAGAACTTTGAGGAAAAAATGTTACCATTGTAGTAACAAGTTGATCTGTTTATCCAAACTAGCCTATCGATTTAGGATACACATTTTTATTATTTGAACATATTAAAAAACCAATCAAATGTTTGTGTAAACTAATGACCTTGTTAGGGAAACTAGTTAATTTATTTGGGCTTAGGGAAAAGCAAATTTACACTTAATTTAACTCATAGTCAAGTCAATCAAACCAATCAATCAATTCCAATAACTAATCAATTCATTCCAAGAAACCAATTGATGTGTTGAAGTTGAGCCAAAATTAGTTTTTGTAAAAACTCAACACATGGCCCAATTGAGTAAAGTAATCAATTTGTTATACTTGAGGCTAAACATATTTTTTGGGATAAAAGTCTGTTAAAACTAACTTATTGGTTGCTCAAGGTTTTTAAAAGGTAAGGTCCTGGATCGAAAATACAAAAGTCGTCAATTGGTTATGACTAAAATCAAACATATGCATAATACTTTTAAAAGGTTTAGGATTTAAAACCAACAAATAATTTACATTAGCTACATTCTAAGGAAGATTTTAAATATCCCAAGAGCTATAATCAAAAGAATAAATGCTTAATCAACCTTGTAAGAAAATCCTAAGACTTAAAAATTAAACCTTGAAATATTGAATCTTTACACATCTTGGCATAATCTTCTCTTGCACTTGAAACTTGATTGTTCTCTTAAATCTTGCACTTGAGAGAAAGATTGAATATGTTTGCTTTGAAACTTGTTTATCATTTTAAGTTTTCAGTTAAAGGATTTTTTAAGTGAATGTGGTTTGGCATCCATATTATTGTCGTGGTACATGCACACTTAATAAAACATGTTAAACCCTTAAATACATTTGTAATCATTAGAAAAAATAGTATGATATTGATAGATATGGGAGGTTAATAATATCCCCCCTTTTGATGATGACAAACTAAAAGTGGGAAAATGTGTAGGTTAAGGATATAAGAGGTAAGATACACAAAACTTAACCATTATATGCCCTACCATTCAGAAATTTTAATATAGTTTTCAAGTCTCTCTTATCCTTTTATCATCCATAAAAGGTGAGAATAGAGTTTAACAACATGTAAACAAAGCATATTACAATCTTAAACCATAAGGGGAAACTCCCCTTTAATAGGTGCATTAGAAGAAATATTAAAATGCAGATGATAAAGGAATTCTCCCTTGAGAATATGCTTATTATCAAAATAAGTGAATGATCTATGATGTTATCATGAACTAGAGTAAGATAGTAGAAGTATTAATAAAAAAGATCTAGCAAAAAGACATATATCATCTTATAAATCATTGATCAAAAAGCAAAAGATGTACAAGATGAGTACAAAGACAATAATCCAACTACACATATAAGAGTTGGTACTACAAATACGGAATACAAAGATATCAAACAAAACTCTAAATACAAAAGAAATACATATAACCTATGTACTAGTGTGACCTAGTATTATGCAAAACTCATTTTTAGAAATATTCTATTGTAGAGAATCATTAATTAATGTTTTCTTATATCAAGTTTCATGAAACAACATCCGTCATAGTCTCATTAAGACCATCTGTAGGAGCATCAGCCATATCAACATCTCAATCTATGCCTATTTCATCTTATAGATGATCCTAGTGATCTACCTAATAGTATCTATAAAACTAAGAGTAAATAATCCTCACATCTGAGTCTAAAACCACTTAATTCCTCTCAATAGTTGCTAATCTAATGTCCAATATAGTGTACATCCTCATAAGTGAGTTCTAAATGTTACCTCCTGTTACTCTACCCTCAGTACTAGATGGAGGAGGTGTAATGGATGATGAAGAAATACTAAAATTATGAGCACTAGTAGATGATGGAAGATCAACAGAGGCAAGTGGTTTATTTGATCATAAAGGAATATTGTCATCTCCATCTCTATGTTGGGTGCATGAACAACTAGTATCCTACTAGTGAGAATTGGCATCGTTTAAGCCCTTATAGTGATAACGGAATGATGTCTATCATTGCTCATATCATAAACCAAGAAATTGCATGTCAATTCATCAAAAATATCTAATTCATTCTGAATACAAAGTGGACTAGCAAGAAAATCACTAAAAGGGGCAAAAAAAAATCATGCAAGATCTCAGTGATGAAGGATCCATATCCCAAGGTTGTTTGATTGTGGATTTCCTTTTGGGCCATGTGTGGAAAGAAATCAATTGAAAACCTCATTGTAGTGATCTAGAGAATATTATCAACCCCAATATAGTCCTTTGTAATTATGTTTGCACCAGAGCCAACTCAAGAGAAGAGAATAGAGGATACAAAGTAATGTAACATCCTCATGGTGCCTCTAACCATTTAGTGTTGCCTGATTATATGAAAAATAACCATGTTGTGTGTATGAATGCAAATCTACTCACTAAATGTCACCTTATAATAGATTTCTCCCTAATATCTTGGCTATTTTAGCCTCATCTAATGATATGGGAGCATCGAGGAAATAAGTGGTAATGGGATCGTTGGTGTTATGAATAAATGGTAGGGAACACCCTAGCTAGAGATATGTGTATAGAAAAGGTAAACCAATTCAATGTAGATTAGATTGCAAAACTCAAGGAGTGGAATAATGTGTAAATAAGACAATGTTGTGATGATGGGTACTCTAAATTGAATAGTGCAAGTGTTCGCATATATACAATTTTTAGGTAAAACTTTCTTGCCATGGAAGCTTTTGTGTAATACCTAACTTTTAGAAACCTTAATTATAAACTGCTAATTATATATAATTAGTTATAATAGTTATTTTAGGAGGTTTTATACTCAATGTGCTATTAATATATGTATTGTCATAACATATTAGATATAAATTACATTAGGTTAAAATTTGATAAAAATTGGTTTACTAAATTTAATCCTATTTTATACTCTAACCTAAATTATTTTAACCTTAATTTAATTATAAACCAAACCTAATTACTTCTCCTTTCCCCTTCCTATTTAATCCTTCTTTCTTTTCTTTTCGTTTTTCTTCTCTACCCGCCCAATCTCCTTTCCTTCGCCACACCATCACTCCTGCACAAGCTTTCACCATGCCCCTTCCATGCTTCATCAACTACACCTTACCCCATCAGCTCCCATCTTCTTCGAGTATAAGATGCTCTACCAGACCTTGCCTCACTTCATTCCTCTCTCCCCCTATGTGCCATCAACTACACCCCCCATTTTATACCAGACATGGTATAAACTATATATATATATATATATGATGCTCAAAATAAGGTAATCATATCAGATAAACAAATAACAACAAGGCCATGTGTTACCTATATATATATATATATATATATATATATATATATATATATATATATATATATATATATATATGATGCTCAAAATACGGTAATCATATCAGATAAACAAATAACAACAAGGCCATATGTTACCCATATCCTTTCATTTAGACTATAGTAAAACCTTGCCTACTAAGCATCTAAGAGATGCTTTCTAAAATAATCATTAGGACCAAGACCAACATAATAAGCATAACTTTATCATATATCTCATATCTCAAAAGCAACACAATAATATCTATAACTTACCAGGTAGGGCTTAAAGACACAATACCAATAAAGGTAGACACGAAGGCTAATACCAAATCATAGGTAGGCATGCAGACTACTATTGGACCACAGGTAGGCACAAAAGCTACTAATAACTCACAAGTAGATATAAAGGATACTACCAAAATATAGGTAGGTACAAAAACTATTACCAAATCACAGATAGGAATAAAGTTTACTATAAGCCAAATCTAAAAATTCAATAATAATCATTTATATTTTTTATTGGCACGAGAAGAGATCATATCAACCCAGAGATATTAAGGTACTTCGATAATATTGATGCTCAAAGGTAATACAGTATCCTACCAACTATCAATCCAAGGACACTAAGGTACCCCAATTGTATTGGCCCACGAAGGTAAAATAATATCCTACCAACAACGGCACCTAATCCATAAGTATGCATGTCCTTTATAAGTTTATAGAGCTAAGTAGAGTATAATATTGGACTTAACTGAGGTACTAAGGCACACCACTAAAAATTCATAATCGACGATGGGCTAAACTACATCTTTAAGGTAGATACCCCTAAAGAGCCACCTATTTTAATGTCGAGGTATTTCACTTTAAATATTATTATTTTAATTAAGGTGATCACAAGACCAAATATCAATAATCTAAATCCCATTTTCATATTTAACCATTTTTACTCATTTTCAAACATCTAAGAAAACCATAATCAAGGTTAATACCAAGTTTAATCATTAAGAATATCCTAAGGCCATCCTAGACTCATTTTTTTTTTCTTTGAAATGAGCCAGCCCATATGTTTTATTAATTATGTGAAAAACACGTAATAGCATGTTAGGTTTTTAGTTGGATGCATAAGTATAATTATGGTGATTGTGTTTTAGAAATTTTGCATGCTATTATATATATGATAACATATTATAATGGAGTTTAATATTGTAAATTAATTATGAAAATTAGGTTCCCATTTCATTTCATGTATGATTGATCATTTTTAAGATTATTTTTGGAGGATTAAATAATTATATGCTATAGGGTAGAGTTATCATTTTATGTGTATCATGGCTCTATTTTTTTTTTGAAAATGCTTTCCTAGAATAAGTTACATTGTGCTAATCATGAAAGAATATGATATATGGTATGTTAGATATACATCTTTAAGTTTTTTGCACTTAATCCATGTGTAGGGGCATAATAATCTTTTGCCATTGATATAAATTTAAAAAGTTATACTTTGTGCAAATGTGTTATTAGTATGTCTTTGAGCCTTTTCATGATAAATTATTGATTATAAAAATGTTAGTATTAAAATGGATAAATTTTGAGATAATTAAAGTCTAAGGATATTTTGGTCATTTATGACCTAGTGAACCTAAATGTGAATAATTGAATATAGGATGACCTTAGTGGTTTTTTAGGGTTGACCTTTGGCTTGAATGATTAAGTTGAATAAATGGAAATAAAGGTAAAACAATTAATTATGGAATTGGAGTTGTTGTGTATTATGTGATATTGTGATCCCCTAATAAAATAATAATATTTAAAATAGAAAACATCAATATTTGGGAATGGTTGCTCTTTGGGATTAGCTGTCTTAGAGACAAGATAGAAGCCTTCAATTTGGCTTGTTTGTTTTATTGAATGTCTTGGCATTTTGGATAAGGTCCGAGTATACTCTATAGGTGACTTACATGTCATATAGGAGTATCTATAGTTAATAATTGGGTGTCTTATGTTAGGGTGATACTATGTTTCCTTGTTTCACTTGTATGATCGAATTGTGTTACCTTAGTGTTCCAGTGTGACTAATATACTTTATATGTCCCGATGATACTACTATATCCCTTCAACTAATTAAAATTTTAAGTAATTGTTATATAAATATTGAATTTTTTTTTGTTTCTTAGTTTGGTTTTCACCTCTATGTACTACTTGATTTTGATTTGTTAGTTTGATAGTTAACTTTGTGCACTATTATAATAATGTTATTGGTTATCTTCTTCATTATCTTCTATACGTTTGTAACATTGGTGAACCTTATTAATACTTTTTTTTTCCTTTCCTGATTTTGTGGAGATTTTAAATCCATAAGCTTCCTAGTAACATCTAAAAAGATTAATAAAAATTAGTATAGGGTATAATTCGATATTGAACTACAAAATAAGATTCATGTGATAGGATATATCCAATAAGATGTGGCTCATCAATATTTTACGTCATCCATATCAAAACGGAAGTTATTATATCAATTTTCATGCTTTTTAAGGACCTAATAAAATTAGTCATAAAATTACACTTACACCATTGATTAAAAAAATAATAAAATAGTGAATGCATATATAATTAAAAAATGTGAGGGTAAAATTGGAAAGTAGGCTTTAACTTTTCAAAATAACTTTATTTTTTATACAAAAATTTAATGATAGAATGACTTACTTTTTAATATGGAAAAAGTATAATTTAAGCAAACACAAGGTATTTTAATCATATATAAAAGAGGAAAATCTATTGCCATAGATCTCAATAGTAATAATGCGTCCATGAAATCTTACCAAGTATATGTCTTGCCATAGATTTTTGTAGCAACAATGCCTCCGTGAAATCTTACCAATTATAAATGTTGCATTATTTTATATTATAGATCATTTTCCTCAATGAATAAATCACTAATCGAATATAAGTGACCCTCTAAGAACTTAGCTCTATTAAAATAAACCAAACCCTTTCAAACATATTCATGTATCATCAATTCTCTTTAGAGGGAAGAAAATCATCACAACTTATTAGTGATTACATTATGATGAAAATATTTATAAAACTATAATAATTAGTACCTCATGGTCATGGAATAAAAATTCTATTGATTTTGATTCACCGACTTGATAAAAAAGACATAAAAGGTCGTCTAAAGCTAGTTGCAGTTAGGGCTACTACACAAGTCCCAATATTTTAGAGAGGCCTTAGTGATATTACAATAAATAAATTTATATATTATTAAAGTGTAGAGACATGCTTGATTAAAGTGTGAGATGTACTTTAAGTTTCTACTTAACATTAATATTCTTGTTTCTTGTGAAACAAATCACTCATCTGTTTAGGTACGAGATTGAGTTTGATAAGTTTGAACTTTGAAAAATTAAAGATTTATGTAGTGGTTATGCAAAAGTGTCCAATTTCTTCTTCTTATTATTAATTTTTTTCTTTCAAAATATCCTTTTTATTTTTCATAATTATGAGGTTTTATTAAACCTTGAATGCATTAAACAGATCTTCCACAATACATTATAATCCCCCCTTCCCTACCTTCTATAATCTTTTGTCAAGTCAAACAGCCATAGAAGCACCAAATTACATATGAAAGGGAGGGATATTCTCAGCATTATGGTTTGAACCCTGTAATACTAGCCAAACAACTCCTGATAATCTCCTAAACCTAATACAAATTTAGAGGCACTATATCCAAGTGATTAAAGGTTGATGTTTGTTAATACCATGCTTAGCTGAAGCATCGACTTTTAAAAATGATGATATGATCTAGCCACATGATGTCACTTCCATTGGTTGATTGCACCACGTAATTGCATTTTTTTAAAATCATATTCTATAATCACCTTGATATGTTTAAACTAATATTTCTCTTGAATAACGCTGCAAGCCTTCTAAACTATGGGCAACTTAGCTCTATTCAGTTTAACAAAGTCGGTCAACATAGAGAAAAAACATAGAAATATTTTATGCCAGCCCTTAATAGACCCCCTATTGATGCCCACTTAGTCTCACCATACACTAATGCACTCGTGTTCCTTTTCAACCACCCTAGATCAGGCACACACTAATGTTTAGCTACTGGAATCAAACTACAAGATGTTGGTAGACCCTAAAAATCCACCAGGCAATAAGGTGTCTAAACCACCTCATCGAATGAATAAGGAGATGTCAGAAACCATGATTTAAACTACCACCTGATACTCTACAAGATTAACGCAATTACAATGGAGACCTGACTTGCTTCAGCCTCAAACACCCACATGTTTTGTTCCTTTCATAAGGAACATAAGATAACATTAAAAGGGGATTTTAGATCTTACCTTATATCTCCAATCCTCTTGGTGGACACCACTAATCATAACATTGAATAAGATTTTCTAGAAAGCACCCCAACCCCAAAATGTAGCTATAGCCATTGATTCCAAATTTGTCTAGCATATGGAAATTACCAATAAATAAATAAATATTGTATACTCTCATATTACATTGTATGACACACAAGTGACATCATTAAATATTACACGGTATTATAGGAATGTTTGGGTGGGTTGCACTACAATAAAATTAGTTTTTTAGTTGATTAAAATATTTTTGCAAGAAATCATATTTTTGACAACACAAACACTCAATTGTGTATCAGAGTGTAACTAAAGATTTCTGCAACAACTTGTTGGTTGCTAAAAAAACAAAAAAACAATTTCCATGACAACTTTATGGCTAAAGAAAATATTATTGTCATAAATGATTTTCATGAATTTTCAAGCAATATTATTATTTGGAAGAATTTTTTTGATGTCTTATTTTTTGTAACAACCATATTGTTACCAATGTTCTATTATTTGCAACCACAATTTTTTGCAATATTTTTTTTTGGTCAATGACCTAGTTCTTGTAATGAATGTTTTGATGCCATATATTTTCTTACAATGAATTTTTTTTACTAATAACCTATTATTTGCAATAATAATTTTGGTACTAATGATTTATTATTTTTTGCAACAGTTTTTTTTTGTTATTATATGCTATTTTTTACAATGACTATTTTGTTACCATAAGGAATTTTCCATAATACTCAATCGTGACCTTAAAACATGTTATGCTAATAATAAAGTCTGAAAGTGCTCATATTGCATTCATATGGATCAAATACAAACATCAATATCAAATTTCATTTGATCATTAAAATGAAATACATAATACATCAATTATATTGTCATTTGTACATTAAAATTTTTCCAAAAAATATATTATTCTTCTTGAAGCTAAATGTATAGTGTAAGAGGATTCAAAAAATTTATTCATTATGAAATAATCTTGTGCCACCTTTAAAGTTCTTCCATGTAAGAAAATGCTAGATAGGGTGTCTTAGAACATAGTACTTTGAAAACACTCAATAAGAAGCTTGAAAAAAATATATAATATGTTCATTTCAAGGCTAGTAGCTTTTAAAAAACTTTATCTAGATTGACATGATTACTTCATAGTCACTCATATGAATACAAAAGAAAAATGCACGCACACCCTTTTAGACACCATGACAAATGATGGTCAAAACGTTAAAGTCAAAACAATTATACAAGGTACAAATTACTAAGTGATTAGAGTATTATTTCTACAACATATTATATAAGCATAGTACTTTCTTTAGATTAAGTTGAAAAGAATGAAAGTTTTGAAGATTGGGGATCAAATAAAGGTAGATGCATCACTTTGTATACTTTTTAAGGGTCTAATGTTTAACTTTTTCATAGGGCCCCCATTTTATTGAGATGGACTAAAATTCACTTAGCAATGTGTACATTGATGCAATATTAGCAATGGGTTGATATTGCTACCAAAATTCCTCTATTATATTGTAATACCTAAAATTAAGCGGAGTGTTATAAGGATTGATTTAGCTACTTATATCAACATGGAATACCATCCTTTTAGTGATTTCTACCTAAAGAACTCTGTAGTTAAGCGTGCTGGCCGTGGAGTAATTTTAGGATGAGTGACCCTCCTAGGAAGTTTCAAAAATTTTCTTGAAAGTTCTCAGGAAGTGCGTGAGTGAGGAGAAAGGGGGCTAAAAGGACTCATATTGATTTGTGGGGCCAGGAGATTAATCCGAAAGTGCTCCAAGGTAGCTCTCGCATGGTCGTATCGACTTAGGGTGTTAGAAATGGTATAAGAGAAAAACGGCGACCATGTGCTGAACTTGGATGAGCCAGTCAGCCACCTAATGAGACGATTCTTGGAATAAACTGTATTGAGACAGTTAATGGTTGAGGTGCAACAAGGACGTTGCATTCTTTGAGTGGAGGTGAATATAATACCCAAAATTGAGCAAAGTGTTATAAGGATTGACTTGGCTACTTATATCAACATGGTATACCATCCTTTTGGTGATTCCATCCTAAAGAACTCCATAGTTAAGCATGCTAGCCATGGAGTAATTTTAGGATGGGTGACCCTCCTGGGAAGTTTCAAAAAATTTCTTGAAATTTCTCCGGAAGTGCGTGAGTGAGGATAAAGCGGATTGAAAGGACTCGTGTTGATTTGTGGGGCTAGTTGATCAATCCGAAAGTGCTCCAAGGTAGCCCTCGTATCGTCGTATTGACTTAAGGTGTTACATATATGAAGTGTGAATGTTGAAAGTGGAAAGTGGAAAGTGGAAAGGAACTCCTATTTACACAAACACAATTCTCAACAACTGGAGCTTAGAGTAGTTATATTCAAATTATACAAATTTGGTTCCATTAAAAACTCTTTAGTCCAAAAGGTATTATAGATAAAACTAAATAATAAACATAATTTTACATTCACATCTATGGTTCCATATACATTTAATATAAACTCCACATAGTTTACTTTTAAAAGATAATTTTTTACATTATAAATTTTTTTATGACAAAAGTATATCAATATATGTATATATTCATAGAAAAAAATCTCATAATGTATTTGGTATAATTATTTTATTTTTTAATTACTCATATCAAAGATAATATATTTAAAAAAATGGATATTTTCCCCTTCACTATTACAAAAATACAAATAGACGATGACATATATTTGGTTGTTGTAATAGGAAAATCCATATATAACTAATCTAGTAAAGAATAAAGATGGTTTATAATTTTTATTTTTATTTTGAGAAACTATAGATGATGGTGGTTTGATTATAATAGATGTCTATAATGTACCCTAAAACAAATAATTTAAGGAATACTATAGATAATGGTTTTATTTTACAACCATCATCTATAATTTAGCATTTTGTTTTGAAGAAAATAGAGAAGAAGGTAGAGATGATGCTTTTATACTATAATTATTATTTATAGCTCAATGCATTTTCCCCTTATACTTTACATATTTCAAGTTTTTTTTTTACTTTTACCTATTTACTCAAACACAAAAGAGAGAAATTCTAATGTCATAAAGAACTACCAGTATTTATTCCACTTCAAGCCTTCTTCTCTGGTGGTTGTTGTCATCCTTTGCTCTTCCTTTTGCCACCATCGTTATCTACTTACTTTAGGTATGTATTTTTCTTTTTCATTCTTGTTTATTTTTGCACAGAAACTTGAGTTCTTCATGCTTAAATAGTTTTTTTTTTCATTCAAATATGATTTTTGAATTTTTCTCTTCAATATGTTATATACCCTTTACAAATATTTTCAAGTGTTTCTTGGAGTTTTTTTTTATTCTCTCATGGTTTTAGAATTAATTTTTTTTTATTTCCTATGTTTTATGATGTATGTGTTTTACATGTTATGTTATTTGATTGGTTGATATTGTTTTATCAATAAGGAGGGAAAAATATTGGTTGCTACTTGTTGGTTGGATACATGAGTTGTTATAGTGTTGTTATTAATTTGAGTGTTACATGGAGTGTTATTTATTTTCATGTGGTTGTAGAATTTTAGAGTATTTTCATTTTCCTTGTTCTTGGATAAAATAAGAAAAAACAAATTTGTAAAATTATATAGTAGTTTTTATAATTTTAGCTTTGTGTGTGTTAGATTTAAAAAATATTGCAAGAGAATCTAGCTTTTTGAAATTTTAATTGCTTGTTTGTGTGAAAATTGGAAAAAGTGATCAGTGCATCTAAAAAAAATAATTTTCTTTGATGGTTTCATAGAATTATGGCCTCTTAATATTATCAAAGGGGGAAATGTTCTAAAGGAAATAGAAGGAAGGTGAGAATGAAGAATGTAGCTAAGTTAAGACACACTGGTATAAGTTATGCAAATACTAAACCTCCTGCAATGGTTTCCATTATGATTCTTGCATAGAGGAAGGTATACATGTATAATGAGCCTTTATATACCAATATTATATTATCATTTAATTTATATACTAATAATATTTATTTTTTTCGTAATGTAGAGTGGTTTTGATGCGTCTAAATAGTGTAATAAGGCTTTACTTCAAATGTGTGCTAAATCTTAGAAATACTTTAAGTTTAATTTCGCATGTCTTTACATGGTTGTGAAGATAAAACTTGCCTACCAACATTATTAAGCCTATTTCTCAACCATTAGTATTGCTTGTACAAAGGCTCCATCTATGTGGTTAATCACTCGATAAATACACTCTCTCAACCTATTTGCAATTTCCTTGGTAATAATTTTAAAGATCACATTGAGAAATGGGTCTAAAATGAGTGACCTTGCTAGTATGTGCTCTTTTGGCATAAGGTTGAAAATGGTTTGATTCAATTGGTGGGAAATTTGCTGCCCAAATTTTCCTTAGGAAAAATTTTTCTTTCTAAAAATACAATTAGAGATGATAGATGTCATTGCCAATAGTGGCTATAGGGACAACATATTTGGTAAAAATATTGGCAGAAAATTTTATACCCTAAAGATCATTGGGCCTTTTTTTTTTCTTTGGCTAAAAATACTTGTGGGTATGAAATATATTGTACCCAAGATTTAAAATTTTTCAAAAAATTTCTAAAACTCCATCCCTAAAAATCTTGGGGTTTTTCAAATTTCCAGCCAATATTTAAATTTTCAAGAAAATTTTTCAAAAATTCATCCCCTCAAAAGAGTATTATGGACAACAATATTGTCTCTAAAAGTCTCAATTGTGACAGTTATTATTTCATTCCAATTTTTTCTTTTATCAACAAAATATTAGGGATGACATATTAGTGATGACTATGAGGTTATTAGCGACGACATTTGATGCTACTAGAACCACTCTTTCTAGTAGTGTATGCCCAAGGTTTACTGTATCTTGCCCTCTCATGTGTGTTTTTTAGGATTGTTTTAGGTTCTATTTAGCTTGTTATCGCAATCCTAGGATGTATCTAACATGATAAATGATAATCATTTGGATCTTTAATGCATAAATTTTGGATGATTATTGAAAACATAAGTTAACACATTTTTCTAATGTTATATCACTATTTTAGGACATTGTTATAGGCACAATTTACATGGTTGTTATATGAATATTTCACATGAATGAGCACACAAGTGCTATGTCTTATTGATGCGGGTAGAAATTAGGATTAAGTTTGTTTTTTGATTGAATGATAGCTACATGTTCCTTAATTTTATTTTTTAAATATGGGACCCTTAAATTATTATTTTATAAACAATTATGAGATCTTCAAATTATTTTTTTAAAAAACATACAAGGCTTTCAAAGTATTAAAAAAGTTTGAGGTTTTAAAATTATTGCAAAAAAAACTTGCAATCCTTAAATCTTCAAATTTTAACATGCAAGATACTTATAATTGATTTTGGGTTAAATTATTTGTTTATATATTTTAATAAGTTTTTACAACGTATGAGATGACAAAAGTAATTAGAAAGCTAACAAGTGTCTTCAAATATATAAAAAAAAATTAAAATTTTGAGGTATTTAAACCTTAAAAAATTTAAAGTTCAGGTCTTCGATGTCTACTTTAGTTAATAATAATAATAATAATAATAATAATAATAATAATAATAATAATAATAATAAATAATAATAATAATAACAATAATAATAATAATAATAATAATAATAATAATAATAATAATAATAATAATAATATGTTACCCATCTAATTTGCTGGTAGTTCAAATTCTAGAAACAAGGTCAATGTCATAATTGAGTATGTTTGGTTAAATATTTCATACTAAACAAGTGTCTTTAAACTGAAGTTTTATTTTTAAAATTATATTATTTTTAGTAACTTTATTTTTTAAATATAATAAAATAGTTGATAATAATGATTAATAGTTAAAAACTACTACTATTTCAACCATACACAATATTGTCTAAGAAGGTCCTTAAAAGTTAGAATTTTATCTCAAACATATATATGTATACTGAAATAAATCCTAAATTTCAATGGGTTTGTTCATATATAGAGAAAGTGAAACAAATATGTAGTCGATTCTCTGGTTACGTAGTGTTGTAACAAAAGTGATGTTCTCATAGCACTCCCATAACTAGGAAATCTTTCTTTTTCCACGTTTTGGTTTTCTTTGTGCTTAACAAATCCTTAACACCTTTATGGTGACAACTCTTGCGTACTAAAGGTCCCAGGTCAGAATTTCCCTCCTCGTCTCCTAGTAGTGTAACACCTTTATGGGACCGCTACCTATATAATGGTTTGTACTTACCTTTACAAGTCCTTTATGAATCTATAAAAACATATCCTTAACTCTTCTGCATATGATTATACAAGCCCATCATTTCTTCGTATAGAAGGTGGGGACATTTATTTAATTCTCATACTGATGTTATTTGGAAAGAATGATTTTCTTGGAATTTGGTTGCCAAGGTATTTTTAACGTAGTCTTATTCGAATAATTATTTAATAATTTAATTCTCACTGTAATTTAAATATTAAAAAAATGTTCTCCAAAATAATGGTGTTTAGTATCATGCATGGACAATTTATATAATTAGGTTACCAAATTAGGTCAGTGAGTATTATAATATCTCAAATCCAGCATAAGGATGCGGTAAATAATATCTATATGACTTATTATGAACTCAACTCTTATATATGTAAGAGTAGAGAAAACGAATGATTGGATATATCATAGAGAAAAAGGTGTGAGAGGTTCACAACCACTTTCATCACAATGTTCTCAAGTGTTAAAACAAACACTAGTAGGTTTAGTCATGCAACACCAACACCTATTTGTGAAGATCTTACAAAATCATCTTGAGCAAGCATCTAAAACTATTTTTTTCCTAGACCAACTAGCCTTTGATTAGGGTGTTGTTATATTAACACCTCTTTTTATGAGTTCACACCCATCTAATGGGGAAAATCTTTTGTTTGACAACTTTGACCCTTTTATTTGTAACCTACCTATTCTCAACCTTCTTTTGCTTCTCTCTTTTCTTTCTATTCTCATCAATTAATCACATAATATTTTTATTTTTTTTATCCTTTTAGATAGTAATTATTGAAGAATATAATGAATCTAACAAATAATTTTTAGTGATAATGAACTCAACAAAATAATTGTAAGATGATTTTTTTTTAATTTTTTTAGGCATGACAGGTAATTGGCCCATCAAAACTCTTAGTTGAGGGGTAAATCATCTATCGTAAAGTAGATTTAATGGGTGGTTCACCCATTCGAATGAATGTTTGACGTGCTACTTACCCATCATAATCTGACTCTATTGGGCAGCTCACACATCATTCTCTAATATTGATGGACAATTTACCCAATAGAGGGTAAAATCTTTTAAGACATTATCCATTGATTTTAAACTCTAGTGGGTGCATTATCCAAAAACCCTCCTTCCATAATTTTTATACTCATTTATATATTTATATAGTTCTTATAATTTTATATTTTAAATATTAATTATAGAATCAAGATGTAGTTAATATTGATTGGAGTGGATTATTTTCTTTGGATGAGATTTTTAATAACAAAGAGTCATTAATTGGTTGTGTTAAATACATTGAAAGGCCACATAATATGGTTATAGCTATTGAGAGGCCAAAAAAAGGTAGAGTTTTGATATGTTGTATGTGAGGTGGTGTTTGAAGAAGACAAACTTCGGTGAATACTAAAAGTGTTCGATCTACCGAAACCAAAAAGTATGGTTGGGAATTTAGAATTTATGGAAGGGAATATGTAACACCTCCAAAATTCAGTCCTAATTTTTTTTTGAAAGAATAAAGTTGAAGCTAAAGTAGAATTTGGGGAATGTTACCGCCACATCTAACACGAGATAAATGTCCACCATCTATTTCATGCTAGATGCAAGGCTAAAACCTATCAAATAAAATTTCAAGCAACATCTATGCCGTGAGGATATACTCCCACAATGAGATATCCACAGGCAGATGGCAAGTAAATAAATTCACTAAATAAAATCATCGCTGAATCATTCAGTGGAACCTGTGAAATAAATCCGAATTTTAAAAGCTTATCAGAGTATGAGGAATTAAAAGTCAATTACAGCACCCTTTTAAATTTTAAATACAATACTTGAAACTTTTGAAAATAAATACAATCAAACAAGACAATTTTCGATAGATCAAATTCCGGATTGCCTCTCTCTCAAGTCAAGCCTTCCACCCCAAAATAATATCCGATCTTAAACCTGCACAAGAGATCTGCTCCCCACGATCAGTGGATCATCACAGGACCCATTCAACCAAGGTAGTATCAGTACGGGTCCAATACTGAGTAAGTCCCACTACCCTATCTTATGGGAGAGACGTAAACTACAACATCAAGTGCATATTGAATCATGGTACATTATGTTGATACAATATTATGCATACTCAATGCCCACATCATAAATCCTACCATACACATATAGTAACATGCGGAACATATGTAACATCCTATTTAAACATGTAATTGTGGCAGTAAACATCTTAATCCAATGAGAGATTCATATAAACTAACCGAGCATTCATGGACAATATTAAACCAACGAATCGGGCATTTTTGGACAACGCCAAACCAAACCAAGCCAAATCGAGTCCTCTGCTCGTGGAAATGAGCAGTATGTAGTAATACAGATAATAAAAGCCGGCTATGGTCCGGGTTAACTCATTCTTTAGATCTCTGGTAAATATAGCCGATTCACATCATAGTATTTATCAATTCATATGAGTACGGGAACCCCACTATTATAGCCGGTGGACCGGTCATGTAGGGCAAAACGAGCCTGGCCACTATTATAGTTGGTGGACCGGTCATGCAGGGCAAAACGCTCCTGGCCACTATTATTCGCCGGTGGACCAGTCTGGCCCCGACTCACATGATGTTTTATCTTCTTCTTTAAGTGATTAGTGTCTTAACATACCTTATTTGAAAGTAATTTACCCTTGACATGCATGGCTAACTTTATCCACACTTATCCTCCCAAGAGAGCCCATCCCATATCTTGGAACTCTTGCGCCCCTTATCACACCTCGATATACATTCCCCTTTACACTTACACATAATGAAAACCAACTCCTAAGGGTGTGGGTTAAGGCCCAACACCTCGTGACATCAAACTCCACCCGCTATTAGCCTCTAGGGTTTCATTTGAAACCCTAATCGAACCTATGTGACCCAACTTCCTCTTACTTCACTACCATAAATTCATTTATTGTCAAACACCTCATCTCATTTAGGTTGAATCCCAAATCATATCACTTTACTCATTAATTTCGTAGGTGATCGAAAACCCTAGTTGGCCACTCCAAACCCTAGCACATTTCTTCCCCCACAAGTAATCTCTCTACTTTTCACCTAACATTACTTACTTCCCATGGCACCTATACTCATCCCTCGTATATTAAATTTTCACTCTTAACCCGTTACTCTACTCTTCCTTAATTATTCTTACTACCACATTTTTCCCCATTTTATCCTTTCACCCCACATCATATTATTAACATCCTAACATGCATGTCCTAGAGGGTCACATCATAAAATATCATAAACACAATAGAAAAGTCATTACACACATGTCATAAGGAATTCATATAAGCATACCTCAACTTCAAGCTGCGCTACAAGTAATTAATCATTAACACATAAAGTACACAACATGGCATAGCACATGGTATACAAGGCACATAACACACATATAATTGATCTTAGCCACATCCTCACGAAACACCCATAAGTGGAGGTAAGTAGAGACTTACCTCAATCCGAAGCTAGCTAAGCGAGATAAGAGGGAGAGAGAGAGATCACTAGCTCAAGGATTCACAATAAAGCCTTCCTAGATCGCCGATAGAAATCAAAACTAGGTTAGAAACTATCTTATCAATTAATAATTCATATATTCTAATTAAATAAACACAAACGAACACAAACAATATTTCTCGGAAAACATGTCCAAAACTTAGGACTCAAAAGCATAGCTCTATCAACATTTAAGCTTAAATATAAATCAAAATGGATTAATACAAATACCACTTGGGAAATTTCAAATTAATTTGGAAATACCAAGAAAGAATAATCAATCATAAGTTAATTTATTGAAAATAACTTATTTATTAGGTTTTACAACTAAATAGGTAAACCAACCATTTACATAGAACCGAATCCAAACCGATTAGATTAAAACATAATTTAAATAATTTAAAACCCAAAGACAGAAATCGATTAGATAAAAGGCGCATAGCAAAAATCAATTTATAAAACAAATCCCCGAAGATTAGGGTTTTTAATCCCTAAACTACGAATCGACCAAAACACTTCGATTACCTCAAATTGATAGTTTTAAAACACAATTAAACTAATTTTAGATAAATCTATATAACTAATTTTAACAAAACAATCTTCCTAGTAGCCAATTTTAAGACGATCTGTTTTCAATATTAGGGTTTTAAAGCCCATGACATAAACTCAAGTAATTCAAATCAATTAATTCCAATTAAAGGCATTAGAATACAATTAGGATCATTTCAACTACTTCTATAAATTTAATTTTAGAAAAACAACTATACAAATAACCAATTTTATAATCTCACTTGAAATCTAGGGTTTTAGGCCCAAAAATACAATTTGGTTGAATTCTATTAATTTAATCAAATTGAATGTTTAGAAATGCAATTAAACACATTTTATAACATATCAAATAATCAATTGATCAAAACTAATAAAAGAAATACTCAATTTAGCACAATTAGGGTTTTTGAGCTCGGAACGCAAATCCGATCAATTCTTGCTAAAATATATAAAGTGGTGGTTTGAAAATGCAATTAAATATATTCTAATATAAATTGTATATTTAATTAAATAAAACAACCCGATTACACAATCCAATTTAGTCCCATAAGAGTTTTGACCTAAAAATCCAATTCTGATTAATTACGCACAATTTTCCCAAATCAACACTTCCGATATAAAATTAAATACATTTCAAACGATATTGTAAAATCAATTGAGCGGAACGACTCAATTATGCAACCCAATTTCATCACACACAAAATTTGACCTAGAAATCAAATTCCGATAAATTCTACATAAATTTCTTAAATTGACAGTTCCGACATAAAATTAGATACATTTTAAAACATATTATATAATCAATTTATCAAAAATAGCTAAATCGGACGAATCCAAAAAAATCGGGCATAACCCGGCCAAAAATTCAATTTCCAAAATTCCATCCTAAACCATACAATTAACATATCAAAATCAATTTTACAGCACATATATACATAATTAAACAAGCAATTTAGCTTTTCACAAGCTAAATCATACTCAATTAATCAAATCTATTTTAGGGTTTTTTAGAAAATTATACCAAATAAAAACCGATAAATCGGGGCAAAGGAAGGCTAGGGAAGCTTCGTCGGGGGCCGGGGGTGGCTCGCCAGTGGTCAGCAGGGCTCGCTGGTGACCGGGCGATGGCGGCGCAACTTGCGTTGTTGCTCGTCACTGCTCCAACGTCAGTGGATGTTGCTGCTTTGATGGCTCCCACTGCGGTTGTCGCATAGCTGCGGTGTCGTTGGTTGTGGCCGGTTGGCTGGCGACTGTCGACGAAGGAGGAGGGAGGAGTTGGGGAGAAGGAGGCGGTTAGGGTTGCAAGACGGAAGCAGGGGGTCGGGGCAGCAGAGGGAAGAGAAGAGAAGAGAAGAGAAAGAAGAGAAGAGAAAAAGGAAAAGGGAGAGGGGGGTTGGCCGGGTGCGGGGTTCTTTTTTTTAACAAATACACATAAAATATAATACTAAATACTAAGAATATTATTGGAAGATTTTATATAAATTTTTTTAACAAAAATTTATTTTGAAAGGATCCGGAGGCTTAAAATTGATATACGAGCCATACAAAGAATTTCGGTAATGTTTTCAAAAAATTTACCAACAAATGTAAAAATTTGTTTTACTTACGGAAATACATTATAAGACCCTGAAATAGTATTTAAAAATATATAAGAAAATATTCAAGTCAACTTCTAATAAACCGAGACCAATTTTAATAATTTTCGAAATCGGTTTTCCGCAAATTAAAAAAAACGTAAAATAGAAGAAAATTAATTTCGGGAAGAAATTCATAAATAATCTCCGAAAAAACTTTTTAATTTAAAACTTTCCGAAAATATTAATGATTTTCGAAAATGAATAAATTTAAAGTCGGAAATATTTTCTACGGATAAAATTATTAAAATAACTTTAACTATTTTAAACCAAATTTCATAATTTAAATAATATATTTCACTAACGAAATATAACTCCAAAATAAAGTCGTAATCACACGACGAAGTTATAATCGAGAACGAATCTAACATATAAAAATCAAAATATAAGAAAGAACGGGAATACATATTTTTAACTGAAAATTAAAATCATAAGAATATAATAAAATCATTGTCGTGAATGAATTTATCTAGAATGGTTCGCAATGACAACGATTAATTAAATTCAAATATGAATTCGAAATCGTCGATAAATCCATAAAACGAATCAAAATTAAAACAATTAATTGTTTACATCAAATTATGCTAATAAAATCATTAAACTTAATAAATTTGGATTTTAAAAATATGGGGTATTACAGAATATGCTTGTGGTGGTTAGAGACTAGTGGTATAATGTGGAAGGCATAATCATAGATTAGGTAAGTATATGCAAGGGCATTCATTTACTTCTCTATTATCTCTAGATTAATGCAAGTTGGTGCATGAGCTAACCTAAATAAATGTCAAACCAAGAAAGATTATCGACAAGTTGAAATGGGGTGATGGGGATAATACGGCAACACTTACAATAATATACAACGCTAGACATAAGTTCAAGGTCCAGAGCTTGATGGGAAGTACAACCATGCAATAGTTATTACACTTCATTGAAACTAACAACTTACTTTTGATGAGGTTAATGATATTGTATTTTCACATTTAGATTCTATTACTTTTTTACATGCATTTCTCTATGCCATTTGTTTAGATTTCACATATGAAACTAATAAGTGCAACCTTTCTTTCTTGGAGGTCATTAGTTGTGTGTCTAGTGGTAATAATTTTATCATTTCCTTGACATTTATGACAAAGGAAAATGAATATAACTTCAAATGGGTGCTTGAAAAGGTAAAGAGATTGATGGAACCCTATGAACCAAATGTGGTGATCATTGATGGGGAACTAAGACTGATATAAATAGTATCAAAGTTCTTTCCCAATATAGCACCCTTCTTGTATAGATGACTCATTAATAAGAATATTCTTTCTCATGCTATGAAAAATTTGGGAAGTATAATAGTAGTAGAAGGTTTCTTAGGATGTTAGAGGATGGTTGTACAAGCTACTGCAATTGAGACATATGAGAATGAGCTTTTACTTTTAGGTGACAAATGGGGGATATTTCCACATCTTTTACAATATGTGTATAAGATCTGGTTGAATTCATATAAGAAGAGGTTTTTTTTAGTGTGGATTGAAAAAATTATTCACTTTGGTACTAATATTACCAATATGTGTAATATTTTTTTTTTGTAAATATTCAATGTCATTTAACTTATTACTAAATAACAATTAACCATTATGTATATTTTAAAATTTTAATCAAATGGCAAGCTAAAGAAATATATATGATCATCACATATGAGTTTTGACATATTATTCTCAAATACCAACACAATTATAAGACTCCACATTAATAAGGTGAAAAAAGATCTAGAGAAACCATGGGTTATTAATTGACATTACTCTACTGATAGCATATTATTTAAGGAGCTCACTTTTTTGTATGTTGTAGAGTCCTAGACTTGATCCAAGAGGAGAAGAAAAGGTCTAATATAATTGGTATAGAATCCTTGGGATGTGGGTATTACTTGAAGGTGAAACATGGTCTTCTATGTGCACATGAGATATTTCATTACAAATGAGATCATCAACCCATTCCTGTTTTGGTAGTGCATCGATTCTATATGAATTTCACTTTTGTCGCACTGCAAAAAGAAAGATATGTTTTTTTATGATTCAACCATTGATCTATCCATACATCCATTTGGTTTTAACATTATGTCTAAGGTTCAAGATATTCTTGATCGTTCGCCGTCACATCTACGATACTATTCTAATCTTATCAATGAGATTCTCAAACTTGTCCAAAATAGTATGGTAGAACCGAATGCTCAACAAAATAAAGGGCACCCTAGTAATAGCACATAGAGGGAACCATAAGAGTGGGAGCACATAGAGCATGATTATTCAGAATCACCTACAAGAAAAGGTTGATTGGGTCAGGGATGTGGTCATGCATCTCCTACCAGAGGTTACTCTTCTCCTAATCAATCAGGTCAAGGAAGAAGTAGTAGTGGGAGGTATAGTACTGGGAGGAATCATTGACTCATTGCTGATTTCTTGTAGTCGTATAATATTGAGGCAGCTATGCTCCCATGGGTGGAATTATGGTGTGATGTTTTGGCAATGGAAACTGTGGATTTAGAGCATCTACACTACAAATCCTGAGTATGGAACCATAATGGTTAAATATTAGAGCTGTAATTTATAGGGAATTGGTGCCTCTTCAAGTGTTATATGAGCATGATAATTTATATGGGATGTAGGCAACCATGATGGAAAATGTAATATTACCACCTATATCTAATTAGTGGTATATACATGCTGTTTCAAGTGTATCTAGATAGAACGAACCATATCGTAATCGCATTCAACTGTATCAGAATTTAATGGGTATGGGTGCCAACCAAGGAGAGATTTAGGTTGATGATTTGTGCAAAATGTAATGAGTTTAGTGAATAACTTTATGTACTTTGGTTTATCGTATTATCTTAAGTATTTTGTTGCAGAACTTTATGTATTAGTGTACGGGTGCATAATATAATGAGAATTGCTTCGATAACAAAGGTATAGCAATCTTAATACAAATTAATATCATTTTATAATAAAAAATATACTAACTATCATCAATAGGGGGTTGATCGACCTCCTTCTCCTCACTAAAGGAGAGTCTAAGCCTGCCTATGGTCAGATATACCTCTTTTATCCTATCAAAACCTTCTTCCTTATCAATTCTACCCATCTTCTCTTCTATGAACCAGTAGCGGAACCCACCCATCAATTCATTATTTATCTCCACTTCCATCTTGATGTATGGGGCATCACTTAGCCCTTTGTCTACTGGTATAGGATGGACTACTAGTTGGGTCCAAGGATGATATCAAGGAAGGTATTCATCTAAGGCATCATGCTTATATTTCAAGTGATGAAAATGGGAGGGGAAGTTTAATTGGTGATGTGGCCAAGCATTCCAAAATAATGCATAACCAGAGTAATATGCCTTATACTTATTAATCATTTCATTATGATAGAATCCATATGTTGAAACGATAGGAGGAATTGGGATGAGTTGGGGATAGCCAAATTGTTGAGTAAGTCAATATGGCATGTAAGGCTCCACAACATCCATAAAGTGTATGCCTCCTTGGTACGTTAACTCGGGATATTTCATACACAAATCTCGGTCGAATGATCAAAAGGAAAACTACAAACACATATAAAACAATATTAATATGAATTATTACAAATGACTACAATTAAAAAAATGTTCAAACAAAGTATTGTACCCACATTTTGGGCCCTTAGAGTATCCAATTTCCTTCTATACTAAATTACGGCATCTATGTTCTCAAGGGAAAGCATCTGACGAGCTATATCACACCTCATCACTACTGCATCGGAGGATAGATTATAAATACGATAATTAATCTACTGAATCGTAAATCCAGGCTTATGAACAATTATAACATGTATATAACACAATTAAACTATTTTTTTAACTTATAATTAGCAATAAATAATTACCTCTAATAGTGTCATGAAACCACTTATATGCTTGCATCCGGCCTTAATTGTTATCCCAAGTGCCTATATAAATATGCTAAAGTCCCAACTCCAAGGGCACAATCACCTAACTTACTCAAGTCAGCTACTAATCTAAGCACCAATAATGGAGCATGGTTGTTGGCCTTATCTACATAAATCATACACGATAGCAAGTATTGCATAAATAACCGAGTATAAGACTCATCATCCTCAACACGGTTGGCCATAAGCTTATAAAAAATATCATCCAATAAGACCGTGCTTCATTTCAAAAAAGCTTATCCGACCAAAAACTTGGGTTCACCCCACATATCAGCCAGATACTCCACCACATCGCCATCAGTAGAAAAATATTCACTAATACACTTATACCCATGACAATTAAGATCCACAATGTAAATCACATCATGTAGAGTAATAGTTATCTCACATAATAGAAGGTAAATGATGTTAGTCTCTAGGTGCCACCTTTCAACAAAAGCGGGGATGAGTGAAGCATTGTAATGGTGGAATTATGTCAAATATAGATGCTTCAAGTCCATGGTCTCGATTTAGTCTTAGGTAATACCCATGATAGCATCATCGACCAGTAGTCTCATCAAGTTTTTCATCCTTAACTGAACCCTTGACATAGCAGGTAGTTCCTCCAACAAAAATAATATTAGAATAATAAATTATAGAGTAAAAATATAAAAACTAATTTGTATAATGATAAAAATTACCTAAGCATTATTCCATATGGCGTATACCACATAACACTTAAAACTAGTGAAAAGATCTAGAATGAATGGACCTCAACCAGTAGGTCAGGTTAATCCCCAATCATCATTTGATGACTACGAGGAAACAGATCCTACTGTGTGGGTAGATATGCTAGTTACAGTGAAAGATCCATTGCTGGGATCATCATACTCCTCAAATAGCACGTGTTATGTGTCTATAGTATGGGGAGCATTGCCATGCTCCATCGTATCTTTTGCTCTAGCACTAGCAATAACTTTCTGCTTCACCACCCTAGTGGTAGCAAGAGTAAACTACCTCAGATCCTTTCCTTTGCCTCCTCTATCAGCCATCTACTAATGATAATAAAAATATCATTGATAAATATTATGCATTAGTTCATCAATGGTTTATAGTTTAGGGTTAGTTTTTAAGGTGTAGGTTTTATGGTTTAGGGTTTAGTATTAAGGGTTTGGGGTTTAGGGTTTAGGGTTTAAGGTTTTGGCTTTTGGGCTTAGGACTTCGGGTTAGGGATTAGGGATTAGGGTTTAGGGTTAATGGTTTGGGTTTTAGAGTTAAGTGCTTAGGGCTTTAGGTTTAGGGTTACCGATGAAGGGTTTTATGTTTAGGATTTAGGGTTAAGGGTTTGGGGGGTTCAGGGTTTTCAACAAGTGTGTCACCTTGTTTGGGGCAAAGAGTGACGACTGAGCTACCTAGTGGAAGTGGATGCCGATGGGAGAACTACGCTTTAGAGGAGATCTGTGACATGTGAGTTACTCGCTCAGAGATTGTTTGGATGGCCTAACAGGTGAACTAACTGTTGCTAGTTATGACTACTAGGTAAACCACCCGCCAGTGCCACTATTTTGCCCCTAACCTCCATTGATATCATTCGAAGCTCAGTTTTAATTTATAATTACAAAAAAAATTTTAATCTAAGTTCAATCTATGTTAGTAAAATAAGAAATCAAAATGAGAAAAATACAATAATCAAATATTATATTTGTAGCTACTTCAAAAATCATAAAAATTAACAAAAAAAGAAAAGAAAAAGAGGATGAGATCTTACATACATTTAGATGTAGAATATATTGGGATGTTAATTAAAGTCTGATTTCTCAAATTGATGGAATATTTGAGAAGATTTGAGTGATTGCGTAAGGAATTGAGATGAAAGAGAAGAGAGAAATGAGAAAAAATATGATAGGAATGGTGGAAAAACGAGAAGGGTAAATTTGAAAAGGAAAAAAAAAGTTGGGGGTATAGATGTGTGTGATTAGTAAAATAGATGTGTAAGAAGTGGTTAGGCTCTGATTATGGTGATCTACCTCCACAAGGCATACATAAGTGGTAGTTTAAAATAATATATATATATATATATATATATATATATATAGCAATAGAGTGACGATTTAAATTTCATGGTATCTTAATATAAAATAATACTCTTAACCAATATAAAAATTAATAATACATTGCACATAAATTAGGGATTCATAATCAAAGTAAAATTAGGGTTTTGTAATAATAGATTAAGAAATTATACAATTTAATCAATTAACTAAGAGACTTAACAAAATTTAATAGGTAATATAATTTTACAATGAGCTAATTCAATAATTAACTAAATAAATAAACAATTCATTCAATTAATAAACTAATCGATGAATTAAATTAATTAATTAACTAAAAATATTCAACAAAATTTAATAAGTGATATAATTTTACAACAAATTAATCTAAAAATTAACTAAATAACTAAACAATTCACTAAATTAACAAACTAATTGGTAAATTAGGGTTTCATAATAATTAAAAAGTTAATCAATATGCGCAAAATTATCGATCTTTAACTTATCAATTAACGTAAAGTTATAACTTAATTTGTCGCTACTAAATTAAATAAAATAATATACTACTTGGGGTATCAATCATTTAGCTATCTATGATTTTGATATGCTATCCTCCTTATATTATATATATTAAATACATTATACATCAATAAGATCCAATACCCCCGGCCAAGGCTCTAAGACACCATGTGGAAGGCTTGGTTCTGCCACTATATATATAAGATATTTTAGTATTTAATAATTGAAACCAACCAAAAATTAGCACAAATGTTGAAAACAAAATTTTGTGCCTATATTTGTGGAGCAAAAAAATGGTGAGGAGTATGAAAAGAAAGAGGAGGTTGTTGCATTTTGATCTATAAGTAGCCATTCACAATTGATCAATATATAACTATATGGGATGTTCTTCATTTCTCTTTTCTAGGAATTTATATTATGAGCATTAATATATAGCAGAGCTCTAATTTATGATCATACACAATAAACATTAATTTATGTCATACTCAGACCATATATAATCATACATTGCTTTTTCTTTGTTAAATCTATAGACTTCTTAGGAATTCAAGAATCTTATTACATAAGAGGCATTTGCCATTTTCTACTCTGGTGCACGTTGAAATTTAGCAAAATATTCTGTCAATTAGATGCTACAAATTTGTCTTTTAAACATGTTACCTACATGCCCAACTTTTTTTCCTTTTTTTTTTGGTTTAAAACCAAGAGTCCAAAATAATCCAGTCTTTTTATAATATAGATAAATTTTTAATTATATAAAAAATTTCCCACTAATATATTTTAATACATAATATTATAAAATACTTTTCAAAACAAATATAGCCATTATATTTTTATAGTATAATATATTAATAATCCAAAATAATCCGGTCTTTTTATGATATAGATAAAAAAAATTTATTTATAAAAAATTTGACTACTAATATATTTTAATACATAATATTACAAAAGTACTTGTGAATACAAATTAACCATTATATTTTTTATAATATAATGTATTATATTTTAAAATATATTGATTATCAATGTTCAACACCAAAATTCAAAAGGGATTTTTAATTTAAAATAGAGGGAATAGTGCTCGACCCTGGCCCTGATGTTTGGACACATCATAAGGGAGGAGATATATGGAGTTTGAATTAACAATGGTAAGCTTTGGCATCCACCTACATAATATGATATTAGCTAAATAGATTATTTTAATACATATGAATAAGGCAAGACAAATAGTGTGATTAAAAAATCATGTTTGTTTTTCATGTAACTTAAAAAAAAGGATTTAGAAAATTAGTTTTTACCTCTTTCCATAGAAGATTTAGGTTAATTTTTATTTGACTATCATGCATTTAGTACAATTCATTTGAACTATCACGTGTTTTGAATAGCATAATATTCGAATACCACTTTCTTTGATGATGGTTAATGTTAGGTATAATGTGTAATAGGCTTATCAACTAATGGGGTAGCTTGTATTAACCTAAGCTTGACGATGTAGGGTATAAGAGACACCTATGTTGACCATATGTAAGTGTGCGTATGTCCAATCTCCCTTTTTCCCTCATTCTTCATACTCAATAAGAGTTTTCAATTCTTCATCCCATAAATCTTAGTTTTTGTATCTGTACTTTTCTTTTATATTTTCTTGTAGTTGTATTATTAAATCAATGATAAAATCCTTGGCATTTTTTTATCATGTCTTCCACACTCATCTAGCTTAGGGAGTGTGTAATCCCAATAGAGGAAGTGTGTCACCCCATTAGGCTAGCTAACTAACTTAATGGGCCATTCCCAACAAGTGGTATCAAAGGTGGGTTGTGGTGGTATTCATAATAGCTAGTAAGTTAATCATAGTGATGTTGAATAACACAAGTTATAGGGCATGAAAGAGGAAGATGGAAGATTAAATTTATGTAAAAGATTTGGTAGAGCTAATTGAAAATGGATTCATGCTTGAGAGCATAAATAAAAGGAAGGAGATTGGAAGAATCTTGAAAAAAGTACTTGTGATTATATTTGTCAATGAGTGGATGATATTGGCATTCATTATGTTGAAGAAGAAGCCACTGCCTATGGAGCGTAGTCAAAGCTAGATTTGCTTTATATAAAGAAGATGAAAAAAAAAATAAGGTGCAACTTATGATGAAGGTGTACAAATTGAAGTATGAAGATGGAGAATTCATTATAACATATCTCAATGAGTTCAACAACATGTTCATCTAATTGAAAAACGTGAGAATTAAGTTTGGGATGAAGTTCATGCTTCTTTAGCACTTGGATCCTTAATACATACTTAGGATATCTTATGTGTGTCTAAGCATGTTAACGAGCCAAATCGAGCCGAATATCTCTCGGTTTGAGCTTAGGACGAGCTAAATAGGCCTGAATCAAACACCGATCAATACGGTTTGAGAGTTGTCTAGGATCGGCTCGTTAAACTTTTTTTTTAAAAAAAAACTTAAAGAACCAAATTAGCTCATTTATCATGATTCGATTCATGACCCAACTCATTTAACTATTCAGCTTATTTGAAAGTTAGACAAACAAAATAAACTCATATAATTTTTCAACTTGTTTTAAGGTTTATTTAACTATTTAGCTTATTTATTAAGTAAATTCTATACAGATCCAGTCTATTAACAAATAGGTCAAGCTTATAAATGAGCCAAATAGAGCTTAAGTTGAATTCAAGCCAGCTCATAAAAAAATGAGTTAAACCTCCCTTGACTTGAACTCAGTTTATTTAATAAATGAGTCTAAAAATAAGGTTTAGATTTGATTCATTTTTCTAAACAAATGAGCCGAGCTAAGACGTCTCACAAGGTGCATTGGTTTATCAACAACCCTATGTGTGTCTCTCAAAAAAAATTCCCCAAGTGGAAATCTCACATGACATTAGTAACAATGTCACTTTTGGGGAAGAGACAAGAATAGGGGTAGCATCAACAATGCCACAAAGTTTAAAGAACTCATGGTGAATCGAGGGAGAACCAATAATAAGAAGCAGAGGGAGAGGTCTTAAAGTATACCAGAGAGCTCAAAGAAGAATATGTCTTACTTCCATTAAGAGAAGTTAGATTACTAGAATAATATTTATTAGGAGTTGAAGAATATTTATAAGAGGAAAGGCAAGATGGATGAGGAAATAATAATTATACCTGATGATAACCTAGTGGTTATCACAAAGTTTGTGACTGCATACAAGACATGTGCTTCCTACAATATTACTCTGCATAAAAAATAATTCCCATCTTACACATCAGAAGATTTTGACGAGGTATCAATGGGAAACAACAATGTCTCAAAGATAATCAGTATAGGAAGTATCCAACTAAAGACAAGATTGGGTTATAGCTTGCAGCTCTAGGAAGTAAGGCATGTTCCATACTAGAGTATGAGTCTAATATTGGATAGAAAACATTATGATGAAGGTTATTTGATTCAATTTGGAAGTTTACAAAGGGGTCTGTGGTTGTAAATTGGGGAGCAAGTGGTGATCCATGTATCGAACTCAAGCAAAGTTGTACCAAACCAAGGTAAACTCAATGGAAGACTTGTATGATGTATATCATCAATGGCTCATGTATATAATCAAGAAAAGGATGAAGTTCCTTAGTGGCCAAGGGACTTTGCATGAGATTGGAGGCATTTAGTCTATAGATGCACTCACTGCATCATGGGTAAGTAAAACATAGCCTACTTTGTCAAGGTTGTTAACAAATAGTCAGTAGCAAATCTAGATTAGGTCTTCTCAAATATATGTGGTATAATGAAAATGAGATGTCTAGGCAGCTCATCATACTTTGTGTTGTTCATTGATTATTACTCAAGGAGGCTCTAGGTATATCTCATGAATACCAACAATCAATTTTTGATAGCTTCAAGATTTTCCATGTCAACGTAGAGCATGAGGCCGTGAATAAGTTGACATGTATTCAAATAGATAGTAGGGGTGAATACATTGGTCCATTTGATAAATACTTCAAGGCTCATAGGATCTAAGATGAGTAGACCATACCTAAAATCCTTTAACACAATGGGATGGTAGAACGAATGAATATCATGCTAATTGAAAAGGAGATATGTATACTCTAACATATTAAGTTTCTAAGATAATTTTGGGGAGAATTTTTGCAGACGACATGTCATGTCATTAACTAATCCTCGTCAAGTCCTCTTTATGGTGACATAGCCGATACACTAGGCTTAATAGTTCTAAAACAAGCATATGTATATCGGTCCATTAACTTTGATGCTACTTTAGGTCGATAACTATTCCATTATAATGTTAGTGTTGGGTTGTAGTGGCCTTCTTATGGCCTAATTAAGCTACCAATCTTGTAGTATGCGCTTTTTTTTTTATCCTGGGAATGTCTGATGTATCTGTACAGGCTTAGTTTAATATATTTACCCTTTACCCAAGGAATACTCGTAGGTGCTAGAACAAGCTCCTGCAAAGTATGGCAGCCGGTGATTGAAACAATGGAGAAAAAATTAGTGATGTGGAAGTCTAAAATCTTGTCATTAGGTGGCCGGGTGGTGCTTATAAAATCAGTACTAACCAGCCTCTCACTTTACTTCATGTCTTTCTTTGTGTTACGAAAGATAGAGGAGGAGAAAACGTGTAAGTTGATCGGGAGGTTTTCGTGGGGAACTTCCGAGATTGGCATTCCCAATAGCCAAGGTGGATCAAGGTAACATGTCCGAATGCCACTAAAATACCGTATTATTATTTGTATAGAGACTAAATAATAACAAAATGTCTCTAATAACTCTAATTAATACTAGGCGATCAAAATTAAATAAGAAAATAACTAATTATAAACTAAAAATGTCAAATCAACTAAATTAATCTAAAATAGAATCAAACAAAAGCAAATAACTGTAAAATTAATTAATAAAGGCTATTAAAATTCTGGATCTACCACTATTTAATTATAATAATCAATTACCTAAGCTTTTTAATTACTTAGCTATATGTCAATGGAAATATATAACTAACGCATTCTCTCAAGCTGTGTAATCCTATCATTATTATCAATCTCACTTTCTAGTCAAAGAATATAAATAAAACACGATAATTTAAGTTTAATTAATTTTTTAACTTTCTCCATTATTGTAGAAATTATGTAATTATTCTCGCAATCTATTTAATTTATATTTATGTTATTTAACCTAAAGTAGAAAATTAGTTCTTACATCTTTTCTCGACTTATTAAACGTTAATTAAAGGTGATTAGTTTATTAATTAGATACACTTTCAAACAATAACATAAAACATATAGAATAATCTATTAATCAAGTAATTAATTAATCTATCAATATAAAGAATAGGGTTTTACTATATTCTTAGTAAAAGAAATTTAAAACATGTTATTGATTAAAATAAAAATAATTAAATTAAATAAATAATAAATATACATAAAATATTAAATATAAAATTATAGTATTTCAGATTTAAAATACAAAGCAAAAAATAATATTGTAGTGTAGTAGTGGAAGTAGACATTGAATATCGGTTGGTGTCGTGCTTGCAGTCTCTCTCTCTATTTCGTCTCTAGGTCCTCATGCCTTCTTCTTTGTTTTACGTGTACCGTTCTCTTTCCTCCTCCTTTTTTTTTTTTTTGTTCTTTGTTGGGCCACTCTTCGTTTTTTTCGTTGATATGTATGTATGCATAATGTATAAGGGTCACTGGCCCTATTTTTTTTTTTTTTACATAAAAGACAAAAAAAAATTAAAAGAATTTTCTTTTCAATTTTTATCCTTCTTTCTTCTGTTTTTATCTTTTATTTTTTCTTATTTTTCTTATTTTTCTTCTTACGCGTGCGTGTAAACTTGACTCATTAATCTTCTTCCTTTTTTTTCCTTTCCTTTTTTAATTGCTCCTTTGAACTCGTGTGTGAGCATTTTTGTTGCAGATTGTCACCTACTTGACTACACTTCTACGTAGCTCTAAAAGTAAAAAACAAATAAAATATTAAATAACATCTTTATTATAGCAATTGTTGTTACCTATAATTTAAACTTAATTTATGGCCTTAATAAAATCATATTTAAGAAAAAAATCTATGAGTAGAAGTTGTATTTCTTTTCGTTACACCAAAATTTCAATTACGTAAATTCAAGTTCGTATGTGAAAGTCAAAATACGGTAAGCAGTCAGAATCATACCAAAATTAACTTTAAACTCTAAATTAATTAATTAAATAAGATAATTATAACTTAAAAAAATAAATAAAAATAATATAAATAACATAACATATTATTCAAATAAATAACCAAAAGTTTAAAGTAAAAGGGCATAAGATATGTAAAAATATGTATTTATCAACACCCTCACGCTCACTTTTTAGCTTATCCTCAATAAAGACATGACTCTAAATAAAACCATAATAAAAATAGACCTAACTAGTTAATTTTATAGGTCTCACGATTGCACTTATCATGTGCAATAAGCCCATTAAACTTCTAGGTCACCCTCATAGGATGAGTAAGGTTTTGTGAGAGTTTTACGGACGATATACACACAAATCATATAAAATTAAAAAATACGCTTCTAACACCCTTAACTAATGTTATCTCAAAATCTTATACTTTCATACACCAAGATTAACACTCAACTAAAATTTAGTACTAAAAGTTTAAAGGGTTAATTCCAATATATGGTTCATAGAAAACATGACAGATATGAACAGAATAATAATAATAATAATAATTAAAAACCTAACCATACATTTGTCACATCAAGATTTATCCTCAAAAAGATACACCCTTTTATTTTTAACTTTCTCTCATATTTATGGTTACATATATATAAGGACACTCAAATATGTAGATAAGATGATAAAAATAGCAAGCAACTCACATATATAAACAAAGAAAGTTCATGTTTTGTGGATAAAATCCTCATAAAGGATATCAAATACCTACCAAATAGGTTGAGTCACATACTTAACTTATGTGACTAATCTCTAACATATCAAGGTAGTCCATCTTAAGAATTAAATATAAATTCATAAGGGTTGTAGAGGGGCTAGGTTTAAGGGTTTAATGAAGAAAAGAAAAATAAATATTCCACAAAATATCCTAAAACCTGGTAGAATTATGCTCATGTAGAGACTTCTTATAAATTCAAACAAATCAAGGTATCTTTTCATTACATAACATAGCATCACGTAAGTCAAATATCTTCATATTGAACCTTCACATCATTTTTACTACTTCTCTTTAAAATAAAATAATAAAAAAAACAAACTTTTTATATTTCTATTTTATCCTTCTTCCTTCTGTTTTTTTTTTATCTTTTATCTTTTCTTGTTCTTCTTTTGTGTGCGTGTAATCTTGACTCATCAATCTTCTTCTTATTTTTTCAATTTTTCCCTTTCTTCTTTGAACTCATGCATGCGTCTACTTGTCGCATATAGTTGACTACTTGGTTGAACTTTTGCTAGCTTTGTAAACAAAAATAAAGAAAATATTAAATAACATCTTTATTATAGTAATTATTGTTAGCTGTAACTTCAACCTAACTTATGACCTTAATAAAATCATGTTTAAGAAAAAACTATAAAAATAGAAGTTTTAGATCTCATGTTTATCTTTATACCAAAATTTAAATCACCTAAATTCAAGTTTATATGTAAAAGTTATTGTTAAAATACGAAAAAGTGTCAAAATTAAATACATTAGATTAGTATACATTAGCTAAATAATCAAAGATAATGTAAATAATCTCATATATTATACAAATAAATAACCAAAATCTTAAAATAAAATGATATAAAATATATAAAAATATGTGTTCATCACCGAATAAGTTAGGTGGTACAGCCATTGTGAATTAGAGGCCGAAGAATTGGGCTGCTTACAAAATGGGTGTGGAGGCATATGTCAGCTGATATACGTTTGTGGAGTATGGCAATGGAACAAAAACATAAATTTTGAAGAGATTATGCAGTGGCATAGTGGGGGGAACCCAAAGGAAAAGGGTTGTGGGTCGTGATACTACAATATGTACATTAGCAGCAACCCCTGGTGGAGGCATTTCCCCCTGGGGCTGAGATCGAGACTAGGTAATGGTAAGGCCATAGTTTTTTGACTGGACTTATGGGTGACGATGGAACCTCCAAAAAACATGTTTCCTCTTCTCTATTCTCTCTCAAATCAGAAGAATGTTATTGTGGCCGAGTTGGGTGGTTGGGATGAGGGGCAATGGAAATGGAGGTTCACTTGGCGACGAAATACTTTTTAATTGGAAAATCCACTAGTGGACAGATCGATGGAAATCCTTCAGCACATGTTTTTTGAAAGAGAGCAACATGATGTTGTGATGTGGCGGTTCAGCATAGGGGGTTACTTTTTGGTTAAATTGAGGTATGACATCCTTGCTAAAAATTACGTTTAGCCAGTTGTTGAGTTTGGAGTTGGGTTTTGTTGAAAGGACCCGGGTAATATATGACAATACCCACAATGATCAACACCAAGACAATCAACCAAATAATATAACCCAAATCTACCACAAATAATTCACCAAAGTAAATCACCAATTATGGGCAGCAAGCACAAATGAATAGATCAGAAAAATAAACCAATCAACACACGATTTATACGTGAAAAACCCCTTCGATGTGAAGAGTAAAAACCACGGGACGTTTGAGGAGTCCACCCTATTTCCTTCTCTTATTATGATAAATTGAGGGCAAAATGAACCATCCAAATCAGTTCACAACAATTCACAACCCACCAACAAGAACATACATAAGAGCTTAAGCAAGAAGAGATCAAAGGTGAAGAATACCACCGCAAATCAGAGTTTCGATCCCGCTGCAATAACAGACAAACCAGATCTCAAAACGACGATCCAACCGTTCAAAATGAGGCCCTATGTGTCCCAAACAAGCTGTCCAAATTTCAGCAAAATCCAACGGTGGAAACTCCGGCGATCGATAACTTTCTGAACGCTGTTCTTGAACAATCGCAAATCACGATTCTCCAACCCTTTGTCTTCCTCTCTTCTTTTGCTTCTAATTGTGTGTGACTTTCTGAATTCACACCTCTCATGTCTTGCCCTAATTTGTAAAGCAAGTATTTATACCAAAGGCTTAATTAAGAAGCCCAAATAATAAGCCCAAGCTGGACTTAATCCAAGATTAGTAAAATGCTATCAAATGTCCATTCATTAGGACAAAGCAAAATACACATTTTACTAATACATGTGGGCTGGACCCACAACAATCTCCCCCTCCAGCCCAATGCGGGGAAGACACGATCACTTCCATGATCACTTGACCTTCATCCCAGCAAGCTTACCACAAACTTCAAGCTTGCTTCCTGGGACTAGCTTTGTCAACATATCTGCACCATTCTTGTCTGTGTGGACTTTCTTCAGCTTCAAATGCTTCTCCTCGATCACATTCCTCAACCAATGATATCTAACATCAATATGCTTGGTACGAGCGTGATACATTGCATTCTTACTCAAGTCAATAGCACTCTGACTATCATAGAATACTACATACTCACCTTGCCTCAAACCCAAATCTCGAAGGAACCTCTTAATCCATAACATCTCTTTACTTGCTTCCACGGCTGCAATATACTCTGCCTCAGTTGTGGACAATGCTACACACTTTTGTAACTTGGATTGCCATGAAATGGCTCCCCCTGAAAATGTAAACACATAACCTGAGGTAGACTTTCTGTTATCAAGATCACCCGCCATGTCTGCATCAGTGTAGCCTTCAAGTATAGGTTTGCCACCTCCATAACACAAACTCAATTTGGAAGTGCCCCGCAAGTATCTGAAAATCCACTTCACAGCTTCCCAGTGAGCCTTACCCGGATTGAATAAGTATCTGCTCACCAAACCAACAGCATGTGCAATATCTGGCCTAGTACACACCATAGCATACATCAGAGAACCAACAGCAGAAGAGTAAGGAACAGATGACATACTTTCTTTCTCCTTCTCTGTTGTAGGACAATCTCTCTTGCTTAGCTTGAAATGAGTAGCTAGTGGTGTATTAACAGGCTTGGCATCTTTCATATTGAACCTTTCAAGCACCCGTTCAATATACTTTTCTTGTGATAGCCACAATTTTCCAGCTTTCCTGTCACGAGCAATCTCCATGCCTAAGATTTGCTTTGCTGGACCCAAGTCTTTCATGTCAAATGACTTGGACAAGTCTTTCTTCAAATTCTGAATAATATTTGCATCTTGTCCAACTATCAGCATATCATCAACATATAGCAGAAGGATAATAAATTTACCTCCAGGGAACTTTCTAAAATACACACAAGGATCGGCAGAAGTTCGTTTATAACCATTACTCATCATAAACGAATCAAATTTTCGGTACCATTGCCTTGGTGCCTGTTTAAGCCCATAAAGACTCTTCTTCAACTTGCAAACAAGTTTCTCTTTCCCTTTCTCTTCAAATCCTTCAGGCTGCTCCATGTAGATTTCTTCATGCAAGTCACCATGTAAAAAAGTAGTTTTCACATCAAGTTGCTCCAACTCAAGATCAAGACTTGCAGCTAAACCTAGCACGGTTCTGATAGATGTCATTTTGACCACCGGAGAGAAGATTTCATCAAAGTCGATGCCCTTTTTCTGGTTGCATCCCTTAACCACCAATCTGGCTTTCTGCTTCACAATCTTCTCACCATCTTTCTTATTCTTGAAAACCCACCTGTTCTTCAAGACTTTCCTGCCCTTGGGAGGCTTCACTAACTCATAAGTATCATTCTTTTTCAAGGAATCCATTTCTTCCTTCATAGCATCGAGCCAAATATTTTTCTCATCAGATGACAATACTTCCCGATAACTCTCTGGCTCCCCATCTTCTGTGACTAGAATGTACTCTGAGCTTGGATACTTTGTTGAAGGTTTACGCTCTCTAACTGACCTTCGAACCTCTGTATCCTCCACTTGAGGGATAGGTTGCTCCCCCTGCTCATGAACCTCTTCATCATAAATTTCTTCCTCATGAAGCTCTTCTTCATCAGATGAAGACTCACTATGATCTAAATGATCACCATCATCATGAACTGGTACATCACCACTATCAGGTTGTACCTCACCAACATCATCGGGTATCACATCAACATAATCATTTGCTGGCTGCTCAACAGAAGTAGTAGAAGAAGAAACATCAGTAGTATCAAATAATAATTCTGAGGAAGAAGAGTACCTTGTATTCAAAAGCTCTGCACCAGTATCGTGCTCAAAGAATACTACATCTCTACTTCTCACTACCTTCTTCTTATCTGGATCGTATAGTCTAAAACCATACTCTTCATCACCATAGCCAACAAACACACAAGGATGAGTTTTGGAATCAAGTTTTGACCTCTGTTCTTTCGGCACATGCATATATGCCTTACACCCAAAAACTCTCAGATGTGAATAAGTGGGATCGCATCCCTTCTATGCTCTCTCAGGAATGTCAAGGCCAAGAGGAATTGATGGAGCTCTGTTGATCAAGTACACTGCACACTGTACTGCTTCACCCCAGAATGTCTTAGGAAGATTTGACATTCTAAGCATACATCTCACTTTCTCCACAATGGTTCTATTCATTCTCTCTGCAACTCCATTGTGTTGTGGTGTGCCCGGCTCTGTCTTCTCATGTCTAATGCCATGTTGTGAACAATAATGCTTGAATTCATTAGAAGTATATTCACCACCATTGTCTGAACGAAGACGCTTTAGCTTTCTTTCGGTCTCCCTTTCTACCATGGCATGAAATTTCTAAAAAATCTCGAAAACTTGACTCTTGGTCTTCATCATGTAGACCCAAGTTTTTCGAGTAGCATCATCAATAAAGGTAACAAAATATTTATTACCACCAAGAGACTCCAGCTCAATAGGACCACAAACATCAGAGTGTACTAGCTCCAACTTATCTTGCCTTCTAGTAGACTTCCTAGCAAAGGAAGCTCTATGTTGTTTTCCTGCCAAACAATGATCACAAGGGTCAAGAGAAATTTTTTTATCAACAGGAATAAGAGCTTTACCTGCTAACAATTTCAACCCCTTGTCACTCATATGTCCTAGCCTTCGATGCCACAAATTAGGAGAGTTCTTTTCTTCCACTGCATTCAACTCACCAGAACACACATTCAAGTATGTCTTGTATAAAGAACAACACAACTCGCCTCGAGCAACTGTCATAGAACCCTTGGATAATTTCCACTTGCCATCACCAAAGGTATGTCGAAAACCCTCTTGATCAAGGACATTTGGAGATAACAAGTTAAGGCGTAGATCAGGAATATGGCGCACATTTTTCAATGTAAGCATGCACCCAACACTCGTCTTCACACGAACATCACCTAACCCAACAATGCTTGCTGAGCTCTGGTTTCCCATCTTAACACTACCAAAATCACCAGCTTGGTAGTTCATGAAGTACTCCCTTTTGGGAACACAATGGTATGAAGCTCCTGTATCTACTAGCCACTCTGAATCTGAACTCTCAACATGATTACAATCATTAGTTGCACAAATCAAAGCGATCTCATCATCCCTTTTAGAAGCGGTTGCTGTAGTATTTTTATCATCTCCCTCCTTTTGTGAATTTTGCATCTTGCCTTGCTCTCTCTTCCACTTGTAGCAAAACTTTTTCAAGTGGCCAGGTTTCTTACAGTAATGACATGTCCTAGTCTCCTTTTCTCTAGACTTGGACCTTTCTTTTGAGTTGCCACGCCCTTTGGGACCTCGACTCTTGCCTCTTCCTCTGTTCTCAACAACAAGAGCTTGTGAATTATCAACTCCCATCTCCTTTCTTCTTATCTCTTCATTGAACATGCTTTCTTTGATCACATCCAATGATAGCACACCATCCGGAGCAGAGTTACTAATAGTCACAACCAACGTTTCCCAACTATCTGGCAAAGAACTCAACAAGAACAAAGCCTGCAATTCATCATCAAGAACAATTTTCATGGTAGTCAACTTGTTAATGATGTCCTGGAAGTCACTAAGATGTTCTGACACTGACTTTCCACTTTTCAGTTTCAAATTAACAAGTCTCTTGATTAATGAAGCTTTGTTATGAGCGGTCTTTCTTTCATAAAGACCCTCCAATTTCTTCCACAAATCATATGGGTCGGACTCTTGAGACACATGGTTAAAAATACTAATATCAACCCATTGTCTAATAGTCCCCAAGGCTTTTCTTTTCATCTTTGCCCAATCTCTATCTTCCATCTTTTCAGGTTTTGCAGGTTTACTAATGGTGCCATCTTCATTTGTGATTGAATCAATTGGGTCAAACAAGTCTTTACAATATAACAAATCCTCCATCATCGGTCTCCAGATGGAATAATTGGTTGATGTCAATTTAACCATTGAACTGCTACTACTAGCCTCCATAATAACAGTCAAATTAAACCACAGCTCTGATACCAGTTGAAAGGACCCGGGTAATATATGACAATACCCACAAGGATCAACACCAAGACAATCAACCAAATAATATAACCCAAATCTACCACAAATAATTCACCAAAGTAAATCACCAATTATGGGCAGCAAGCACAAATGAATAGATCAGAAAAATAAACCAATCAACACACGATTTATACGTGGAAAATCCCTTCGATGTGAAGAGTAAAAACCACGGGACGTTTGAGGAGTCCACCCTATTTTCTTCTCTTATTATGATAAATTGAGGGCAAAATGAACCATCCAAATCATTTCACAACAATTCACAACCCACCAACAAGAACATACATAAGAGCTTAAGCAAGAAGAGATCAAAGGTGAAGAATACCACCGCAAATCAGAGTTTCGATCCCGCTGCAATAACAGACAAACCAGATCTCAAAACGACGATCCAACCGTTCAAAATGAGTCCCTATGTGTCCCCAACAAGCTGTCCAAATTTCAACAAAATCCAACGGTGGAAACTCCGGCGATCGATAACTTTCTGAACGCTGTTCTTGAACAATCGCAAATCACGATTCTCCAACCCTTTGTCTTCCTCTCTTCTTTTGCTTCTAATTGTGTGTGACTTTCTGAATTCACACCTCTCATGTCTTGACCTAATTTGTAAAGCAAGTATTTATACCAAAGGCTTAATTAAGAAGCCCAAATAATAAGCCCAAGCTGGACTTAATCCAAGATTAGTAAAATGCTATCAAATGCCCATTCATTAGGACAAAGCAAAATACACATTTTACTAATACATGTGGGCTGGACCCACAACAGGTTTTGGGTGGGGATACTCATGCAGGCATGAGTCCAAGCACCATCACAACCACTACTGGGTAAAGGGAGGTAAGTGTCAGGCCCAGACGTAAGGTAACGCAATCCAATAGGCTCAAGGATTCCCTCCCCTCTATTATGTACTGATACTACTCCCAATCGGTTAGGCAAGAGAATATCTAGATTTCATTTTCTAGATAGATATTATCCTACTGATTATGTTAAGTAAGGTGTTAATTGCTGATTGGGGGTGAGGGAATATTTCCATTTTCTTATAACAGATGCATGATGTAATCAAGCCTATATAAGGCCTTGGATGTAATCGTAGTGGAGGAGGAAAATTTATTTAAGCAATTCTTACCTTTCTCTGCAATCATTCATCCTATTGCTTCTCTTCCCTTTCCCGAACTCTGTCTCTACCTCTATAGAGCTTGGCCACACTTGAAGTAGCTGGTTATTTGTATTAGATACTTCCATACCAAATTGAACTGCTCGGGTGGTTAGTAATGGATGGGAGTATTATTATTTTACAGAGTTGTAGTACATTGAGTTTTATATTAAAGAGATTGCGGAACTTAAGCTAACAGAATAGCTAATAAGTGGATAGTCAGTACATAATAACATAGGCTAACTAAACACGGAATAGACTTGGTATTCCAAGAATTTCTCGGAGGTTGTTGATCATTATCCCTTATCATGCCCCCGCAAGATGGACGGTCGGTGAACAAGTCCAATCTTGGATAACAAGATGTGAAACCGGTGTCTGGGTAATGGTTTGGTCAGTGGATCAGCAAGCTAGTCATCACCAGCAACATGAGAGACACGCAAAAGACCTTGCTGAACGTGTTGACGTATGAAGTGGTAATCAAGAGCTACATGCTTCATACGTGAATGAAAAACTGGGTTCGAACAGAGTTGTGTCGCACCCACATTGTCACAGTAGATAACAGGGAGCTGTTGTAAAAATACCCCATGTTCTTGAAGAAGAGATTTAAGCCTAAGTGTAACGTCAGCGGAGGAGAGAAAGCCATGGGTGTGGCAACAGGCTTAGCATCTGTCATGCTGGCACGAGCAAGCAAATCAAGTATGTATTTGTGTTAACTAAGAAAGAGGCCAAGTGAGTATGAGGTGACTTCCACACCAAGGAAGTAAGTGAGAGGGCCTAAATCCTTTAAGGAGAACCGCTGGGCAAGCCCTAAAGTGAAGGAGGAGAGCACAGCATCAGTGAGGCCGGTGACAATTATGTCATCAACATACACCAGGACAAAAATGGGTGTGGAGGTATTTTTGAGAAAGAAAAGAGATGAATCGGCTAAAGAGTTGGTGAAGCCAACATGAAATAAATACAAACGAAGCTCATTATACCAAGCATGGGGGGCTTGTTTGAGACCGTAAATAGCTTTCCGAAGGCGACACACATGATTTGGATAATCCTTATCAACGAATCCCGGAGGTTGAGACATATAGACAGTTTTGGTGAGGGTGCCTTGTAGGAATGCATTGTTGATGTCTAGATGTTTTATAGGCCAACGCTGGGTGACAGCAAGACTAAGGACAAGACGAATAGTGGCAGGCTTGATGAGTGGGCTGAAGGTTTCCACGTAGTCAAGACCGGGGCGTTGGTGAAAGCCCTTAGCAACAAGTCGGGCTTTATGACTCTCGATCTGACGATTAGGAAGATACTTATTGCGGTACACCCATTTGCATCCTGCAGGATGTTGGTGAGGCTGAGGGGGGACCAATTCTCAGGTGCCATTACTGACTAAAGCATTAAACTTAGCACTCATGGCATGACGCCAAACCGGATCTTTGAGGGCCTGTTTAATAGAAGTGGGTTCATGGGCAGAAGGTTGGGTCATGATGTGAAGATTGAGTTTTTGGATTGGTTTGTGAATGTTTCGCATGGATCGAGTGACAACTGTTCGTTGTGGTGGACAAGTAGAAGATTGAGAGGGTGAAGTAGTAGTTGATGTAATAGGGGATAAATTAATGGAAGGTGAGGGGGAGGGAGTGGGCTCAGGTACTGAAGGCTGTGAATTTATAAGAGATGGAAGCAGTGGGAGTGTGAGAGATCACCATTCATCATTAGTGGAGGAAGACACACGTGGAGTAGAAGTAGAGAAGGAGGCAAATGGAAATTTAGTTTCAAAATATTCCACATGTCGAGAGGTATAGATGCGATTAGTCATGGGGTCAAGGCAATGATATGCATGCTGGGAGGCTGAGTAGCCAACAAAGACACATGGAGTGGAACTTGGCTAGAGTTTATGAGTGACATATGGACGAAGCCATGGATAACAAAGACACCCAAAGCTACGTAGCTTAGTATAATTAGGGGCAGAGCCAAACAATTTGAGATATGGGGAGGCGTGAGCAAGAGTGAGAGTGGGAAGTTTTTTTATGAGGTAAACAGCTGTAGTGAAGGCAAGGGACCAATATGAGAGAGGCATGGAAGCGTGAGATAGTAGAGAAAGGCCAGTTTCGACTATATGCCGATGACGACGCTTAGCATAACCATGGTGTTCCGGAGTGTGTGGAGGGGAGGTAAGATGCGAAATGCCATTTGTAGATAGATACGAGGATAAGGCTTGATACTCACCACCATTATCAGAGTATAAGGTAAGAAGTGGCTGGTTAAAGAATTTTTCAACTAGAGCCTTGAACCAAACAAACACCATATAAGTGTCAGATTTCTTTTTAAGAGGATAGAGCCAGGTATATTTTGTATAGTGATCAATGAAGATAATATAATATTTATAATTATCAAAGGAATAAAGAGGCGACATCCATAGATCCGAAAAGACAACTTCAAGGGGAGAGGAGCTAACTAAATTAGAAACAAAAAAGGGAAGATTATGGCTCTTATTACATTTGCATGAATTACAATTAAAATCTAAGGACGTAGCCTTGGAAAGAGAAAAATGAGACAAAAGATGCTTGAGAATAGCAAACGAAGGGTGGCCAAGTCGATGGTGCCAGTGAGAAGTTGTGGTCTTTGTAGTGAGATAGGCGATGGAGGATGGCGAAGAGGAGGAAGAGAGTTCATAGACTCCATCCTTATGTGGACCCTGAAGCAGGATTGCCCCCGTGCGAAGATCCTTCACACAAAAGGAAGACCGTGAGAATTCTATAGATGTATTAGTATCGTGACAAAATTGAGAAATAGATATGATATTGCACTTCATACGGGGAAAACAAAGTACATTAAGAAGAGAAAAAGAATGACATGGAGTAGGGATAGAGACAGAACCAGTATGAGAAATAGGAAGACTAGAGCCATCACCAATAACGATTTCATCGGTACCATCATACAGGGCATGAAGAGAGATATTATTAAGGTTTGTGGTTACATGATGAGATGCACCACTGTCAAGAAGCCAGGGGTGGAAGAAGAAGAGGAAGTAGCAGCGTGTGCTTGCGGCTTAGGCGAGGAGGAACGGGGTGGGCGATATGATGGAGGTTGAACAGTAGGAAATTGTTGACGGAAAGTGAAACATTGGGAGACAACATGACCCTAAGTACCACACCATTGACAACGACCAAGGAAGGGCTTGGGAGAATGGGAAGAGGAAGAAGAGTAGTTGGAGACAAGGTGAGAGGAGGAATGATTTGTGCAAGAAGAAGAATGACCAGAGTTATTTCGGGTATGAGTAGCATGAGCTGTGGCAGGGAAGGTTGGTGGTTCGGATTTGTGGCGAAGAACAAGCTCCTTGTTGATGAGCTTTTCATGCAGTTCTTCAAATGAGATAGTGGAATCACGGCCATTTATAACATCAACAACGGACCGATAAGCCTCATCAAGACCATCGAGCACCTTTTCAATAATGTCTTCCGGATGCATTGGTTTGCCAAGGATAGCAAGTTCATCAACACACCTCTTGATAGCTTGCATGTAATCTGTAATAGATTGAGAGCCATGAGTGATATTTTTAAGTTGATCCTTGATCTGTTTTATATGGCCTCGAGTGGGTCGTGCATAAGTTTGAGCAAGAATGTCCCAAGATTCTTGTGTGGTTTTGGCTTGAGAAATAAGAGGAACCAGATTTGGTGAAAGGGTGCCCACAAGTGCTCCAAGCAGGAGCTTGTCTTGACGCAATCAGGTGCGATAAGCAAGATTTGGGACTATATTCTGGGCTTGAGTATTAGTTGGTTGGGGTGAAGGAAAAGAGCCATCTACGAATTTGTAAAGGTCATACCCAATGAGGGTTTCCTCTACTTGCATTTTCTAAGATAGGTAATTAGTGGGGGTGAGCTTAATTGAATTGTTGATAGTAATAGGGATAAGGGGATTCTCTAGTTCTTGGTTGTTTGGGATGACGAGTTGTTGTCAAGTGTTGGCCATGATGATGTTGTTGAACTGTTCGGTGGATTTGAGGAGGGAGTAGATCGAGAAAGCTCTGATACCATATAAGAAGTGTATTTTATTATTATTTTACAGAGTTGTAGTACATTGAGTTTTATATTAAAGAGACTGTGGAACTTAAGCTAATAGAATAGCTAATAAGTGGATAGTCAGTACATAATAATAGAGGCTAGCTAAACACGGAATAGACTTGGTATTCCAAGAATTTCTAGGAGGTTGTTGATCATTATCCCTTATCAGGGAGTACCAACACCAAAAAGAGATATAAGTTCTCGACGGAAATGTAGCAGGATGTTCAATGAGTAATAATAATAATACTAATAATAATAGAAAAGATGTGAGCCATTTATTTGTGGAGTGTCAAGTAGCCTCAACATTATGGTATTGGTAGGTGGGACTATGGAACCTGGTATAGTTTTGTCCTAACAACATGAAGCAAGTGTACTTATAGTGGAGTGGGGTGAAATTTAAAGCGTCGTTAGGCACTTGTTGGAGTGTAGGTTTTTGTGATTCTGTGGTCAATATGGAAGGCAGGGAACTTGAACGTGTTTAATGGACCTCAAAATACGGTGTATGTTACTAAAAAGGGTTACGAGCTGGAATACTATCTACCTATTCATACTAATAAGGAATAATTTGTAATTATCCAATTCTAAATTATTTTCAAATTAATTATTCCCTAGTCAACTACGACTTTATCTCTCTTAAGTCAGTAGTTGTTAGTCTTCCTTTTATTTAGCTTAACTCTAGCTAATTAGTTTAAGTAGTTCAAGTATTAGGCGGCTATACGTAAGGCTCTATTTTGTACTTTTTCCTATTTAATAAAGGCTTCTGGAAATTAATAAAATAAGTAGAATCCCTTTTATTCTATATGGTATCAGAGCGTAAAAGATCCTAAACCTACCTATAGCTCCCAGCTCTCAGCAATGGCCACCGAAACTACCATAATTCCCAATGTTTCTGATCCCTCAAAGCCTCTTACGCTCATTCAAGTTCACAACTCCATCAAACTTACCTCCACTAATTATATAGCTTGGAAAACTCAAATTCAAGCTACTTTTTTGGGGTATGACCTGTGGAAATTTATTAACAGCAGTTACCCGTCCCCTCCTTCCTCAATCACCACTGATGATGGTATCACAGTAGCTAACCCAACCACTCTTACATGGTTTCGCCAAGACCGTTTGGTTTTTGGTGCTCTTGTTGGGACACTCTCTCACGATATTATTCCTCTTATTTTCCAAAATGGAACGTCTCAAGAGGCCTGGAATGTTCTTGCCACAACCTATGGCAACCCATCGAGGGGTCATCTCAAGCAGATTAAGAGTAATCTTGGCCAAATCATTCACTCTACTCAATCAATTACATCTTATATGTAGGCCATCAAACAATGCACGGATCGCTTAGCTTCAATGGGCAAGCCAATGGATCATGAGAATATTATCGAAAAGGTATTATCTAGTCTTGATTATGAGCAATACAAATCTGTTATTGATGCAGTAAATGCTCGAGACACTCCAATTTCCTTTGAAGAACTCCATGAGAAACTAATCACCAAGGAGGTGACTGCTTCCATCGAATCTGTTCCTAGTTCATTCCCAGCCTTAGTGAATGTTGCCCAACACCGACAGAAAACCTCACTCCCCCATGGCTCTCAGCAGGCACACTCATGGCAGCTTAATACCTCTAATAACACTCAACCAAATCATCAACAACGTCCCTATCTTGGCAAATGTCAATGGTGAGGTGAACGCGGCCACTCTCTCAGCCAGTGTTTAGTCTTCAAAGGGCAGTTCCCTACAATCAATGTTCCTACTCCGATGCACACTTGAGCTGGAAAAAAGGGTGCTCAACCATCTTTCCAAGCACCCCAAGCACACGTGGCTACTTCTTCCAATCCACCCTCAAATTCCTGGCTTCTTGACAGTGGTGCTTCTCACCATGTCACTAATGATCTTGCTAATCTATCCCTTCATGCTCCATATGAAAGTACTGAGGAGCTCATGATTGGTGATGGTTCAACTCTTCCTATTCAACACACAGGTTCCTTTTCCATTAATACACCTTCTCACAAATTTCACTTCTCTAATGTCTTGCATGTTCCTTCCATCACTCGAAATATCTTCTCTATTTCCCAATTTTGTAAAGAAAATAATACAATTAATGAATTATTACCTTCTTTTTTGTGTAAAGGAGCTTTCACAAGGGAAAATTCTTCTTCAAGGTCCACCTAGAGCTGGAGTTTATGAATGGACTCCATGTCTGCCTCGTGCATTCACCTCTATCAAATTGCCTCCTAATGATTGGCATCATCGTCTCGGACATCCGTCCTTATCCATTCTTTGCATTCTGAATTCTGATTATAATCTGTCAATTCCAGCTTTTGCAATGTCAAATTGTAACGCCTGCGATATGAATAAAAGTCACAAACTACCCTTTTCCTTTTCCTCTCTTAGCTGACAACATTCTCTTGATCTTATATTTTTAGATGTCTGGACATCACCAATTTTATCTACTGAGAATTACAAGTATTATGTTATATTTGTAGACCACTTCACTAAATATATTTGGTTCTATCCCCTTCGAAAGAAGTCGGATGTCCTTGCTGTCATCATTCGTTTTAGAGAATTGGTTGAAAATTTCTTTGATAAAAAGATCAAACAATTTTTCTCTGATAATGGTGGTGAATTTCAAAAATTAACCCCTTATCTTACTACTAATGGTATATCACATCTCACTTCTCCACCTCATACTCCAGAACACAATGGCTTTGCAGAACGTCATCATCATCATATTGTTGAAACCGGTCTCTCTCTCTTAACTCATGCTAACCTCCCTAGTCGGTTGTGGCCTAGTGCTCTCGCTACTGCCACTTATTTAATTAATTGGTTGCCCACTCCATCTCTTGATCACAAATCCCCTTATCTTACACTTTTTGGTACTGCTCCTAATTATTATAAATTACTTTCCTTTGGGTGCCTTTGTTATCCTTGGTTAAAACCTTACACTTCCCACAGGTTAGACCCAAAATCTCTCCCTTGTGTCTTTATTGGTTACTCATCCACCCAAAGTGCCTATCATTGTTTGCATCCTTCCACTAACTGCATCTACACTTCACGACATGTGAAATTTGTAGAACATGTATTTCCTTTTCATGATTTGTGCAGAACTGTTGAACCATCATCAACCAGTTCGGAACCAGAATGGAGTGTGCTCAATGTTCCAATTTTGTCTGATGCGCTACCTCTGGTTCACCCTCCACCCGAGTCAACTTTATCCCCACTTGAAGCCTCTCCCTTGTCCGCTCCTACCTCTTCACCCTTTCCTCCTCTGCCCCCTCCACGTCCCTCACAAATAGTTGTTACACGGCTCCAAAACAATATCATTAAACCCAACCCCAAGTATGCCTACGTAACCACCACATCACCCACTCCGATTGAACCCACTAACATTACCCAAGCCTTAAAAAATCCCCAGTGAAGAGAAGCTATGACTGCTGAATTCAATGCTCTTACTCAAAACAACACTTGGGATCTGGTGCCCGCACACCCATCTTAAAACTTGGTTGGCAATAAGTGGGTTTATCGTATCAAGTACACATCCACAGGGACTATTGAACTTTATAAAGCCAGACTTGTGGCTAAGGGCTTTCATCAACATCCTGGTATTGATTTCTCGGAGACGTTCAGCCCAGTAATAAAACCCACAACTGTTCGTCTCATGTTGTCTCTAGCTGTCACTCAAGGGTGGTCTATTCGTCAACTCGACATTAATAATGCCTTTCTTCAAGGCTCTCTCATGGAGGATGTGTGTATGTCTCAACTTCCTGGTTTTCTTGATAAGAACAACCCGACTCATGTTTGCAAACTTTAAAAGGCAATCTACGGTCGCAAACAAGCACCTAGAGCTTGGTATAATGAGCTTCGGTCCTTCCTGTTATCCTTTGGTTTCAAGAATTCAATAGATGACTCTTCGTTATTCATGTATCATCATCGTGGACTTATCTTTTACATGCTTGTATATGTGGATGACATACTTATCACTGGACCTTCACCTAATGCCTTAGAAGAGTTCATCACTTCTCTTGCCGCATGGTTCTCGTTATAAGATCTTGGGCCTTTATCCTATTTTCTTGGTGTTGAAGACCGTCCACATTCTCAAGGCTTGTTTCTTAACCAACGGAAGTATATTGGCGACCTATTGGCTCGTGCAAATATGTCAGCAGCAAAGTCAGTCTCAACGCCGATGATTGCTCATCCTCCTCTCACTCTTGACGCTGGCTCACCTATCTCCAATCCCTATGACTACCGAGCTCTAGTTGGAGGGTTGCAATATCTTGCTCTCACTCGTATCGATATTGCTTTTGCTGTCAATAAACTCTCTCAATTCATGCATAAGCCATCTGACTTGCATTGGGCGGCCCTTCACCCCCTTACTTCGCTACTTAAATGGCACCATTGATCATGGCTTCATGATCCATCGTGACTCTCCTCTTTGTCTTCATGCTTACACTGATGCAGACTAGGCTAGTGATCGTGATTCCTTTGTGTCAACATCTGGCTACATTGTTTACCTTGGTCGCAACCCATTGCCATGGAGCTCAAAGAAGCAACAAGGGGTTGCTCGCTCATCCACTGAAGCTGAATTTCGGGCTGTCACTACCACCACTGTTGAGCTTCTTTGGTTGCACTCTCTTCTCTCTGAGCTTCATGTTCCTTTGTGTTCTCCACCTAGGATCTATTGTGATAATCTTAGCGCCACAAATTACTCAAAAAATCCGGTGTTCCACTCTCGTATGAAACATCTTGCCCTTGTGTTTCATTTCGTTCGTGAACAAGTACAGCTTGGGAAACTTCATGTTCAACATATTTTGGGTGATGATCAACTTGCAGATGCCTTGACAAAACCTCTTGCCCTCGCCAGTCTCTCTACTCTACTGTCCAAAATTGGTTTGGTCAACAGACCATCCAATTTGAGGGGGGATAATAAGGAATAATTTGTAATTATCCAATTCTAAATTATTTTCAAATTAATTATTCCCTAGTCAACTACGACTTTATCTCTCTTAAGTCAGTAGTTGTTAGTCTTCCTTTTATTTAGCTTAACTCTAGCTGATTAGTTTAAGTAGTTCAAGTATTAGGCGGCTATACGTAAGGCTCAGTTTTGTACTTTTGCCTATTTAATAAAGGCTTCTGGAAATTAATAAAATAAGCAGAATCCCTTTTCTTCTATACATACAAGATAGAGTAAGACCGTTCAGTGATAATCTTTGGCTGAGAAGAACTTAAAAAGCAGCAACAGGTGAGTGAAATAACACAGTGGATGCCGCCAATGCCGGGGCAGCTTAAATGGAACATAGATGTGCCTTTGGTGAGGGAGACGGGTAAGTAAGCAATCGACGACATGCTTAGGGATCGTAATGGTAATTTTGTGTGTGTGTTTTTAGTTCCTTCCCGTCTGCAAGAAATTAACGCAACGGAGTTAATATCTATATTCTTTGCCTTAAGACTATCTTTTGATAAGGAGTGGTTCTCATTGTTACCATGTATTGTTGAGTAGGATCTAGAACATACAGTGACTTCGTGTAATGTTGATAATGCAAGACCGTGGGAATTGTATTTCACATTGAATTTTATTCAAGAAATGATGAATTCAAAAACAAATTTACTAGTTTTTGATAAGGGGAGAGTTAAATAGTGTAGCCGATTGTTTGGTAAAGATAGGCCTTGTAAGGGTCGACACTTTTTGTGGCGTGGTTGTAGGAGTCATGTGTGTTGCTATTGGGTTGGGTGGTTAGGTGGCATGAGCAGTTTGGGTTTGGTTAGGGAGAAAGCTGATTTTGCTGGATGCATTTGTTTCTTTTATCTCAGGAGAGGAGTATGAAGAAGTATTCGCTAGTTGGTTTAACTTGTGGGAAGCTTTGGTTTTAGTTTCTACTTGAATTACTGTTTTGGGGTTCATTTTTGTTTGCTAATTGTTTCATTGGTTTTTACTGGAGGGTCTTTGTGGTTCGGCTAAGGGATGGATGGTATGATTGAGTAGTTACAATCTGATTCTAATACCAGATACTAAGCATAAGTTAACAGTGGTCTGGTCATTTTTTCCTGTTACTATTTCATTGTTGATGTACTATTCAAATGGGTTTAGCTAGGGAAATGGGTGTTCTGATGTTGTGGACCATGTGGTTGCGTTAAGCTGGATTTTTAGCATGTGTAATTGGTGTTGGTGGTACTTGATCAAATGTTGGTCGGGCTTGCAAAACCCTTCTTAGTGCTAGATATAGTGCTGGAACTTTTAGTGTTTTTGTGGGTGTGGTGGTCTCGTTTGTAGGGGTGATTTAAATAGAGTTGGCTCTTGGTGGAGGGGGGAATTAACCGGTTGCTCATAGTGCCAGTATATGGCTTCAGGGTGGTCGTGATGTTGGTATAATATGGATACTTGGATTTAAAAAAGTTTCTTAGTTTTGTTCTGGTATATGGCCTGACAGTTGAGGTAATTAGTAAATCATTTGGTTAGCTATTGACAAGTTATCTGCAGTAAAATCAAGGAAGTTGTGACAGTAGGCAGGTTGCAAATGAGAACTAAGGCAGGTGTTTTAATGGTACTGGTTTATCTGGTTTTGTCTTTAAAAATGAAAGATCGGAGGTTGTGCTTGCTTGGTTTTGAATACTCCATCTGAAGAGTTCTTGGGTGTGGTGGTATTGTGTGTGTTTGCGTAATATACATAGAGGTGGCATTAGGCGTAGGGAGGAGGAATTTGGTTGCTCACAATGTCATTTAATGGGATGAGGTCGGTCTTGCTATAGGTTTATGCAAGTATAGGTTTTAATTTTCTTCTTTTTTTTGCTTAGGTATGTGGCTTGACCGTTGAAGATGTAATTAGCAAAATATGTCGGGTAGCTAGCAGCAAGGGCTTAGGCAGAATGGTTGTAATGATCTCCTTAGTTTGTATTGTTTCAAGCTTAAGCTGACAAGTGATTGAGTGCATTTTCTTACCCTTCTTAGAAGGTGGGGAAAATGACATGAGTGATGGCTTATGCAAACCTTTAAATGATGAAAGTTTTCTCTTATTAAAAAAAACTAGGAACAAAGTGCAGATGCTTCGGAATCAAAATCACACTTAATATATAGAAGCATAGGTATAAAAATTCTAATAATTCATCATCAAAGGACAATTCTCATGACACATATAGTAACAAATAATTTTTTGTTAAAATCTCAAAACATAGTTTGGTGTTTTGATACCCCCCTTAATAAGAAGGATTTTATTCACACATTATGTGAAAACTAATTACTCAAAAAAAAGTGTATAATGGCAGAAAAAATAAACTAAAAATGAATTGAGAATCACCATAAATAGAAAAGGCCAAACAATTAACAATTTCGGGCGATTGACTAATGATTGTATAACTGAAGGCTGAACATTACTAATACAAGGTCATGGTTATTCTCTTCTCATGAACGTTGTTGAAAAATTAAATCTTTGATGATATTTTTGTAAGGAAATGTATTACTAGAGGATGGATGAATGATTTATTAATGGATTTGTGATGGAAAGAATGAATCTTGATGGAAGTTGGGTGTGAATTATGGAGGTGAATACCTCTTTAGATGTGATCGTGATGTAAGTTGCTAAAATTTCTAGATGGTGGAGCTCTAGAGTGTAGGATTCTCATATAAGTGTTGAAGAATAGTTTATAGGCTTTAGGATGAGCTAATATTCAATAAAAACAATTAGATTCAAGATTTACAAAAGATATATTTCTTAATATCAGAAGTATAGTGAAGATACCGTGGGTAATCAACCAGTTTCTAGGTGATCCCTCTATGTTACATAAAATTCTAGGATTTTTTGTTTGATAACTATAACTTTGAGCATAATTTTTACCTTGATTTATTGTGAATTTGCAAAAGTTGGAAAATAAAAGTTATAGGTCTTTTTCTTAGCTTCCCAATGCCACTTGAATCACCTTGATTTGAATCTAGAGGATAAAGTTAAACTCAAAATATCATATAGTATTTTTATTGCTTCTTGAATCATCATAGTTGAATGTAATTGCATCTATATCTTTCCAAACCATATTGTTTTGGACTCATTTTCTTCCTTAAAGACCTCCAATGAGCATCTCCAGTTTAAGAGATATTAAATTGGTCTTTTATAGGAAAAAAGTGATCATAGATAAAACCATTTAAATGAAGCATAAAATGCACTAACATTTGTCATGGAGAGCTCTTAGAATTGACTAATGCAAATCAATTATTTAGCTTAATCCAGTAGTTGTGGTACAACATGATGGATGTATGCTCCTCCCCTGTGCATAGGGGAACTCTTCTAAAAGACCTATGAACTAATAATATTTTTACCTCTACATTCACAAAGAAAAAAACTAGAAAAATAAAATGATGCGTTCATTAATTTTTAGGTTGGAAACTATGACAATTATTGTAATACCTTGTTTATATAAACCCTAATTTAAATACCCTAATTTAAAATTTTATTATTATTGTGTAATTAAGTATATAATTATATCAGGGTTGGATGTTTTGTTATTGTATGTATTACTACATTTATTAAATTTGTGTTGATAATCTAAACTTGTAGATTAATATTAAGTGGAGAGATAATAATAATAATAATAATAATAATAATAATAATAATAATAATAATAATAATAATGATGATGGTGGTGGTAGTGGTGGTGATATGATAATTTGATAGGATTTTTATTATTTAATAATCTCTCAAAATTAATTGATATTATTTATTTAATTGTTAATTAATTAAGTTTAATCTAAATTTTTATCATATATTATTTTACCCCTAAACCCAACCTAATCTAAACCAATCTCCAACCCTTCAGCTGTAACCTAACCAACTCTAGACAGACAATCCCCGTCAAGCCCCTCATGTTGCACCTCTTCCCTTCCCCATGTTTTGACTTTGCCAGTTTGCCCTTGCCAAAGATAACCTAACACTGCACCCCCTTCCAGCCTGACAACTCCCCAAATGTACTTTCTGCCTGGTTCCTTCTTCTTGCCTTTTCCCACTCTACACCGTCTCGTTCTATGACCACCCACCCTGCTGCTTGGTTCCTTCTTCCCCGCATGCAATCCAACCGCCTTCCTTTCTTTCATCTTATTCCTTCCGATCATTTCTCCTTCTCATGTAGCCTACCCAGCCCCATCTTGACCATCGTACTCTGTTTTCCTTCTCTCTTATCTTCTCGACTCGCCCTAGCCCTACAACTGTTTTTATTTCCCTACTTCTCTAGCCATCCCCGACCCTTCGCCCAACTTCCCCACCCTCTGTTTTTCTTGTGTCCCTCGACCTTCTCCTTTTCTAGCCCATTGATCTGCTCCTTCAGGCCACGTTGCTCAAGAAACCACACAACCTGCACCACCTTCGCCAAGTAGTCACCCCTTCCCACCATTATCTCTCCTTGTCTCGGTTGTCAGCCTACTCCGTACGCTTCCACCTCGACCCAGCCTCGGTCGAGTTCTTTGCTCGAACAGCATCGAGCAACAACCACCACACCACCAGCTCTTTCGTCGACCACCACCATGCCATCGAATCAACCAGTCGAGCCCTCTGTCAAAGCAACAAACACCATCCCCATCACCCTTTTAGCCTCGTTCCCCCTATTATCGATCAACTCCCTCCACCATCACCCCTACTTCATTTCATCCCTTCGTCGCACTCTCTAGCACCGAAAACCACCATCACCATCAACTCGTTTTTTCTTGCCAATCCCCTTCGTCGACCATCACCATCACCTTCCTACCTACCTTTCCACCTTGATGCACTCGTTGAGTTCCTTGCTAAGCAACCACAACAGCCTGCGCTACCTACATTAATCAATCACCACCATTGTCCTTCTAGTTTCCTTTCCTGGTTGTCAAGCATCACCATCCACCATTACCCTATCTTGTCTTGCCAACCACCCACTCCGTCAGGCCTTCCTCCTCCTGCACCCAGCCTCCCCTCCATTGAGTCTAAGCCCGGTTGGTTTGTGTGTGCGAGTATGGTGCATGGTTGTGCCATGCACCCATGACCCTTAGTTTTAATTTCCCAAATATAATTTAGCCTTAATTTTTATTAATTATTACCTAATTATATTTTCTAGTATAGATACTAATATATATGAACATATTTTGTGGGGGGTTGTGTTGCTAATTTTAGGTAATTCTAATCTTGCTTAAGGTATCCTTGGAAGAGAAAATTTTGTGGTATTATTTGTTTAGCTGAGAGGTAAATCCAACTACTCTGTAGAAAGTAGAATTTTTTTGTAAACATAATAGGTTTAATTCTAGAATAAAAGTCATGTTAAGTTGATGTATTGGAAATTTTTTACTTTTTAAGGAATATGAGAGCATGCATAATTTCATTTCTGTGTAAAGTTTGGAATGTATGAAATAATATATGTTGCCATATTAATAATTAATAATTCATATATTCCTTGGTAGTAAATTTTAAATGAAACTATATGCTTGCGTCGATATATAAATTATAGTTAGAAATAATACGCATGTCTAGGGTTAGGGTTTAATCGAAATTGTGTCTTACCCTATGTTGGGCATATCAATGAGTTTAAAATATTCCTTGTACATTTTAGATAGATTTGGAATTATGACATGTTGATTTAGAGCATAAATAGGATTAAATTATGGTTATTTTGTATCTTGTGTTCTAGAGGTAGAAATGTAAATTTTTTCATACCATGATTCATATCTTAAAATTTTTATGCGAAGTTAGTGTGAATATTATGATATACTAGAATTTCTTGCTAGGGTTCTAAATGTGTAGCATATTATGACCATGCTTAGGAGTAATATTATCTTTTTCATAGTGAGAAGTTTATTTGTATGATAAATTACCTTTAGTTCTTACATTTTAGCCTTTTCATGACAAATATCCTATAAAAGTAAATCTAGTAATAAAGTGGATGAAAATGTGGTAATGATAATTCGGAGGACATTTTGGTCATTTTGACGAAATGCTCCTGGACGTGAATAATTGGACAAGGTTGACCTTAGTATATTTTTAGTTGACCTTAGTATTAACTTTGACTTAGCTTGATATGCTGACATTAGAGTTTACTTGAAAAATTGGAAATAAAGGAGGGGATTGGTTAAGTATGGAAATGGAAATTTTGCGCACTATGTGAAAACCTTGATCACCTCATAAAATATTTATACTTGAAGTGAAGGAATTCGAGTTTGGGATTTGTGACTCCTTAGGGGTAGCTACCCTGAGAACAAGTTTAGCCCTCAATTTGATTTGTTTTCATTGGTGTGTCTCAACACCCCAGCAAAGTCCTATATCTACTCTAATTAGTTATCTTAACTTTTTAGAGAGTATTAATACTTAAGTATTAGGTAACCTAGGATGATTAAGGGTACTATGTTGCCTTGTTACACCAGTATGACTCGATGTACATAAATGTCCTTGGGTTCTAAGGCATAAGGTCATTATGTTGCCTATGTGCACCAGTATGATCGGATGTACATCACTATCCCTGAGTTAATATTATCACCCCTTGAGTAAATTAAATAATCAAGAAATGATTTTATTTTATGGCCTTGGTATGTCTTGGATTGTTGGTTTAGTAGTTACCTTTGTACCTTACCATTAGTTTTATAGTTGATTTGGTTAGTCGGTTAGTAGAGTTCTAGAGCACTACAATACTAGACTTGCGCTATGTTAGGGATATTTTGTGTTTTGATATGGATGTGAAAGAGTTAAGTATGTTGGTACTGAGCATGAGACTTTTTTTCCACATATGTTATCATACGAGATTTGTATCTTACTATCGTATGTATCCTTGTGTATTAATTATTCTTTTCTTGTTATTATTATTACGTGCAATATGGACATGATGCCTCTTCAGGGGCATTATGATTTACTTAGTACGACGAAGTCGTATAGATACTATCACTTTTTAAAGAAGTACATGTATTACATATAGTGATTGAAGGATTTTGAGGAGCATTATTTAGACATTTAGATAGACTAAGGGAGTGAATGTTTCTACTCCTGTAACCTTTAGTTGTAATATTTTTGTGGAAGGGATGAGTGTAATAGCAAATTGGGATCGCATCATTGCGTGCTCTTTTGTAATTGGTTTTTTTTATTCTTATATCCCTTATGTATTTTAGATATTTTTAATGTAACGAAAAATGTCTTATCCATAAATCTTTTATTTATGTATCGTCTTTGTCTTCCACTATTTGTTTTGAGCCTAAACACTTGGTATAAGGAATGTGAGAAAACTAGAATTATGCTAAGTAACACCTAATATTTTGTATTGATCATTTCCGCAAAATAAAAATTTTTAAGTAACAATAATAATTGTAGTACAATAATAATAATAATAATAATAATAATAATAATAATAATAATAATAATAATAATAATGGCATTATATTACTAGTAATAACATCAGTAATAATAACAATAACAATCATAATAATAATAATAATAATAATAATAATTTTAATATTCTATACTATACTAGTAATAATAACAATAATAGTAATAGTAATAGTGAACATTTTTTAAATAATAATATTATTATATTGATTATAAATAGTAATAATAGTCTTATAATAATTATGGTGGTAGTAGTAGTACTATAATTCAAGTAAGCACTTTTTCGCAACAATAACAACGACCAAAATAATGATGATGGTGATATATTTTAGATATTTATTAGATGGGGTCATATTTGTTTTGGATTTATATTGTTTCATATCATATTAGGTATCGAGCAGTAGGAGAGTGGGTCTCAAATCAACTTGTATATGTATTCACAAAAGTTGTTGTTATTGTTATCATTGATAGGGTTTTAAATGAATTAAATTGAGTCAAACCTTTATTTGTTTAAACTTGGTTTATTTAATAAGAAAGGTGAACCAAGACAAATTACTTACTAGACAAGCCTAAATTTTGAGGTTCAAGCTCAACTTATTTAATTAATGAGTCAGCTCACAAGTCATCTCCAATAATAGAAATAATTTGAATTATCTTAATTCATTTTAGCATAAGCTAGATTATTGAATCGATTAATATGTACAAAGTGTTTTAATGTATCTAAGGACTATGATAGAAACTATTATACTCTTATCTCCATCATACTTGACTAGTTTATACATATCACAATACTTAATTTGAAATTAATTGTTGTAAATGAATAGATAAATATATCCAAATATGTGATGTGGTACCTATAAATAAGCATCTAACAAGTATCTAAATGAACTTAAAAAAACTATAAGAGAACTTCAATCAAGTCTCTAAACAAGCATATAAAAGCACCGACTCATTAATAAATAAGTTGGATATATCCACTACTCAAGATCGACTCATTTAGTAAACATGCCTAAAAATAATTCTTGAGCTTGACATATTTAACTAAAAGAACAAATCAAGCAGAGTTGACACATATATTGAGCTAACTTGGCTCATTTACAGGCCTAGTTATTGATGCATGGAAACTTTGATCCTAAATTTTTTTTCACATCCCCATTTCTTCAAAATGTACATAAATATGCTTCATATTATTTTATATAAAAAAAATTTCATTTCATTTTGCATATGTGCAACATGATTAGTAATAGTAATAATGATAATGATAATGATATAATTTAAGTAAGCATTGGGTCTCAAATAATCATTAGGTCAGATTAAATATGCTTCAATTAATATTATCTCGAGTCATATTGAGGATTGGGTAACTTTTAGGTCAAATGGTTTGGGGCTTATAACTTTTGATTCATAATTAGTTTCAAATAAGAATCAAATTTGGTTAGGTAGGTTTCAAGTTTTTAAGTTTTAAATTAAAATTAGGTTGTTTGGTAGGTAAAGCAATCAAGTTAGGTACCGTTTATTTTTTTTAGGCTTGGTTAGATCATGATAGCTCTAATAATTTGCAAATGAGCTTCGCGGTACTGAAATAAATTTATAGAAATATGTCTAAATATTGGTGTAATTATGATCCATTTTGATAAAGGTTAAGTTTTGGAAGATCAAGTTATATCCCAACTCACTTCCATTAACATGTGAGCCAAGAATGGATAATTGTTGCTAAATTTATAGAGCGTGTTATATGAAAATCTCTTTTGTACATCTTTTCTCACCTAAAACACTTGATGATATGGTGATTTTTTTCCCACATCATATAACCACTTCGGCGCTTCTTATCAAACTTTATATAGTTCATCACTTAATTTACATTACATAGCTAGCATACTTCCACACTCCTTGTTGCTAAAAGCCACCTACAATAAGACACCTTTTCTAATAGCAACAACCTCCTCCAGCCACACTTTTAATATTTAGGGAGAAAGGAAAAGTACAGGGAAAACATTCATTCATATATAGGGTGACGGCTATATTCTGCCTTCATCCTTAATTTTTCTAGTCAGATCTGCATATATAAATAAATACAATGAAACTCCAATGACTCAACATGTAGTTCAATTCATAGTTTGACACTTTTTACCTTTTCATCTCCTGTAGGAGGGCCTCAACCTCTTTCATAAGCAACAAGGATCAATTAAAGTTGTTATGAGCGCATTTCAATTATTCTCTTTCTTGTATAGTGTAGAAAGAGGTTCAAGACCTCTAAAATTTTACTAGATGGGGAATGCTAAGAAAGATTTAGGAGCATCTACTACCACATTAAAAACTTCTAACAAATTTTACGATGGATTTTGTTCCCCTTTTCGGCTTATTTCTAGAAGCACTACCCATGGTCATTTTTATTCAACTAAGACATAAAGAGAAAATAACAACTAACATACTATAAGGGAGAATGATGTAAAGATAATATAGAGGGAGTTCACAAGGGTCGACATCTATTTTACTAAGTATGAAGGACCTTAAATGTTTCTTACTAGGAGAAATTGATGGCTCGATTCCCAGCCATGAAATTCATGCAATGAGCCTATCTAAGCCACCACCTTTTGTCACCTCAAATGCTTCTTACTTTGAGAAATTGATGGTTTGATTCTTAACCATGAAAGTCATGTAATAAGACTGTCTAAGTCATCACCTTTTGTGAATTTTAGGAGGGTAAAAAAATAAGCTCACTCCTGGCTCATAATTAGGTGAGAAATTTGAAAATCAAGCCACACAAGAGTAACCTCAATCTTCTAACTTTTGAACCCCTTTTGAGTTGATTCACATAGAAACACAAGGGACAACAAAAATATGGAAGGCTTTTTGGCAGGGATTTTATGACAGTTTAGACGATGGTTGTACTTAGAATATTGGGTCTTACAAAGCTGCTAAAATGCTAGTATATTATTGCAAATTAAATCATGGAATAACCCATGCTTTATGCCTTTAACTTGTAATATACTACATAATCAAGTGTAAGGGCATTGGGAAGGGCTTATCACACAATATGGGAAAGGAAGGATATGCTTGGTCATTTATTTTTCGTGTTGGGTTAGATTGTAATTAAAAGAATTCTAACTTTCTCTATGCATGTGTTAGTAATGTGAAAGTACCCCATATACAATAAATAATTTAATTGTTAATTTATCTAAGTTATGAGGAAATTAAACCCTCCTCACTTGGACTAATTGATTTAGCTAAATTCATACAAGCCATGCGAGCTCATGCTTAGCCACCACTTTTTTTTATCAACTTTTTATTGGCTCTATTATAGCTCAAAATTGGTTCATTTCCAACCTCCATGGATTGCAAATCAAGACCACCACCACAAGCAACCTAACGTTGTGATTTATAACTAGCTCTTTAGGGAACATTTGGCATAAAAATGTAAGGTATGGGATAAGAATTAGCAAGGATAAACAAACGACTAAATTTAGAAAGAAAAAAAAATTGGTGATGACTATACTAGTAGATCAGCACTCAAAATGGCTTGTACTTTAGCTTTCTAATGAAGTTTTTAGCTAATTAACTTGTTAAAGGGAAGCTAAATTAGGTTTTAATCACCCATGGTTGAAATTATGCCATAAGAATGTTGGAAATATACCCTAAAGCCAATCATAGTCAATGATTTGTACTAGTATATTTTTGTGATTGTGCATATTAATAAAGAATCATTTGATGTTATTTATTCAAATGTTGTTGTCACTTTGAGTAATTATTCTTTATGTAGATAATCAAGTATACAATTGGACTATGGAACTCTACTAAATAATAATTTAAAAAAATATTATTATTCAACAACTGTCTCTAATTTAGTATCATCTAATTAAAGGGATATTAGTGATCATAAGAATAATATATTGATTAGTTGATGATCATGTTCTATTGATCATTGATATGAGATATCAAATTAATAACATAGATACATGTGATGGAACATGGTATTGGATTGACCAAATAGTAGGGCACTGCATTGAATTTTGTGTGAAGTGTCATCAGTGTTCTCCAAATAGTATATTATCCTCTGACTTGAGATATTCGTATATGCAAATATGATGATCATCATGTTTTGATTTTAGCAAACATTGCCCTTATTAGGGGATACTATAAAGGTAATGATCATACGTGATGTGAATCATATAGAAGCATATATATGATCAAGATAAAATTTGTCCCTCTCATGACATGATAGAGATATTTTTGGACCCTTCGACAATTATGACTAATGTTAGCATAGTTGTGTGCAAATGAGGTGTTGTTTATGTAAGATTAGTCTTACTTGGTTATTGAACAAAGCAAGGATGACATGATCAATGCTTTTTGTTCAATCTAATTATCATGTGACAAAAGAGATAAATATATGTGTTATAATAGGTTGTGTCGTGTTTATAACATTTACATAATTTAGGTGGTCATAAAATTTTGCTAGAGACCTCTTATAATTTGTAGGCCCGAAAGGAGTTTCAATCCATTACCAATATTATGTAATTGTATAGGTCGCACACCAATCGAACTAGATAAAAAATGGACTGTAAATAGGGTAATATAAGGTCTTAATATGGTTAATATTTCTTTAAGCCCAAGGGGGTATTAATAGAATTAAACCTAAGGTGGATTTAATTTAATTAAAAGATAAAGTCTAATGTATTAAGGTGGGCTAGGTTTTTAATATAAAACCAAGGTAGGTTTGTAATACAAGTACTCCTTGCTCTCTCTTTTGTGGAGTCTAGCCATCAAGCTTTCCATGGAATTGAGAGTGAGTTCTCAGTGGCGCTAGCACTTATCCCAACTGATATAGTTTCATAGTATGTGGATACCAATAGAGGTACAATGTAATTCGTGCTCTCTTACTCGAACAAGATTGAAGCCCAGTTATTAGGGTAATCTTGAATTGGAACAAGAAGACAATCTAATCATTCTCATCTTCAATTCAAATCAATTGGTTAACCTATTTCAGGTGACTAACATGTTCAATCTTAATGTGTTCTTAGGTATTTCAACATTTGATTTTATTCTGGTATGTTTATAATGGTTAAAATTCAAACTAGCTAGTTTATTCCCATTTGGTAACCTTCTAGTTTGAATACAATCAAAACAATCCCTTTAATTTTGTTTTAGTTAGTTTGTAACTAAAAAGGTTCTAGCTTTTTTCTATAAATGTTAGAACACTCATGAATGAAAAAACTAAATTACCTTATGAATAAAATGAGAGAGTTTAAAACTCCCATCCACCTTTAAAGTTGAGTGAAAACTTTGATTGAATTTTATCCTAAATATTACGTCCTTTATCTCAAGAGTTTCCAACTTTGTATGATAGTTGTGAGTTTATGTTCTTGAGCGGTACTTGAGTGTTATTTTCCTTTTCTATAACCTCTATTTCTATTTTCCATTTTGGTAGCGATTGCCTAAATTCCACCATCTCTTAGCATGACCAAAATTGTATTTTATATGTATCAAAGAATGAATCTTGTTGAAACAAACTTGACTAGTGAGAATCGTACTCGATCTACCCAACGAGGGTTTAAAGATGTACTTGCCTTTACTGATTACACGGTACTCTTCCAAAACTGCCATTGTACTCAACAGTTAGAACATAATCAAGCCCACATCCCTCAACTTTCATAAATCAACAATAATCATCAATTGTCAAATTTACAATCGAGCCCATATATATAATGAGAGCTTGAACCCAAAAAAATAGGGAAGAAGGGTAATAGCAAAAAGTTTAAGAGAAAAATTATAGAACTCATCATGTGTGTGCGCCTGTGTGATTGGATTAGAATCATAAACTAAAGGCAGAAATGGGAAAACACGCCACCATATCATGAAGAGGAGAGGGAGGGAGAGAGAGGGAGCGGGAGGGAGGGAGGGAGGGGAGAGAGAGAGAGAGAGAGAGAGAGAGAGAGAGAGAGAGAGAGAGAGGGAGGGAGGGAGGGAGGGAGGGAGAGGGAGAGAGAGAGAGTTGAATGTAAAAGTGAGGCCCAAACTCAAGTTTTAATTCAGTTTAAGAGGTTTTATAATTTTTTCTTCTATTTTTATTAGACTCAAGGAGAGGCTATTGGAATTCAACGTTCCTAAAAAATCAAACTCTAATGTTAATAGGATTTAAAAACTAGATCACGCATTTTATTTAGGCTTGAGGGAGACAAATGAAAATTAACACCATCAAAACTAAGTCTAATATCAATTGGGTTTAAAAATATTTTCTCAACAGCAACCACTAAATATATGCACCCAGCAAAACTCTAATTATCAATACTAATTACAAATCAAAATTTAAATGACGTAGTTATCAAACCAATCTATCTATAGTCCAATAACCCTATAATCTACCTAAATAAAATTACAAAAAAAATCTCATTTTGATCTTTAATCCAGATCAAACTTCATCAATATCGTCAAAACTAAATTAATGAAAAATTATTACAATTTTTTTGGCAAACCATCATGAAAAGTTATGTATGTGTGTGAGAGTTTAATGCAACCCATTCAAGGTTCTTATCTAGAGTTATAAATAAGTGGAGTCAACTCAGTATTTGGTTTGGTTTAACTTGTTCGTTTAATTAAATGAGTTGAGTTCCAACATCACTTTTGGGATTATATATTAAATGAGTCAAGCCTAAAAAAGTAAGGCTCAATTTATTTTATGCATTTGGCTCATGAGCTTAATTCGGCTTATTTACAACCCTATTCATATCACTTATAGTACTATGGTGGATCATCATGAAAAGTTCTTTAATGAGCACTATTATGTTGTTCACTATGTGTGTGAGAGTTTACTACAAAATTATTAGAATTTATTTGGCAAAGGCGGATCCTATCGAGGATAGAACTCATGTATCCACTCAAGTAAGGGGTACCATAAGCTATGATGGTTCTAAGTATGTAGATACTGGCTTGTCAAACACCCTTCCTCTCATAATATATTCCTGCACACTATGTGATGATTGTATATGAACCGAGTTCCTCTTATATCAACATGTTAGTTATCAATGAAGAGTGATGTTTACAACTTTGAGGTTGTATTACTTGAGCTTTTGATAGGACATCAATCAATGAATAAACCTAAGAGTCAAAACTAGTTTGGTGTAATAATTATTTGTTATAGCACGTTTATTAGTTGGATTTCTGTAAAAATTTCTTTTTTTTTATTACGAAAAGCTACTTTTTGGCTCATAATTTTTTGAGGCATTGATTCCTACATAGGAACCCAAGTTTTGGATTTTTATTTCAAAAGTCAACATACTTGCCTTAGGTGCATCAACAATCCTACCCTATGCTAATACGACGGAGGTAAATCGTGGCATATATCTTAAGAGTGTAGGGAATACGTATTTACAATCGCAGATGTCCATAAAGAGCCAACTCTCCAACCACTGAATTTTAATCACTGGTGGGAATCAAACATTCATACTACGACTGTCCAAATTACTAAAATCATTTTATGTTAACAAGTTCACATGTCTTTTCATACCTGATATATGCACCGGGAGTGATATAATTTAAATCCGAAACCTTATAGAAATGAGCCAAAATTATTTCCACTAGCTCAAAAAAAAGAACTACGAGCCATAAATTCTTATGAACCCCGATGAGAGGGTCGACTAGATTCCAACTTTTTTTAAACCTTGATGTGCATAAGTTGGAATGCTCACATTGATTTCTCTTAGGTTTGTCGTGGCCATCTCTGTTTGGTTGGTTTCGTATGACACAAGTCGGATAAAGTTATTGATTAATTTAATAAAATAAAAGGAAAGTGGGTTTACGAAATTGGCTTACCAGACGTGGAGGTAGTCCTACCTTCATTCGGAGATTGCCCGTGTTTGTTTTATTGTATGGAGTATTGGTTTAATATAGTATTATCTTACTACATCATTATTGCTCTAAAAGTTATATTGGGAGTACGAATAGCTATTTTTATCTCTAATAATATGCTCTATTATTAAAACACCTTCCATAATTTGTAATAGTGTATTATTTTATTTTGGCTATTTCTAACTTTATAAAATCCTTAGGCACCCATTTTTTATTGTCCATTTAAATACGTTAATATTTTTCTACTGTGATAGACAATTATATTATCTATTAAAAAGTTTAAACAGTAGTTTATAAAACGTATAACCTGCAACACTAGTATATTACGAAACACAAACTTGATCCAGGTACCGAAATCGGCATGCTCACTCCAACACAGAACATATTAGGTAGAGCTACACTCAACTAAATCAAAATTGGAGCTGAATCAGAATTCATAATCATGGATACAGATACAAATACATAAATATACAATCACTTACTTAATTTGACCCCTTCTCGGACAAATAATTTCATGATTTCTGACCCTCAGGCCTCAAAATCCCGCTAACGACAGAAGCAGCAATTACGACCCCAAAAACCTCAGCTCCAGCAACAACTCCAGCCTGAGCTAACCCATTAGAACTCGCCGCCGATGACTCAATTACCATCTCTGCCGTCACGATTCCTGTCTCAGTTGCTTCAATTCCCTTCTCCGCCGCTTCGATTCCTTTCTCTGCTGCCTCAACTCCTCTCTCGGCCGCTTCAAATCCTTCCCTCACGAGCTCTTCCGTTTTCTCCTCTGCTGTCCTTATCTTCTTTCTTAATCCAAATAAGGGAATGTCTTCGGCGCGTGATGGTGGAGGCTGGAGGACAGTGAGGATTGGGGTCGTTGTCAGGAGGAAGAGGAAGTCTCTGCGTGTCGTGGAAAGGGGCATTGGGCGAGGCTGAGGTAGTGGATTTATATGTGGAGGAGCCACAGAGGTTGTGGAGTGGGTGTTGTGAAGGGCCTGGAGGCGGAGGCGAGGGAGGAAGAAAAGGGGATGAGAGGTTGTAGAAGCCATTTTGAATTGGGAACAAAAAGACTGATGGCCGGAGGTGAATGTCGTTCGCTGGGTCTCTGATCCTGGATTTTGTGGTCTATAGGCTGTCCATCGAACCACCTTTTCTATTTTACTCGCACTGATGGCCGGAGGCGAATTGTTATCATACGTCAATTTCCTTTATTTACATAAATTATCCGACACTATTATTATTTTTAAATTATATTTATATACTAATAATTTATATATGTCAAACACTTTACTATATTATCACTTTATATATTATTTATTTATATTATATTTAAATCATATATATTTTACTCAAATAGAACCTATGATCATGTAAGAAGAGATTATTAGGCTAACCAATGGTCGTGAACCGGATATAATTACAATTAATATATTTAATATAATTGTATCATTTCTTTCATGTATGTTTCTTATACATTTATAATTATAAATACAACATAATTAATTATAAATATATTACAAATACATTATAATATAGTTATACTAACCATATATTTATAGTTGAACTCAACTTAAAACAACTATCTTACCTAATAATTTTTCTCAGGTAAGGATGTATCATATGACTTGGCAAACTCATTTGCTAGTATATTTATGTGTTGGTTATTTTTGATTTCCCAAAACTAATGAATCTAACAATTAGTCAAAATACTCATCTATACTCCCATATTAAGCCAACACCTTTTATGTAACCATCCCTATTTTTTAATAGATTTTCAATACAATAATCCAAGAAGTAAGAAGTTCAATCTCATCAATTTTAAATACATAAATAGAAGGAAAATAAATATCTTCATATATTCAAGAAAAATGGCTCATCTATGCTACTATATTAAATTGACACCTTTTATGTAACCATCCATATTTTTTAATGTAAATAATTAAAGTAGAAGAAAATTCCATATGATAATTTTTAAATATAAAAAGTAGAAGAAGAATAAATAGTTTCATATATTCAAGAGAAATAATTTATTTATATTTCTATATTATATTAACACCTCTTATGTAACCACCCCAACATTTTTAATAATTTCTAAATCCAAATAATTAAAGAAGAAAAAAATCTCTATTTAATATTTGTTAATTGCAAAAAATAGAAGAATGATAAATATTTTCACATATTTAAGATAAATGACACATCTATACTATTGTATTAAGCCAACACTAATAATTTTTAAATAAAAATAGGTAGAGAAGAAAAATCTCTATATAATATTTTTTACTAAGATAGAAGAAGAATAAATATTTTCATATATGTAAGAGAAATGACTTATCTATTTATAGTATTACTGTATTAAGCCAACATCTTTTATATAACCACTAGTCGACGCATCTTTTTGTTTAATATTTTTTTAAATGCAAATAATTAAAGAATAAAATCTCTATCAACTAATTCTTTTTTTTTACAAAAAAATGGAAAGAGAATAAATATTTTCATTTATTTAAGATAAAATGACTCATTTTGTAACACCGTCATTTTTCATAGCTTGAAATTTCATTTAAAATGTGATATGTGGAAGCAAGAAATGAAACGGGGATAAAACTACCATATATAACCTTGAAAGTGGGGTGTGTACATTACATTTCTTATGTCGAAAAAAAAGGCTAAAAATAATTAAGCAAACTTAAAATGAGAACCATAGTATACATAAACTGAGTTTAAGGTTACACGACTCTTATAAAATCTCAAATTTTAGCAATAGGGTTTAAATACATGAAGAAAGGACTTAATAGTCCAAAAGATATCATCCATAACAAAATGCCAAAAAAGGAATATAATCAAACTAAATTTGTTTCCTTCGATGAATGGTAAGGGGGAAGGAAGAACAAGGTAAATAGAAAGAGGTATAATTAACTCTTTTTAATAGATGACCCTTACATTCATACTACTTTAATCAATAGTACAACGTATATAAATGACAAAAGCAAGGACTCTGATTCCCTTTATTCTTCCAACTCTTAGAGTCCTTAATCCATTGCATGAACCTTACATGTGTCCTCTACAAAGTGTAGTATTCATACAACATTTATATTGAGTAAATCACAATTCCTATAAAGAGATAACATGCTTGAATAATAAAAAGCATACAAAAGCATAAGATAATGCATAAAGGCATATGATTGCATGGTTTAAAAAAATCATGCATAACTCATACTAGCACAAATTACTCATTTGTAATGTTAGTAACCATCTTAGCTATCCACTTAGTGGTAATCAAAAGATACAAGAAGAATCGATACCAAATAATTCAAGCCTAATCCAATTATCAAGCTATTAAAAGTGATCAAACTGAACAATTAACTCCACCTTGAGATAAATACAATATCATAATCTACGGAAATGATTGCTAGGGATAAAACAACAATCAAACCACTAACTTCTATTATAACTAATCAAGGAATTCACACAATAAAAAGCCATGTAAACTTAAATCCCCAACACCAAGTTATTAAGTACACTTACTCTTTATAATGTTTGTGAATCCCTAAGAGAAGAAATTGACCCTTTGACCAAAGGGACAAACTATGCACTTAGGGACTTAAGTTTGAGGCATGAGATTCTTTTTCCAACTCAAGTTATCTTTCACTTTAAATTTTTAGTTTTTTAATTTAACCAAGGATCCCAAGATCCCAACTACATCAAAATCAAATCACAGTGACTTTAACAACTTAGGGTCACAACCATCTACTAACCATAAAAGGCTAAGATTAGGAAATAAACTATAACCCCACAACGAACAATATCTAGCCATAAAAGATAAAGGTTAGGCAACAAGGCATAACATCACAACAAACTATTCATTTCAAACTTAACCCTTTAACTCTATTTATTCAAAAAGTCGACTAACAATGATGTGATCAATGGTTAAGCCTAAAGTTGACTACCAACCAACCAAGATCGACCTATTCTTATTTATTAGACACTTAAACAAATTAATGCACCAAAGCATACCATAGGTGTTTAAAGATTACACTCAACTTAGCATAAAAGTGCATTGGTTAAAATATCATAAATCACCATTTTAATCTCAAAAGACCACTTAGGGACTAATCAAGCAAAGATATCTATATATATAGGCTAGATAACACAAAATAAATATGTATGCCATTTTTTTTTATAAAAAAAAAACTATTTGTGGTCAATGGTATAAGTCAATGATGAAATTCAATGATCGAAGTTAATGGTTAATAGTCATTATTTGACTTCTACTATTCACATAATCATAAGTTTAACTTTTTAAGGCTAATTATGATAATCATTTATCTAATCATGATTAATTCCTTTTAACCCTAAAAATAATGATTAATTATCTATTAAACCTACTTATAGTGATTAGTGAATATCATGTTGAATATTATGAAGGCCACTTTGAATAAATAAGCAACATTCAAAGTGTCCTCCATTAAAACTCAAACTTTTCCAAACTTTGATATTTTGTCAAACAAGTTAAACTATGCCAAAATATGTCATATTATATAGCATAATGCATCTAAAAATACCAATGAACATTATAGAATCATCAAATTCAATTTAAAATGACAATAACACCCAAAATCCCCAATAGGTTGAGTCTAATGCATGAATTCTAGAAAATTAAAAGTTTTGACACTTTGCATAGTTTTAACCATAAATTTTTACATATTTAACAAATTTGTAAAATGTAAAATGTGCAGTAAAATAGACATATTAAGATTTTATATGACATATTGATACTCCCTAAATTCAACCCAAAATGTTCCAAATCTACCACAAAATAGAGGTGAGAGATATAGAATTTGATTGCATAAATTAAATGATTTCATGTTTTCACATACTTTCTACCATCTAAAGAGTTGTTAAATTTATCTAATTCCAAGCTAAAAAAATCCTATAATATGCCTTCTTAAAATATAGAAAAATCATAGAAGATATTAGTAATTCAAACCTTTAAAATCCAAATCAATGAAAAGAGGGTTAAAGAGGAAATCAAAATGAACTAAACCTCAAGTTTTGGAAGATTTTTCAACCTTCAAAAATAGAGGCTATAGTGGTGATGGTGGTGCATGAAATGTCAAAAAAATATATAGCTAAGTGTTTATGTGTTTGATTGGATGAAGTGAAATGAAACTCGCATTGGAAGACTAATCATGAAAGGAGTGGAAGTTAGCTTAAATACTAAGTATGAAATGATTTAATTTCATTAATTGTGTGGGGGGAGGGGATGTTTGTGCCATAGGTAGCATGAAAATCCAATGTGGATGGGGAATCGAGTGTTTTTTATAAGGAGGATTGAAGGGGGGTGTATACATGTATAGAATTAGGAAGAGAAGATAAGGTATTATACATGTGATATAAGTAATGAAAACCAATGATTAAGTGAGAGTTGTGTTTCTACAAGTAATGTGACCAATAGAGGAGTTGGCACTACTTTTGAGCATGGTTTGGAGAGTTAGGATTCAATCCTAACAACATTTGATTAGTTGAGATTGAATCTTAAAATAAAATATAATATTCAAGTACATGAAGTTAAGTTTTAGTACTTAATTTTAAACGAAAATGGCAAAGTTATATGAAAATAATAAAAATAAATTTAAAATATTTTTAATTCATTTTAGCTCAAAAACACAAAAATATGGTAAGCTTTAAAGTTTCATAAATTTTAGATAACTAAAAATATCATTTCGAAGCTCAAAATGCTATAAAAATCAACTAAAATAAAATTGTTTTTATTCATTAAAACTTCCATTTACCATTTTGAATATGGGTAAGAGACTAAAAAAGTCTTAGGAATTCAAATATAAGAAATTTAGAATGATTTGGAATAAGTTAAATGGAAAAAGTAGTTTAGAAAGTCTCATAAAATAAAGTTGTGAGCAAATATATGAATAAAATAATAAAACATTTTTGAATAACAATTAGAGTTATAGTGTAACACTCCAAAATTTACTACCGAAAGTTTTTATTTTTATTTTTGTGCAAGCCCTAATGATAAACTTTTGGGTGTTAAGGTTACAAAAAAAAATATATATATATATATATATATATATATATATATAGAGAGAGAGAGAGAGAGAGAGAGAGAGAGAGGAGTAGGAGGAGCAGAAGAAGAAGAAGAGAAGACATTAAATGCAATAAAACATAAAGGACTACAAGTCTAAGGAGAGAGAGATATTCAGATCAGCATACACATGAACAAAACTGAATAAATACTCACCGTAAGCAATCACATTAAAAGAATTAATTAGCAATTACCTAAAAAATAAGTCATTATCTACTAATGGGAATAACAACATCCATAAGAAAAGATGGTAAATACTTGTGTATTGAGTATGGTAACAATACACATCACTAGTACAGAACAAGCAAATCACATAGGAATTACAAAACAAGATAGATCTTATACCCAAAAAAGATATGAGATGATCTAAATAAAACCAAATTAGGGTTTAACTTAGTTAATCACACATTTTTTAAATTATTTAATCACTTGAGTTTAAGGATTCCACTATTTTTAACCTATGGAGTGGTATCAACATAACAACCCTTTTAGGGCAGAATACACTTGAGAACCATTATTATATCTAGTGGACCACTAATAATTATAAACCATTCCTAAGGAGTAACTCTCTTGGCTATTATTATTATCCGATGTAATGGATTAGTACATTTTGGTCGTGACTTAGTGACCTTCTATTTTAATTATTAGTATCTTATTAGATTCATTAGCTAGACCTTGAGTATTTAGTGGGGTTTCACTTGATTCACTTCCATTAATAACACTTCCAATTACCACATGGAATACCACTTATTACATAATTCATTCCAACAATTGCTACTATAATACTCCCATTTTTAGCATTTGAAAATTTATTTAAAAATATTTGATTGAGGAAGCTAAACCATTAAAAACATAGGGTGTTATGGCCACATTTATTATAAATCTAGTTCTTCTGCCTCTTTTACACTAAGTGTTAAGGTTAAAATATTCATTCACTTAAATTAAGGATAACAATTGATAAGAATAAAAAAAAGATATCATTATAATATTAAACTGTTCTAATAATAAAATATTAAACAAAAGAGTTACAACTAATAGGGGAAAAAATACAGAAGAAGACATAAAAAACCAAAAGATGTTACACTGTCCATCGAATAGTCCTAACTCTCAAGTCCTACCAAAAGTCGTTAAATTATACCCTCAAAGTACTCTCGCAAGGTAAAGATTGTCCATTGAATAGGTAGGGAACCACAAAATAGAACACATCAGTACAACGGTACTAACATAAATCCCTTATATGTTATTCATTAAGGCCATATTTGCACTTTTATGCATAAGTAGCCATAACTAACATAAATCCCTTATATGTTATTCACTTAATAATACTTTAATACTAATTATTATTAGAAATAAGAAAATTATACGGTATGAATAAATAACATTAAAATAGGTATATTGATATAAAATTACAATTCTAGAAAATTTTAGAAGTGAAAAAATTATTAGTTTACCCCTAAAACATAATTTAGCCCATTTAGCAAATTAAACCTTAGTCACTCTTTAATATTTTACTACAGCAACCCTTTTCTAGCATGATATCATAAATATATTAAAATAAATAAATTTAATGTGTTATTGAATAAAAACACACTACCACATGCTAAGAGAAGTTAATAACAATATATGGTGCATGCATATTTTTCATGAGATAATCAAGAAATATAAATTACACTTAAGCATACTTTAGGAAGCCCCAAAAATGCTATCATATGATTTTTACAAATTTAGTAGGAGAATAAGGGTTAGCTCTTTTCAAGAACAAATAGAAAAGTAAAGACAAAAAAAAAATCCTCTAGAAGAATTTTAATGCCTTTGAAGAGAGGAAGCATAAAAGGAGGAGACAAAAGATGACAACTTCACAATTTAACCAAACATATAACATTCTTTACATATTTAAAAATAAATAAAGGATAGATATTAGAAAATATAGAAGTGAAAACAAGAGAACAATGAGAAATAAAGGAGGATAAGTATTGGCTGTAGGCAAATAAAGTTTAAGAACACTTAACAAAAATAACCAAAATGAAGAGAGAGAGCTGGAAGAAACCAATTGGAACAAATGAGAGAAAGGCTAAATGGAAATAGAGTAAGAAAAATGGGGTATAAATAAAGAATGGAGGAACCAAAATTATACTTCCAAAAGAGGGTGATAGTTAGCTTGTTCAACATTTAAATGACAAAGTACAAAGTGCTTGAGTGTATTCATGTTGAATGAAGTTATGGAAACCAAGAAATCAACCAAGGGATGGGGGAGGTGATGGTGTGAAGGTCTAAGGTCATATTTAAGCATGGGGAATACACATAAAGAAGGTTGGGTACAAGAAAAGTTAAGAGGACATAATTAAAATAGGTAAAAAGTATAAGAAAGTAATTTTGGTTGATTGAATAATAAAGTGGTTAAATTGATACAATATATGATCATGGAAGTCTAGAGAAGATATTTCATAGGTAAAAAGTAATTTTAAGATTCATAGATTATTTTTAGTGGCGGAAAGATCAATAAAGAGGGTAAAATTAGGAAAAATATCAAAAAAGATCATAAAATTATAAAAGTTTATGAAAATTCTTAAAATAATATTTTTAAATCACATGTAAATTTATTGAATTTAAAATAAGGTTTATAATATAAAATATTGACATAACGGTGAACTAACAAACTTAGAAGGTAATTACAAAAATAAATACCAAAAATATTTATAAAATAACTACAATTTCCATATCCTAATATTTACTCATTTACAACCTAAGTATAAATTTTCAAAATTTTTAACATGCATATGATATATTTTTATCTAACATCCCTTAATTATATATTTTACATATAAAATTTAAAGAAAAAAGTAAACACAAATAAAATTAAGCCAAAATTTCTAGATTTAAATTTGAACCCATTTAGGACCTAAATAAAATTTTATAAGAATATTTTACATTTTGCAACTTAAAATATATATATATATATATATATATATATATATATATATATATATATATATATATATATATATATATGTAGTATGTTATAAGCAAATTGTGTCTAATCGCAAAATCGTAATTAGTACAGAACCATACAAAATAATTTTGAGGGCATAAAATATCCTACAATAATTTATGTATTTAATTACACATAGTTAAAACTAGTTAGAAATGAAAAATTACAATTGATATTTAAATTACTTAGAATTGTGTCAAGGTCAATCAAAACAAAAGGTTTCACAACACTATAAATAATTATACAGAGTACATAGATGATGACCAAAGATAATTTAGAACGTTATACAAAAGAAAAATATTGAAATGTCCTTATGCAATGCTAATCTACACTTACACCATCACTCCATCCATATGACTCACCTATCCACAAAATTTATCACATCACCCCAATATATTATTATAAACATCATATCCGAAATTTAGGACTTAACTCCAATATTTCACATCTAAAATATTGATTATATCTCTTAGGTTTTTAAGTATATTTTGAACCATTTTCCATAACATTAATACTTATTTAAATAATAATCAACCTAAAAATGACCATTTTACCTCTTGTTTGCCTAAACACCTCCATTTTTATTTAACATAACTTGTTCCACACTCAACCAACCATAATATATTATATAACTTTTATGTAAAAACCCTAACGACTATAATGGTACACCTAAATTCCAAAAACCCCAACTAATTTACCATAATGCCCTTAGATTGATTAATCATTAGAACTTATACAAGAGAAACAACATACTCCAAACTTCATCATTTTTATAGCTAAACTCCCAAATTAATTAGACACCCAAAAGTTTAGTTTACTTAAATTACATCAAACTAAAGGCTACCTAGATTCCTAAGGCTAAGACACACATGAGCCTTAATTCACCAACTCAAGCCTCAAAATGATACTTTTTTCATGATAATTAAACGTACAATAATCAATATTAGCATCATTCTTAACAATGATAACAAAATATGACATCATGCTAAAAACATCAAAGAGAAACCTATCATGGCCTAAGCGTGTCATTTAATGTAAAGCAACCTAAAACACATGATTTTATGAAAACACAAACACAGTAATATATAATCAATTAATCTAAACCATGATTGATATAATAGAGCATGTTAATATGACTAACAAATTAACATATCATTCAAAAAAGCCCTAGGATAGAGATGTGTATCCTTACCACAATCTATTATACTCTCTTAGCAACAACTACTCCTAAATACTTCCTTCTACACCTTCATCACTAGCTATGTTGGGTTAAGTGTTGTTGCGTGATGTATGAACACTAAAGGGAAGAGGCAGCATGAAGTGGTGACACTAGTAGAGTAATGGCTGCATGAAGCTGTAATGCAGCTAAGGGGCTATAGCATAAATGAATCACATAGACAAGGATGAGTTGAATCAGTGGCTCATGTTAGAGGGGAAGAGTTGCATGATATTGTGGTGGAATTAGGGGAAGGAAACATTAGATTTGGATGGTAAGGGTGGCTAGGTTACATTGGTAATTCATGTAGATGGTGGAGCTCGCATTCAACTAGTAGATGAAGCTATAGCATGGTGGGCACCACAAAGGGGTGCATCACATGAGCTATTCATGTAAAAATGAGCAAGATGTGATATTGAAGGCTAGGACCATGATGTTGCAATGCTACTATTACCACTAGTGCTGGTGGTTGGTTAAAAAGCTATGGGCATGGATACAAAGGTCAAAGTAGAAGATGGTGTTTAGGCTAGGAAATTGTGCTTCCATGGTTGTGAGGAACCTTAGGTTGTTATTTTCCATGATGTTGGTTTTATAGGATGTGGTTGCTACCTTTGTGTGCAATAGACACGAGAAGGAAGAAAGAATTTGGAGATGGTGGTGGAGAGAAGTGGGGGTGAGGTGTTGTTTGTTCATTTAGTGTTGGTTGTTAGGTTATTGAGCTCTTTGATTGATTGTTGGGCATGGAGGAAACGAGATGAAGGAAAAGGAGATGAGAAGGAGAAGGATGGTGTATATAGCATGCTCTAATGTGTTTTGTGAAACAAAAATAAAATAAAATAAAATAATAAGACATAAAGGGAAGTGTTGTAGATGGGTAAGGCACAACACAAGTGTTTCTACCATAGTTGGGAGTAGCATGGGTCGGGTTGGCATGAAAGTCATAAGGAGTATGGGTGAGGTTGAGTGTTTAGTTAGTTAGAGTTAAATTTTAGTTTGGGTAACCAAACTATGGAAATAAAAATCTAGTTGGTAAGGAGAGAGGTTAAAAAAAGATAATTAAAGTCAAGATTAAGGGTTAGGGAAGGGTAAAAGAATAAACACATGAAAATTATGGTTGGCAAAATTTAGGTTGTTACATTTAGTCTTACTCAAGAGTTGTAATAAATCATTAAATTACATTATTTTCCCTAATAATAATATTAAATTTATTTTTGAAAAATAGAGTATTACACATTTATCCTATTATTATAAAGCCAATACCTTTTATCTAATAATTTGGATTTGTCTTCATCAAATAACCCATATAAGAACAACATTGATAACTCAAAAAAAAGAGGCTTCCAATGGCAATTAGTTAATAATTTTGATTCAATTGGTCTCTATGATCTGTACTTTCAAGTTTAAATTATTAATCTTAATAGAAGATTTTTTTTACTATTAAAAATTTTTTATTTTATTTTTCTTTCTAAAGGTTTTGTGATGGTTTGTATGTTAATGTTTATTTTGATGATTTATTAATTACTTGCATTAATTATATCAACTGCTCATATTTGTTTCATTTGTTTGACTTTAAAATCATTATTAATGAGATTAACTTTTTAAAAACTAAACTGTTAAAAATAAGATGAATTATGACAAAATTTTATTTCCAATTCTTGTTATAAAGTAAATAATTGTGATTTATAATTTTATTATTTACATATATTAAAAACTTTGCAAGATAAATTCTCATAAGGAGGGATGGATAGAGAGGGGGAAGGGAGAACTCTTCAAAGAATCCTAAAATAAATGTTTTACTATTTACAAATTGATTCGTTAATTAAAATTTGTATTATTAGTTGGAAGACATAAAATTTTGAGTTTAGGAAAATGGTAAAGGTACAAGGAAATATGTGTATCAAATAGTGAAGAAGCTAAGAATTCTAAAGCATAAATTGAAAGATCTTGTATACATACATACATACATACCTATATAGAGTTAGCCTAAGATACAAGAAGATAAATAATATTGGTATTTGGATAAACATATTTTATACCCCACCCTAAATCACACTCGCAAATCCATGTCTCAAAACAAACATCTACATCAAATCCTACACACAAAACATCTAAAGAATAAGCATATTATCAAAACAATAAATATATTAAGTAATCATAATCTACTAAAAATAATAACATGCTCACATATAAGGCATATAAAGACATGCTTAAAGTTGAAGAACATACGAAACATGACAACACAACGTAACATGTGTTCATGACATTGATACATCCATGGAATAACAAACCATATGATCATAAAGTTCTATACTTGATATCAATAAATCATAGCTATACTTAGAGAAGTATAAGGCTTACTGCTTATTTGATTTCTTATCCAACATTATCACACAACTCATTTCCCACACTTACTCATATGTCTTATATACAAGATCTCATAGTCCGCTTATTCCTTATATTACATAGAATGATATGATTCACTTATCCACTTCCAAATAACATAATATTACTGACATCTAGGGAACCCATAAATAAATCATAGTGGTTAAGGCAACCACATCTAAACCCTAAAGGCTAAGGAAACCACATACGCCCATAACCACATATGCCTATAATATAACTGACTAAGGTAACCACATATGCTATAGTATTACTGGCTATGGGAACCACAAAACCATTGAGGAACCCAAACCTTAAGCATCCACACTCCCTATAGGGTCCATAGGTCACTATAGAGTATAGAAAGGCCTAGCTAATGCACTACTAATGTAACACAAATGAAATAATAGGGAATATATCTACTACATGACTCTACCTTGTAGGGCATCCCAATGATACTCAAGGTAGACTATATACAACCACCAATTAGCCCACTATAGGCAGTTAGCACAACTCTCAAAGGTTGATTGAAACCACTAACTAACCTATAGTTAGCACACAACTTTATGTTATTTTTTTCACTTATCACTTAAATTCCTCAAAATATTAAATATATTAAATAATAAATTTACAAATTAAGGCTATACATCACTTTAGAAAATTTAATTATTTGCAATAATAACTATATATATTGATAGAAAATGTTAAATTATATCAAGAATCATTATAACAAAAGCTAAAATTTTCTTACTGCTAGAAAAAGATTATTCACATGTGTTTACTTCACATCAATTACTATTCACACACTGTTACTATTTCAAAGTCAAGGTAAATGAATAATGTTAAATGGTTAGCCTCTAAGATATTTCTAATTAAGCCTTTTTGAAAAATTACCATATTATCCCTAATTTCCATTAAACTGAGAAAATACAAAATAAATACTAAACCATTACCATCCATCATAAAAATTAACACTAAGCATGATAAAATAAATTGTAACATACTAAAATTCAAAAATTAGTATAACCAAATAAGGATAATGAAAAAAAGGCTAGTATGCCTTAAAATGGCCTAAAATATGATTAATTAATATATAACATCCTACTTAAGTTAAAATCATGAAAATTTGCATACATATCATACTATGCATGAATAACACATTTCAACTCATGGAAAAATTTCAAAGTTCACCGCATACATGTGAAGTTTCCAAAATGTACCCAAACATACTTAAATCTAAAATTTAACCAAACAATGCCTATACATGCTCGAACCTAATCATATAGTATATCAAAAGTAACCTAAAATACCTAAAAAAATCTAATTAAAGCATTAGAAAATTTTTAAAATAACAATACCATAAAAAACAAACCCATATCTTAATACACCACAAAAATGAACACCAAAGTTAACACAACCACTACAAAATTCTATCTACTTATAGTATGATCATGTTTACCTAAACTCCAAAGCTCATAAACAAGCTAAATATCATTCTCCACCATTCACAAGCCCTTTTCTTAAATGCCTTGAAGAAAAGCACCTAGAATATGTAAAAACAATTCTAAAACAACAACCATAAAATTAAGACAATGAAAAATAATGGAGGAAGATGAGGAATATGGTGTTAAAAATGAGGAGAAAATGGATAAGAATATGGAGAAGATATGAAGTAGGAATACTTTTTGGTTCAGGTTAGTATATTTTATATGATATTTTGTATAGAGTAAAAATAAATAAAAAAACTAAATAAAAAGAAAAGCAAGGAGGTATAGTGCCCTGCCCTCTTTAGCCAATGGGGACTCATTTGACTTTATTAAAGGTAAATAAATGACTTATATTAAATATCAAAAATTATGGAAAATATTTGGAAGCTAAAAGTTAAGCTTTGGTACCCGAATATATATAAATTTCACAAATTAAATACGAAAAAATAAAAAATAATTCCATAATTTTTTAAATTCATGTTTAGCTCAAATATGCTAAAATACAAGTATTTATAAGGTTTTAAAACTTTTAGATAGCTAGAAAGATTATTTTAGTGCTTAAAATTCTATAAACGTTGAATAGAAAATGTGTATAATACTTTCTCATGAAAATATATATTTATTATTTTGAAAACAACTAGAAGAATTAGATAAATCTAAATAATTCAAATGTGAAATAATTATAATAATTTAGAAGAATTTTGATAGCTAAAAGTGGCTTCAAAGTCACACAAGATTTTAAATTGTAAAAAGGGTTAATAATTCACAACAAAACATTTTAAATATGTAGTAAGAGTTTAGAATTATTCCAAGATGTAATAAACCTTGTATAAAAACAAAATTTCTCATTATTATAATATTTAATAATTTTTCAAAAAGTGGGGTATTATAATAGCAAATTTCTTAACAAAGTCCACAAGTTATTAAATGCACAAGATTCAAAGATTTTGGGAGAAACACATACTAAAGAAGAGATCAATACTTTTTACAAGAATTTGCTAGGTACTTATATGGCATAACTGAAGTATCAAAATATTGAGTTGTGTAGACAAAGGCAAGCATCGGCAAAAGTAGGAGAAATCTATCGAAACCAATTAAAAAAAGAGGAGGTGAAAACAGTTATTTTCTCAATGAGTGGTATAGAATAACCCAAGGCCTGATGCATATAATCCTTACTTTTCAAAAACACATGAGATATCATTGACATATACATAGTATTAGCAGTGAAGAAATTTTGGGACAGTAGTAGATTACTAAAATAACTTAACAATACAGTTTTTATCCTCATTCCCAAAGTTAAAACATTTACAAAGCTAAAGAATCTAGACCAATTGCTTAATTTAATGTTCTCTACAAAATTTCCTCAAAAGTTCTTGCAAATAGGGTCCAACACATTGAAATGCCCTAAAAATTTTAATTTTATTAATTATTAATAAATAAGGTTTTATTAGAGAAAAAATAATTAAATAAATTATTTTTATTAAACTAAAAGAAAATTAATTAGGGAAAAACAAGAATAAATTTATAAATATTTTAATTAGGTGAAATTTGAGTATTTTAGCTAATTAAGGATTTTATTTTATAAATAATTTAATTAGAGAGAATTAGGGTGTTTTGCTAATTAAAATAGAATTTATGAAAAATCTTTCAAAAACCCTCAATTAGCCTAAAAAGGGATTTAAATATTAATTTATTTAAATATGATTATTTTTAAATATTTCAAATATCCCAATTAATTTAATTAATCTAAAACATTATTTTCCTCTTTTCCTTTTTCTTTTTTTCCTTTTCTTTCTTCCTTTTTCTTTCTTTTTTGTTCTTTTTCTTTCTTCTTATTTTCTTCTCTTTTTTTTCTTTTCCTCCCCAGCCTGGGCCAGCAGCGGCCCAGTTCTTCCTCCTTTCCTCTGTTTCTTCTTCGGTGTAGCCCAGCCTGCGCTGCCGCTCTCATCCTTTTCCCTTAGCGTCGTGTTTTGCCTATTTTCCCCCTAACGCCGCGCTTAAATTAAGTCTTTCCCCCACCTCGCCGACCGGCCCAGTTTATTCTTTTTCTTTCTTTTCTTTTCTGGGGCAGACCAGTTCCCGCACCCTTTTCTTCTTCTCCCCCAGCCCTTCGCACCTATTGTCGACTATTTTCGCCACCCTTTTCCCTAGTTTTTCACCGTCGATCGTGCCTCATTAACCGTTCGTTTTGTTCCCTCATCTTCCCCTTTTTTCGGCCACCCATTGACCTAAACCACATCTCCCATTTCTCCGCACGATTCCCTCTCCCTTGGCCACTTGCAGACACAATCGGGAAAGTGCGCTGGCTATCCTCGTCGGCCGGTGTTCACCCTGCCTACCACTCCCCCACTTTCCCTTCGACCCTAACTTCCTTTCAATCCTATAAATACACCCTATAGTAGGGTTGAGTCGAGTTTTTGGTTTAAGTTCAGAAAATACCTTCCTTCGCGTCGCCGCCCCTTTAGACGCCACTTCCGTCGCCTCCAGCCGACACCGCAGCCCGTTCTGGCCACCTACGCCTTCCATGCACCACCCTCTAACTAACTAGACCACCCGTGCCCCTCGATTCTTCTTACACAAGCCACCCCGACCGTGCGAATTCCCCTTCTTAACCAAACCATTTTCTACCACCGCCCCCCTTTGAACCACCTTTAGCCACTTATTCCACCGCTACCGCCGCTTCTTTCACCTCCCAAATTGTGTTGCAGACCACCCTCTACCTTCCCCTACATTTCTTTTCCACTTCATCCCTCTCCTCCTCCCTTTCCCTCCTTCTTCCCCATTCAGCCACCACCACCGTCGTCGTGTGCCGCCACCTTTGGTTGTGCCGCCACCCTCATCAACTCCTCTCCCTCTAGGCAGTCTTAAACACCCCAACTTCCACCTCTATTCTCCCTATTTTTTTCCCAGCATTCAACATTTACCCTTTTCTTCTCTTTTTCTGGCCACTGTCGCTGCCGCCGTGCACCACCGCCGGTGCCACCCATCCTCACCAGCCTAAGGTTGAACCCTAGACCCTCTCAACCCTTTCCCCTATTTTTATAGGCCTTAATTTATTTTATTTCATTTATTTGAATATAAATATTATTATTATTATTATTTCCATTATTAATATGCATTATTATTATTAGTAGTATTAATGTTTTTATTATCATTTCTGTTGTGGGCCAAAGCCCTATTATATTTTTAATTTGATTTTATTATTATTATTATTATTATTTACTATTTCAAAATTGTTATTATTATTATTCCAGTATTTTTATTACAACTACCTTACTATTAGTGTTGCTATTATTATTATTATTATTATTATTATTGATGTTGTTATTGTTGTTGTTGTTAGTATTGTTATTGTTATTATTATTATTATTATTATTTCCAATGTAATATTATTATTTTATATAAGGTTGAAACCTTATTTTGCCTATTTTGAGTTGTAGTAGTAGTATTATAAATATCAAGTCTTGTTATTATTATCATTAGCATTTATTATTCTTATTAAAGTTATTATTATTATTATCTTAACTAATTTTAATTTTATAAGTAATATATGTTATTGATATTATTATTACTATTATTGAATATTACTTTCATTATTTGGAGGTAGGGTCGAAGACCCCACCTTGTAATTTTGGGCTTATATTATTATTACTATTATTATTACTACTATATTATCATTAAAATTATTATTATTATTATTATTATTATTATTATTATCATTAGTAGCATTATTTTGGTGAAGGGTAGAAACCCTTATATCGGCATTTGTTTTAAAGTATATTACTATTATTATTAGAATTTTTAGTAGTATTTTGTATAATTAATTTTAGTATAGTATTTTTTTATTAAAAACCTAGTCTTATAATAAGTTAGTGATCAATAGTATTTTTGGTAGGAGGGAGTTTAATTTTAGCTTTTCCCTCATGATAGGTGAAACCAATCAAAGCCTTAACGAGGCATAGGAGCGTACTCCAAGACCGGTGTCATTTTAGGTAAGGGGTGCTAAGGCCATTTGTGTAATATGTGATTTATATGCCATTCATATCATGTGATATAATTTATTGTGTATTTTATGTGTATATTGTATAACTATTAAGAATGCGGCATGATATGGAAGTTGAGGTATGTTTTGTGTAAATAATTTTGGCATGAGAATTATGTGTATGAGTGTGTTATTATTATGGTATTATGTGGCCCTAAGACATGCATGATAAGGTTGTAAAATAATGAAGAGGAGTGTAACAATATGGTGTTAGGGTTTTGCATGGTGGTATTAATATTGCATGGTGTTAGGGTTTTGCATGGAGTTGCATGGTGTTAGGGTTTTGCATGGCGTTAGGATTTTGCATGGAGTTAATGCTTGTATGGTGTTAGGGTTTTGTATGGAGTTGCATGGTGTTAGGGTTTTGCATGGAGTTGTATGGTGTTAGGGTTTTGCTTGAAAATGCATGGTATTAGGGTTTGCATGGTGGTATTGCATGATGGAGTTAGGGTTTTGCATAGAGGTAGGGTTTACGTGGGGCTAGGGTTTGTATGGGTGTTATGGTACATGGGTTGGTGTGGTTAACGAGGGTTGCAGGATGAAAAAAGTAGAAGTCAGTCATGCATGTTTGGGTCAAAGCTTGTGAACAAGATACTTAAGATATTAATTACTTAAAGTGGAAGATATTGAGACAGGACCAGCCGATCCATCGGTCAGGAATAGTGGTTAGGATTTTACCTTATGTGCGACCGATCCACCAGTTATAATAGTGGTTAGGACATGATATCCTATATGTGACCGGCCCACCGCTTATAATAGTGGGGATCCCAATCTCAATGAAAAATAAACCAGAGTTTTGCTAAGGCAAATAAAAGACACTAATCACTTACAATAGAACACCATGTGAGCAGGAACCAAACCGATCCACCGGTTAGGAATAGTGGTTAGGGCTTTACCCTATATGTGACCAATCCACCGGTTATAATAGTGGTTAGAGTTGTATCCTATATGTGACCGATCCACCGGTAATAGTGGTTAAGGCATGATGCTCTATGTGTGACCGGCCCACCGGTTATAATAGTGGGTGTTCCTGTACTCGCATGGAATTGATAAAAAAAAAGTATAGTATGAATCGACTTCTGATAAAATAATGATTAAATAATTAATCAAGACCTTTTTGGGCCTTATAGGTGGGCTTGTTGATTATAGGCTATGGATTTCTCTAGACGCTTTTATGTATCATATATGTGGTTTGAAATTGTATGTTGATTATTATCCTGTATGATTTGATGTGTTTATGTATCGGTCTTAGTGCTCGGTTACCTTACTCAGTACGTATTGTACTTATCACCCGTTTCATGGGTGCTGCTCATTCCTACGAGTAGAAGGCCCATCTGACCTGTTGCAGGTAGGAGACGCTTATTTCGATGCTTGATGTCTATGGGACATCGAGTGAGGCCGAGTGATGAATTGGGGCTAGATTGGTTCTTGGAGTGGCGTGGCCGTTTTTCCATCATGAGATTTTTATCCTTGTCCTCTTTTAATTATAATTGACCCTTCAGAAACAGTTTTATTATTATTGCTAATTTTCTTCTCTGAAAACAATAGCTAATATTTCAAATTATGTAATGTGTACTCTGATTTCCATATTTATGAATTTGGGTTATTTATTAATGTATGTGTAGTTTTCTTAACCTTAGCACTTACTATTGGGACGGTAGGAGTAAACTTGTCCGGTATTAAGTGTGGTGGTAGCATCCCCAGATTTTACGGTTTTAATTTATAAGTCTTGTTTTTAAAAACAAATGTGAAAAATTTGGGGGTGTTACACACATACTCCTTGAACTGGTAGATTTATCTCAAGCAACATTTGTTAAGGGCTTGTAAATGAAAATGTGCTCATATCATTTGAGGTATTAAAGCATTATAACTTGAAGATTTTGGAGCCCAAAATGGTGTTGAAATAATATTCTAGATTGTAGTTTTTTTTTAAACATAGAATGGAGTTTCTTAGAGCATCTTATACTAACTTATGATTTTCCTTCTCACTATGTGACTATGGTGATCAATTATATGACATTAGTCAAGATTTCATTGAAGATAAATGGAGCATTATCTAAGCTTTTTCAAAGCTAAAGTGGGTTAAGGTAAAGAGATCCCTTATCTTCTTACTTGGATGTGTTGTGTATAAAGCACTTATAAAGGAGCGTTCAATAACTCTAGATTATGAACTCTTTCCCAAACCATATGGGATGTATATAGTTAAAACTCGTAGACTTATGTTTTACAAATAACTCATTGTGTAATACCCCTTAATTTTATGAACTAAAATATATCTTTAAAATAAGTTTGTGGAAGGTAAAACACAAAATACAAGGTTGTTATGCCACATCCAACATAGAAGAGATACTTTATATATCTAAGCTATGTCAGGTGCAAGGAAAACTTAACATCATACATAGGAATCAAGTGTGGGATACACTTGATCCTACAATGATATAGAATATGAAAAGAGAGAAGTAAACATGTCTACTGAAAATAGAGGACATAAAATTCCAAGGAGAGAGAGAAATAGATTTTAGATAAAAATATTTTAGAAAAAAAAAACCAATAACACTCACCACAAGAAACACAATAAAAGAATTGAATAAAAAAGTATCATCAAAATATTTCTACAAAGTTACACTTGCCTATTAAATAAGCAAGGGACCATGAAATAGAACCCATCAATATAATAGTACTAAGTAAACAACCATACATTACTAAGCATGCAAAGGTCGTATGGAGCACATAAAATGTATCAAAGGAGAAAAATAGTATAAACATATGGAATCATATAAGAAATAGCATGATAAAATAAACATGCTTAATCACAAATTTTTACTAAGGTCACAAGCTCAACATATCCTTTCACTTAACCCAATATGAAGCTTAATAACCCAAAACATAGAAAGGGTTTGTCCTAAAGGAAAGGCACTAAGCCATTCTTAAACATTTTTTATAACAATCACATTATATATCATAAATATCAACCAACTATACAATAAATTCTAAAATACCACAAATAAGGTATAGAGATAATTACTTAACATAGGTAGGGAATGAATGCAATTATTGAACCATAGGTAGGCCATGAAGACAACTATTGAATTACGAGTAGGGCATGAAGGTAAATACTAAACTAAAGGTAGAGTACAAAGGCATCTATTGATAGCAGGTAAAGCATGAAATGAATTACTGACCGCAGGTAGGGTCTGAAGGTAACTACCAACCATAGGTAGAGTACGAAGCAGCTACTGACCATAAGCAAGGCATGAAGGCAAGTATCGACCACCAATTTAAAATTATTCCAAACCAAACACTAATTACTTCCATTTTATTTACTTAAGGGGAAATCACAATAATGTGAAAACACTAAGGTACTATATTCATGCTAGCACATGAAGGCAACATAATCTCCTATCAACTATCAGCCTAAGGACATTAGATACCCTTATCGCACTGGCACATAAAGGAAATACGGTACCCTACTAATAATGGCACCTAATCCATAATTATACATACCATCTGAGAAGTCTGAAGAGATAAAAGGAGTAATATAAAGGGATTAATTGGGACACTAAGGTACACCAGATAAAATTCATACAAAAATGGGATAAACCACATCAATAGGGTAGCTACCCCTAAAGAGCCACCATTTCCAATCTCAAGCTATTTTACTTTAAATATTAATATTTTAATAAGGTCATCATGATATCACAAAACTCTAATTTTCAAACTTATCCACTTTTACTTATTTCTAATTATTCAAGTCATTCTTAAGGTGAATAATTGATAGGACAAATCCGAAAGAGCATGGACTCATTGTAGCACGTCAAGGTCATGTCCAATAGGGACTTTGTTGTTAAGTACTGATCTTCACTATTTTAACTATATATATACATTAAATTTAGGGAGTAGAAAATAGTTGTCAAAAGAAAATCAACCAGTAATGCCGACGGTAGTAGAAATCTAATTAAAAATCTAAGATAAGACTGTTGTCATAAATTGATAATTACTAAAGAACCAAATCAACTTCCAAACAATTAATTAAATTCAAGAGGGTGAAATAGCTTAAATTAACTAATAACATCTTTCAGGGTCTAATAGTTATATGTAATCCAATTTAATAACCTAATTTAATAACCTATTTTTATGGTATTAAATTAAATTAAATGCATAACATTCTATGCTAAATCAATAAAATCACCCTAGAGATTGTAGCCTACTTTTGTAGTTTGATTCTCTCGATTAATTGTTAGATTTTTGGTTTTTAATATTCACCTTTTAATTCTTTGATTAAATATCTATGTTTAGTAAAATTGGTGATCAATCAACTCAGCCATAATTATAGAACTAAAAACTTGTCTATGAATTCAAGAAAATTGGAATGGAAATCAAAATTAATAATTTATCTTTAGTTAACAATTTAAACTAGATCCAATCCTAAAAAAAAGTACTCACTCATAATTGCATTCAAATGCAAGGTATAAGATGCAAGATTATAATTAACATTAAAATTAACAAATAACAAGAGAAAGATATAAATATATAACTATAGATTAGTGATGTTTTAATATGCTATCAAAGAAAAATACACCAATAAAATTTGAAACTAAAAAAAATATTTTTAATTAAGGAATTACATATACAAAGATTGGGTCTCTGTTTGACTAGAAAAAGGGAGAAAGAAAAAAAATAAAAGTATATCAATTCCCCCACTCCCCTCCTTTTTTTTCAAATAAAAAAACTATCATTGATTTGGGATGGGTCATGCATCTAATTGTGGGTGGAGTAACAGTCGCACACCCATAGTTGTCTTGCATGGTCAGACTATGAGACTTCATTACTCTTGGACTTTGTTGTGTCACATGGTTATGCCATCCTCTCACAACTAAACCATGTGTTATTCTTGGTTTTGGCCTTTCTCCACACGGTTGTTCCATCCTCACATAGCCAAATCATGTGTCATTCTTGTTCTTGACATTATTCCTCACAGATGTGCATTGGTTAACATGGCTATGTTGTATTAGTGCACACAACTGTGCTTTTCATCCTCTTTTTGACTCCTTAGATTTTCTCCTCTTTTTTTTTTATACGTACGAGGCCAATTCTCCGTCCTTCCATGTCTTCCATAGGGAAAATTTGATCCATATCCATGATCTTATTCTTTGATTTTGTACATTTTTGTGCCAATCCATGCAAAATAAATTCTGAAGGAGCAGTATCTAGAATAAGAGATAAAGAATACCAAAACATTCATTAATTATATGACATAAGGTCAAAATGGAGGCAAAGTAGGGTAAAAATATAGAAAATAATTAGTTGATCAAATCCTCCATGCTTGTCCCCAAGCAACTTAAAGCATAAAAGTAGAAAAGGATGATGAAGAAGAAGAAGAAGAAAAAATAAAAGGGGATGAAGATCAAGGCTTTTGGTACTAGAAACAAACTACAAAAACAAGGCATATTTTTTTAAAAAAATACTACCTAAATTTCAAGCATTAATAATAGGAACATGAAAATAAATTTATTAACTACCCTTAGTATGGACTCTCAAATCAATACTATTATAGCACTCTAATATGGTTTAAAATAGTGTAGATGCACATCCTTACATGATAAATTTTACATAAAGAAGTAAATTTTCTCACTATAGGCAAATGTAGGCATTCTAATCTTATGTGTTTTAAGCATGCAATCATTTCACTCAAAGTTATCCATGCTAATAATGATCAACCATATGCTTGCATGTATTCTCATTCACTATAACTTAAAAGAAATTATGCAATGTAAAAATTAAGAGTACTTATTAAGTTTGTAATGATGCTAGGATAAAGGGTAGGGTAAGTTTAGAATTGTAGCTAATGACCCAAAAATAAATTGATCAAGAAATATAAGAATTATATTAAAATTTGAGAGCAATAATGTACTAGCACACACGAAAATATTAACCAAGGCCTTTTGCCAAAAACTTCTCCTTACTGACAAAACTTAGATGCTTAATCACCTACATCACAATTATAATATTTTATTCCTTTAGTTATTTTCTTATTCTTTTTAATTATTTATATAGAAAGATAAGAAATCTAGAATTAGATCATTTTCACAATACAAGATCTACGAAAAAACACTTTTATCATGCCCCATGCATATTTTTGGTATACCTAAATCAAATACATTCAAGATTTACCGCCCTTTAGTTTTTAACAAGGTTAAGGTAAGAACTTAGGATTAGGGGATAAAAATGTAGGTTTTAATAAAAAAGAGAACATGTGTTAATCTCAAAGGGATTAAGCAAAAGGGGAAAAATATCATTTGGTAGGTAATTTAGCTAATGTAGCTATGAAAATAAGACATGTGCCTCAACCTTATTAATGCATGCATAAGTCTTATTTGGAATTGAAGAGAAATAATACAAGTTTGAGTTTCATACATCAAAGGAGAATACAAAAAATTTGAAAATAGTGAGACTATATAAAAGATAAACAATATATAAGGGTCAGGATTTCAATGGTTTCAATGCTACCTACTCTATTTCCTATGTCTCAGCTTAAATAAACAAATCAATGAAGATAAGCCACTAGAGTAGTGGATTGATTGGAAATTTCATGCTTAAAAATAATTTAAAGTTCTTTTTTCATTATAGGTCTCATTAATGTATTTTTAAGTCATGTAGATAATTCTAACAAATTTCCCCTTTCGTTTCAATCAGAAGTAAGCAAACTAAAAGAAAAGAAGAGAAAACAAAATAGTAAAACAAACACACTAGAGAAAGCAATACACACTAAGAAAACAAAAAAAATTAATGTAAGATAAACAAAAGAAAGTAAGAGAAATAAATGCAACATAGATGGTAGTGACTAGTGAATCCCCCCTTCCATACTTAAAAGACACATTATTCCCAACGTGTGCAAAGGAAATAAATAGCATAGGGAGATAAATGTGTCTATTATGGTGGCGGCAGTGTTGGGTATCTATGCTTAACATGTCATTGATACATTTGGTATATCATGGTATTCATTTGGTCAATAGGAGCAACAAATTCCTAAATAATAGCAACATAATTTTCAAGTGCATTGAATTGTGCATCCATCTACTCAAAGTGGGCACCCCAAGATTGGTCATAGGAAGAAGGGTTTCATTTAGTGTCAAGGGACATGGTGATTGGAGGAGAAATCAGCAGTGAAACATATGCTCAATAGTAAAGTCATGAGAAGCATCAGTGTGCTAAGGGTTTAGGTGACTAGGGCGAGGTGTGTAATAGATGGAAGCTAATTTATGGACTTGTTATTAATTATAGTCGTGAAATCTCTATTGGGGAGTAGACACTACACCACTTGATTATACAAAAATTTAATTTGCATGCCCTTTTGGACAATCATTATCAAGTTAGTGCAATTGAGTATCCCTGGGAATTATCTTGCTATATCCACTATGATATGTTATAGGGCATATCTAAGTTGATGGGCTATAAAGGTGATAATTCCATGGATAGTAATGTTAATGGTAAAGTGTTTTATAACATTTCTTAGATGCTTTGCTAAGAGGTAACCTCTATCAAGGGCATCATCCCTCATCATAAAAAAAAATAGAGCAAATAACTCAAGTTTTTGCATGTTTCCCTAGCTGTCAACCCTACCAAAAAGAGTGCATGCCTGTAGCCTTTATACATATCGAAAGATAAGGTTATAAATCAAAGAAGCTTTGGCATTATGCCCTTTAAAAGGTTTAGAAAAACACTCACATCTAGTAAAAGTAATTTGGGCCCAAAAGTCTTACAGATCCCATAATTTGGGGTTATCATAAGAAGTGCACCCAATGCTAGGAAAATGAAGCAAACTACGAAAATGGTCCAGATACATATGCTAAGAATCATTGAACATTCTAAATAATATTCTTCCACCTACCTTATTGACTTAAAGTTAGTTGAGGAGCTCAAGAATGAGACTCTTACTCGTATGATCAACGTGGGTAAAGTGGCAGCCTAAAATGCCTCTACCCAACAAGTAGTCAACATCCTTCTAAAGACCTAACATATTAAGGTATGTCCAGTCGATGCATCAAGTGGTCATGATTTTCCTGTAATAAAGTCATCAAAGTGGTATTTATGAAGTGAATTACCAAAAACAATGCATATTGGTGGAGGGGGAATGTTTGTTGTTTTACCTTTGCCACGTATTTGTGGTGGTTAGGATGCTTCTGCTTCATCACTAGTTGTGCAAGATTGAGTTTGTTTAGGTGTTGTCATATCCTTGTGTTACTTGTAATAAGAGGGACAAAACATATTAGCTATTGAATTGAGAATATATGATAATGAAAATAAAAAATTAACCTCTTATAAGGAATTAGAAGAGGCCATGTGAGGTGCTTGCGATGTACGCGCCGTAGTAAAAGGAATTGAGGTTGTGTATGGTCTATGTATGGCATGGCCAGTGTGTGCAAAGTAGAAGGAGTGAGTAGTGTTATGGATGTTGTGTGTGTGTGCAAGTTCGATGGTGTAGAGAATAGGGAAGATAAGATGGATAAAATATTTTGAAGAAGAGGATTGAAGGTGAAGGGAAGTCGTGTGTGTCAATTTAAGTTGTGTTGTAAAGGGTTGAGCATAAGTGTGTTCCACTAGGTTAATGGAGGCAAAGGAATAGGAGTGCAATATTGGCATGGACTAGCCGTGCACATTTCGTCCTTTTGGCTTTAGAGTGGCACAATTGTGCAAGCTTCCCACAATCCAGCTATGCACATTCTGCCCTCCAAGCTTAAGAGTTCAAATTAGTTGCCAAAAGAGACACGATTGTGTGTATGCCCATGCGACAACTATGCCAATTTATACTATCATCCCCTTTTTGAACTTAATCTTCATATTATATCTTCCATAAATAACACACCCACCCTAATAATGCCTACCACTGTGTTGCAAAGAAAAGAAGAGTTAATATAAAAAAAAAATGACAAATAAAATCACACAAAACTTGGGTTGCTTCCCAAAAAGCACTCATTTACAGTTATAAGCTTCACTCCCTTTATTTTGAAGGTGATTATGGATCATGAAAGGCAAATATTCCCAACTTTTCAACCAAAGATCCTACAATATAATACTTCAACCTCTACCCATTGACCTTAAAGGATCCTGTGGTCTCACTCCATATTTTGATTGTTACAAATGGATATACTTTACGAAATTGGAATGATTAGGACCATTTTGAATAAATCTTGCCCGAAAATATCTTAAGGCAAGAATTGAATAAGAGAATAAGGTCTCCTTCATTAGACTCTTTATGGAGAATTTTCTTATCATGACACTTCTTTGTTCCTTTTTTTTGTATATCTTAGCATTCTTATATGCATCCAACCTCAACTCATTGAGTTCATTTATTTGTAGTTTTCTTTGTTCTTATTCTTCCATCAAATTCACATGAATACCTTAGTAGATCAATGTGTTTTGTGTTGCACCTCAATCGGTAAATGACATTATTTTCCATAAACCAATTGAAATGGGTTTATGCCTATAAGAGTCTTATAAGTTATTTGATAGTCCCATAGGATGTCATCCAGCTTTGAAGATCAATCTTTTATCAACCTAGACACCATCCTTTCCAGAATTCTCTTAATCTCCTTATTTGTGATTTCCACTTGACCACTTATTTTAGGGTGATAGGGTGTATCCATCTTATGGGTCATGCTATATTTCCTTATGAGTGTACTTAGAATCCTATTTGCAATATGAGATACTCCATCACTTATTAATTCTATTGGGACACCAAATTGTGGGAAGATAATATTCTAAACTAGCTTAATGACTATTTTCACATCATTTGTTGGAGATGTCAATGCCTTAGCCCATTTTGAGATGTAATCAATGGCTACCAAAATATATTTTTTATTGTGTGATGATGGAAAAAGTCCTATAAATTTGATCCCCAACACATCGAAGAGTTTAACTTCAAATATACTGTTTAATGGCATCTCATTCCTCCTTGAGATATTTCCAGCTCTCTAACAATGTTCACAACTAAGCACATAAGTCCTCACGTTCCTAAATAGTAAAGGCCAATAGAATCCTACTTATGTTACCTTGCAGCTATTTTGGAAGTACTTGTATGACTGCCATATGATGATGAGTGTCAATGGGAAATAACATCTAGAACTTCTTCTTTGGGTATACATCTTCTAAAGATTTCATCTCCACATTGCTTATAAAGGCAAGTATTATCCCTATAGTAGTGTTTGATGCCCGAAAGAAGTTTCTTGTGTTGTTGATAAGCTTTATGTAGCACCCCACACATAATATAATTCACAAAATCTACAAACCTTAGGACTTGAAGGCTACTAATATCAAATATATTATCATCTGCAAATGAATCATCAAATTGTTCTTCTTCCCCTTCATATTCATTCATCTCTTGACTAAGCCTTGAAAGGTGATTTGCTACTACATTTTCAATACCTATTTTATCCCTTACCTCTAAATCAAATTCTTACAACAAGAAAAAGGATCCATCTAATCAGTCACTACTTGGTTAATAAATGTCTGAGAGTTGCATGGTTTGTGAACACAATAACCTTTAATCCACTAAGATAACACGAGAATATTTCTATTGTAAACACAACAACTAAGAGTTCCTTCTTTGTTGTAGCATACATCATCTGAGCATCATCTAACTAGCATAGTATATGATGTATAATTTCCCTTATTTTCTATGCCCAAGTATAGCTACAACAACTTAGTCATTTGCATCACATATTACTTTAAAAGGAAGGTTCCAGTCATACTGTCTCACTACCGAAGTAGTTGTCTAGGATTCCTTCAACCTGTCAAAAACATCCATACAAGAATGATCAAATGTAAAGGGAATGTCTTTGACAAGTAAATAGGTTAGAGGTTCAACAATTTTCAAAAAATCTTTAATAAAATGCCTATAAAATCTAGCCTAACCTAAGAAACTCCAAACTCCTTTGACAATTTTTTAGGGGTGGCATTTTAGTAAAGATATCAAACTTATCCCTATCAACTTCAATTTTCTAATTTGAGATAAACTGAATCAAAATAATTTCTTTGTGTACCATAAAATGACACTTCCCCCAATTGAGTACGAAGTTCAAATTTTTTTTTCACATGTTACCACAAAATGACACTTCTCCCAATTGAGTACGAAGTTGACATTTTTTTTTCACATCTTTTCAACCTTTTATTAAGGTTATGCAAGCAATCATGAAAAGAAGTTCCATATATAGATAAGTGATCCAATGAAAACAATCATCAAAAGAAGTTACATAGTTAGAAAATTGATCCACAAACACTTCCATACTATTTTTAATAAAATAAAAAAAAAATATTTCCATTATGCATTGTTAGAAGGTAGCTAGGGCATTACACAAGCTAAATAGCATCCTTCAATTAGAAAAAAGTGTCGTAAAGAGATGTAAATGCCATTTTATTTTGATCATTAGGGTGAATGGTGAATTGAAAGAATCCTTAGTACCCATCTAAATGAAAAAAAAGTGAGAGTATTTCGGCAACTACTTTAATATTTGGTCAATAAATGGAAGGTAAAAATGATCCTTCCAAAGAGATATTTTGAGTTTCCTAAATCAATGCACATACATCGTATGATAGCTATTCTAGTTGGAATGAGTTCATTTTTCTCATTTCGAATAATGGTCATACCTCCCTTCTTTAGTACCACATGAATCAAACCCACCTACTCACTATTTGAGATAGGGTATATGATCCCTGCATCAAGTAATTTTAGTACCTATTTCTTTACAATCTCTTTCATGTTCTATTTCGATATCCTTTGATGTTTAATGAAGGATTCATATCCCGCTTCAAAGAAATTTGATGCATGCAAATAGAGGGGATAATGCCTTTTATATCATCTATGGAATAAACTATCACATCCTAATTCATCTTAAGGACCTTAATTAATTTATCAACTATCTAATGACTCAAGTTAGCATTCCCAATAATAGGGTAATCACCACTAGAGTCTAAGAATTCATAGCTGAGTAAGGAAGGGAGTGGTTTTTGTTCTACATTGGGTGCAACTTCTCTTCATGAACTTTGTCACTCAATTCCTCAACTTTAATCAATGTTTTGGGTTTTTTGGAATACAAAGGGCTTTCCCCGAGTATGGTAGCATAAGCAGCTACTTCCTCCTCATTGTTGTCAGGTGCACCATACTTCATCAAACATGTTTCAAGATTTCTTGAGATCAAAATAAAAAGGTTCTCTTTGACCACCATGTCTACGTTATCAATCTTGCATCAAGTATCATCAATTAATGGAAATTTAATGGTAGGAGATAAGTTAAAATTCAATTTATCATTCCCAATATTGAGAGAGAGTTTTTCATGTTTTACATCGATTATTGCTTCTATTTTGGCTAGGAAATTCCTTCCAATATAATGGAAATTTGAACATACTCATCTATCTCAAAAATAATAAAATTAACCAGAACATAAAATTGATCGACCTAACTAGGTATATCTTCCAATATACCTATTGGACATTTACCGACCAATATGCTGATTAAAGGAAAATGGTGATTGGTTTCATGTCTTCCACCTTCAATTTCTTACAAATAGATAAAGGCATTAAACTTACACTAGCATTGAGATCACAGATGTCACAGTTAATGGATACACCATCAATAGTATAAGGAATAGAGAAAGAGCTCAGGTCCTTAAGCTTTGGTGGTAGCTTATTTTGGATCATATCTCTACACTCTTAGGTTAAATTTGTTGTCTCATGCTCCTCTAAATGTCTCTTTCTGGAAATAATTTCCTTCAAAATTTTAGCATATAAAGGTATTTAGGAAATGGCTTCAATAAATGGGATATTGATATGAAATTTTTTAAGAACTTCCACAAATTTCCCAAACTATTTTTTCAATTTTGCCTTAGCTTACCTTTAAATAAAAAAAGGGTAGTGGATGTTGGTATGGTGGTGGAGGGACATATTTCTCACCCTCATGCTCTTTTCCTAAATTGGTATCTTTCTTAATGTTCGCTAATTCATCACTCTCTTTGGACACATCTTCATTTTTTTTCACTCACGTCCTCAACTTCCTTTCTCAAAGCGGGATCTTCTAGCTCTTTCCCACTTCTAAGTGTTATGGCATTAATGAAATCTTTAGGATTAGTTTTTAGTCAACTTGGAAACATTTAAAAAATCCTAGAAGATGAACTAGATTATTAGGCCATGAAAATGAGTTATTTTTGTAGCATCTTATTGTGAGTGACTAAGGAATCAATTTTAGAACTTATTCTTGAATGCATTCCTCAAATAATTATTTTTTCTAATTCTAAGAGGCCATAAATTTCTCCAGAAATGACTCTAGATTTGATTTGGAGGGTTAGAGAAATGTGGTCTAGGGTTCTAAAAATCTAGGGTCTGGAAATTTGATTGAGGAATAAGATTATATGGATATTTCATGTACGAAAGATTCAGATGATTTCTCCACCCTGAATTGTAGGTAGGAGCAAATGGGTTTTTTTTTATTGAAATTGTTCAAATAATTTACATGATCCATAAGAGTTGTATTGTTGTGTTGTGGACCAATAGATTGAAAATCAAATGGTCAATGTCCTATAGCACCATAATTCTCACAAGCAGTAGAAGCATAAGTCAATACATTCACACTTTATTTATCAAACCTATTAAATAATGCATCAAATTTCGAAGAAAGATTATTGAGGGCATCAACATCATACCTCTTTCCCTTCTTTATAGAAGAGCACTCACTTGATCACTAGTCGTGATTTTTAGTCATGTCCTCAATTAATTATTTTACTTCTACACATGAAAATACCTCCTACTGCTGCATGTATATTCATACTTGTTTTGTAAAGGATACCATGATAGAAAGTGTGAATTAGGAGACATTCCCCCAACCCATGGTGTGGAAACATTCTCAAAATATCCTTAAAATATTCCCATGCATCATACAATGACTCACCAATTTTTTAACCAAAACTGGTAATAAGTTTCCTTAGTTGAACCATCTTGGATGGAGGGAAATATTTATTTCGGAAAACTCATGAAATTTGGTTGAAAGACGTGATGGAATTGAGAGAAAGTGATTGCAACCAAACTCTAACTTTGTCCCTCAGTGGGAATAGGAATAGTAAGCCTAATCGTGTCATCGGACACCTCATTCATCTTTAAGGTGTCACAATACTCAAAGAATATAGAGACGTGTAAATTTAGGTCCTCCATTAGGTTTGTGTCAAACTAATTTTACTACGCCCTATTAAGAAGTGTAGGAGTCAATTTGAAATTATTTGTGGCTACATTAGGCTTCCTTGTGTTCGATTGTGTCCCGTATGCATTTGGAGATGCAAACTCCTTAAGAGAGTGATTTTATTCTTCCACTTCTTAGTTAGCCATTATTTCTAAACTGCTTCTTGCTTGGGTTTCACGTACCCACTTCCTTATCTTACTTAACATTCTCTCGATTTTGGGATTTAACTCAACTAGAGGTCCAAGTCAAAGAGATTGTTGCATAAAAATTACTTGAAAAATGCAAACGATAATCTATCAAATATCAAACAAGTTAATAACTAATTTATAATTTAGACTAATTTATCATTAATTAGTAATTTAGAATAGATCCAATCCTAGAAAAAAAAAACTAATAATTCATAATTGTAGTCAAATGTAAGAGATAAAGTGCAAGAATATAATTAACATTAAATATAATAAAATAAAGATAGAAATATAGAACCGTATATTATTGATGTTGGAATCTATTGTTAAAGATGAATATACTAACTAAATCTACAAATAAACCTAGGAATTGAATACATGAATTAAAGATATAAATATCGAGTCTTTGTTCTATAGAAAAAGGGAGAAAGGGAAAAAAATCTATCTACCCCCTCATTACCCTCCTTTTTCTTCAGATAAAGAAACTACCGTTAATGAGGGATCGATCGTGGATCCAATTGTGGGTGGAGGAACTATATTATGGCTCTTGATTTATTGTATGGATAGACTGTGTGAATTCATTGTTATCATCCTTTATTATGCCGCACTATTGTGCCATCATTGCATAACCAGACCATGTGTTATTCTTGTTATTAGCCTTATTTTGCATGGTTGTGCCATCTTCACACAAAAAAAAATCGAAAATCATTCTTGTTTTCAAAATTTTTCCTCATGGTTGTGCATTAGTCAGCATGGTTATGTTGCACTAGTGCACACATCAATTATATTCATCCTCTTTTTAACTCCATAGCTTTTCTCCACTTTTTTGTATGCATACAAGGTCGATTCCTCTTACTTCAATGCCTTCCATAGAGAACATTTTCTCTATATCCATGTTCCTCTTCCTTTGTTTAGGATATTTTTTCCCTAATTACAATGTTGACTTCAAAGGTTAAGCAATGCAATTATACTTGTTTTGAAGATAACAAACGAAATTTGGTAACTAATGCCTTTGCTTAAGTGTGTATGTACAACAATTAATCGATATCACTTTAAGCATACTCCAATGGTAAACATTTTAAAAGAGCAATCATGGTTCCAAGCATAAAAAAATTAACACATGAAAAATAACCAAGACTTGAAGACTAAGGATAATATTTTGTTAGTCTTATGTCTATTGTAACTAGTTAAGTTAAGAAAAGTTCATATTTCAAATAAACTCTTTAAAACACTTTGTTGAAAAATAATGGAATTGATATCATTTCATAAACTCTTTAAAAGTATTTTTCAAAACAAAATGATTGGTTCCAGTTAGAACCAATCAACTGGTCCTTAGACCAATTGAATGGCTTAGTTTGAGCAAAGACATTGGTTGAGTTAAACTCGAATGGATCAACTGATGGATGAAATCGATCAACTAGTTTCCTCAAACCAATTGACTATTTTGACTAACCAATCCATGGGTTTGACTATTGTAGAAATCCAGTTTGTCTCTATTTAAACATATCAAGTGGTTTTGAAAAACTAATTGATTGATTTGACAAACCAGTCCATAGGTTTCACTCTTACAGAAACCTAGTTTGTCTCTGTTTAAACACATCAATTGGTTTAGCCAAACTAATCAAATGGTTTGACCACCCAGTCCATGGGTTTCATTCTTATAGAAACCCAGTTGGTCTTTGTTTAAAAATATTGACTGATTTTTCTAAACCAATCGACTGGTTTGCTAAAACCGATAAACTATTTTGACCAACCAGTCCATGGGTTTTATTTTTACAGAAGCCCAGTTTGTCTCTATTCATCAATTACTTTTGCCAAACTGATCGATTGGTTTGATTAATTGATCGGCTAGTTTGCGAACCAGTCCATGGGTTTCACTCTTGTGGAAATCCATTCTTCTCTTATTAAACATATCGACCAATTTTTCCAAATTGATCTATTAGTTCATAACCGATCGATTTATTTGGTCAAACCAGGCGATTGGTACAATGAACACATTGATTGGTCTCACCATACCAGGTCACCATTTGTATATGTTTTAAGACCATCTATAAACTGTTCGTAACTTATCGATTGGTTTGTATAAACCAATCGAATGGTTCACATTAACCTTTCACTTTGGTTGAAACATGAAAATTAGACTATTTAGAACATACCAATCGACTGGTTGTACAACCGATAGATTGGTTCAGCTAGATCAACCGACTGGTCAATATTAAATTGTCGATTTTCCACCTATTGGGAAAAATAACTTTTTTGTAAATTTGTATCTAACAGCTATACAAGAGGAAATCCTTATAAATAAGGTCATTATACATTTATTACAATCATATCATTGATTGTGTAATTAATCCATTATTCTAAAATCATTCAATTGCTCACTCAAATTTCCAAACTTTTATATTTTAGAGTTTTTACTAAAAAGTGTTATTTGCTTACTTTTCTTAGCTATAATGGCTCTATAATTGTAATATCCAACATTACATATAGATAGATTACATCTCATCCAAATTTCTATACTTTTATATCTTGTATTTTTGGCGAGAACTATATATAATCACAACCTCCACTTACAAATCTCTTAAAGGGGTTAGTGAATGTTTGCCTATAATTCTTGAGAGATTTATGTGGTGAGTCTAGAGAAGATAAATAGGTAAAGTCATAAATCATTTCTTAGAGGGTCATTGAAATAGTAAGGCTCATAAATTGAGAGAATAATGATAATCAATAAAAATATGTCATTATTTCAAAATTTTAAAAGGGAGAACCCTTTGGTAGTGGATGTAAAGATTAATTTACTCTTGAACCACTCTACATCATGTGTTAATTTTTATTTAGTCATTTTTATTCCATAAAATCCTATTCACCCCCTCTAGAATTTTTTTTTACCTATAAAATAAATACCAAGGGATCAATAGCCAGAACAAGAGATAATGACTACCACAAAAAATTCATCAATTATATGAAACAAGGTTAAAAAATGGGAGGAGCAAAATAAGGCAAAAATGTAGAAAATAATTAGTTTATCAATGATCAACTCAAATTTAAAGTTGATAATAAGGTCAATCTAACAATATACTCCAATTATTCACTTTTAGGAACATTAGGCTATAAATGGCCAAAATACCCTTGAGACCTTAATTTCCACATTATGATGATGAATTAAATAAATATTATCATATTACGTGTTAAATCATTTGTAGGGACAAAATATTCATGTGTAATTAATCAATAATCACATACTTTCATGCTTTACATTATATAATATAGGTTAGGCATATATGTTGGGATAAAACAAACACGATACACTTGAAAGACCATATTAACCTTAGTGCATACAATGAAAATATTTATGTGGAGATACACCTAAAAATGCTCAACCTAACATATTATGCATATAAATTATGCAAAATTAATCCATGACATTAAACCTATTCTAGCATGATTTTATACCCATAATATTATGAATAATTAAACATGCTCCATTATACATAATTTCATACTAGCATAATTATAAATATAAAAACAACATAATAAGACATGCTTATGACAATAATTACAACTTAGCACATCAGAACCCTAATATCATATTATGTAATTTTTAATATTTTAGTAATGTATATGGGTTATATTATTTCCAACAAATTAGAAAAATATAAACAACCTAATATAAATTCTTAGGCTTTACCAATCCTCCTTCCTCTTCACATTAGACAAAGACAAACAAAAGTGTATTAGATACCAAAAAAAAAATTGAAACAACTATTAACCATCAAAACTTAACAAAAAATACCGCCAAAGTGTTGTATTGGGGAGTGAATAATGCGCATAACTCACATTAATAATAAGATCCAACATGAGTTTCTCACGGTACAAAGGGGATGGGTGAAAGGAAGTCAAGCATTGCATATAGAACATTTTTAAGGTAATCCCACTAAAAATAATCATAAGCCTTTTTCATGTCTAACTTGACCAAGATCTTAGGAAGTAGCTCAATTGTAATAAAGTGGTTGCATGAGGTGTTGAGAAATTTGTTGTGGTGTTATGTAAAAGTTGAAGGTATTGTACAGTGTTTGGGCTGTAAAGTAGGCAATGCAAGGATAAGAAGAAGGAGAGAAAGATTGTGAAGGAAGTTATGGTGGTGAATGAGAGAATGGTGGAAGCTAGGGGAGTGGTGTTACACATATGTTGGTGGTTTCTAGGTAGTTGCAGCTTTAATATAGTGGTACAAAACGACTAGAGAAAATTGCATAGAAAAAAATTCTAAGAGGAAGGAAGAAAGGAGGGAGAAGAAAGGCTCAGTGGTGGTGATAATTGTTCAATGAATAAAAAATAGAAGAAGGTAGAATTATAGGGGAGCTTACTTACAAGTGAGGAAGCATGAAAGAGATTAGTCAAGGGGTTGGGGAACAAAAAATGATAAGGCGGGTATCATAGCGATGGGGTTGCAGAGGCAGTTATGTTATAGGGGAAAATGAGCAATGGTGGAGTGTTATATTAGGTTTAGTTTAGTTATGTTAGGGTTTTTGGTTACAAAAGGAAATTAGAAAAAATAACTAGTTAAGGGTGAGGATAAAATAAAAAGGAGGAAAATAAGTAGGTTAAATTATTTAAGAAATGATTTGGGTTACTATTTAGGGGTTAATAGAATAATTAATCCAAGGCTTAGGGTTAAGTTTCAAACAAGAGGCTAAATAGCCGAAAACAAATGTTATAAATTTTTAAAGAATTGCATATTGATATTTCCTAAAGGTGTCATAAGCTTTGCACAATTGATATAGGAGAAGATATTGTAGTTTGAAGATATATTAGGTTTAAGAGTGAATCCATCCAAGAGTAACTCTTACTTAGGTGGGGTTATTGATTCATTAGAGCAATAAATCTGTACGGTTTTAGGATATACATATGGATATTTCCTTATACGATTTATAAGAGTCTTATTGATAATTGCTCACTTGATTAGAATTCATTATCAACCTCTACTGGATAAGTTGCTGCCCAATGATAAATATTGGACACCAAAGCATCTCAACTAATCTAGCTAGATGCAACTATGCCAATCAATTTTGAGAGGTATTCAAGGAATATTAGTTTAGATGTTTATTCTTCCATATAAAGTAATTTAGTATAAATATGCTATCTATATAAATTTATTTTGGATTAAAATGGGCAAAAAAATTAATAGGTCCTTGGTTTCTTAGGGTGTTGTCCATTTACCTAAAGCTAAAGGTGGTTTGGACTTGCAAAAACTTGCAAAGTTGGAATCGAGCACCAATAGGCCTTTTGAAAATAGTAAAAACCTAAGAAATTTTATGGATATGATGGGTTGATGAAGTGTATCTCAATAATTTTTACCTTGAAGATTACATCCCAAAGGCTCATCACTATTAGATGTTCAAGAAAGGTGATTCACTTAAGGTTAAAACTATTAAACCATATCACCTCCAAATCTTGTGAAACTTAAGAAAACTTTATTATTCAATCCATGTATGAACTTATTATACCTCACAAAAAGAAGAAGGGGAGACATAATGGCTTTCTAAGACAAAAAATTATGTTGTGGTTACTTTGTTATAAAGTCTTTCCAACTAAAGATAAAATGACAAGGTGGAAAGTGATATAAGATGATCTATGCAATGCCTATTTTTCTGCAATTTACTTGATGTCCTATAGTAATGAAATGTTAAATTTTGATTCTAAACTAGACACATTCAGTTTTCCAACCCACATCTTAAATTTAGTTACTATAATGGTTTATCTAAAATAATAAAAAAGCAATGTGGGAAAGGAGGCTTGCCTTCACTATAAAAAATGAAATAGACATCAACACACATATAATTGTTATAAAGCATACAACCATATATAACTTCCCTATCATAAAGAAAATGTAGGGAGATACAGGGCGCTATATTCAAGGCTTTAGACAATGGTTTCAAGTTAAAATCATTATTAGTTAGTTAGTGGGATGATTCTATACCCTCATTTATAAGGGTATAGATAACAAATGTGAGTTAAAACCACCATTTATAACTATGGAAGTTTTTTTTTTCATTCTTCACTTTAAACCTAGAAGACCTCCCTTTTACCATCTTATTCGCACAAACTCACAAATAGTAGGAGTGCAAACTGATTTTTTTCCCTTTTTATTCCACTATTTTTTCTTCCTCCACCTTCTCACCCAGCTCCATCAGTAGCCTTTATAGTCACCGCCATCAATATTCCTTCTCATCTTCTTATCATCACTATTCTTCCCTTAGAGGTTTGGGTTTTTTGTTTGTCTCTTCTTTATTATATACATGATGTACCTTATCAATTTTTACATGCTTTTATTAATCAAGATGCCATTGTGCTCCCTCATTTTTTGCTATATGATGTGTTTATTATTTATAGAAGTGCATCTTTGATATCATTATTGTTGTTCTTAATGTTTTGTATGAGGAAATTCTTATATTGTTAGCAATAGATATTCTAATCCTATGTATGTTTTATATACATTTGGTTTTGATATCATTATTGTAGTTGTTCTTAAATTATTATTATTTTTTCATCGGATTTAATGGATCGTACATGGATATACTCTAGTAAGTTGACTAGAGAGTATATAAATGTAGTTGATGCCACATATCACTTGCATATAGGTCTCCCATGTATTGATTATCACAATAGTAAGAAGAAAGAGGTTAGTGAAATACGAGATCATCTTATTATATATAGATTTGCTATTAGTTACACTAATTTGATATGGCATAGAGAGTTCATTGGTGTCTAGACTAGTTGTGTTGAAGGTGATGATTTTGAATATGACGACTTAGCTAACATGGAAGACTTCACAAAGAATGTAGGAAAACATGCCAGATATTCTCCTAAAAAGTTTGAAAATTCGGTCACCACTTTTATAAATGTCCTTGTACAAATGTTATATTAAATTTACAAAACTACCAGCCATGTTATGATTGTACAACCTCAAGACGACTAATAGATGGAGCACTAAAAGCTTCATTTTTCTTATGAAAGTATCAAAAGAGATACTTCTAGAGAATGATGTACTTACTCTTAAGACATATAAATTAAAGAAGATTTTTAAATCTATTTTCTTGAGTTATGATAAGAAATCTTCCTTGTTCTAATGGATACATTTTTTATCGTAATGAATATGCACCATTGGATACATACTCTCAATGTCAAATGCCATAATTCAAGAAGAATAAGGTTCCTAACAAGGTATTATTGGACTTTTCAATCATAATAAGATTCTGGCATATGTTTATCAATGGAAAAAAAATACGAAGAATCTTATACGACATATGAAAGAGAAGAATTTTGATGAAAAGATTGAACTTCTAATTGATTCTCCTCTATTGAAGATGATTGATAGAAAATTCCATAAGATCAACATGAAAATAATAATTTATGTCTTGCACTTTGCTTTGATGGATTGAACCCTTTCAATAAGAACACTAACTATAGTTTATGGTGGTTATCTTGGTGATAGATAATATCTCACCATCATTATGCATGAAGTAGAAATTAATGGTGTTATCTTTGCATATATTAGGTCTAAATCAGCCCTCTAATGATATTGATTATTATATATTTTCCCTTATTGAATATTTTAAGTACAAGTGAGATCATAGAGTGGAAGTGTTTAATTCACATGCTCAAGAGTCATTTAACTTGAGAGCCATGTTATTTTGTATAATAAATTATTTTTGACATATGATAATATTTCTAGTTATAATATGTAAAAACACTTTGCATGGCCTATTTGTGAAGATAACACAATTTTTTTTTCCAATTATTGATGATTAAAAAGGCCGCCTCGTTTGGACATCATAAGTTCTTTCCTACAAATAATTTAGATAAAGAAAAGTTTTTAATGGTAATGTTGAAGAATTAAAAGCTATAAATTTTCTGACTTGACTTCATATATTTGAAAAAGTAAGGGTATTAAATGTGCCTTTTGAAAAAAGAAACAAGAAGTTAGTTCATAAAACATAAAAAATATTAATCTTATATATTAAAAACTTTTATATGTGTGACACTCTCTTGATATGATGCACATTGAGAAGAATAAATCATGTAGTATAATTGGTACACTTCTAAATGTGCTAAAGAATACTTATGATGACATTAATTTTAGGTTGGGCTTTATTGATATGGGTATAAGAACAAAATTACGTTAGTAGAAAGTGGAGAATAAAACCTTTTTTTTCCCTCCTATATGCCATATTTCTTTTTAAAAAGAAAATATTTCTTTGCATTTACTCAAGCATATTCATCAAATATAAAGAGTCTTATTTCAATAAAAAGATTTTAAGTTAATAGGTAGGAAAGCACACAATCATCATATTCTCATTTAAGATTTATTGTCGATGGTTATTTGCTCTATTTTTCCCAATTGTATTTGTAGTGTTATCAATCAATTTTATTTCTTTCTATAGGAAATTAATGCTAATGTTTTTAACCCTCAAAGCTTGGACACAATTTAGGAAGAGATTGTGATTATATTATGTCAATTCGAGATGTACTTTCCTCCATATTTTTTATGATCCTAATGCATTTAACCATGCACTTAGTCAGGGTGGTTAGTTTATATACATTAAATGTATTAAGTTTATGAAATTCTTAAAAGGCTATGTGATTAAAAAAATAGACTAGAAAGATGCATTGTTGAGGCTTATTTAATGGAGATAATAATTGGATCTTGTTGTGAGTTCTTGCTAGATGCTAATATTTTAGGCCTTTGTCAACCACAACATTCAAATATATCTAAGGGAAACGGGGTAAATGATTTTAGGTGCTAAATGATGGTCCATATTCTTGTTAGCAAAAAACTGAGATGATAACATAGAAGGTGAGAACGTGTTAAGTATAGACCTATATTCCTTGTCTAATATCAATAATGCCATTGATGACATTTATATGTGGGATGATCACTAAGAAGTGTTTTATGTACTTAAATTAGACTTTGTGCATAAGGAAGGTAGGCGTTGCAAAGTAAAATGAGACAGATAAATAATTTAGGTAAATATAACATAAAACATTTTAATTTTGTGAATTTTAGGAAGCATCCTTTATCGAAATCTTATATTAAATTTTTGATTGATTTATATTTATGATCAATGTCTTGTTAAAATATATACCTCACTATTACTGTGATGTTTTAATGCAAGTATAGCATTTGATGGTGATGATGAAGATGTCAAGCCTATGAGTCTACGAGAAAAGTCTTTGTTATCTTTCTTGACATCTTCAATTCACATGGTAGAAATATTACTAAGCCTATAAGAACTTGAGATACCGAGTAGATAACGTTGACAATTCATTTGTGATCAATATCTTATTATAAAATGTGTGTCTATTTCTATCTTGTTTGAAAATTTTTTTGTTTGCTTTATTTTTATTGTTCATATAATTAGTTAATGTAAATAACTTTAATATAAATTGATTGATGTTATAAGTGGTTAGTTAACATGTATGCATATGTTATACTAAAACTTATGAGGTGATCAATTGATGTAAATATATAGGGTACAATTTAAATTTTGAGATGGGATACATAATATTGATGTTTGTATATCAATTGGAAATATATGTAGGTTTTTGTGTATAGGAAATTGTGAGTGGTGCAAGTAGTAAGTGCAATGTAAATTTTTTTAAAAAAAGCTATAGATGGTGGTTATAACTCATCAGTACTATTTTTTATCTTCGTGGGAATAAACTAGAAGGTTTTAGATGGTAGTTTTAAATTACAACTACTGTCTATCATTCAACATAGACAGTTGTTATAGTTGAAAATCACCGTCTATTGTTCAATGTAAAGTAAAGGTGAAATGTCGGACGTTGGTTGTGTTAAAACCTTTGTCTATAGTTTCATATAGGCTATGGTTTTAAATATAAATCACCATCTACTCCCCTTGTATTGTGTCATTTTTGTTTTCTATTTTATTATAGACCGTTGTATTTTAAACACCATCGTCTACGGTATATACAGTTGTAGCTTATGTGATTGTTGCTTACCAATTTATTTTTTCCATTATCATCTATGCCTCTTTTTATAATGGTGTATTCCATTGAACAATTGTTGGAGGACTTATTTATTACCTCTAGATAAATATAAATAATTTAGCATTTAATGTCTACTATTCCTACGATACTTATACAACACGTTGCAAATGATATCTTTTCTAAGATAAGCTGCCAAGGTACGAGGTATGGAGGCTTGTTATACAAGTTGGATTGTTAGACTTGATATAGAATGGTACGAGGTACGACGATGCATTTTGGTAATAAAAATATTAATTAATAGCCCAAAAAATGTTAGGCTAAAATAACATATATTTTGAAACAAACGTTGTAACTTATTATAAATAGTTTTTCTAAAGAATGTCCTTGGAAATTTGCTAATATTTAAATTTATTACCCAAAATAATATAATTAGTGCACTCTTTGTCAATACACAATTAGTTTACAACATTAAGTATTTGTTTTCTTTCCAATTTTAGTAAATTAAGACATGCCAATGGATATCTTGACTTATAGATCTATATCACTTTATGAAATGTGACATCTATATGTTGACTTAGAAGACAGACGTATATAATTTTTCTATAAGAGATGACATTTGTTAACAAATGGTAATTATAAGATATTATATATGTATAACTTTTTTTTGCCTAAGCATTAATACACACTTATTTAGCTGTCAAATCATTGATTTCGTAAAATATAAGGACATAATCAACTAACTTTTTTATCAAAATTTATATAGTTAAAGTAGACTAAATAATTTATAAATACTTTTTAAAAAACTACGTAGACATGTGTGCACATGTGCCCAAGTATATAAATTATCGATAAGAAATTGACAACCCACAAATTGTCAGTAAAACATAAAAATTATATCAAGATATGATCCCAAGTACATCATTTATCAGAAAAAAAAAAGAGTAACTTTTTAGTATTTATCGATATATTTAAGATAGCAAAAGTCCAATTATTATGCATAAAAACACACTCAATTTTACTTAAATAAGTATTTACCGTTTAAAAAACCAATAAAAAGAAAAGAGGTTTTAACCTTTCCTTAGGTTCAGTAGATTACGTACTTTCCATTTAATTATTACTATTTGGAAACAAAACTACACGATTCTCACATATATGATATATCTATATACATTAATATTTCTTCGGTTACTATTACTACGTACAATTAATTGCAATAAATGTGATCATTTTGTAATCCCTATGTGTAAAAAAATTATTTTATCACTAATTTTTTCGTATAAAAAAATTTCATTTTAGAAAAATTTATAACTTAATTTCTATTTTTGCTCCCACTTATTTTTTTTATTATTTATACATTTCATACTTTGGTAGTTTTTAATGAATGATGTATGTGTAATTTTCAAACTATTTTTTACATTTTTAAAAAGTGCAGAAATAAAGAGTTTTATTTTAAATAATAAATGTGTTGACCCAATTAATGTTTATAATGGCCGGGCACATACTTATTTGTCAAGTCATCCAAGGGTCGACAACCCTACGAAACTAAACTATTTTAGTATTACATATTTACAAAAATGAAGTACATATCTCTACTATGAAAGATGATCATTATAACATATTTATATGTTTTCATATCAAATCATATATGGACCAATGAAAATTATATAAATAAAACTAGTAGTCATATATAAATTAAAGTATACATATATTAAAATAATTTTAGATTACACCTTGAGATTTGAGCATTAAGAGTAAAGGTTTGATACAACATAGAAATATGAGCTGAAAGAATTTTTACAGTCACTAATTTCTACGAAACATATATAAATTATACTAGTATAATAAATTAAGAAAATATAAGTTTTAAGATAGTTTTCTAATTCTGATAAATGTTAATATGAAATTTGGATAATTCAAAAAGGATAATTGAAAATGATTTCTTTAGTCTTGATGCAGATTATAATTATGAAACATGTGTGAATATTACTTGCATACTTATTTATCTTGTATTGGAAATATTGAAGTACACCTGAGTAAATGTAAATAGACAATTATGGAGTGCAGTTAGTTGATAAAAAAGTGTGATCGCAGCGAACTTCAATCATCATTTATATTGTGAGTCAAAATAAGACTATTTTCGTCCCATAAAATGGTAGTAGGGTCCATTTTTACACAGATTAAGAAATAGTATTTAATGCTGTTGGAAAATGAATTATACGCATGTTTTTCCAATTGCGTCCATAATATAAATGCTTTTGTTAGTAACCTAACTATGGTAGATGTCCTATTAAATTGAGGGTATATTAGAAAACTCATACAATAATTTATTATTTGTAATGCAATACGACTATAATCTGGGATAACAAAAAAAAATCTAGGACCATTTTTTGGGAGGTAAGGAGTAAAAAAAAAGGAGAAAATGATAAATATTTTCAAGAAAAACTAAATTTTAGGAAATATTATAGTATCTGTTTATTTTGCACCTTATTATCTATATTATTTATTCAAATAGATTATAGATTGTTTGTTTTATATATTATTTTCAGAACATCATTATATGTATTATCTACCATATTAGTACTGTATAAGTAGCCCCTACTACTTTATTAATCATATGGATGATCTTTATTATAACTATAAATAATAAAAATATCATTAATAATAACTATAAATAATTAATCAATATTAATAATATTATTCTTTGTGATAAATGAATTTTTTATAAGATTATTATTAATCATAATTATGAATATTAATCCTAATTATAATTATAAAGAAATAATTAACAAGAATATTATTTTTTTTATAACAATTAATTAAAGATAATAAAAATATTATTATTCTTAAATGTAATAAAATAATCAATTGAAATATTATTATTGATAATTATGATTAATTAACCAATAAAATTAATCTGTATTATCAAGATGAATTAATACATATTAAAAATAACATAAATAATAATTATATTTAATATACCAATGTAAAAAAATATATCAATTATAATCTTAAATAGAAAATTAATAAAGATAGTATTTATTATAACTATACATTAATAAATATAAATGTATTATCAATCATAATTTTTAATAATTTATTAATATACATAATGATGATTTTAATAATATATAAATTGTTTATAATATCAATATTAATCATATAATGTTAATTATAATTATAAAGAATAATTAACAAGAATGATATATTTCAAATTTATTAATTTTAATTAATAAAATATTATTAGTATTAATTATAATTAAATAATAAGAAATTATATTGATTATAATTATAAATCTATATAATATATAATAATGCAATCATAACATTAGATAGATTTCTTGCCTAAACTATCATCTGCTAATGTATGAGTCTACGGTTATTTTTTCACTTATATCAATATAGTAAAATAATTTATAAACCATAAGCTATATTATGTGCATATTAATTATGGAAAATATTTACAATTCAATTAACATAGAAGCTATTGAAACAGTAATATTACAACTCATTAAATAGCTAAACAATGTGATAATTTGATAGATATTTTTGCTATATGGAACTTCTATTTTTTTTAAATAATAATAATAATAATAAAATTTAAGACTATACATTCAATTCTCATTAATGATAACAAAGCAAAATGTCGTCCCCATATATAAAAGGGATGAACTCTTAAACTCTCTATCTTTCCAACTTCCCCCCTTATTTTTTGTACCAATTACACTTGTTCTTTCTAATGCAAACTAGTTAGTAGTCAAAGTCCAAACCTCAATTCAATGTGTTTGTTTCTATCTTTCTATCTACTTCTTCTGTTTCTATTTTTTTTTAGCAATTTACACACTATTTTAGGAGTTAATAAATATAATCTTAATAACATAATTATAACCTTCATTGAAAAAATAGTATGACAATTAATGCATAGAAAAAGAAAGAGAAAAAGTAGGGGTAAAAACATGACAATTAATGCCAAATAATATTAACTTTTCTAAAAACAACTTTCATTTTGAAATAAAAAATTTGAGCTAAAATTTACTTTTATAAATTGAAGGAGTATCTCTTATTATAGTAAATATTAACTAAGCTTTTAAATTCTTTGACAAGTATTTTGAATAATTAGATATAAACATAGTTATTAATTAATTATCTTTAATGTATTTGTAATTATTATTTAAATATAATTCATTTTTTTATGATACTCTATTTAATTAATATTTGTTATCAAAAAAATAATAATGAGCAACTAAATATTACTCTCTCCATAAAAAAATATATTCTATCACTAAATTTTTGTATAAAAAATATTATTATTTTTTAAAAAGTCAAAACCTACTTTTTATTTTTACCCTCACTTTTTTACTATTATCTATGTATTAAATATTTTATTATTTTTTTAATCAAGGGTGTAAGTGTAATGATGAGACTACGTTTCTTAGTTGCTTAAAAAATGTCTGGATTGATATAAATACTTATTTCTTTATATGGATGGTTTACATATTTGTTCGGAATAATTACATATAATTAAACATGTTGGTTGAAACGTATAATATTTAGTATGATACATGTAATAATAATACTAATCTATAAATAAATTTCTTAAATTATCATTAGCATTATTTATTATTATTATTATTATATGCATTTTTGTATTTAATTTAATTTACAAAAATTAAGAAAAAGTGAAATCCGTGTATTGCATGAATACAACACTAGTAACGAAGTAATAATGATACTATTAATTAAAATAATAAATTAAAAATTATTAAAAATAATGCTAATACTAATTATAAATTATTAATCAAGATAGATAATATTAATGTTAATAATATTAATATTAAACATAATTAAAAATAATAATGCTACTTATAATTATAAAGAAATAATTAATAAGATTATTATTACTTATAATTATTTATTAGAATTAATAAAAAATTATAATTATTCTATTAATTATAATGAAAAATTAATAATTATTAAAAATATTAATAGCCATATTCATAAATATCACATGTTTAAAATAATCAATATACATTAATTTATTTTATATCTAATGAATTATTAAATATTATTATTACTTTAGTCATAAATAAGATGTGTATTTTACATAAACATCATTATTACTTCAGATACATTATTCTTTCAAATCATATTAGATTTCATATGAAGAGATAAATAGACACTTATTATATGATGTAAGAGTATCTCCATCTCATTCTTCTACTGTTAGAGGTCAAGAGTTCGCATACTTAGAGATAGTACCAATTGTTCTTGAAAATAAATATCTACATGATAACTATAAAAATGCTAATGCTTTATTAAGTGATTCTTGCAGATATTATATATATTTGCAAGAAGAATAATTCATCTAAGATATTGAGTGCATTAGACAATGCCAATACAAGGGTTACAAAGGTACATAGAAGATAAATTAAAACTACAAAATATGAAGCTTGATTACATGAGTATTCCATGTATTACATGATTAGGGTTTTTTTAGCTTTGATATTTTATGTATACTTTGTAATGTCTTGTAACTGTAGATCATTATATATATAAGATAGGTGTGTAGTGCATTAGTTTAGTTCTTTATTTTAACTAAGTGACCAGTTAGGTTGGGCGTGGTTGATAAAGAGGAAGTAAGGCCTTGTATGTCTATATATATACATGTAATGTCGACTTGAACCTCATTAATGAATCAAGTGAAATACAATTCAAAATTTTTTGAATTATTTTCTCATCTTCAAGTGAGTTTATCTTTAGAGTTTATGTTTGTTCTCTACGAAAAACATAGTGATTTATCTTTAGAAGTGAGTGGATTTTTTGGAGATTCAACCACATGCTGTAACATTATCGACTACAACGCCACATTCAACCATCTTTTCTACTCCAAGGAGCAAATAAAAATATCCTGCATTGTGAAAGCATAATTCTCTATTATTTTTCCACATGAATTTTAGAATCAGAGCAAGGTTTTGGATTGATAACCCCTACAGGAGAACCCATCTTCAAAATTGATATGAGAAAACACACCACTACCGACCTTAGGTTGAGTTTCTTGATCATTCTTGTTATAATTCTTTGAAGCTTGATTATCTTTCTTAGAATCTTGCATGTAAGGCCATGGTATGAAGTGAGCGTGTGTAGAGATAGGTAATATGATATATAAATCTTAGAATAAGTCTTTAGAGATAGGTAATATGATATATAAATCTTAGAATAAGTCTTGAATGTTTGTATGCAAAAAAGAATGAAAAAGATAAGTAGATATATGTTAGGTTTTTGAATGATCTAGGAAGACAATCATGCACGTGTATTGCTTATGTTGTGTTTGTCTTGATGAGACTTGTTATGCATGAGATCCCACGTCGCTATAACTAATTATGCATATAAAATACTCACCTTTGGGAACTTGTTTAGAAACATGAGAATTGATTATGCATTAATCCTAATTGTAATTTGATCGTGAGATTTGAGTCGAATGTTTGTCTTTTACTTATCGAACCTTAAGGTATGAGTAGTCCATAATTTGGACAATTTAGTTTGTAAGCTATCTTCAAATGATGCATGTAGATTTTTCCGTTCACCTTATCTATTACACAAAGGGATATAGAATACGTGCATAATTGTTGAAGTGCATTAAATGATTTAGAAATTGTTTTGTTGAATTCTATATCAAGAACTTAACAAGAAAATTGTAAGGTGTAATAATTCATTTTTGAGTGTGGTATATTTAATTGTTGGTCATATTTTTGATCCATTAGAGTCAACTTTTAATAAAGAACCAACCAAAGACCAAGAAGGAACATTATTTGATTCATGTTTCTAATTAAAATCCTAGGAATTACTAACTATTGTGTTGAGTGTGCTAGCAATTCGATTATAATGGAAGGGGAGTTGAGCTTTCAAACCATTTTTTAGGCAATTCATAATCTCTCAACTAACCTAGATGTAACCAATTCTCAACTTAAACAACTACCTTCAACATAAACCTAATTACAAAGGATGAAGTCTCAATTTATTGAGCAAGATTCAATCTAAAATTTATAGGAGAAAAGGGAGTTCTATAGAGATGAATGGGAAATGCAGCAAATTCATCCAATCTAGCAAGAGGGAGATATCTGAACTCACATGTAGACCATGAAGAAAATTCACAAGAAAGTGGAAGAAATTGAAGATTCTATGACCGTCAACTGAAGCATCATCAAAGAGAAGATAAAGCTATAAAACTTATTCTTCCCGATTTTGATGATGAACTTGATGTTGATTCATTTCTTGAGTGATTACAAGAGGTAGAGGCTATATTTGAACTCAAGGATTATCATGATGAGCAAAATTTTAAGCTAGATACTCTTAAGTTTAAGAAGTTTTATAGGATATGGTATGATAACTTACAAAGAACTAAAGAAATATAAGGTAAGTATAAAATCAATTCTTAGGATAAGCTTAAGAAACATCAGAGAAAGAAATTTATACCTAAAGAGTATGAACAAGATAATTACATAAGATTGAATATTCTTGGACAAGGGCTTCTAAATATTGAAGAATATGTTAGAGAGTTTGAGTGATTAGCACATATATGTGACATCCATGAGAAAAAAAAATGTGTGCTAGATTTCTAGGTGGCCTTAACATGATAATGTGATATAAAGTTGAAACTTGTTTATATGATTCTATTAATCTGTCTTTTAGATTTGAAAGGCAAATCAAGTCCACTAAGCCTCATGCCAAATAAAGTAATTCTTCCACAAAATACTACTCGAATGCACAAGCTACAAAGTATGGGATAGGTACCTTAAGTTTTACAAATGTTGATAAAAAGCAAGGACTTACACGAGAGGATAATGGAAAGGCCAATGTCAATTAGGTCTTTATAAAGCAATGCTTTAAATGTTAAGGATATGGGCAATTTTCTAGAGAATACCCCAATCAAAGAGTGTTGTCCATATAAGAGATTGAAGTTATGGAGACTTGTAATAAAGAACTTGAGTTTGAGAAAAGTGAAGTAATTTCAAGTGAATTCGAGGATAAGGTTAGTTCTTGTTATATGCTACAAAGAGTACTTCAAATTCATGATGATGAGCAACCCAATCAATGAGATAAAATATTCAAGACTAAAGAAAGAGTAAGAGATAAAGTTTTTCTAGTTATTATTGATAGTGGATCGTGTAAAAATATAGCTAATGAGAGGATGGTGAAGGACCTGGGATTAGATACAAGGACACATCTAAATCCTTATTCTTCTCAATAGATCAACAAGGACAAAGGATTCAAGGTGACCAAAAAAACTGTAATTTCATATCAAATTGGTAATTATCATGATGATGTGCTATGTAATATTTTACCTATGGATGCATGTGGAATCTTATTAGGTAGACCATAGCAATATAATAGATATGCTATTTATAATGGTATTACTAATGAGTATCTCATTAATAAGGATAATAAAAAGCATAAATTTAAACCTTCTAAGTGTGATAATGATAACATCGTCAAGAATAAAAAGATCTTATTTTTACATGAAAAGGATATGATAGAATGTATTGAGGGAGACAATAGTTGTTATGCATTGATTATCAAATAATCCCTATAAGGGTAGAAAAATAAAATTAATCCTTAATTAAATGAGCTTATTAATGAATATAATGATGTATTTTCAAATAACTTACTACCTGGATTACCACCTAAAAGAGGAATAGAACATGTTATAAACTAAATTTATAGTGTGTCTTTACCTAATCGATCTACCTATAAATATAATCTAGAAGAGGATAAGAAATTATAGAAGCAAGTACAATAGGTTATAGGAAAAGGATTTGTGAGAGAGAGCATGAGTCCATGTTGTATATCTTTATTACTTATTAAAAAAAATATGGTGTGTGGCGCATGTGCGTTGGTTCTAAAGTTGTAAAAATATAACTATCAAATATCAATTTCCTATGCTTATATTAGATGACATGTTATATGAATTGTGTGTAGCACAAGTATTCTCAAAAGTTAATCTAAGCAATGTATATCATCAAATGAGAATAGGAGAAGGGTATGAATGAAAAAAGCTTTTAAAATGAAATATGGCTTTTATAAATGGAATATGACATCTTTTAGTTTGTGTAACGCACCTAAGTTTTTTTATGAGACTAGTGAATGAAGTTCTTCATTCTTTTCTTGTAAACTTTATTGTGGTATACTTAAATGATATACTTGTGTATAGTAAAAATGAGTATGATCATTTTATTCATTTAAGGAGATTATTTGATAAACTAAGGGATAGCAAATTTTTTAAAATGTGACTTTATGCTTCTGAGTATTATTTTCCTTAGTTATATTGTGAGCATTGAAGGTATGAAAGTGGATCCCATAAAGATTATAGCTATTCAAGATTGACCTATATCCAAAGATATTCATGATGTAAGAGTTTCCATGGGCTATCAAGTCCTTATAGAAGATTAATTAAGGACTTATCAACTATTTCCACACCAATGACACATCTCATGAAAAAAGGCAAATTCAAATAGGAAGATGATGCAACTACATCCTTTGAGGCTTTAAAAGACAATTTATTAATGCACCAATATTATCCTTACCTAACTTTGATAAATTGTTTGAAGTTACATGTGATGTTAGTGGAGTAGTGATAGGAGGTGCACTCTCACAAAAAAAAAGGGTCATTGCATTCTTTAGTGAAAAATTAAATTGGGCCAAATTAAATGACTCCATGTATGATAAAGGATTCTATGTCATCATAAGAAGTTTAGAAACATGGAGCTAATATTTAAGTCCTAAACCATTTGTTTTGTATTCAGATCATGAAAGTTTTAAAAAAAATTGCCTGGAAAAAGAAAATTAGTCTTAGGCATGCAAAATGGATTAGCTTCTTACGATCCTTCGTGTTTTATATCAAACATTTAGATGGGCAAAAAAATGTGGTAGGAAATGAATTATCGAGAAGGCTTTGTTACTTGTTATGTTAGATGCTATGTTATTAGATTTTGAAATGCTGAAAGAATTATATGTAAAAGATAAAGATTTCTTTGAGATTTATGATGCATGTAAAAAGAATCATAGTCATAGTAATTATGTGCTTCAAGATGACTTTATTTTCAAACTTAATACATTGTGTATACCTCGTTCTAGTGTACGTGATTTACTTGTTAAAAAAGTACATAAGAGGGTATAGCTGATCAATTTGGTGTTCATAAAACTATAGAATTATTACAAGAGCATTTCTATTGGCTATGAACAATAAAATTTGTACAAGATTTTATTGGGAGATGTCAGACTTGTCCAAATAGTAAGAGTTTCTTCTATAAAGGTTTGTATACTCCTTCACCAGTTCCTAGTCAACCATGGAAGGGGGTTAGTATGAACTTTATCCTAGGGTTACTAAGGACACAAAGGGGAAGTGATTCTATTATGGTAGTAGTTAATAGATTTCTAAAATGATATAATTTATTCCTTGTAATAAAACTGATGATGGAACTCATGTGGTAGATTTATATTTCAAAGAAGTATTAAGGTTGCATGGTATTCCCAAAAGTATTGTGTCGGATAGAAATATAAAAAATTTGAGCTACTTTTGGAAGACACTTTAGCATATGTTAGGTACTAAGTTGTTATTTAGTACATCCCATCATCTTTAAATGGATGGTCAAACTAAAGTGACAAATAAGACCTTTGAAACTTTACTACAAGGATTAGTTAACAAGAGCACAAAATATTGAGGTATAAAACTTACTCATGCTGAATTTGTATATAATAGGAGTCCTTCTAGTTCAACTCATTCGAGTCCATTTAAAGTTGTCTATGGAATTAATCCTTATTTCCCTATTGATATATTGTCATTAAAGAAAGGTGATATCAAGAACTATGATGCTAAAGAAAGAGTTGATTTTTTTTTAAGAAACTTCATAAGCAAGTTAAAATCAATATTAAGAAATCTAATGCTAAATACCAAATTAAAACAAACAAAAATCGAATTCAACAAGTGTTTTCACCAGGAGATTTGGTTTAGTTACTAAAAAAAAGATTTATAAACTTAAGAAAAAATAAACTTATGCCAAGAGTTGATGGACCATTTAAAATTTTAAGAAAATTTGGAAATAACGCTTAGGAATTGGAATTACCTGAATCCTATGGAGGAGTTTCAAGGACTTTCAACATTGGTGATTTATCTCCTTATTATAGTAATGCTAATTTAAGTAAAAAAAAATATCCCTATTACAAGGAGATAATGATATAGGAGCATCTCTATCTCTTTCTTCTACTGTTTAAGTTCAAGAGTTAACATATTTGAAAATATTACTAATTGTTCTTGAAAATGAACATCTTTATGATAACTCTAACAATGCTAATGTTTTATTAATTGATTCTTCTAGGTATTATATATGTTTGTAAGAAGATAAATTTGGTGAAAGATATCTAGCATGTAAGATAATGATAATATAAAGGTTACAAAGTTGAATGGAACAAAGTTAATAGTAGTGCTCTTGTGATATTAAATTAATGCAAATATTTTAAGAATTAAGAACCTTTGAAATTTGGTCCATAAAAAAATTAAAATATCATAATATATAGTCCCTTTTTTGTAAAAAAATTGTTTATGAACTTGTGTAATGTATGAACAGTCCAATAGAGGGAAAAAAGAAAAAAGAAAAAAAAGTTATATGTGTTATTCTCAAAATATAATTAGAGATCCACAAAAGTCCGGCAGCTTTAACCGGATGTGTTAACAGGCAAGTCCGAAGTGTCTTTGTCAGGTAGTATATAATTATATAGTCAATATGTTTAAAATAATTTAATCAAGGAAGATAAGTGACAATACAATAAGAAAAAGAAAAAAAAAATGTACCATTCGTCGATGGCATCTAAAAACCGAAAGAAATCATATCTGTCCTTACTGATAGAGAAATAGAGATGTCGTTCTCTGTAATCTACTCAATGAGATCCACATAATCAAGTAATAAATTAAAATAGTTTATTTCTTTCTATAAAGTTCTATATAGATATCAACGACCTTCATTATTTTTAATGCTTTAAATTGATGATCTCGACGATAACAAAAGGATTAAATAACAGTATTAAATAGATCGAAGAGAATATGTTGATTTTTTTTCTATGATCTATTTTCAAATGATGGTATAGTTAGAAGGTATTCAATAATAATAATAATAATAATAATACCAATAATGATAATAATATCTTGTCTACCGAAGTATTATACAGTCAATTGCAGAGTTTAATTTAATGGTGGAACTGAAACATTATCTATAATATTATTTCATATAATATATTTATGATATCGTTATTTATATTGTCTTTATAATATATATATATATATATATATATACACTCAAACGGAAGACTCGGGTCATCTACCCATTCAACCTCACTACCAAAGACTTCCAATTACCTCCAGACAGCAGGTTTCACAAACTACCCGATTACTACCCCATCAATCCAAATTACCGGAAAACAGACCGCAGGAAATGCCTAAGAAGAACCTCAGAAAATCCATCGTTCACCGTCTCACCAAGATCGGGAAACAAGCTCCCCGCCTCCATATCCCTCCAAGTTTTATATCAGCCGCCATGAGTAAACTAATTGAAAGATGTAAGCATCCTAAGGGTCTCGCTTTCTCCCACCACCGCGACCCCCGTCGTCACCAGCACCCACAGTACGATGATAGCAACGAGCATGATCAAAACGACGACGCAGCTACGCTGGAGGATATCGACCGCTTCTCTTCGAAAATTTCAAGTCCTTATACTGGCAAGACGAAGACGAAGAGGGAGAAAACAAGGAAAAAGAAGATCATTATCAAAGTCCCGGGATTCGATTCGATGAATCCCGTAGGTTACCACCGGATCTATGTGGATCTCATCGGTTCGATATATCTCCGGCTGCCTCACCTAACTGTTTCAACACCATCTGCGTCAGCAGGAACAGTTCCGATCTATGGATAGGATCAACCTCAACCGCGGCCGATACAAAAACCACAGCGAGTAACACAACCCAGGATCCCGAACAAGTTGCCGATGATCATGGGAATGAAACGAACGTTCCCATAGATGATTGCATTGCGGTCCTAACCACAAGCCCAAATCCCTACCACGATTTCGGGAGGTCCATGCAGGAGATAATCGAGTCAAGGATCAGACGTAACCAGAGGGTGGATTGGGATTTCATGGAGGAGCTGTTGTTTTGTCACCTAAGACTCAACGAGAAAAAGCAACATAGGTACATACTAAGTGCCTTTCTTGATTGGATTGTGGCGTTGCGCCAAAACTCGAGCCAAGTTGAGCCGAGCGCGGGTTGTTAAGGGAGGGGTTGGAGATGTGGTAAATAAAGAGAGGAGAATGATCAGGTTTTTGAATTACAATATGTGTATGTACGTAGGTACAACAGTGGGTGTTGCAAGCAAATTAATGTTACAACCGATTACGATCCGAAGTTCAGTAGAGGATCGCGTACAATATATGTTTGCTGCATACATATGATAAAAGAGGTTGATTGGGTCCTGGCGGCTGGGAATAAGGTTTTTGAGATCTTTGGTCCGTTCCAACTCCGCTTATGTTGCTAGTTATTACGTATAATTGGTCAGCTTTATGGTCAACCTCTTTCGCCTAGAAACATGAATAATAAGGGCTTGTTTGGTATTGGGTTAATAGAAGCGGCAAATTTTTTTTTTTTTGTCTTTTATATTAAGTATTTAATAATAATAAATATATTTTTAATGAGATATTTATATTAGATTAAATTAAGATCTAAAATGAATGTTGATTAGAATAAATATATTTAATTTTAAATAAATTATACAACATATATATAAAATATAAAGATAATTTTTCTACCTCTATTACTCTCGTATTAAACAAGCACTAAGATTGTTTTTTTACTAGTATATTATTCGGCTACATAACTAATAGACAGTACTGCTGGGTTGCTGCACTACGGAAACCTACATTTTATCCCGAAACTAGTGTGGACGTCCTGTGTGATATACTGGTATTTTTTAAACCGATGTTAGCATGATAGATAGTCTAAATATTTAAGTAATAAGAAAAAATATAATTTTATACATAAAATAATCGTGACCATGCATGAACTTATAAGGTAGGTATCAAGGACATATTCAATTAGGACCCCGTGTAGTCGCTTAAAGCCATAAGTATATAATTTTTTTTTAAATGTAAATTATATATTACATATAGGAAATGAAATACCAAAAAATACCTCAACTTCAACTTCGTCTTCGACCCTTCAACGCCAAATCTGCATGTGCATCTAGTCTTCTACGTACTCAACTTCGACCGCCGCCTCTGCTAGCATGTTGCAACCCTCGCGCTCGCCTGACTAATCAGTCGCCGCCATCGTCATCAAGTGATGCTACCTTTTACTCGAGTTCGACGCGAGACTGCCAACATCTTCGTATGCTCCTGCACTGCTCGCCTTGCCACCATCCGTCAGCAACAACCGTCGGTCCGTCGATCACTTCCTGCACCGCCACCGACGCCCGGCTTTGCCCAATCTTCATCACCAAAGATTTTTTTAAAATCAATTTAAATAAAACCTAAGTTTTGTTCGTTGAATTATTTTTGTGTTTCTATTTCTAATTTCATTGTGAATTTGTGATATGGTATATTTTTCGTTCTTTTCATGTCAATTGTATAGTAATCTTGAATTAGTATTATGTAAATTAGTTGATTATTGTATATTTTGACTTAGATTATGTTAATTTCAAATTAATATAGTTTTCAGTAGTGGTGTTTCTTGAATCAATTTGGTTATAAGAATTAGCTGACTATTGTATAATTTTAAATTAGTTGAATATTTATCCACTATACTATGTATTGTTGTATTGATAATTGTATACTTTATTTTGTCAAATTGTGTATTGTTCACAGTATTGAGTATTTTGAATTAGCCTTCTATTGTATCCTTTTGTTTACAATTGTTATTATTTTATTATTGTTGTTATTTTATATTTAAATATATATGACACTTGTGTATTATTAAACTATTGTTGTTGTTGTTTACAATTAAGAATACCCAAAATGTAACAATAATTCTAATCATGAATTTGTCGAGACCCTATAAATTTTCTATCCAAACTTTATACTTGGTAGGTATAATAATTCAATTTATCTTTAAGGTGAACATATGTAAATATCACACTATAAGTATTAAAGGGTACCATGAATTTATTATTATTATTATTATAGATAAATAAAATTAAAACATTTGAGAATACCCAAATTATTTTCACTATAATGAATATCACATTTACCTACGCAACTTTTTTTTTTAATCTTCCCATAAAAATGTTCGGGCACAAATACTTTTACCCATATATTTTTACTTTTACTTTCATTGCAATGATTAAAATCCATTATATACAACAACAAAAAAGTTGAATAATTAAGCGTAAATCATACGATAGCTAACACTACCCATTAGGTTCAAAAAGGAATTTATTTTTGACACAAGGATGTGGCAGCTCATACGCATGGAGTTCATATATAGGCTAATCCATGGCTAAGTCAGGCCATTTCGTTTGCCTCACTGTTCTTTTTCTAGAAAGAGTGAGTCACCCAACATGAGCTAATTTCACCATAATGCCTTTTCAGCACCACTACAGAAATATATATATATATATATGTGATAGTTTGTAACTGCCACCTAATATAATATATACAACAGTTCAAAAAATCATTGCATAATTTATTAAATTTGACTAAAAAATTATTAGCGCCGTAATATATATGACAATTTAATGAAATGGCTGGCTTATATTATTAATATATATCAATTATAGACCACACCCGCCATTTATATCCCTAACACAATTCTTCCAAGCAGTTCACTAAAAGGAATACACAACGGTTTTGTCTAATAACTGCTATGTAGACCTCTCAAACAGTTCACTAGAAGAGAATACACGACGGTTGTGTCTAATAACCATCATGCATTTTGAATATACATGGCAGTTATTAGACACAACCACTATATATTCCCTTCCAACTTACTATTTGATTTTGTGTTATAGGTACACACAGCGTTTTTATCTAATAACCATCATGTATTCTCTACTTATTTTTTTCTTTTTTCTTTTTTTTTTTTATGGAGCTCAATGCACCGTACCACACTCTTTCTTGATAAAAAAAAAAAAGAAGCTTACACATGATTTCCAAAATACTTTCATGGGCGTCAAAATTTGCCACATCTAAAACAAGCAATTAAAATTCATAAGGCTCACATCAAAATAAATGATGTTATACTTTTATGATATACCTTGCATATAAAGCCTTACCAAAAAATTCTTTTTCATTCATATTTACACGCTAGGTACAAAAACTTTAAGGAACACATATGATCTCATAAATAACCATAAAAAAAACTTGTAATAAAATATAACCATTCTTTCCGAACTTCATTAATCATGTTGACATCATATTTATGCACCTCAATAGGTTGATAGACCTACAAATGATGGAAAGTGCCATGTTAATATTAATAAATATAGCTAATGATAATTAATATGAACTTAACAAAGTAAAGACATACTTCTCCTTGTGTTGTCCAATGTTTACAAATGATTTTTGTCATGAATAACATGGTGTAACATCTACAACTTACATTATGTTATGTTCATGGACACTAAATACTAAAATATAAGTTAAATTATCTTATCTTGTTGTTATAGATACTAAAAAAATATATAAATTAAATTATCTTATTAGTTTCTCAAATTAAATACTAAAAATTAAATGGCAATAATTCTTAAATGACACAAAACTACTAACATTATTATTTTTTTTAATTATATAGAGTGGTGGTTCTCTTCCTTTTTTGTGGCCCATCATATGTCTTGAAGGATCTAATTGATGTAGTAGTCAATATATTTAAATGTGTGTTTGTGTGTGTGTGTGTGTGTGTGAGAGAGAGAGAGAGAGATTTTAATTTATATCATTGTATAGATAAGTGTTTACCATTCGACCATTGATTTTATATTAGAACAACAATTTCCATCAATCGAATCCAACCAATACGCGGTCCCTGAAAATGGTTGCAATATCAATAGTGTCCAATGCATGTTAAAGGAAAGTGGAGCAAAAAAGAGGGATCATGGAATCATCTTTATTGTGTTGATCATATATGGAACACATTCAATGTTATCATGTTCACTGAATATTGTGTCTGAGCATAAAAATCTACATAGATCGAACACATCCAATTCATCATATAAAAATTTATCTTTCAAGAACCTATGACCCTAAAAGAATAAATTTCATATTTAGTATCAAAATATTGCTACTTGCTAGCAATTAAAATAAATTGAAATGTGAAATGATTTAAATTACCTCATATATGATATTATATGTTGAGAATGTAACATGTCGCTTTGTAATAAGTGTAGGATATCCATTACCCCAATCAAAATACTCACATCATTTGATTTTATTTGATCATCTGCTAGAAGAGGAATCCTAATAGAATTTTTATTCAAGCATAGTGTCATGTCCAAATACAACCTAAATTGAGGTGATAGGTTGGGACATTTGATTATCATTTCCATGCCCAACGATTTTTGGGCTTCCACATACTACATCTCCTTTCTTTCCCTCTTACTAATAGTTTTTTCTATAATACTACTACCCAAAGTAAGAAAGAGTGGACATTATAATTATTAGATAGGATATTACAACCCCAAGTAACATAAATGTATTGTAAAATTAAAAAAATTTGGATTACCTCATCCTTGATAATTACAAGGTCACCTGGCCATCCAATGAATTGCCCTTCTAGTAACATGTTATATTTTTTAAGTATATCAATGCTCTAATACTACACTTTTTAGGTGTTTTATGTAGGTAGTTATTTAGGCGGTAAGTGGCTCAGCTTTATGAATTTTTTGTCAAGGTATATGGCCATTATGTTTAGTATTTCCTATGATAGGATTTTTATTTATTTAATGATCTTCCATAGTTCCTACTTGTATCATTTTCAAAACATCAAAGTTAATCTCATCTATGGTGTAAAAGGATTAGTTTTAAACAGTCTTGCATTTAACATGAGATAAGCAGTTGAAGTTTATCTTATGTTAGATGTAATGTAGTACCGTGTATTTAAATATGTTAGCTTCTACAAACCATTTTTTAACAAAATTTTTAGGTTGTGGAAAAATAAATGTCACACATTATGTATTGAAGAATAGTGTATAGAAACATAAAGTACTATTTGCATAGTTTCCGCAAAGAAACCTTCTAATGAAGTACTTTGGAATAGGACGAGGACCTTTTTACGAGTTTTTGTATGTACAAAATGTTCTTATGGAAAAGTTAGACCCATTGTCACTTATACCATAACTTTTTCCCTTTTTTTTTGCTTTATGTATTAATTGCTTAATTGTGTGATTTAAATATTAGAATTAGTTTTGTTAGTTTTTAAATAGTGTATGAAATACTCAAATAACATTTTTAGATGGATAGAGTATACAAGAATGAAACAACTAGCAGAAATTGATAAGTAATTGGAATTGTTTGTGTTTTTTAAAATTTTTTACTCTAATAAATTTGTTAAAATAGGAACCGACTATTTATGAAGTATAGTTTTCAATCAAAGACTACCATAGTAGCCATACCCTAGTGTTAAGATTAGGAAAGTAGTGAAGGATAGCTTCATCTATGTACATAATAGCACATAATACATATGGTTGGAAGCATAGATGATTATGGGAGAGATTAGATAGAGTGCCAGTATAAATCGTACTACAACTACTAAGTATATACGTTGTATACATCACAATACATTTTGGTATTAATAAAATGATAATTAATTACCAAAAAAATGATTATTCTCTTTGCTTATTAATTGAAGTATATATTTGTAGGTGACTTTTCTCCAAAAAAAATGATTTTATAAAAATTAAAGCCTATTATTATTATTACCATTACATTTTTTATACATTAATTACTATATTATTTATAATAAATAGTATAATTATTTTATTAAAAATAATTTTATTACCTTCTAAATTAATGCAGAAATTATAAAAATGGGGGGAAAAACTTAATTCAAGCCTAAGTGAAAACTAGTTGATCTCGTGATGGAAGAGGTGAATGCTCGAGTCTCTTAACTACAAATTTGAATTTACCATTCAAATAATTAAAAAGGCAAGAACAGTTTTTGACTAGAAAACGGTTTGGCGCGGGCTTAACGGCTCAGATCCCCGGCAGCCCAGAAAACCGAAAGGGAAAACCATTTTTTTCCGCCAGATGGATTATTAGAGTTCAGCGTCAAGCTTCATTCTTCTCGTTTTCGTTTCTTTTTCCTTTGCAAAATCTCCACTCCGGGAGCTGCAACTCAAAGCCGAGGCTCTTAGTTCCTTTCTTCCACCTGAATCGGCGCATTCGACAAACGAAGCTAAAATCGAATCGGTTGATCCAGAATGCTCCGAGTTGTCAATTATGAATGTCGATACGTCTGGAGTCAACTCGGACGTGGACCGCGCAAAGACGCTGGAGTTTGCCGAAGAATTGACGTTTAAAGGTCACAAAGCTAGTAAGGAAAATGACTATGTCGGGGTTGCTGAATAAATCAGCCGTGCTTTAGAAATTAGGTGGGTTCTGTTTGCCGTTCATTGATAGCGTTTATTTGATTTTGTTGGTATTTTGTATAAAATGAACGTGGAATTTGATATTTTTTTTTTTAATCATTGAATGCTTTAGCTGTTGCTGCTTAAAGTTAATCGATTTCCTTTTCAATTAGGTTTCTGCGTTTCTAGTGACTGAGGGGTTAAGGATGGACTCCTAAACCCTAAGTATTAAAGATAAATGATCAAAAAATTTAGTCCGGTCAGAATTCTTGGGCAATTTGGTCATGTTGATCGTTGGCTGGTTCAACCGAAGTTATGGATCCTGGAAAATTATTAGCATGTAGCAAGAAACTGCGTCTGTTCCTTTTGAAAGGATGGTTATTATTTTTATTTTTCATCCGTTTTCAAGGTTATTCTGATGCAGAAGGCTTAATTAGGTTCAGCGAGCACAACAATAGGTGACTCGGGTGAAAGAAAGAATTCCGAATGAAGTGTAAAAACACACCGAGACTTAATTGAGAGATATGGAGAAGAACTTTGAAATTAAATCGTCCATTATATACACCCAAATATGAAATTGAAATTGCTACCAGAATTTCCCTCCAAATAAATATTCCGCAATTCCCTCCAATGTGAAATAACAACTGTCTGTAACTAACTGCTGAATCGATATTGCATTTGAATTTGAAATTCTCCATCCTCCCTGCTGACTATACGGTGCTTCAATTGTTGACTAGGTTGTTGGTTAGCTGCTGATATCACTTACTCTTGCTTCCCCATATCATATTCCAATTTTTAATAATGAAAGCAAAGAGGAGGTATTTATGTGATAGCAATATTTGTTAAATGGTATATATTGGTGATTTTTCTTGCACTCAATCTGGTATTTTTCACGAAATATGGTTTGGAGGTGTTTAATCATCCGTGGCTTCAAAAAAATAAAGAAAAAAGATAATAATAATAATAATAATAATAATAATCTATTGTTGTGATGTGATGAAAGAAACTGTAAAATAGATAATTGGTCTGGTACAGATATTACTTATTTCATTGCAGGTAGGTTGCGCTGTGTCATACACCTCTGCCCTTTATTCAAATAGGATGACAGATGGTAGGCAACATGAAGATGATTTTGAGCACCGAGTATGATGGAAAAAGTTTGAGTGTCCAATCTGTCGGCAAAAGTAATGGGCATTCTCATATTTTGGTGTAGAAGCATTTTGAGTGCTGGCTCAGCAGTGCTTATGTTATTCTGGTGCCTAACATCAAGTCAGCTATATGCTAGTTTGGAGCTAACATTTGATCTCTTACTTTAACTCAAAAGTGTATATGGCTGGAAACTGGTTTTGAAGAAAAAATTTAGTAGTATATAACTGACTCCTAAGTTCAGATTTCTGAGTCCAGAATGCAGCCATGCTTACTAGATAGAATAAGGGGTAACATAAGGGGTAACAAGCCAAACCTTTTATATGTCAACCCATAGCCTTGATATTTTGCTGCACAAAGGAAGTAAACAATGTATTTATATTTTACTTCTCCAGCATGAGCCTTTTTAAGTAAAGTCTCTTTTTACAATTCAATTTTGTACTAATTTCGATGAAAACAAAATACAGAGCGCCTGATTTTCATTATTAACTATATGAAGCATCAAAGCCTATCTATATATGAGTTTACAGCATATCTTTATCAGTATTTAAGGTTTAATGCAACACTTCTAAGTTTTTAAATCTATTACAAATGACATAAACGATGGAAAGACAAGAGTAAGTGTTGGTAAGACGTAAGTTATCATGCTGATCCTTCTGTAGGAAGTGTTTCAAAAGGGAGTAAGCAGCTATGTGTGTAGTATTTTCTAGATCTTTCGCAAGGATTTATAGGGGCATAACTATTCTGTCCATGGATTCTGTTAGTCTTGGACTGTACAAGCACAACATGACCATCATAGGCCTGAAATTACCATTAAGAACCACCTATGCTGCCCGTCTGTCCAACATTGTCATTAATCATGAGTTGAATTATCCTTTTTTGCCAGAAGCAAATTCTAAAAGATTGAAGCTGCTGCCTAATTTCTTCTCTTAGGCTGTCAACAAGACTTTTATTTGGCTTGTTAGTTGTTAGAGGCAAGCCCTAGAGAAGGAGGGAGTAGAATAGAGCGAAAGGAGAGAAAAGTTAGGATGGAAGGCAGGTAAAGGTTGATGGTGAGTCTCATATAGGAGCATTGTTTTTTGTTATAGTTTCACCTGAAATTTAAAACACAGTCACCACAAAGGGAAACTTTGTAGCATTGTTATTTGAAACATTATCTACATATAGAGCAATTGTGATGTCATTTACTTTATCATATTTCTGACATTTAGCTTAAACCTTGGATATTAGATGTGATATCTTTTCTTTTTGACTTGGGAATATGACAGCAAAAGATAATATGGTTGGTTAAATGTGTTGGAGGGCACAATTTGTAGTTTAGCCAACATACAGGTGGCGATTGGTGAATCTGACATGGCACCTTTTTTAAGCTATAAGGGATTGATTACCATGTACCTGAAAAGAAAAAAAATGATTCACGCATATATTGCCTCCCTTCTACTCCTGTTTCAAGTATCCCGGGTACCAAATTGGCAGATTTGTTTTAATTTTTAAGCTTTATTAATAATTGCTTATGATTTTATATCTATTATTATTTTTTTGGGCCTGGTATACCTATATTTATCTATTATGACACCCTTTTTTTGGTACAAATTAAAGGAATGCACATTATGGTGAGCTTGCACCAGACTATATTAATGCATACTATCAATTATGGTTTTGCACTGCTATGCAAATCTCGAGAGGATGCTGATCCAGTGGGCTCTGTCCCCAAGAAGAATGCTGAATCACATCAGGAATCTGAAGAGGATAGTTGTGCTAAAACCAATGTAAACGGTTAATCTTCTTTAGCTTCTGTGTCTAATTATAAGGCTGAGCGAGAGGCAAGTTCAAATCAGCAAGAAGGGGCAACAAATGATGGTAAGCATACTAGGGCACTGCATAATCGCCATATTGGTGCTTCTTGGAGAGTGAGAATTGTTGGAGAGATGATAGCATATTCTCCATGAAGACTGAACTTGCGGCTCTGAGTAAGCTTTCTGGTTCTTCTTGGTTGTTGTAATAGGCAATGTACACTTGGCTGTGGAAAGGGAATTAACATAATCCCTACAAAGTCCAGACATGTTAAAACCTCCGTAGCTTTTGTTGCATTGTCACAGCGGATGGATACCTGATATTGAATAAGTGACTTGGAATATGCAGTTTGGCTCATGGCACATAGTTAGAATTGTTTTATAGAGCCGTGGAAATAACTTTTTTTGAGTTCACTTGTACATATTCAATCTAGTATTGTTTGATATATTGCTTTCTTTGGCTTGTAGTTTTGAGAATTCCTAATGACTAGCACGTTTCTCTATTTTGAGAAAAGTAGGTTTTGTTGGGGAAGAGGATGGAGACGAATATGAGGAAAGGGATGTTGAGGATGCAGGTGAAGTAGAAGAGAATGAGTTTGACCTAGACTTGGCATGGAAAATGTTTTATCTTTCTCGCGCAGTTGGAGAAAAGCATGCATGTGATTCAATGGAAATGGTTGACACATTGTCAGCTCTCGGAGAAGTTGCCTTGGAAAGAGGTTTCTGTTTTTACATTTTTTTTTCTTTTTCTTAAGGAAAGTCTTGTTCTTAGTGTTTTGAGTTGTGTTGCTCATTTTCTGAACTTTGTTTTTGGGTGCTTCACTCAGAAGATTTTGAAACCTCTCTTGGTGACTATTTAAAAGCACTTAATCTTTTGGAGCAACTAGTTGAGCCTTGCAGTCATCGTATTGCTGCATTGTATCCTTGAGTTCTTTATGATATTAAGATACTAGTATATCATCAGAAGTAGCATATGTATTGACATTCACAGTTCATCCATCGTACATCTGTATATTAACATTTGCACTATTTTGTATATTTCTAACTCCTTTTTGCTCATCAAGTACAACCTTGACGTGAGATTACAGAAATTCAAGATTTGCTTGTGTTTGGAGATTGGCTCTAAGCCTCAGGAAGCAATAACATATTGTGAGAGAGCAATATATATCTTCAAGTCTATGGTACAACGATTGACTGATGAAGTAAAGAATGTATTTGGAGCCCAATTAACATCGTCAATGGCTGCTTCTGAAGTAATTGGGAACATAAAACAATCCTCTGACATTTGACAGACCGGTGATTCTAATAGTAAAAACGCAGAGATTAAATCTATCACTATCCTCTTTGGGGACATGGAGACGGCGACAAGTGCAAATCAACCAACTTATTCATTAAATCTTGTGTACAAATATATTAAAAAGTAACTTTATTTTATTACTAGCTGAAATATCTGCTACACCTAGCCTCAAATCCTAAATCCGTACTTTCTGATCTCCCAGAGGCGATAGTTGTTAAGGCAAGGGGTAACAAGAAAATTGCACCTCCTACTAGTGGAGCGAGTTCTTCATGGATCGGTAGTTTTAATGGTGATGGCGAGGGTTTTGAATCTCCAACTGGTTCCACTGGTCACAGGAACGTAACTCCTACTGTCACATATCTTGGCACTATAGGTAAGGGTGTGAAGCGTGTTGGAACCACGTCAGGAATTGTAGAGTATGACTTTGCAAAGAAACCTCACCTAGAATCTGCACCAGATCAAGGTGGTAGTGATAATTCTTGAAGTTAGTTTGGAATTTCATGTTGATAGTCATAATTATAGATGATGAGATGTCATATGGATGAACGAGAAAGTGCTTAATTGGTTATTCAGTGCTTATGTGACATGTCATGTTAAATTCAGTAGAAATTGGTAGGTTGTTTGTAGAGTCTCGTATTGAACTTATTACACTGTCAAATTTGGATTTCATTGTGATGCTGATTTAGCCTCCTATGCGGAGCTTTACCTTTTATACTTCTAACTCCTCTCTATAGCCTAAAAACTACTGGACTCTTCGGTGGCTTTAGGATTACAACACCTATCTATGTTTTCGCTTGAGGATATTTGATGACTCTTCTCAGATGTCTCTACATATTAGAACCCTCATTTTTGTGCTAAGAAAAATATTTTTTGACAAATTAGGAATTGACTCTTCAGTTTGTTTCCCTATCTTATTTGCTTGCCCAATTCATCTTCTTTTCCTCCTCTAATATGCTTAATCAAGTCTTCTTTTTGAGTTGTGAAATGTTTATTTGGCTAAACAACAAAAGATTACACTCCTAATAATAATAATAAATAGTCCAATGTTTTGTGTCTTTTTCCTCTTATTTTTTTTATATTTTATGTACTCACTAAATTAAGGAAGTGAAAAGGATGTCATGGCCTCACTCTTTCTATAGAGTATTATGCAATACATGATTTAGTCATGACTTCTTTGTGAGGCTAACTCAAGTTAACCTATTCCACATAAGGAAAAACTAAGAGATTTAGAGTAATAGAAAACAGAGAGAGAGAGAGAGAGAGAGAGAGAGAGAGAGAGAGAGAGAGCACAAGAGAGAGAGAGAGAGAGAGAGTTTTTGAATGGATTGGAGAAATGAGGTGTTTCCCTTTTATATTTTATGTCTCCACTCTACCTCATCAAATAGAACAATCTAGACACTTTTTTGGTGATATTTGAGTTTAGAATGTTCCACCACATTCTCTTACATTTTTCATTAAACAAGAACATTCCCCTTTCTTCCTTTTTATTCTACAATATTATATGATATTTATATTATTCTATACTTTTCTAGGGCTCTCTAATACCTTCTAGGACCCATTAAAAATTTGAGAGTATAGTAAACCTTCTAGTACCCATAGCTGTCCATATTGGTGTCTTAGAGCATCGCCAACAAGAGCTTAATATTTGGGCTCAATATACTTTTCAAAATTGAAACATACTTTTAAATTTTTTTCCCCTCTACAAAAAGGGTTCAACTAGAACTATAAATGAGCCAAGTCAAGTTGAGCCAGGGTAGGCTTGGCCTTGGCTCATTAAATAAACGAACTTAAAAATAAGGTTTGAGCTCGGTTCGTTTATAAATGAGCTAAGCCAACTCACGAGTTTTTGCATTACAAACGAGTTGATTATGTTTGTTTATAACCCTAGGCTCAACAATATTATAACAAAATATATCATCTCATTCAATATATATTTTTACCTGATTAATTATATTATTTATTAAATACAAATTTTTGCTATTAATATTTTTTATATTTTAATAAAATAAAAAAATGATAATGTTATTGGTTTTTAATAATTTTACACATATTAACATATATTTTTTCATTTTGATTAAGTATGATATTAACTATTTTCTTAATAATGTTCTTAAAATATTACCATTTAATATTTAAAGTAAGGAATTGATATCTTTTTTTTTGTTTTAATTAGTTAAAATTTGGCCTAAATGGGGCCACCCACTCCCTCCACTTTTCCTTGCATGAGTCTGCTTCCATTTTTTTCATTGCTATTTTTAAAGTCCGATTAACCTTTGTTGTGGCCATTTGAGTTGGCCAATCAGCTCAAAAAAAGGGCATTCAACAGCTTTGTTCCAACTTAGCTTGAACTAATAAAACAACCAATCAGTCGATAGTGAACTGATATCTCAACTTTGACATTAATGCGTTCTATATGTCTATCCACTAAAATAAACATGAACCACAACGCAGTCTTTGGAATTATCTTGGTTAATTCTTCCAAACTTGCCGCAAGGAGCAAATGACTCCAGATAGAGCCTTGTTGCGAGACAATGTCGACAGTGAACTGAAGCGTTTAGTATCTTCACTTACTATTTACACATGAATTGTAAATCCTTCATACATATCTTGGATGATGTGCCTGTAGGGACATCATCACTGGCCTCCAAGCTCCACACAAAACCTGTCTGGTACTCATTATAACCCTAGTTGTGGGTAGGGCTAGCCTTATAGTCTTTGAGGCCCTAGGCAAAAATATGAATGGTGTCCTATTATATATTAATCATATTTCTAAATAAAAATATGAATTTGTTTTATATTTAAAAAAACATAAATATGTTAAAACATTAATTTGATTAAGTCCATGCATATGTTTGTGTAAAAAATTTAAAAACATTGGGATAGAGTTTCGTACCCCTATCTTCGTGACAATAAAATATGGTTATTACCACCGCACCAATGAAAATAATATTTTCATTAGTCTCTTCATTTTTATATATACTAACAACACTTTAGGGGCCCTAAAATTTTAGATGCCCAAGACCCAAGACTAGTTCACTTAAAGGTTTGGTTGGGCCTAGTTGTGGGAGACAAAGATAAGATTTGTACCTAGAGTTGTAAATAAATAAATCCAGCTTTGTGAGCTTTTTAGGCTCACCTCATTAAAGATTTGACTTAACTCATTCATTTAGTTAAATGAGTCGACCTTTATTTTTAAGCTCGTTGAATAAACGAGTCGAACATGAGTATGAAAAGTTGGGCTCGAGGTTGTTTATAGTGTAAAATCTTACGGACTCGACTTATTTACCACAAAATCTCACAAATTGGCATGGTACAACTCATGAATAACCTTATTTGTAGCCATATAACAATAAAAATTTTGGAAAGATAAATTATTATAGGGGCGTGAGGTATTAGGGCAATGGGAAGGTGATAAATGACCTTCTACTATATGCTGCTTTCACTAGGATTTTGGAATGAAATATAATACTTTTAGACAAATATTCATTCCGGACGCTTTTGCATAGCACAATTTGTATTTTTTTTTCTTTTATAAATTTATTTTTCTCTTCCACCATCCTTGTATCCAATTTCCTTTAAGATAGTATATAATTATTGAGAGGAAAGAAAAATTTATCGATAAGATATTATTGCTAATAGAACACAAATGATAACGTAATAATTCTTTTGTAAAAATAAAATCAACCAAACAACTATTGAAGCTCCTCCACAAGGGAAGTGTCTTGAGAATAAATGCAAAAAAAAAAATACTAGAGTCTTTCTGATGGTTGACCAAGAGCATCAGCTACTGATAAGCATGAATTATGTCAATCATATGGACTTTAACATGAAGATTTAATGTGATTGTATCATGATTTTTTTTCATAATTTAGTCCACTTGTTCTTTTTTAATTCTCTTTATCATATTTTGTAGGTATTTCAAGAATATGGGATCAAAAGGAGCTAAAACGCAATAGCTGAAACAAAATAGAAGAAAACGCAAGTGCTCAAAGTGCAAAAAGGAATAAATACTTCAAAATAAAGACATTATTCGTTACGAATTTGGAAACATATTGAATACGAAAGTTGTATATATTTTTGTTAGCTTTCCAACGCATCAAAAATCAGATCAATCCAAAGTGAAACGTAGAAGTTATGGCTAGAATACGAAACATGCGCAAAGCTGAAGAATTGAAACGGCCGTGTTGATGGATAGTTACGTCTATATAAACATATTTTTCATGCATTATGAAGGGGAAAAACGGATGGAATCAAAAGAAGACGGGTTTGAGAACACTAAAGAGAGATCTAGGGTTTCGTATTTGGCATCGCCCAATCCAATCCCACCTCCAATTCATCCACAATCTTCCATCTTTTGATCTCAATTTCTTGTTCCCAGTCAGACAGATTGAACAGTGAATTTCTCATCTTGAATAAAGAGGCTATTGTATTGTTTTTCTTTGGATTTTATTCATTGTTTTCAATTGATGCAATTCTCTATGTTTAAGATGTTGAGCTTAATGAAAGCCATGCTTGGCTAATTGATCTATGTTGAGGTGAAGGGAAATCCCCTGATCCAGATGTGTTGAGAATCTAAACCCTGCCCAATCTAATTAATTGTCATATGTGTTGTGCTAATAATTTAATTGGAATAATAGAGAAAATTGATCACTTTTCTATTATTATTTAGAGAAACCCGACAAGATTCGAGAGATGAGTCGAAGTGGGCTCCATTAGCATGACTAGAAATCAAACCACAAAGTCGAGAGACGTTGGTTGTCTTCTACAACTAAAAAGAAGGGAATATGATACATAATAATGCGTTGCCTATTTTTGCATTCATACTAGAGATAGATGAGTCTTAATAGACAATAGGGTGTAGTGGCTTGAGAGAGCATTACAATACATACTTTGGTTGGCATTCATGACAAATTATTTTAATTTGGGATTTGGGGTAAATATTCTATCACATTGGGGTTGAGGGGATTGACCGAAACCTTAGCATTTTCTCTAACTGAATTTCACTTGTTCTTATAGTATAATTGGATTTAGTTTGCATATTTTATTTTTATTTAGAGTTAGACATTATCTGCCCCAATCGTTAGTCTAGACATAGAAGATCTTTTCACTATCTCATTGCTCACTTCCTAGTCTCTGTGGGATCGACCTTGCATGCTACTTCAACACCGTGCACTTGCGGTATTAAGTCATCAAGTTTTTCCATATGCTTGCAATGTTTCTCAATTCTCCACTCCTTTAAAGACTTAGAACACACAATAATCAAGAGGTCTTATTAAGGTTGTAATGGGGTCAAAGGTAAGAGAGTTAAGATTTTTTTTTTGGGCTACAAGTCTAGAACCAATGAGGTGTGAGCACTAATAGTTACACAAGTCTCTTTCACCTTTTTCAATATATATTTTTTTCTCTTTTTTTTTCTTCCACTTTTTTTTTAATAGTCTCAACATCTTCAATATGGGAAAACAAACCCAAATTTCTTTTTTTTTTTCTTTCTACACCATAATCATTCACCTTTTCATACCTCCCCCATGCTTAAGATACACCATACTCATACCCTTTTTTTTAAAAAATATACTCATCACCCCACTAGCTCTAGACTAAGGTAGGGATACACGGATAAAGGTTACAGGTATGGTTAGATCAACAAAATAAGCCAAAAGCTCAAAAAGGGTCAGCAAAGGATAAAATGTCAAGGTTAGGCTATTTGGCTAATGTAGCTTTTATAAGAAAAGAAAGCGTGCCTCTATCATCTTAATGTGCATCATAAGTCATATGTAATTTCGAAGAAAATCATTGCAAGTTCTAGTTTCACAAGCCATGGTGGGGCATTACACACAAGAAAAATATTAAGACTACTTTTCGATGAATCAGTCTTTTAGGCTCAAAATCTCACAAGGTCCAAACAAAAATGCCAGTTCTAATCCTTTAAATCATAGAACAAGTCACCACATTAGTTACACTGCAATGAACCACAAAAAAGTCGCAATGCATATATGACCTTCAATTTCACCAACATAATTACACTCGTCCCTTAAAAATGCAACCAAAACTTTTAAGCTTAAAAAAATCAAAATCATTTTCAAGAAAATGTTAAGGGGTCTCAACAAGTCAACTTAACTTACTGCAACCTCATGTTAAACATCCTTCTATTATCATCATTAAAAGATCATTTCCCACTTTTATATACTTTTTTTCCAAAATTTTTTATTTTTTTTTCAATTTACGTGATTTTTAAACATAAGAAATGCATAATTATAAATATAATGCAAGAAACAAAAGCAAAGGAAAATGTAGCCCTACAATATCTCCCCCATGCTTATAATTCACATTGTCCCCAATGTGTTGTCAAGGTAAAAGGGAAGAGAGGAACTCACAGACCATGTTTACTCAGTGGATGGTGGTGTAATACTGGCAGAATGTCCCTCGCCAGTTCTGGAGCCATGAGTAGTCTATAAGTGTGGTTGGGAAATCAAAAGCCCTAAAATCTCCCTACAATTCAACACTTAGATTGTTATCACTTCTTCATTTTTCTCCTTCCTACCTGTGAGTTAGTATGAGCTACAAAAAAAAACCAAAAGCAAAGGAAAAAAAAAACTAAGTAAATGAAATCATAAAATTGGGTTGCCTCCCAAGAAGTGCTTGTTTAAAGTCGTTAGCTCGACTTCTTCCTGTCTAATTTTTGTTTGTCAAAATAATAACGGTCTTAAGTTGTTCAATACCACCACCATTATATGGTTTTAACCGTTGACCGTTAACCATGAATGTTCCTTTTTCAGGATGCGAAATTTCCACCGCACCGGAGGGATATAAGTTTACAACCGAGAATGGGCCGGACCATCTGGATTTCAACTTTCCAGGGAAAAGCCTCAACCTAGAATTAAAGAGAAGCACCTGTTGTCCCTTGAAAAAATCACGCTTTGAAATATGCTTATCATGTAACTTCTTGGTATGTTCTTTGTAAAGCTTTGCATTCTCATACGCATCAAAGCGAAACTCGTTCATTTCGTTCAATTGAAGTTTCCTGTGCTCACCTGCATCACTCAAATTAAAATTTAGAAATTTTAATGCCCAATATGCTTTATGTTCAAGTTCAACCGGGAGATGGCATGCCTTCCCATATACCAAACGGTAGGGGGACATGCCAATTGGAGTTTTGTATGCTGTTCTATAAGCCCAAAGTGCGTCATCTAATTTGATAAACCAATCTTTTCGTGTGACACTTACAGTTTTCTCTAAAATCCGTTTAATCTCCTTATTGGTTACTTCGACTTGACCACTTGTCTGAGGATGGTAGGGAGTTTCCACTTTATGCTTGACTCCATACTTAGCTAGGAGGGATTTAAATTGTTGATTGCAAAAATGCTTCCCTCCATCACTAATGATAGCTCTAGGTGTGCCAAATCGCGTGAAAATATTTCGTTTCAAGAATTTAACAACCACCTTTGCATCATTCTTAGGAAGTGCCACAACTTCTACCCACTTGGACACATAGTCCACAACCACAAGGATATATTCATTGCCAAAAGAACAAGGGAACGGTCCCATGAAGTCTATACCCCAAACGTCAAACAACTCACAAACCATGATATTAGTTAAGGGCAATTCATGTTTTCGGGATATAGTCCCAGTCCTTTGACACCTATCACAAGCAGAAACAAATGTGTGAGCATCCTTAAAAATATTAGGCCAATAAAAGCCACATTGTAAAATCTTAGCTGCAGTCCTAGTTGGTCCAAAATGACCTCCAACCTCCCTACTATGACAATGTTCTAGGATGGAATAAATCTCTTCATCATTCACACACCTCCGAATTACTTGATCAGCACAAATTCTAAATAGGTATGGATCATCCCAAAAATAATACTTCACCTCAGAAAGAAACTTCCTCCTTTGGTGATATGAAAGATGAGTGGGTAAGATATTACCTACCAAGAAATTGGCTATATCAGCATACCATGGAGTAGGTGTGATTTGAACTTTGTAAAGGCGCTCATCTGGAAATTCTTCATTGATGGAATTGGTTGGCTCTTCTATGACAGATTGAGGAAGTCGTGATAGATGATCTGCAACACTATTCTCACTCCCCTTTTTATCTTTAATCACCAAGTCAAACTCTTGGAGCATCAATATCCATCTTATTATCCTAGCCTTAGCATCCTTCTTAGCAAACAAATACTTTAATGCAGAGTGGTCAGTGTAAACAATGACTTTATTCAACAATAAATAAGAACGAAACTTATCAAATGCAAATACTATAGCCAACAATTCTTTTTCAGTAGTAGCATAGTTTTGTTGTGTAGAATTCAGAATTCTACTGGCATAGTAAATGGTTCGAAAAAGTTTATCTTTCCTTTGACCCAACACAACACCAACAGAAAAATCACTTGCATCGCACATTAGTTCAAAGGGTAAATTCCAATCAGGAAATGCCATAATAGGTGCACTAATCAACTTTTCTTTCAACGTATTGAACGCATGCAAACACTCATCAGAAAAAATGAAAGTAGCATCCTTAACAAGCAACTCACATAGAGGCTTAGCTATTTTTGAGAAGTCTTTAATGAACCTTCGATAAAAGCCAGCATGCCCCAAAAAACTCCTGACACCTTTAACAGTAGAGGGAGGGGGAATTTTTTCAATTACTTCAATTTTTGCCTTATCAACTTCAATCCCCTTGTTAGAGATTTTGTGACCCAGAACAATCCCCTCTTGGACCATAAAGTGACATTTTTCCCAATTAAGGATTAAGTTTGTGTCTTCACATCTTTTCAACACTTTATCCAAATTATTTAGGCATGCATCAAAAGAGCATCCAAACATAGAAAAATCATCCATAAAAATTTCCATGAAATCCTCCACCATATCATGAAAAATTGCCATCATACATCTTTGAAAAGTAGATGGTGCATTGCACAAACCGAATGGCATTCTCCTATATGCAAACGTACCGTAAGGACATGTGAATGTTGTTTTTTCTTGATCCTCAGGTGTAATAGGGATTTGTATGTAACCTGAATACCCATCCAGAAAACAGTAGAATTCGTGGCCTGCCAGTCTCTATATCATCTGATCAATGAAGGGAATAGGGTAATGGTCTTTTCTTGTGGCATCATTTACTCGTCTATAATCCATACAAACACGCCAGCCTGTTACGGTACGTGTAGGGATCAATTCATTCTTTTCATTAGCCACAACAGTAATACCCCCTTTTTTAGGTACCACCTGCACTAGACTAACCCACGCACTTTCAAATATGGGATAAATTACGCCTGCATCGAGTAATTTTATCACTTCTTTTTTCACCACTTCTTGCATCGTGGGAATAAGTCGTCGTTGAGGTTGCACCACTGGCTTACAACCCTCCTCCATCAGAATTTTATGCATGCATATAGATGGACTGATTCCTTTTAAGTCTGCAATGGTCCACCCAAAAACTCTTTTGTGCTCCTTCAATACCCTCACTAGCTTCTCTTCCATCAACCTACTCAAAGAAGATGAAATAATCACTGGAAGAGAAGTAGAACCATCTAAAAACACATATTTTAAATGAGAGGGGAGAGGTTTGAGCTCAAGTCGAGGAGGCTCTTTGATGGAAGGTTTTAATTTTTTTATCTCATCACGTTCCAAGCCTCTAAGTGGCGGCCTTAAAAATCTAGGATATGAAGGAGATGCCTCCAAATAGTGGATTGATTTTGTAAGGCTCTCATCTTCCTCATGCTCACTAAGTCCATTTTTGAGACATGCTTCTAATGGGTCATCTAATCTGTTCACCTGAAAATACTCACTAATACACTCATCAATAGAATCAATGCGTAAGCAAGTATCTTCTTCGTGAGGGTGTTTCATGCCATCAAATACATTAAAAACAATTTGTTCATTATTAATCCTCAAAATTAGTTTACCCTCATGAACATCAATAAGAGTTCTACCTGTCGCCAAAAATGGTCTCCCTAGAATTAGAGGTACCTCATGGTCCTCTTCCATCTCTAGAACAACAAAGTCCACAGGAAAGATGAACTTTTCAACTTTTACCAACACATCTTCAATAATACCATGTGGATACTTGATTGATCGATCTGCCAGTTGGAGAGACATGGTCGTACCCTTTGGTTCACCTAACCCCAAGCTTCCTAAAAATAGAAAAGGGCATGAGGTTAATGCTTGCACCAAGATCACAAAGAACCTTATCAAAATGTAAACTACCAATATTGCAAGGAATAGTAAAACTTCCTGGATCTTTTAGCTTAGGTGGTAGTTTATTTTGGAGCACAGCAGAGCACTCCTCATTAAGTTTAACCATCTCACAATCCTCTAGCTTCCTTTTGTTAGCTAAAATTTCTTTCAAAAATTTAGCATAACTAGGCATTTGGGTTAAAGCATCAGCAAATGGAATATTTATATGTAATTTCTTAAAAATTTCAAGAAACTTAGAAAATTGTGTATCTAACTTTTGTTGTTTCAACCTTTGGGGAAATGGGATGCGAGGTTGATAAGGTTTTACCTCATGATGCGAACCCTCACCAGGTGTGGGGTCATCTCTTACCTCCTTTTGAGAATTAGAAATTTCTATGGGCTGCTCATCAACTGCCTTTTTCTTACCCTTTTCTTCCAAGCTCGGAGATGGTATATCAGACAAATCTTTACCACTCCTCAAAGTAATTGCCTTTGCATCCTCTCGTGGATTCCTTTCTGTATTGCTAGGTAAGGTTCCCTGGTCTCTTTTGGAGATTATATTTGCCAACTGTCCTACTTGCACCTCCAAATTCTTCAAAGAAGCCTCCTGATTTTGCATTCGAGCTTCTTGATTTTGGAATCTAGACTCACTTTGGTTTATGAACTTAGTAAGCAATTCTTCCAAACTTGGTTTTGGTTCAGGGGTCGTGGTTTGGTATCTTGGAGGTGGTCTTACTTAACTTATAGCCTGAGTTGGGTTTTGATTTCTCCACGAAAAATTTGGGTGATTCTTCCAACCAGGATTGTAGGTGTTTGAGTACGGATTGTTATTGGTCCTGCCAAAATTTGACACAAAATTAGCCTGCTCAGAAGATTGTATAAAAGGGTTACCCACCTGGCACTCAGTGCTAGTGTGAGGTCCACCGCATAAGTCACATCTCATAATTGGGACCTGTACAGTAGAAGCAGTCAAGTTAGCCACTTGTTTAGTTAATGAATCTAACTGAGCCGAAAGAGTAGTGACGACATCGACAGAATGGATGCCCGCACTCCTACTAGGTAATCTCTCAGCATGCCACTGATGACTATTAGCTGCCAACTCCTCAATAAAATTATAGGCATCTTCTGGGGTCTTATTCATGATTGTCCCACCTGCAGCTGCATCAAGCATGGAACGATTAGTAGAAAATAAACCATTATAAAAAGTCTGAACCTGTAGCCAAATAGGTAGACCATGGTGAGGACATTTTCTTAGTAATTCTTTGAATCGTTCCCACGCTTCATATAACGATTCTTGATCATACTGCACAAAAGTAGTAATATCATTTCTCATCTTAGCAGTTTTTGATGGTGGAAAAAATTTGGCAAGAAATTGTCGAGCCATATGATCCCACGTAGTAATTGATCCCATTGGCAAAGAATGTAACCAACTCTTAGCTTTATCCCTAAGAGAGAAGGGGAAAAGCCTAAGCCTTATGGCATCATCAGAAACCCCATTCTGCCTAAAAGTATCACAAATCTCAAGGAAATTAGCAATATGAGCATTTGGGTCATCGTTTGGTAATCCTCCAAATTGAACTGCTGTTTGAATCATCTGAATAATGGCCGGTTTAATTTCAAAGTTGTGTGCCTGCACAGCTGGCCGTCTGATGCTGGAACCTGTACCATCTAGATTTGGGGTGGCATAGTCTTTAAGAGATCTACCCATTGGAGCTTGTACTTGTACCTGAAGTGGCACCTGTGAAAGAGCCGGATTGTGTTGTAAATTTGGATTTAGCAATTGTGGAGGATGCATGTCTTGTGGATTAAGAGGTTGTTGGTTCCCGGTGTTTTCCATGCCTTCAGCACGTCTATCCAATCTATGCAACCTATGGAAGGTCCTCTCAATCTCTGGATCAAAAAGCGCTAACTCACCCCCACAAGAGCGGGTCATGCACTAGAGATCCTGTGTAAAGTCAAAAAAAACCACTCGAACAAACTTTAAAAGGATTAGAAATAAAATAAAATAAATAGAAACACAAATGTCTAAAACAAAGAAAATTTCTCGGATCCCGAGGTCACTTGTTGCCTAGTCCCCGGCAATAAAATACCAGAGTCTTTCTGATGGTTGACCAAGAGCATCAGCTACTCAATGGCGTCTGCTAGGTAAGGGTAAGGGCATCGGCCAAACAAGGGTGTTAGTCAGTTGAGGGCGTCAACCAATCAAGGGTATCATGTAAACAAGGGCATCAAACAATTAGAGGAGTCGGTTAGGTAATGGCATTCACCAGCTAAGGGCATCTGCAAAATAAGGGCATCAATTGGGCAAAGGGTATCATCTAGGGAAGGGAATCAACCAAAGAACGATTGATGGGATCAATTGGTAGGTACGGCTTGAGAAGAGTTCAAATAAGTTAAGGCCAAGGGAAAATTCTAGTCTCAGTAGGCTTGGCATATTGGCTAAGGTTAAGGGAAAAACGTGGACATAGGTAGAATAATGATCAAAAGTACGGGAGTAGTTAGAAAAACCCTTAATATAAGGAATTTGGTACTCATCAATATGATAATATATAAGTTGATAGAGGTAAACTCATATGGTTAATTATTAGATAGTAACTCATACACTTCTTCTAACTCTGATGAATATTAGGTATAAACTTATGCTAAGCTTTTGAGATAATGATGGTTGAGTATTTGGTTAGGGATGATGGAGGGTATAAAAGGCTCTCATGATAACCATTTGTAATAAAAAAAAACTGGAGATTGTAAGCTCTCACTTTTCTCCTACTCTTTATACTCAATAAAAGTTGCAAATTTATTCCTCCCATAAATATTCATTTTTGTGCTTACAATTTAATTTTAATTGAGATATTAAATAAAGGGTAATCTTCAACAATTGGGATCAAAGCTTGTGGTGGTAGTCATAACAATTGGTAAGTCGGCTATGGTGACGTTAAATAGCGTGAATCATAGGATGAAGAAGAGCAAGATAGAAGACCTACTCTATGCAAAATAATTGGCTAACTTTATTGAAAATGAAGTTGTCATGCCTGAGAATGTGAAAGAAAAGGAAGAAAATGGAAGAGGCTTGTGGTTACATCCATAAATGGATGGATAACAACGTTGTGGAAGAAAACACATCATATGGATTGTGGTCCAAGTTAGATTTGATTTATGAAAATAAGAGGACTGACTCAATCTAGTACAAAAAAAGCCTCTCACAAAATTCTTCTTTCTATTATATGGCCCTACTAAACACTATTATTTTTTTTCTTATAAATAATGGAGCAGAGACGAAAGAGAGAGATAATTATTATTCACTGGGGTTGTATACATTGAGGTGTGAAGATGGAGAGCTCATTATAGCACACTTCAATGAGTTCTAGAACATGTTTATCTAGTTGAATAACATGGAGATAATGTTTTAGGATGAATTTCAATATCTATTGGTCCTAGGTTCTTTATCAAACAACTGGGAGATTCTTTGTGTGTCTCTCAACAATTCCTCCTTGAGTAGAAATCTCACAATGGTGGCGGTGACAATATCACTTATAGGAGGATAGATAAGAGAAGATGAGGTGGTGTGGCCTCATCATTAAAGCCCTATCCACTTATGGTATGCCAAGGGATATCCAAGGGTAAGAAGTATCGGGGAAGGTCTAAGAGTATATTGACAAACTTAAAGAAGGAAAAGCCTTGATTCCTTTAGGGGAAGCTTGTACATTTGAAAAAGAATGTTGGGAGTTGAATAAGAGTGTTAAAGGCAAAGTCAAGATGGATGAGGAGACGACATCCATCAATGACGATGAGTTGGTGGTTGACTCATATCATTTGAATACTTGCACAAGCACTTCATGTGTAGAAAAGGTAATGGATGCTGGTGCATCCTTCCACATTACCTCATATAAGGAGTACTTATCCTCATGCGCATCTAAAAAAACTGGTGAGGTGAAAATGGGTATTTATGGCATCTTAAATAGGGATGAAAATGGTTCGGGTATGGATTAGGTACCCCTATCCATCACCCAAACCTGTTGAGGAAACATATACCCATATTCATATCCAAACATAGAGGGTATTTTTTTTTCTCCATATACATATCCACATCTATTCATCTAAATCGGTATACATATCAATCAGCTAAAACTCATATGATTTAGGATAAAACCTATAGGATTTAAAATAAAAACCATCCAATGTTAGAACTAAATACTTAGATTATTAGGATTTAATTATAGTTCTACTATTAGCCTTAGAAAATTTATTGAAGGTTATATAAATGAAATATAAAAAATTAATTTTATATTGGGTAAATAGATGTTGGTACATATAGTGATATAAAAGTAGTTATGGATTTGAGGATCATTTACCTATATGCATACCCAAATCTGGCGTATAAATTTCTCATTCATTCATATACGTATTCATATCCATTTACATATAAAACAGATAAAATTCATCTGATTTTGTGTAAAACTCATTCGATTTCCATCTCTGATCTTAAAGATACACAGTGAGAGAGTGCATAACTACAAAAAAATCTCGAGTTGTACTTTATAACTCAAGGAAATAAGACATGTTATAGACCTAATAATGAATCTAATCTTAGCTAGAAAAATCGATGACAAAGAATATATATATGAGTCAATTAAAAATAGTCTCATGTAATTTGACAAAGTGAGCATAGATAATGGTTAGGGGGAACAAGTGTTGCTCTCTATATTGAACTTAAGAAAAGTTGCATTGGTTGATTGAGGTAAAATTTGTGGGAGATTCATATTATGTATAACATTATAGACTTGGCCATATGAGTAAGAATGAGATGAAGATTCTTAGTTCTTAGTCATTTTTCCTAAGGATCGACAGGGCTAAGTCAACCAATTCACCCACTGTGTCTTGGGTAAGTAGAGTTGAGACAATTTTGATAATGAAGCAAAATTCTAAGTAAACAAGAAGCTAAATCAAGTCTTCTCAGACATATGTGGTCCGATGAAGGTTAATTCATTGCGTGGATCATCATATTTTATAATATTCATTGATGATTTTTCATTAAAGCTCTAGATATATTCCATGAAGACTAAGGATCAAATGCTGGTCAAATTCAAAATATTTCATGCTAAGGTTGAGTGTGAGGCTAGGGGAAAGTTGATGTATATTCAGAAAGACAATTAAGGTAAATACCTTGGCTTGTTTGACAAATATTGTAAGTCTCATGGAATTTGACATGAACAGCTTGTTGCTAAAACCCCTCAACACAATAGGGTGGTAGAAATAACGAACCACACATTTATGGAGAATGTAAGGTGCTTACTCTCACATGTTAACCTTCCAAGTTCATTCTAGGGTGAATTTTTACAAACGACATGCCGCCTCATCAAATTATCTCCATCAAGTCTTCTAAATGATGATGTGGCAAATGTAATATGGTTTGGCCAAAATATGGACTACAAACACCCGAGAGTGTTTGGTTGTCACACTTTTGTACACAATTTGAGGGATGAGAGGAAAATTTTGGAGGAGAAAGCTCGTTAGTATGTGTTCATTAGATATGGTAAAGGGAAGTTTGACTACAAGTTGTATAACCCAGTAGCTAAAAGGTTCATCTAAAGTAGGGATGTTGTATTTTTTGAGGATTAGAACACCTAAGACTTCATAAAAGATCAGGGCTTGGAGGCCTACATTGATGACCTAGCAGAATCTAATGATGATTCCAAGGAAGGTGGCTTGATAATAAAGGCTAGTCCAAGAAGGGTGATTGGTGCGACCGTAGCCGGCACGCAATTTAAACCCTCTTGTTGTCAATTGTAGCACTGGTAAATAGGGTATCGTTCTAGCCAGGGATTGATGAGGGCTCACCTCTATTTAACTAGCTTGAAAATAAAACTAAAACTAAAAATAAAAATCCTAAATAATACAGAATAAATGAATAAGAAAAATACTAATGGGGGTTTATCAAAATAATAAAATAATAAAAGGAATAAATAAAATCAAATAAACTAATAACGAAAATAATGAAAATGATAGGAAACCGCAGATATGAGAAATATGTTAGGGAAATAAAAATCCACCACTAGATTTGGTCGAAATATAATATTTACTTCTAAGTCATCCTTTAATCATGAGAAAGAGATCGACCAAGTTGCACACCAAAAGCAGGTCTATACACCTTATATTACTTCCCTTAATTAATTAATACGACAAAGCGCCAATATTAACCCTATTAAATACTAGCAGTATAGCAGCAACAAGCGGCTCCTATATTTAACTAGATTTAATGCATTAAGTGTAAGTGGAAGGCTGTCAATCTAAGTACCCAAACTAGTACAAAAGCATGTCTAGCTGTATTTCCTTTCCTGGACCCACACGTATCGAAATGTTTTACCACTTCGGTTAGAATCACAAAACGATTAGGTGAATTGTTATCTAACCTAGCTGCAATTTATACATATAAATTCTAGTATATTTAGATGGCCACCTAGCAAGCAAACAATCCTACATACTGCCACTTATGAGGTACCAGAACAAGGCATGCACCAAATAAACTATACTTGACAGAATTATATATATAAACGATAGCAATTAACATAGAGTCAAGAAACAATCTCACAAAACAAAGAAAATAAAATTATAATTCAAATCATAATCTAGGGTTTCAATTCATTCCCTAACAATAAACAATCAGCCAGCCATAATTATAGAATTAATTACACAGAAATATATATCTAAAATATAAATTAAAAATAAGAGAAAGAAATAACCGGAATTAATTTTGAATTAAAGATCAAGAATTTATTCAGATAAAAATTAATTTTATCTGAAATAAATTCTACCGGTATTAAACTATTCCTCTTTCTTATTTTCTCTTCTCGGCGCTTTAATTTCCATGCAACAAATTTCTTTTTCTTTTTCTTTCTCGGCTGACGGCTGTCGAAGGCGCTGCTGTGCTGCACGCCTCGAACTCCGTGTCTCTCACTTTCTGTGTGTCTGTCTCCCGTCCTCTCTGTGACGCGCCCTACCTGGTGCCGTGCGGCTGCTCCCTCTTTCTTCGTGCTGCACCTCTGCCGCACTAGCCTCTGAAGGCTTTGTCGCCCTACTCGCCCGACTCAGAGTGCGAGCCTCTGAAGGCTCCGGCTCTGCTGCGCCCCTCTCTCTCGTCCCCCTCTGCTTTTTCGTCTGGCAGCTTTTATAAGTTTTGTTTCCCACGCCACGTCAGCCCTCGTCCAGCGTCTTTTCTTTTCGTTCCGTGCACTGCGTTCTGGCTCGTTTGGCTTATTTTGTTACAGGCCTTCGGCCTTCGGCCGTTGGTCCAAAGGTTTTTTTTCTTTTTTTTTTATTTTCTTTTATTTAAAACAAAACCTGCAAAATAAAATTCAATAAATATTAATAAATAATATTTTATTCTAAATTTACTTAATGTATATCATTTTAGCTCAAATAATAAAATTTATGCAAATTTTACTACTTAAGCATAAAACAATACTTATTCCCCTATATTAGTTAAATAAACTACCAAAAACTAAGATTATAAGGGTATAAAATGTGTCAAAATATGAACTCATTAGTGATTGAGGCATGATGAGACCCAAATGAAGAAATGCCAAAGTACCATGCCAAGGAAATGGGTAGTGAAGATTGTGAGTTCGAGCTAGTACAACCTCAATAATCTAACACACTTGAAGCTCTATAGGAGGTGTGAATATCCATAAGAGGGTTGAGATCGACTAACAAGTACACTACTATGAACTGTGTTACTCTTAAATGGTGGTGATCCTTTATGCTATGATGAGACCCTCGACGATGCTCACAAGGAGAAGTGATTGGTTGTAATGAAGGAAAAATATGAACTCCCTTCAAATGAAAAAACACTTACAAGATTATAGAGAGGCGAGGAGGAAGAAGGTCTTGAAGAACAAGTGAGGATTTAAGATCAAGCATAAGGAATGAAAAACCAAGCCGAGGTAGAAGGAAAGGTTGGTGGTCAAGGGATTTGGCTGGAGATAGGGGCTTCACTATGATGAAAATAGATCAGATATGCTTACAAAGTTCTTTTCCAAAAGTAAGTAAGACCTGTGTTGCACGAAGATCGATTGAGCATGATGCAAAGCTATTCTCAATGGAGAAGATTAGGGTTATTTCCATGTTTTGAAAGGGAGAGGATTATTGGAGTTCCTTGACATGGAAAGTGTCTTAAGGAACAATGTTGAGACACAAGGCCATAGTCTTTTGGACAGTAAGGTGGGTCGACTAGGAAAGGTTGTCATCCAATCAAAGGTGTTGTCTAGTTAAAGGTGTCAACTAGGAAAAAGTGCTAGCCAAGCAAAGGGCATTGACTAGGCAAGGGAATCAGGTAAAGACCAATTTATGGGATCAGTTGGTAGACCAGACTTGAGAAGAATTCAACTAAGTCAAGCCCGATGGAAAATTCTTATCTGGGTCAGCTTGACATATTAACCAAGGTCGAGGAAAAAGACATGGATATAGGTAAAGCAAAGATGGAAAGTATGAGAGTGGTTAGAAAATCCTTTAATATAAGTGATTTGGTATTAATCTGTTTGAAAATCTATAAGTTGACGAGGGTTTACTCGTAGGGTTAATCATTAGATAATAACTTGTACATTTTTTCTAACTTTGATTGATTTTAGGTAGAAATTATACTAAGTTTGTTAGCTAATAATCATCGAGTGATTAGTGAAGGATGAAGAAGGGTCTAAAATATATTCATGACAATTTGTAAAAGAGGTGTACAAGGTCCTATTTTTCTTCCATTCTTCAAAATAAAAATCTTTGATTTCTTCCTCCTACAAATTATTAGTTTTATATTTATAATTTATTTTTGTATATATATATATTTGAATTATGTTACTGAATCAAGAGGCATGGCCAACATATTTTAGGAGTCAAAGCGAAGGCTGAAGTGTCTCAGTTTGACGTGGAGTAAGTTAGGCAAGTAGGTGCATAAAATATTATTGCTAAGAGAATACGATGGATAAACTAACAAAGTTTTTGTTAAAAATAAAATCGACAAAACAACAATTATTTTAAGTGGGGAGGGGGCGGTTGAAAACGATTCGTACGGTCCTTTCCATACACACCGGCCAGCCTCTATCGACAGATATAGGCTGTGTTTCTGCTTTGATTTTGGATGTACACAGAGTCACGGAGATGGAATCAATAACATTTGCGCCTCAACCAGGTTGGTTTTTTGCACTTTGTCCAACGATTAGGTAAACATGGCTGCAGAATGAAAGTTTGTTTTGCAAATTGACCAGTCGTCGTCGATCACTATTTTATTACTCTACGGACCCACTGAACCAAGGCAATTTGATTCTGCAGAAGATTATGGTCTTCACTGTGGCAGTACTGCGACCGACAATTTGCTATCTAGCGAGCATTATAAACTCAATACATTGTTGCCGAGTCCTGACCGCCCGTTTGATCCTTCGAAACCAGAGTAATTAGTGTATGATTAGCAGAACAAAACTTAGTTACAGTATCTTGCTCAATTGATCGAAATTCCGACATTTTAGGTCTCAAATTTAAACCCCGTGTCCGTTTAGATTAACTGTTGGGGATTATATTCTACATAAGTCATCGTAACCTTCTTATAATAATAAAGAAAACATTTATCTTAATTACCCTTACGCAGGCAATGTAAACATAATTTATCTTTTCCATTATTCTGATGTTCTGAAGGAAGTATGTTATATTATCACGAAGTGTTGCCGGCTGAGAAAATTCTTAACGAATTAAGTTCGCTCTCGGTTAGCTAGAGACTTATAGGAATGCTCTCTTATATAAGTAACTTAATGTCTATGGATATTAAAATCTGAAAAGCCAACATAATATTTTTGGATCTTATTCTCTTGAATGACAGAAAATACTACCATTTCACTACTACCTTCATTGTCATCCGATTTCTTCCTTCTTTATGTAGTTTTAAACATTGGGGCCGACAATATTATGTATTTTAAACATAATAAGTTGCATGTTACATCTACTTAAAATTTTATTGTAAATTTTATATTTCATTTGATAATTTATTTATGATATTTTTAACTTAATATAGTTCCCAATTTATACAACGACTTTATATTACTTGTAACCTATTAAAACATAATCGATGACTATATGATATTTTAATAGTGTAATTATTGCATTCTTTTAACTTATAATATGTTATTTTATAGTATAAAAAAAATTTAAGTTTTAAATTTATATGATTTGTAGGATCCTATGATTCAATTCTACAATTCATTTCCCAACCTTTAAAATAATTCTAGGTAGAATCTTGATCCTACAACCTTGATAGTTTCAAATTCTCTCCACCTTTTTTTTTATATAATATTATCATACTTTTATGGTGATAATTTTATTTATTTATTACTATGATCATATTTGGACTAACGCTTGGACCCCTTCTACTTCCTCACTGGCCGAGGTTCGTGGCCTCCAAAGCCGGTTAATTACCCTGTTATTATAATGTTGGTATTTGGCAACATGTTGTCCCTGTCTCACTGTCTGGCAGTTTCTGTCTGGCAGCTCAACTCATGAAGTTTTGCATTAAATGCACGAACATTAAATTAATATGGATGCAGTTGGGGGCAGATGACGGTCTATCAATGTGCCAGATTCCTGGTTTTGGAGATGTAACCTGCAATGTTTTTTGCCTCTTGTTGAATTTCTGAATTTTTAAAATCTTTTTAATTATTTTCACCATTTTTTTTTTTGAAGGGGTGGGGGGGCCTCCAATTGACGTTAGCAAGTTTATTATCAATTTGTTGTGATGCATACATCATTTTTTATTCGGTTAAAGTGTAAAGATTAATGCAGTTTCAATTAGTGTCTTTCTCTCTGTCTATTCGCAATTTAAACCATCTCATTACTCGTCTGTGATTGTCATGAATTAATTTATTTTTGCTAGGTAGGTAATTTCCTAACACTTTCCAAATCAACATAAATGTTCGTAGGTCACCCTCACTATAGATTTTGATAATGAAGCCACTTGTTTAAAAACTAATAAAATAGAGAAAAACACACACACACACATTCTTTTTTTTTTATGTGTTTCGTGTTTAATATTGATGTTAATTATTAGCCTCCTAGTGCAGAAATTTGATGGTGGACAAAATGTTCTTCCCTTATATGAGATAACAAAGGGTTTCCATGACCAAATACTTCTTACAAGGCATTTTTGTTGGATGTCTCTCCTCGGGTTATCCTTGTTCTTTGGTGGAGGAGATATAACCACCACTGATAAATCTCCTTTAGGGTTTGTTTAGTGTTGGACTAATAGGGGTAAAAAAAATATTTTTTAATGAAAGATTCATTTTAGATCAAATTAATATCTAAAATGAGTATTAATCTAAAATTTTAATTTTAATTATATTATACAAGTTATATATAATATGGAGGTAATTTTTCTACTTCTATTACCCTCATACCAACAAACTACTTAATGTTGAAGGGAAATAAAAGGCAGTTTGGTATGTTGAAAAAATAATAATTAAAAGATTAGAAATAAACACAAGATTGTGAGAAATTAGAGGCGAGAAAATTTCCCCTGTACGAAAAAACATTTATGAAGTTAGCTATAAAGACGTTAGCTTCTTCATTTGTAATAAAGACAAAATTCTTTGGTTAGGAAATATAGGAAGCTTCTCTTCACATAAGAGAAATAATACTCTTGGATATAATCTAAGCGATCATTTTTATTGTGGATAAAGTTTTTGTATTCCCATTATTTTTTCAGTGGACAATTTTTTTTTTTTTTTCAGTATAGATACTATTCATTTTATTATCCCATTTTAATTACACAAGTATGGTGGGTCTTAGCAGAATCTGTTTTACCCCACGATCTGTTTGATGGTTGGTTGAGGAACCAGGAGAACACTGAGGTTGCAAGGTAGGGTTGTGCTGTTTTATGGTCGATCCGAAAGCATTGAAATAACTTGGTCTTCAGGGATGAGCAAGTGGATGTGGAGAAAATGGTATCCAGGGCGTTCCCCTACTTTGAGACGTCCTGGAGTCTGAGATCATGGCTATAAAAACATAGGAGGTAGCTGCATCATAAGCCCATCCTCACGTTCGGCCAGCTCCCAATGATCCCTATGTCAAATTTAATATTGATGGTGCGTGTAGAGAGACGGTGATGGGTTGGAATGCAATCCTCCATGACAAAGAAGGGTAAGTTTTGAAATGCACCATGGAAAACAAGCTACTGGTGACGGACTCCCACTCGCCATTACAAGCAAAGGCCGAACAGTACCATGCTTGACATATGGGAATCAAAATGTGAACTGAAGCTAGCTACAACTATGTTCTTGAAACATATAGCATGGTTTTGAGGGAGGTTACCAATGAAGAACATCTCCCATGGAGGATAGCACATATCATCGAAGATTGTAGATACTTGTTGTCCCTTCATGCAACTGTTTCAGTCACGTACCCCCCCCCGGCGATGTGCTAATGCAGCTGCTCATACAGTAAGCAATCTAGCCATTTCCACCTCTTACCTAAGAGTTTCTGAGACCACTCTTACCACTTGTAAGGGACTTGATGAATTTATAATATGAACAAAAAAAAATGACCGGTGTACATATAAAACAAGTTACTTGTACGTTTAGTACAAATATGTTGTACATAAGGAAATATATAGTTGTACGTCTGGAAAAAAAAAAACAAAATTTATGTTGTATATTTAGTATATATTAGTTGTACATCTAGTGCACACATATTGTCTATATTGTATATTGAAATTTTTACATATAGTTTCATAAAATGATAATATAAAATAAAAAAGTACTATTATAGAAGGTTTGATAATGAAGGTGTTATTTTCGTAATTGAGAACCTCAAATGTGATCTTTTCCCAGTTTACCCATCCGAAATCCCATGCGACAGAATGGGTATCACTCAGCTTTAAGGAACATTTTGATCGAGTGAATGCTAAGTTATGATGATGGTGGTCGTGACGTGGAAGTTGTTTTTGGATGTGCCACCTTAGGAGGAGAGGCTGAGTCAAATTTGAGGAAGTTGTGTTGAATGTACAACTTTGAAGTGATCAACATGTCACTCAGATGCCTTTGCTTGGTCTAGAAACCGGAACTATCCTCCCATCCTAAGATATTGAATTTGAACCATCATTTGATCAACACACGTGGAGTATTTAAGGTTTTTTTTTTCATGAAATTTACTTATCACCTCCCACCCTCTTCCTCCAAAAGATAGATATTATTATTATTACTATACTTGGATTAATAATATTCATATATAACTTTACTAAAGTTAACTATACTCATAGTCCAACTTATCATAAAACTTGCACAAATTACTGTTAAAAAAGTAGTCCAACTTTAACCCTTTTTACATTGATCATATAATAAATCTTCAAACTAGTTATTCATGGTTGAATTATTCCGTCAATAATATCAGTTTAGTTGATGTGAGACCGTTTAGGGCTTATTCTCCGCACTTTATTTAAAGATCAATTGAATTGAATCGTATTAGAAAAATAAGATTATATGTAGTAGTATAGTAATAACAGTCATAAAAATACTATAAGTATCTCAAGTAATTATAGTATTTGAGTACTAGAAATAAGAGTGATGTATTGGGTGTAAAAAAAATAATTATAAATCTATAAAAAAATTATAGTATTTTTTTATTAGAAAAAAAAAGGTGGTGATATTTTTTTTAAATGTTGAATATTTAAATTTAAATTTAAAAAATTATCTATAATAGATAGTGAAAACTATAGTAAGTATAATAAAAAACTATCACCCCCTGGTATATATCACACACGCATATATATGTCCATGGTGATTTGATGTTTTCATAGACCATAATATTATTTACCGTCGGCAAATTGAAAGGGTAACTTCGTGGTACTTTCGGTTTATAGTTGTGGGTTGTGGTTCAGTTTTATAATTCAATATATATACTGCATCGCAACATCTTCTTCATTTTCTTTTTTTGGCTTCTAAATCTGAATGGATCAGCTTGAACAGTATAATCCTAGCGGCAGTCTAGCACTGGCAAAAAGCGATTGCTAGTTCGGACCTTGAATCAAATGGCGTAAACTTGAATCAATAGCAAATTAGGATTTGACAAAACTTAAAGTCTTAGAAACGAAACAGTAGGAGATTGTTTGCATGGTCCATTGTACTCCGGCTCCTCGGCTCTAGGTGACTATTAGGTTAGATGGATTGGGCTCGGATCAATTTATTTTAGGTTTGAATTATTTTAGATTATCTTATTATTTAAATTTAAGTCACTGTATATTTAAATTATATTGGCTTAATTTACAGAGTTAGGTAGCATTTGGATTGAGATAGTTTAGGTTCGAGTCGAGTTAGGTTTAGACTATTTCAGATTAACTTGTCGGATCAGGTCGAATTGGATTTAGGGATGTAAACTGGACAGATTTTATTAGAAACTGAATAGATTTTATCTGTTAGATACTTAAGCGAATATAGATAAGTGGATATTGACAATGAAAAAAAATACTCATCAGATTTGGATAGGGATATGGATATAGAATATCAATATCCGTACCTGTGACAATATCCATATTTGTACTTATTTACTAGATATATAATTACCCCTTAACCATTAATTTTAATATAAATATAGTATAAATTAAGGTTAAAATTATCATTTAACTTAACACTAAATGGATGTATCCGTCGGATATTAAATTCATCCATTAGATAATATCTATTAATGGGTAAATAGATTATCCATCAAGTAATAGGTATTCAATGGATACGGATGTAGATATGCTAGTGGATAATAGTTCAGGGTACGGGTATGAATTTGGACACGGATTTTTTCATCGAGTGCGGGTATGGACATACCCACCCTAAAAGTGTCTCGTTTACATCTCTATTGAGTTGGGTTTGGTCCGACAAGCTCGTATTCTGATGATTTCATGTTTTGGTTAATTTTATGGGTTAGGATTGAGTTAACTTGACGAATCGAGTATTTTTAGGTTGTCATGGACTAGGTTGGGTTCGGACCAAATTAATCCTACATCAAATTACTTTAGATTTAGGTCAAATTAAATATTGGCTACTAAAATTAATATAACTCATTAACCTCGTAGGCAATCATTAAATTTAACTTTATGTATGCATGCGATTAATAATGCACTATGAATTATTATGTGTTTATTATTATAACTTTTCAATACTGTGTTTTTGCCCCAAAAATTAGCAAAATTATAATATCGTTGGTAAATAAGTAAGTTCACAATAAAAGTAAAAAAATAAGTAAAATTTAAACAATAATATATTTTTAAAAGATTCAAATAAATAATAAGAAATGTATATATATATATATATTTTATAACTGGTTAATATCGAATTTAATATTGTCTAATTAGATCAGATTGATAATAAGTTGGATTGATAATAGATCAAATTAATGGCAAATTATAAATCAAGGTCGGATCGAATTATATATATTTAAATCAGCATCAGATCAGATTAATTTAAAAAAAAATAATTTAGATTAAATTAATAAATTTATCAAATTAAATTATACCGAATTAAAAAGATCGGGTTAAATTTTAACGACCGTACCCTTCTCCTTCCACCCGCATTTGGGAAGGGATTTACATATATCATGGACTACATGTGTCAGCCAATGTCCCACGTATATTGTATAATACTAAATAAAGTTGAAATCATTTGATCATGGAGGGTCCATTTTGGGAAAAATAGTGTGAAGTCTACTTACCCTAAACTAATTAGATATATAAAAATCTAAGTCCATTAGTTAATGTTTTAGGACTTTTATATGTTATATAAAAAGTAATAAATGGACTCAATACAAAATATAATAGACTGAAAAATAATTAGTTTCAGTTAAATGGATCACCGGATTTTTTTCCCGTCCATTTTTGCATTATAGAGGAAGCTACTCTCTAATCTATACTCAACTGTTTTCGTGGTATACGGTCTAGAAATTAAAGTCGATCAGTCCAACGCACACCGTGTATAATTGTCATGAACTCATGATGGCTCTATGTCCAACTTCCATAATTTTATTGTCTTTTTAAGTAATGATTCATTTATTACTAAAATATTATTTTCTTTAAGTGAAATGATTAGGTAAATAATAACAAATGTGCGTACTACTGTTGCCGTTTTTTTTTTTAAAAAAAAAGGATAAAGTAAAGTAATTTCATCAAAGAACGTTATGGATTTGCTACCAAAGCACCATGGTACCGATTTTGCTCACATTGTAATGAGAGTCCGGAAAAGGTACGGATCATTTGCTTGAGCAATGACCCTTAGAAGGTACATCAAAATCCCAAGAGTACAGAAACATAAAGGGACAGATTGTCAAAATGACATAATTGAATTTCTCAATTTAAAAAAAAAATAGTACTTCTACTAATAAACTTCCCGCAATAGCATTTTTAAACATTTTTTAAAAAATATATGTAAATATTCTCACCCCTATATATACCTAAATTTTTTAATATAACAAATTTAATATTCGTCAGCATGACCATCTATTAGTTGATACGGGCTAACTTATAGAGTCAATCATTAAATTATAACTAATATGTTTAATTAAGTAGGTTATAAAATGCCCTCTCCTTATTCTTTATAAAGGTGGTTACAAGTTCTCAATTTTATCCAAATATTCATACTTAATAAAATCCTCTAATTTTTTTCTCCCACAAATTCTCGTTTTCTCTATGCTTGCAATATATTTCTATATTTTCTCACAATTGTGCAGTTGGCCGAAAGAATTATTGTTTAGTTGGCCCAAGGGGCTATTATCCACATGGTTGGGGGTATTTTTTTTCTTAACAATTAATATTAAAGTAAGGTTCAGAATCATAAAAAAACTAGTGAAACGATCATGATGATGTTGAGCAACATAAGTTATAGGACTTGGAAGATCTACTCTATATAAAAGAGTTAGTAGAATTGCTTGAGAATAAGGGAGTCATATATGAAAGAATGAAAGAAAAGTAAAGGGAGTGGAAGAATCTCAATAGAAGAGCTCATGGTTATATTCATCAATGGGTAGATGATAACATCATTCATCACATTGAGGAAGAAACTATAACCTATAGTGTGGCCCAAGCTAGATTTACTTTATGCAAATAAGATGGCTGAAAATGAGATACAACTTATGAGGAAGCTGTACAAATTGAGGTATGAAGATGGGGAGTCTATTGCATCACGCCTTAAGGATATCCAAAACATATTCATCCAGCTAAAAAACTTGGAGATAGTGTTCGAGGATAAATTTCAAGCTCTACTAGTCCTAGGTTATCTACCTAATAGTTAGGAGACTCTTAGTGTGTCTCTTGGCAATTCCACCTTGTGTGGAAAACTTACAATAACATCTGTGAAAGCATCACTTCTTGGAGAAGATATGAAAAGAGAAGGCAATGTGGCATCGTCATCAAAGTTTGAGGCACTTATTGTGAGCCAAGGGAGATCTAATGACGAGATGTAGAGGGGGAGGACTAAGAGAAGATAGACAAACTCAAAGAAAGATAAAGCTTACTTCCATTATGGGAATCTCGTCTATGGGTATTCTATGGGTTTATTAATACTTTACATTAATTAAATTACATATGATCATAAAAAGAATATGTATTTTCCAATAAAAGCGTAACACCCTAAAAATTTACTATTAAAAATTTTTGTTTTTAAAATCATAAGTGGAAGCAAAAATGATAAATTTCGAGAATGCTACCACCACACTTAGTACTAGACAAGTTTCCCTCCACCGTTCTGGTATTAAATGCTAAGGCTGAAAATATACTTTACACAATCAATGTTACAATCATAAAATATAGTAGCATGATAGTTAATTTACAATAAATAAAATTTACTGTTAAGGAAAAAAAATCATTGAAATAAGAAACATATTAGTTTTAAGGAAAAAAATTGAAATCTTCTCAAATAGTCCTACACTCTTAACCCAAGAGTAGATCTGGAATAACGTTTATGAGTTAACCTACAAATGTCACTACTCATTGAATAAGTAGGGAATCAAGAAAGGAACCCTTCATTACTATAGTACTAATTAATCCTTTATACAGAACTAATATGTAGGGCCTGCATGCAACACATCAGTTACCACACATCAAACACATAAGCATGAAATTCCACATATACAACTAAAATATGATAATCATTCGAATGACTACATGCATCAAGATTATATGCAACAAGGCTCATTCATTTAGAAATAATAGAACTTACCAAGGGAGCATCCAAGCGATGCTCTTTGTAGTGTAATTAGAAATTCAACAACATAGTAAACTATACCCCATCCACTCCATGCAAAGGCAGACCCATAGCCCATCAATATAATAGCAAAGCTCAAACCATCCTAGTAGGCACCAAGGCTTCTACCATATTACATCAGTAGATCATAAATGATCGTTTATTATTGTCTGGACTTAAGCCATTAATTAGATATTAATCATCTCTTGAATTATATCCACGTAGGTTCTAAGACCCCATTATTATAACCGGTGGGCTAGTACATATAATATAATCCAAGACAGAACGCTCCTGATCACTATTTTAACTGGTGTACCAGTACATATGATATAATCCAGTTAAAAACTCTCCTGGCCATTATTATAATTGATGGACCAGTGCATATGATATAATCTAGGATAGAACACTTCTGAGTACTATTATAAATGATAGACCGATACATATACTACACACAGTCCCAACTTACGTGATGTTCTACTATAAGTGATTAGTATCTTTCCATTTAATGATCACACCAATTCCATTTTATTTTCTCAAGGGGGAGATCACAAACTCAGAGACATAAAGGTACATCGTTCATACTGGCACATAAGAGTAGCACAATATCCTACCTACTATGAACCTAGGGACATAAAGATACCATGGTCGCACTGGTATACAAAGACACACAGTACCCTACCAATAAAGATACCTAATCCATAAGTATGCATACCCCCTAATTAGGTCTACAAAGCTAAATAGAGTAAGATGTAGGGATTTTCTAGGGCACTAAGGCACACTAACAAAATTTAGAATAATAGTAAGCTAAACCATGTCTTTAAGGTAGCAATCCCTAAAGAGACACAATTTCCAATCTCGAGGTCTTTCACTTTAAGCATTAGTGTCTTAATTAAGGTAACCATGAGAAACACATATTAATCATATACTTAATCATTTTTACTTGTTTCCATTACTATAAAATAGTCAATATCAATATTATTGTCAATGTTAACTTAAGTAGTCCGCTAAGGCCATCCTAGGTTCCAGTGCTCATACTTAGGCATCTTAGGTCCAAATGACCAAAATGCCCCTAAGGCTAAGGCTGCGTCCTTACCATCCACTTCCACCACATATTTCATTTTTATTTATCAACATGCCATAAAATAGTAACACACCATAATTATAGTACTATTGATTACAAAGTTAAGTTACCCAACATTCTAAATAATCATTTTACACATAAAACCCTAACATGCACTTCTAGAATGACCAACACACATTCTTATGCTAAATCAACAATTAATGCCCTTCTTGTATATTTATGAAAATAACATAAGAACACCCCCTAATTTACTAAGTTAACCCTAATCCTTGCATATTCATTATGATACTCCCCCAAATTACCAAAATACCTCTAGGCCTTATAATATTCATGATCATGCTTGAACAAGTGATACTAAGACAATAAACCCCTATTTTCTTATTTAACATCAATTATTACTTATCGTGAAGATTTATCAGACTAATTACCATATTACATACAAAATTACCAAACTGCCCTTAAACCATATTTTATTGAATATCATGCTCAATTAAGTGATATTAAGATAATATACTCCTATTATCATATCTAGTATCAATTTGTACTTACTATGCATGTTTATTAAACTAATCACCATTTTACATGCAAAATTAACAAAATACCCCTAGACCATAATTTATTGAATACAATGCTTAAATAAGTGATACTAAGATAATAAACCCCTATTATCATATCTAAAATCAATTTATACGTACCATGCATGTTTATTACACTGATCTCCATCTTACCTGTAAAATTACCAAAATGCCCCTAGGTCATTTAATATTAATAATCATAACCCCGATGCATTACTAATACCATAAACCCCTATTATCATACTTAATAACAATTACCACTTATCATGCATATTTATTAATTTAACTCCCTTTACACATGCTAGATTACTAAAATGCCCCTAGGCCTTTTTATTATTAATAATCATACGCAACATGCATTACTAACATCACCAACCCTTATTAGCATACTTAGCACCATTTGTTACTTATCATACATATTTATTAAGTTATCCTCCATTTAACATACAAAATTACTAAAATGTCTCTAGCATATAAAATATTGATAATCATGCCCAACATACATTATTAGCACCACAAAACCCTTTTTAGCACCCTTAGAACCAGTTGTTACTTATCATGCATATTTATTTAGTCACCTTCCCTTTTATATGCAAAATTACTAAAGTGCCCCTATGTCATAAAATATTAATTTTCATCCCCAACATGTATTATTAACATCACGAAACCCTTGTTATTATTTTTAGCACCAATTATTATTTACCATGCATATTTACTTAGGTCACTCCATTGAACATGCAAAATTACTAAAATGCCCCTAGCACATAAAATATCATTATTCATGATAGAACATATATTTTTAATGTCATAACCCCTATCATCATTCTCAACCTCTCATATCACTTAGCATGCATTTTTATTAAGATAATCCACATCATACATTAAAAATACCCAATTACCCCTAGGCCATAAAATATGGATATTTCTACTAACACTTATGTTTATACTCCACCAAACTTCCATATCCATTCTTAACATCATACATAACACATCAAGCATCTCATTTAGGTCTAAACATCATTATGTGTCCAAACGACCAAATTGTCCCTATGGCTCATATTAGTATTCTTTTCACTAAAAGTGTCCATACTTACTTAGCATAGCATGTACATACACATAATAACCCATTATCAACATTAACCCATTTCTTAACCACCTTTTCACATATATCACCCCACGTACAAAATAACATGCTTTTCTTTCTACTTTTCAATATAATAGTAACAACCATGAGATGGTTAGTAACACATCGAATTCACATAAATCACATACCAAAATCCTAATGTGCTAACATATGATAATCCATATATTTTAGTGGGTTATAACAGTTACCTTATTTCTAGAAAAAATCAACTTAACCGGTATCCCCGTTTTAAAATGCTTAAGCTCCGTTCAGTAAAATTTTGTATTATTATATAAGTAAAAGAAGGATTTTTATTAAAACTACTTATTAAATATATAATGTTACCAAACTATATTTTACCTCAATATTAGCTGAATATACTCAAAATTTAGGTAGCAAAACTCATGCTGCTCATGTAGCGTGAGCATGCCATGCATGTAAGGGGTGAGGGGGAAGTGCAAATGGAAGAAAGGGGGGAAGGCTCTGGTAGTGGTTTGTGGAGAGGAGTTGGGGTTGGTTGTTGGGTGTAGGGGGTGAGGTAGGGTGTAGGTGGTGGCTGGAGGTCAAAGTGTGGCGGCTCAGGGGTGGCGGTGGTGGCAGGAAGGAGGTGTAGAAAAAGGAGGGAGAAGAGGATGAAAGTAAAAGAAGGAGAAGAGAAAGGGGAGCTACAGGGGGAATTCATGCAAGATGAGGGAGGGGGTGTTGGGGTGGTGTCAGGTGGTTGAGAGGAGGCAGCGGTGGCAGCAGACGTGGCAAGAAGAGTGACAAGGGGTGGCGATACAAGGGGATTTGAGGGGAGAGGGAGGGGAGTAGGCTATAGGGTGGCGTGTGGTGGTTGCTTGTGGTGTGTAGGAAAAAGGTAGGGTGTAGAAGTGGTTGGTTGGGTAGTGAGATGGTGGGGATGGGTGGTGCACGAAAAATAGGGGAGAAAGGGGGAGAGAAAGGAAAGGGAGAATAGGGCAGGAAGAAGGGAGGTCGAGGGAGAGAAGTGAGGTAGAGGAGAAAAAGAAAAGGAGAAGAAAAAGAAGAGAAGAAGAGAGAGAGGCAAAAGATGCAAGGTTAAGTGGGTGCAGGGGAGGTTGCAGGCTGTCATGGCAGGGGGACAGGGAAGGGCATGCGGGGAGGAGGGGACTAAGGCTGCAAATGAGGAGCTAGCAGGGGTTGGTAGGTGCAAGTGCCCGGTTGACTATGGGCAGTGCAGGTAGGGATGCAAGGGAAAGGCATGAGAGGGTGCAGAAGGTGTGTTTGGCTCAGCATGTAGGCAAGGAGAAGAAAGAAGAAGAGAGGGAGATGGGTCGAGTAGGTGAGGAGAAAAGAAAAGAAAACAGGGCAGGATGACTTGAGTGAATAAAAAGAAAAAAGAGGGGGGAGGTGGACTGACCCAAAGTTGAAATGAGGGGAAAGAAAGAAAAATGGTCTTGGGCTAGCCTAAACAAGAGAAGGATAGGAGAGAGGAAGGAGGGGTCGGCCTAGTGGGAGAAGGAAGAAAGAAAGGAGGAAGAAGGGTCGAGTTGGCCCAAAGAAGAAGGAAAAAAAGAAAGAAAAGAAAAGAAAAAGAAAAAGAAGGAAAAGGAAAAAAATGAAAAAATAAAATTATTTTTAGAGTTAAGATTAGAAATTAGGCTAAATTTTGCTCATAGAAAAAATATTAATTTATTAAATAATTATATCTATTTTATAAATCAAAGGTCCATAAAATAATTAAATTAATAATTTAAGATTAAATTATTTCAAATAAAGGGTTAAATATCAAATTTTAGATTTTAAAAAATTTTGGGTATTACAAAAATACACTTCTTTTAGGTCATAAATACACAACTAATTGTATAACATAAATATACATCTTAATAAAATCTAAATATGCACGCGCACACACATCTTACAAAAAATATATAAATACATATGTTATCGAATATATATCAATGCACATCTTATTAAATATAAATACATATTTTGCATAATATATGTTTATAAATACATATTACACACACACACACACACACACATCTTATATAATATAATATGGGTGCAAATCTTACATAATACATATAAATACACATTTTACAAAATATAAACATACATATTAAAGAATATAAATACATATTCGAATAAATATACATATCTTAAAAAGAATACGTCTTTCACATGTTTTATAACAAGAATACAATATTTAAATATGAAGGTTCTGTCAAATAATACATATTTTTATAAAATATATTATAAATATATTCATATAATATAATTTCTCCTTGTTAGATATATGTTCTTATAAACAAATTTAAATAACTCACATCTTGTGTATAATTGTATGTAAGGTAAAATAAGACCAGACGCACTTTGATAGGCGTGTAGGGATATACCATAGAGTGATTTCAAAAATTGTTTCCATATACTCATTAATATAAGATTGCAGTGTGTGACACAAGCAAGCGCTAGCTAAAATAATACGCCAGTGAGCTCGCAATCAATCATATAGCCCTCGTGTCTCCAATAAATGCATGCGCCTATCAATTTCTTAAGGTGGACCTGTGTCTTCCTAACTTCTAAAGCAACCATGCATAATGTTCTGAACTCTGAAATTTCAGGATTCAAACTTATGAATTTCCTTCTACACAACCAAATGTGAATGCACACTTAGAGACTATTTCATCGCTCCGACTTCGAAAAGCAGTTGGGTAAACGATGGGGAGAAAAGAAATGCCGCATGAAACAACCCGTTGCTGCAAATTAAAAGTCTCTTGGTTTTCCACATGTCTAATTTGATACTCTTTAGTTTTTCGTCTAACGAATTAAGCTGAATAAATTCTTTATTCTTGGTGTCTCACGTTCTCGACCAACTACTAATATCCATTCATATATAAAAATATATATATATATGTCATGCAAAAATGATAGTTTTACAATAATTTTTATAACTTATTTATAACCTTCTAGTAAAATATGAGCCCTACATATAAATTAAGTGTAAATTTTCTACCTTGAGCAATGTTGTATTACAGCCAAAAAAAATTATAATTTTCGTTTACCATTCTCTCATAGTGTGCGGATTCCACACATACAAATTTATATGTGGGGCCTACATATTATAAGAGAGTTATATGAGTGTTGTTAATAAATTGGTTGTAAAACTAGCATTGTTTTACTTTTACGCGGACAATTTATGCTATTAATAAGTTATAAAAGTTTTGCTTATAAGCATAGTCTTACTCCATGTCCTAAGACCGGAAAATATAAATGCTACAATAGACCAATGTCATATAAGCCTTTTGAAATATTACAATAGACAAGTTCGGTAAACAAAGGGGAGAAAAGAAATGCCATATAAAAGTTTTAATAAAACATTACTACCCCTTTTAAAAACGAAGTCCTCGCTTACCTTGATAAAAACAAAATAATTAATAATATTTATTAATATATTAATAAAAATATAAAAATAATATTATAACAATATATATTTTAATATAATTATATATATATATATATATATATTAATATTCAAAATTGATTGCTAATTTACCGAAGGTTTTTATTTTTATAACAGGGGTAGTGGTTAGTATTAGTAGGGCCCGTTGACAAGCAATGGCTTCCTTTCGCTCCCCTATTTTTCACTTCAAAAGAAGAGAAAGGCTTGCACTCGCTGTCGTTTGTCCACCTTTTCTATTCTATCTCCACTACAAATCCATGATTAATCAATTATAAGAGACGAGAAAGGGTGTAAAGGAGGAAATTGCAACGTGGTGGATCCTAATCTGATGCAAAGAAAATTATTTTTTTGCATTAAAAGAAGGGAAAAAGAAAATTGATCTCTTTTTTTTCCCTTCAGAAAAATGGTTTTAAAAACCCATTGCTGTCCTGTCTGAGACTCTTCCGTCTGAGTTTCTGGATTCCAATTTCCAAATTTCCAGAGCCCTACACACCTTTCCTTTCCCCTTCCATTTTTCTTTTAGTGTTATTTGCCCCAACTTCCTCCCTTTTCCCTCTTCTCAATACCACTGTCATGTCTTGGCAATTCCTATACCAAAAATTAGGCACGAAACAGCTTCCTTCCTTTAACTTCTTCAACCTCTAAAACCATCTCATTTTGAACTCTCATCTCGCAGATTAATGCATCTATCAGGTCCATAGCAGTTGTTTATCTCTTTCAATAAAATGGCAGCTGACAAATCAAGCTCCAAAGCACAAGCCTGGTTAGCACCCAACTCCTCTGTCTGCTATTTAATTCATTGTTCAAATTACTACCCAAAAAAATTAAGTTAAAACTGAAATATTTTTCTCTATTGATTTTTTTTTTCTTTTGACGCCATTGTAACAGGTTCTGCACCACTGGATTGCCAAGCGATGTTGTAGTTGAAGTCAATGACATGACTTTTCACCTCCATAAGGTGCTCCAAATTCTTCATCTTTCCTAATGTTTCGACACCAGTGGCCTGTCTTTTCACTGATCATCCTCTGTTATTTCTTCTGCAGTTCCCTTTAATATCGAGAAGCAAGAAGCTCCATGACCTCATTACAGAGCAAGAAATCAAAGCTACTGCTACTAAGACCTCCAGGCTGCAATCACAAAAAGGAAAAGCAAGAGAAAAGGAAGGTTCAGAACCTGAAGAAGAGGAAACAGGCGACGACAGCGACCACATTGATTCAGAAACAGAAGAAGATCAAGAACCCTGCTGCATTTCACTCCCGAATTTTCCAGGTGGTTCCGAAGCTTTTGAGACTGCCGCTAAATTCTGTTATGGCGTCAAGATCGACCTCAATCCATCCAACGTAGCCTGTCTCCGGTGCGCCGGAGAAGTTCTCGAGATGACAGAAGAATACTCCGAAGATAACCTCATCTCCAAAACGGAGAGGGTACTCTCTCAATATGTTTTCCGTAATATCGAGGACTCAACCAAGGCACTCAAGTCTTGTGAGTCGGTTATGCCGCTGGCTGAACATCTGGGAATCGTCGAGAGATGCATTGATGCAATCTCGTCTAAGGCTGCCTTGGTGGAATCTTCGCTGCTGGGATGGCCTGTGACGACGGATGGTGCCGCCGACTCTGCCATGGTGCTGGTCGAGGATGAATCGAGGAAGAACTTGTCCTCAACTCCGCGGAACGGGAAAGTGAAAGAGCTGTGGTTTGAAAATCTTGCCGTTTTAAGTTTAGATTTATTTAAACGATTGATTTCCGCCATGAGAGAACGAGAATTGAGTACGGAGTTAATTGAGAGCTGTGTTATACGCTACGCTGATAAATGTTTTCCGAGAACCACTCGTACCAACAGGAAAGCACCGCTGCCGTCTTCTTCCGCCTCCACCTCTTCTGAAACGGAGCAGAGAGAGCTGTTAGAAACAATAGTTTCTAATCTGCCACTAGAGAAGAGCTCGATTAGGTCGTCCGCAACAACTAGATTCCTCTTCGGACTACTACGGACTGCGAATATCTTAAACGCGTCGGAAAGCTGTAAGTCTGCTCTCGAAAGAAAGATTGGATTGCAGTTGGAGCAAGCGACGTTGGACGATCTATTAATCCCCAGCTATTCGTACTTGAATGACACGTTGTACGATGTTGAGTGTGTTGAGAGAATATTAGGTCATTTTCTGGATAGTTATGAGGAGAGATCATCACCGGCGGCGGTGGCGGACGGCGATGAAGGTGAGGATGGCGGAGGAAATTCTAGGCCGCCGGCGATTGTGCTGGTGGGGAAATTGATTGATGGATATTTGTCTGAAATTGCTTCGGATGCCAATTTGAAGCCAGAGAAGTTTTGCGAGCTTGCGATATCGTTGCCAGAACAAGCTAGATTATTCGACGATGGGCTGTACAGAGCTGTTGATGTTTATCTCAAGGTATGAGGAGTCGATTGATCGAGTAACCTGTTAACTTTTTATTCTCTCTACTTTTATTTTTTCCAATAGATTGTGAAATTGAAATTTTAGCATGCGTAGATTAAATTTTGTTAATGTTGCGATTCAGGCGCATCCGTGGATATCGGAGGACGAGAGGGAAAAGATCAGCGGAGTGATGGACTGCCAAAAACTCACGCTCGAAGCCTGCACTCACGCGGCGCAGAACGAGCGGCTACCACTTCGAGCAGTAGTTCAGGTCCTCTTCTTCGAGCAACTCCAGCTCCGTCACGCAGTGACAGGAACTCTCATCGCCGCAGAGGGAGGAGTGCCGATCGACGGCGGCAGACAATCAGCTGAAAGGGAACAGGAACAAGATCGAGCACTTGCACTTACGACGGTACCAATGACTCCTAAAAGGACAGCCACGCCACCAAGGGCGCTGGCAGTGACGGCACAGGCGCCAGATAGGACTGACAGTACATGGAGGAAGGCGATAAGGGAGAACCAGGTCTTAAGGTTGGATATGGATAGTATGAGGACGAGGGTACATGAGTTAGAGAGGGAGTGCTCGACAATGAAGAAGGCTATTCAGAAGATTGATAAGGTGGGAGAACGCGGCGGGAATGGTGGCGCCGTCGGTGGCGGACGACGGTGGAGGAGTTCGCTGACACGGAAGTTTGGGTGCAAGTTTAAGACGCAGGTGTGTGATTCGCACGAACCAACGGTTGTAGAAACCCAGAAAGTCAGGCACCATCACAACCGCATCGTTAGCCATCGCCGTAATCAATAGGACTGTAGAAAGAAGGGAAATTGTGGGACCATTTGATGCGTGATCGTACTAGTGGGTCCGTATATATACCAGCTCAGATTTGATTACAGTGGCGTTGATATATGAGTATCTGTATCATCTCGATAGGTGGTCGTGTCTTTTGGGTTGTCTATATAGTGGCTGTGTAACATGGGGCATCCAACGATGCTCCTGTCAATTTATTCATTTTCCTGTATTTGGTGGAATTGTGATTTTTGTCCTTTTCTTGTTTAAAATGCTCCCGTCTCGTCTTTTAAGGGCAGACAAAATGTGGTGGGAAGAGAGCTGAAGTGCAGGGAAGTGGCAGCGCTAAACAAGGAGGAACTTTTTGGGTGGGAGGGGGGGGGGCTAGGTTCACTGGTTCAGTTCAGGCCTTCAGTGCAGGAAGGAAGATGCTCTGTTTCATTATTTTTGTGTTGGGTTTTTGGACGAGCGGATACGCTAACGCCTCCTATCTCTTAGTCTCTTACTGCCTTGGCTTCCATGGATAACTTAAAGGACGCTATCTGCCATGTCGTGATCCTAGTGGTGGGGTACAAATCAACAAGTGAATTATAATCATTGTATCAAGAGAAGAAGAAAAAAATCCACTATCATATGTTTTTCTAATGAATTAAGATGCTCATTATGGTAGTAAATGACCTAAATGGGGTTAAAATAGCTCCGTAATTGGAATTAATTTATTTAATAAATAAATCTAAAATATGGCTCATACTTACTCTTTAAAAAACTTATTGATATATTTCTTAAGCTTAAAATTGGACCATTCGTTCAAAATAAAAAATTAAAATCATGAGTCTTCAAGTATCTATTATACATCCCATTTTTCAAAAACCTTATTCCCTCTTTCAAAAACCCTTGTTCCCTCGTTCACATCCTTGTCCCGTTGTTGTTGCCTCCCCCTTATCATCGTTTCCCTATCATCGTCAATCTTTCTTTCTTATTCTTCTCTTATTATTGCTCGATACACATTTCATTGGGTGAGCACCGTCATCACATTGCCATTGTTGCTCAGGTTAGTACAACCTCTATTTGCTAATCTTGTTCTAGTTGTTCCACTATTGTAGTTTACATTTTATTTCTATAGTACTTATTAGTTGAGATATATGCTTAATGCCTCATTGAATTAAAGTAAGTGGCTATGGTCTTTCATTGTAATGGTGTTTATGAAGTAATGTATTTAGCTTGTTTCGTCGCTTGTGCGTCTAATTAGATCTCCTACAAGGTTCGTTGGTCTTTTTTTCTTGTTTCTTTATCGTTTGGTGTGGGACATGTCCTATTTGGTTGGTTTCATCGTGGAGTCATGTCATTTTTCAATTTCATGAGGTAGTTTGGGTGTTGGATGGCTTTTGTTGGAGAATGAGTCTTTGAAGCTTGTACTTTGGTTTTTAACTTTGATTTCACAAGCTTTATTTTTTTTAATTAATTGTCAACATATTAATGTAAAAGTATCCCCACAAATGATATAAATATGGTAATTAATTTCTCTAAGTTAGAAAGGGCCAAACCACTCTTAATTTAGATAAAAAAAAATATTAGTTAGGGCTACAAGTCATGCAAGCCATGGATGAGATGGCCTAGTCACTATCCTTTTCATGGTAATTCAACCCAACATGGCTCACGTCCCAGCCTAACAAAAATCAAAATTGAAACCCACCACAACTAGCCACCCAATATCAACTTTTTTTTTTATCCCTACAACCAGCCACAAATTATCAAAAACCTAGCCATGCAAGGACATCCTTTTGCACTAGCCACACAACAACCATTTACACCCTTAGGCCATGAAAAGAAGGGGATTAATCAACGCATTTGTCAGACTTAGTTGATTGACAAGATGAAGGGATATTGGCAACATCGACTTCATTATTTTTTTAGAGTAATCAAAGGCTTGATGTACCGATCGTGTAGTAGTTGTTTCTATCCATTTTTAGTTTATTTACTTTTTCTAGTTTTAGTAAGTTGTCATGTAAATTTGATTAGGTGTCTAATCTACCTTGTAACTCCCTCATGGCCAGCTACATTGGGGCATGGGGTATGATGTTGTTTTGTTTTCCTAGTTTTCAAAATCAGGTAGGCATGTATAAGTTGATTTCATTTTCTTAACTAGACTGTTAGATAACAATGTAACTACGTAATGGATAGTGTGTTGTAGTCGACCATAAAGGTTAAGATGGTCATTTTTTTAACTTAAAGAACCTAAGACACTCCTTGTATGTGTTAGTTCCTACATTGAACTAGACACACTCCCTCTTGGTTGAAAACTTGGAGCTCTAAACTCAAGTCTTACATTCAAAGATTAAGTGAAGAGCTTTGTCTTACACTTTCAATGTTAATACCTAAGGTGTAGATTGTGTGTATTTACTCTCAAGGGTTACTTATAAATCAAATACCTTCCCATCTCTTCTCTTCTTCATTTCTTCATTTTTGGTTGGTGTGACTGAATCCTTTCTCAACCTCTTCGCCTTATTAGGTTACGACAGCTGTTTAGTTTATGCATCACATATATGCTTAAAGTTTAGTGTTCATTGATTTTTTTATAGATATTGATTACAAAATCCATTAGATAAATATATAGGCCAAATATTGAAAACCTGTCAGGTAACATATAATCCATCGGGTAACGGATTTATTTGTTGGGTTTTAAGTATTTGACAAATTCAAATATGAATGGATTAATGAATATTTGTTCAAGTATAAATTTGGGTATGGCTTTTCTTGTTGGGTTTGAGTAATAAATTGGGAGTATCTAGTCCATACTTAATTTCTTGTCATCCCTACTGTCAATTCACCCTAACAATCTGTGATGCAACAAAATTGTTATCTACAACTATTTCGTAAGGTGTAGTCACCATCCATGAAACCATGTATGTGGGAACTAATTTTTGTAAGTGTGTTGCAAAAAGGTTTTAAATATTTAGTTACAGGCAAATTATTGTCTATGATATAATCGTGTGTGCCCTACTTTAGAAAAAAAAAAGATTAATAAAAAATAAATGTTAAGTTGGCAATTATATCTCTAGTGCCATAATAATGTTGGATTAATCCTACTTGATTAATGTTAATAATGTTAAGTTACTATTATGGAGATGTGAAGCTATCACTACAGCTAGGAGATGAGTAATGCTATTCTCGTGATTAAATATTAACAATTCTTTTATAATGCTCTCACCAAGAGTAATTTTTACATGTCGTGATTCTAGTGGTGAATATATATATATATATATATATATATATATATATATATATATATATATATAATCAACTATCATATCTTATTCTAATGAGTTAAGATGTTTATTAGGGTTGTAAATGAGTTATTACTTGACTCTTTTAACTGAATAAATAATTTAAGCAACACTTTTAAATAGCCAAGTAGAGAAAAGCTTGTGAGCCTATTGCTATAAATAAGCCACTCTCAAATTCTTTTGTGCTCAAGTTGGAGTTGTTTAATAAATAAGCATAATAAAACTAAGATTTGAATTTAATTCATTTAATTAAACAATGAGTTTTAACAAGCCAAACCTAAATTGATTCGTAAGCATGCTAAAATGCTAAATAAATCTTCATTAAAGTTGATATTTGTATTTGAAAGAATCTACTCAAAAGTTGACATAGATGTTTTTTTTTTTTATTTTTTGCTGAAGTTCGTTCCCTTATGAGGTATGGATATGAGAATTTATCTACCTAAGACAACTTAGGTTGTAAGTAATTTAATTGTAGAATTAGCATTTTCTCAAGTGTTTGTTTGGTTAGGGGTTAATAGAGGTAGAAAAATTAATCCTATATTTTATATATCTTATATAATTTAGTTAAAATTAAATATTATTGTTCTAATAAATATATATTTTAGATCTTAATTTGATATAAAATAGATATTTTATTAAAAATATATTTATTATTATTAAATATTTCATATAAAATATATAAAATAGAGGGGGTAAAAGATATTTTTCACCCCTATTCCTCACATGCCAAACAAATCTTAAGTGGTAGTTGTATACGGTTGCTTAATATAATTTATGGTGTGGTGGCCTTTGATGCACGAGGACGACAATCAGGTGCCGACCCTCGTCCTAAAAATGTTTCGGGATTGAAATTTATATTAAAATTAATTAATTAATTTTTTATTAAAAAATATTAAAATTAATTAATATAAGTAATAATTTTAATTTTTTTATTTTTATTTCTTAATTTAAATAATAAATTTAATATATTTTAATATATATATATATATAATTTTTTTTATATTTCTTACCGTCCCCGTTTTCTAAACTTTTAAAAAATCCATTTCCACTTTCGTTTCCTTCCCGTCCCGTGCAACACATGCGGTGGCTCGCAGCTTCTTTCGGTAGAAGACGCCAGTGGCTGTACAATAGTTTCTATTGTCGATTTGTTGCCGAAGACACCCTGCAACTTTTCTTTTGTTGAATATTTAACAACAGTGCTGTATATTCAAATTTTAAACTCAAATCAAAAGTTAAATTTTTTTAAAAATATACATATTAGTACATCAATTTTAATTTTTATTAATAATTAAATAATATAAACTAATAATAATACACTATAAAAAAAATTATGACATAAAAATATAATAAATTTATTATTAGTATTATTTCTATTATAATCATCATTATTATTATTATTATAAAAAAATTTATATTTTTCTGTGCCCTAATTTTATTTTATTTTGTATTATTGTTAGTTTGTATTAATTAATTATTAATAAAAAATAAATTAAGATACTTATATATATATATATATATATTTATTTAATAAAACTAATGCTTAGTTTGAATTTATAATTTGGTTGATTAATATTATTTAAAATTGGAAAGTACTAGCTAGATGCAGTAGTGTAATTTATGAGTCTGATCAAATTACAATCATATCACATCACTGTCATGTATTATCATTATTATTATCGCACTTTCAATTCTTATCGAATAAGGGTGCAATGGATTAGATTATTAATCATTGATTAGATGTTTTGTAATCAGGCATTACTTAACAGTAACTCAAAATTCAAAGCATCTTTGACTCGATCAAATTTTTTATCTCCGTAATTTTTAATACCTAAAAATTTAGCTAAAAGGTCAAAAATTTTGGTCCATGTACATTTTGAGGGCTGATATATATATATATATATAGATAATCGAATCAAGTTTGGTTTAGTGATAAAAGACCGACCCTCCTCTTTTGATATTATAATATATTTACGGTAACGACACTTATTTAGTAATTTAAAATTATCTTTATAAATTCTGTAAATAAAAAAAATAGATATAGATATATAATATATTCTTTAATTAAAAACACCCATTCTGTTTCTTCTGTTTTTTGATAAAAGATCAAAGCAAACTGATGGCCAAAAGTGGGTCACATTCCACAATGATATGTACACCTAATTCCTACATGTGGTAGCAATTGGAAAGGCCATCCTTGAGAACCCATATTTCTGCTAGTAGGCTATTCGCACATTCCATGTTGCAGGCAAAACCCACTACGTACGTAGTCGTCCGTTGAAGTTTCTGCGAAGTCCTCCAACCCTTCGTCTGCTTTCCAGCGATGGAAGCTGCGCCATCCGTGTTCAACTTTGATCCGTTACCTGTCGTGCTAAACCCTTTTGTTGTTGTTACTTTTTGACAGAAATTTTCATTCGAACGTCGGTTTAGAAATTAGGGCGAAGATGTTATAGGTATCTTTGGAGTTGAAAAAGAGTTGGTTTCTGCAATGCCATATGGTTGAGATAGACATACCGGATTAAATTTGATCTAATAGTAAATACTAGCTTTTGGATACTAAAAGTCTTAGATTCGAATCTCATCCGATCTCTCTTAATATTATAATAGTTTTATAAAGTCGTCACTTATATAGTAATTTATATTTGTTTTTACGGTTTTTTTATGAATCTAAAAGAAAAATATGGTAGAGATATCCATGATGAACGTACAACCCCAAGAAATGCTCCAAGCTGGTTCCGATAGGTGCCTCCATGCAATTCAATCTGATTCAGGAGATCAAAATTTTATTTTCCGTGTCATTGACGGAGTGAGACTTGAGTCGGCAGTCTGCCTATGTTGGAGAAACCAAACACAGGCCGGCTCGCATTCACGAATTGTTGTCATACTTTGCATAGACTTGGACCCGGCCCCCACTCCTAACTACTGTTCTCTTATTTTTAGTTGGCCCAAAGAAAAAAGGTTGGGGTTAGGATTTTTGAACTCTCCTGTCTTTTGTTTTAATTAAATCTCCGAGACTCCGACTCCGAGGCAGGTGTTGGCGAACAAAGACTCGTTCTCCTCCCTAGTTAGTTCCTTACATCACCCTACATCCAAGGGCACATCCGAACTGTCACCACTAGACTGTAGCGAGAGCCCCAAGCATAAATCATGTTAGGACGCTAAACTTATTCTAAAGATTGAGTATTCATAGCTAGCTTCCGTTTGATATCGAAGTACTTGATTGCTGTGTGCATGCATGGAAGGTCGAGAAATGGGATTGAGGAAAGGAATCGGGTTCTTGGCGATGAAAACCGACGAGGCCATGGCGGCGAACATGATGAATGCCGATATGGATGAGCTCAAGATTGCTGCCATTAGGCTGTTTAGTGATGCAACGATGCTCGGGCGCCATAGTGGCTTTGCAACTCACTTCCTCAAGTGGCTCGCGTCCTTTGCTGCCATGTTAGTATTATACTCTTCCCTTTATTATTACTATTATTATTTTTTTTTATGAAAAACAACCGTATGCGTTTGTCGAGAATTAATCAAACCCAAGAAAAATTATTGGTAACGTATTTACATTTCTAATCCGAAAATATGTATCTAGAAACTATATATATATATATATATTCGTTACTGTTGTTCTTTAGAATTCGATATCGTCGATTTATAACGGGCTTGAAGATCCATATCATGGAGATGGAAGTAACAGATGTCGTCAATTTATATACTGGGTAGAATTTATGCATGTGTATCCATTTTATTTACTTTTATTTTTTATTTATTTTGAAGTTTTTCGTACCATTACCCATATATAACAGCTACAATATACCATAAAAAAACCCACTAGAATTCGATTTCCATTTGCGTAAGTATTAGACATTCCGTAAAATAATATGGGTTTCATGTAGATATATATATATATATGAGAAAAGACTCTACACTTGATTTTCAGGCTGGCCGTAGATTTCTACGTAACGGCTTGTATATGTTAGTACGTCCATCGATCCAAGTTACTTGTAAATTTTTTTTATTTTTTCTTCTTCTAAATTTAGTATATTTCTAACATAAATAATTATGTTAAAGAGTTAATATTTTTTTTTATAAGTACGCATAAATCAGTTATTGTTATATCTATGGTTCGCTGCAGTTATCTGTTGATCTTGGATCGCACGAATTGGAGAACCAACATGCTGACGTCATTATTAGTCCCCTACGTTTTCTTTAGTCTTCCATCGGGCGTCTTTCATCTGTTAAGGTGACTTCCATTCGTAATATAAATTTGTATATGATTTCTCCAACTTCATAAATAATAATAATAATAGTTATTATTATTATTATTATATTTCTGGTTTTCACCGTTATTATTTTTTTAATACAAATACTATCTACTGCCTCGCCTCGCATGTGAAATTCAACAAAACGTCCCTAGAGGTGAAGTTGGGAAATGGATTGCCTTGATCGCGGTTGTGCTTAGGCTCTTCTTCCACCGCCACTTCCCAGGTATGTATAGTTACGTATTGACAGCACCGTTGTCTGGTTAAATTATTATATATTATCTGAATCTGATCTAAAATGATGTATATATATATTGATGTTTTTTAATATATTTTTTAATATTAATTAATTAATTAATTTAAATTTACTTTGTTGGAAGTTGTAATAAAAAAATTGCGGATAGATTTAAAATTTTAAGTGTAAAAAAATAAATTCGTTGAAAATAATATATATGACTACCAAACCATGTGTACGGTAGTATTAATTTTGGAGAGACCGATTGCTAACAATTATGACTTTTTTTTTGGGTCGCATATTCGCTGGTAGACCTTTTGGAAATTCCAGGATCGCTGATACTTTTGCATGTGGTGGCACCTGACATCTTTGCGATCCATGCAAGGGAGAGCTGGACGGGAACCCTTGTTCTGCTTGCGATCGGGTGTTACTTGCTGCAGGAACACATTAGGGCAACCGGTGGATTCAGGAACTCCTTCACGCAAAGCCACGGGATATCAAACACAGTTGGTCTTATTCTTTTATTGGTTTATCCTGTTTGGGCCATGCTCGTCCACGTTATATAGTCTACCCCACTTACTATATACTAATACTATACGTTGCGCCCCCTCCCCCGGTCCTACCATCGTTTTCAAATTTTGTATTGTTACACTATATTGTAAGCAACTTCGCTTCGATTGCTAACGTTATTAAACTTCATTTGGATAAATATCAGATAAATATCAGATATATATATCTAATGGCCTATTAAATGTTTATATTGGAACAAACCACGTTACATTATATCTATTATATTAAAATGATGCCTATGGTGAGATGTATCCAATGGTACACATACTGTGATATGAATAAACACGTTACATGCATCTCAAATTTAATTTGCTTATTGATCTTGCCTGCATTGATGTGTCTTGCGGGGATAGGGACTTGCGCACGTATACTTACACATAAGTGTGACTGCACGTGTCCTCAATAATATGGCGGCTGGATAGTGAATGTGGTGTGCCCACCGAATATCTGGGCATGGCTTTTGTGGGCATCGTGCTGTAGGTAATGAATAATAGCATACGTAGCAGGAGAAGAAGTTTTGGTAAGCAGCAAAAATGAAGATTTCGAAGCAGAATATGATGAATACTTATTGAATCGTTCTGCCGCGATATAAATCGCTGCCTTGAAGCGATATACCCGTCGGATCGTAGTGCAACCTTCACGCCATTTTTTTTTTAGCTGAAATTCAAATATAATATACCAAAGTATACAAAATATATCTGGTTTGCTTAGCTAAAAGAAGTACTTATGCCTTAAATGAAGATGGGCGTAATTGTAATTTGATCGAACCATGACAAGCTACCAACTTGGATGGGAAGAAAGGAGTGCGATTATTGCTAGTAATTAGTCGTACTTAACTAACCCACTCGGGGCCACACACCACCAAAATTACTGTATGAGAGTCTGTGCCCGACCCCCTCCCCCAACCCCCGGCCCACCCCACACACATTTTCTTTTTTGATAAGTAAGATAGCGACACGCGTCATCAAGACAATACAAAATTACAAAAAAGCAGCAACATTATGAACCACTTCCTGAATCCTATAGGGAAAATGCCTTCTGTTTGCCTTGATCCATGAACCAATTCTCACTTTAATGAGTAGAATCAGCCATCTCCTACACACCTGAAAATTATCAAACACCACTTTGTTCCTAAACTCCCAAACAGCTCCAATAATTAAGACAAAAGTTGTGCGCCAGATATTTCCCCGTAACTCAGTTCTATAAACGCCAAGCCAAGCAGAAGCGTGTTCCTCCATAGAACCAGACTGCACCCATGAAAACCCCAACCAATCACTAATCTCATACCAGATCTTCCCGACCACGGTACAATGGAGGAAAACATGATTCACCGATTCCTCTACCTCCTTGCAAAACGGGCATCCTGTTTCCCTAGGACCCACAATATGAAGTCTAGCCAATCTGTCTCTCGTGTTAAGCCTTCTCTGCACTGCAAACTAGGAGATAAGCTCGACCCTTGGAGGCGCTAGTCCGCTCCAAATCAAACTGAGATTCGTCTCTCGATGTCTGTCCTTTTCCTCTTTCTGGTACGTCCTCTGGCAAAACGAATTGACTGAAAAAATCCCATTATCTTCATATGCCCATCTGAATGCATCCTCTTTATCTCTGGTCAGGGGGAATTGATTAATAAGTGTAACACCCCCAAAATTCACTACTGAAAAATTTCGTTTTATTAAAAGATAATAGCGGAAGCAGATAAACAAAACGTGAACTTTGGGAGTATTACCGCCACACTTAGTACCAGACCGGTTCACTCATACCGTTCCAGTACCAAGTGCTAAGGCTAAGAAAATGAAATACAGATCGAAAGACATTCAACATGCATAAATCAGAGTAAATTGCAAGCTTCAACATATTTAAATCAGAGTAGCGCATCAAATCGTTTTCTGGAATAAAATCCACCAAGGGTGGTTACTTTAACAACGTTAACATTTAAAACCGAGAAATTAAATGAGAAAGAGAAAAAGCCATGATACCGGAAAATTCCTTACTCTCCTTCCCGTAACCCACTTGCGTAACACCTGAAAATACCTGCAAGGGCACTGCCCATTGAATAGGCAGGGGCCCCATAAAGGGAATCCCTTCAGTACTACGGTACTGAGTAACCCTTTAATACCACACTTAAAGATAGGCCCGCATACGACACATAATGCAAGCCACACACATATAAATAATAAGAGATGCATACATAACAATGACAAACACAATACTTTATAAGTCACGATCGATACTTTGGGCCTTAAGCCATTATTCTGTCATTAACCCATCAATATCATATTTTGTATCCATGTGAGTACGAGAACCCCACTATTATAGCCGGTGGACCGGAAGTCAACACACAGGGCAGAACGCCTCTGACCACTATTATTGCCGGTGGACCGGAAGATAAATACACAGGGCAGAACGCACCTGACCACTATTATTTGCCGGTGGACCGGTCTGGCCCCGACTCACATGGTGTTCCACTATAAGTGATTAGTATTTTTCCATAATCTTATTCACATACCCAACTGATTTTATTGAGCTCGGGACCCCCACTATTATTGCCGGTGGACCGGAATATATATGTAATCATCATCCAGGGCACAACGCTCCTGGCCACTATTATAACCGGTGGACCGGTACTCATAATCACACACCAGGGCAACACGCTCCTGGACCACTATTATAACCGGTGGACCGGTACGCAATATCACATACCAGGGCAACACGCTCCTGGACCACTATTATAACCGGTGGACCGGTACGCATAATCACACACCAGGGCAACACGCTCCTGGACCACTATTATAACCGGTGGACCGGTACGCAATATCATAAGTCACTGGGCCCGGCTCATCAATATTCCACTTTCAATTATCGTATCTTTCCTTTCTTTAATCAGCACATCAATCATATTTATTTGCCTCGATTGGGAGATCAACAACCCGGGACACAAAGGTACACCGGTCGTACTGGTGCATATCAGCTACTCAGTACCCTTCAACCATGAACCCAAGGACGCAAAGGTACCCTGGTCGTACTGGTGCATAAAGCTAACTCAGTACCCTACCGACAAGGACACCTAATCCATAAGTATGCATACCCCCTAACTAGGTCCGTAGAGCTAGGAAGAGTAAGATATAGGGCCTGGCTGGGGCACAAAGGCACACCAGCAAATACCAGAATAATCGTGGACTAAACCACGTCCTTAGGGTAGCGACCCCTAAGGAGTCACCATTCCCGATCTCGAGGTCTTTCACTTTAAGTAATAGTGTCTTAATTAAGGTGATCACATACAACACGATAATCCGATACTTACTCACTTTCAATTGTTTCGATATCATTAATCGTTTCTTATTCAGAGGATTATCCAGGATGTCATAGAGAAACCATCAAGGCCATACTAATCATTAGATACTCTTACTTGGCTAATCAACATTATTTAATCATATTAATGTTCCACAATCTCAAGGACCTATTAGGTACAAATTACTCATTTTCCCTTTTCTTATATAATTGTTAAGTATCCGTTCCTTACTTGATAAATTACCACATTACCCTTAAGGTTGCATAATTACCAAATTGCCCTTTGTCCGATTTAGGTTACCAAATTATCTCATACACTTTTCAGATCATCATTCACCCCTCCTAATTACTATACTTATCATATTTCCCTTTTGGTTGGTTATATTACCAAATCACCCTTCTCCTTTGTTATAATTACTAAATTGCCCTTGAGTTGGATAAATTACTAAATTACCCTCCTTCATTATCATGATTACTATTTTGCCCCTTTAGTTGGTTAGACAATTATCACTTTACCCTTTTATCGGCTAATTTACCATATTACCCTTCACTTATGAAATTACGATTTTGCCCCTCTACCTCCAAAATTACCATAATGCCCTTTTTACTTGAACAATTACCATAATGCCCTCCTTCATCCAAAATTACTATTTTACCCCTACTTCCAAAATTACCATTTTACCCTTCTTTCTCACAACTTACAATTTTATCCTTTACTTGTAAATTATCATTTGGCCATTTAATTATAAAATTGCCATATTATTCTTTTGTCTCGAAAATTACCGAAATACCCTTCTCCACTTATAGAATTTCCACTCAACCCCTTTATTCACCATTTTTATGAATTTTCTAACACTACATAAAATAATGATATTAATACTTCATTTTTATTAACTAAGTCCACCAACTTGTCATTTTTCAACATAATACTCATTAGCAACTACACACATTGATTTATATACCTCATAAGCATAATTACTAAAATACCCTTAAACAATAACATCATTCATGCATTAACAACATGGTACATCATAAACAAGTGTTTAACATTTCTATCCATATTCCAACTCCTTCCTTAATTAACATACCTACATATGGCATAAAAGTTATCATGCTATTTCTTTTTAACAAACAATATAAGAAACCATAAACATATCATGCTAAGCATACAAAACATGCATAAAATCATACTAAACCCTAAATGTGCTAGCATGCGTTTTTCCATATATTTAAGGGAGGATTAACGGTTACCTTAATCCCGCAAAATATCAATCTTACCAAGCATATTTAGCAACTCAACACCTAAAAATAATATCCATCATTATTGTTAGAAATAAGAAGTTAAAAAGGATAAAACTTTATAAAATAAATTTATTTAATAATACCACACTTTAATTAAATATGGATATACCTCAAAACTTTTCCAAATTAAATCCAAAATAAGGAGGAGCTCACGCTGCATGAGCAGCGTGAGTTTCATGCATAATCATGGGGAGAAAGGGCTCAAAGAGGGTGAAGGAAGCAAAATCCATTATTTTCGGGTTAGGGTATTTAGGCTAGAAAAGAAGGTGGTTGGGGGAGGTTTCAAGGCAAGGGAATGGTGCAGAAGTGAAGAGGGGGTGTAGGTGGAGGCTAAGGGTGGTTTCGAGGTGGCTCAAGGCGGCGGAGACGGCGGCGGAAAGGCGGCGAAGGTGGGCTGCCGAGGAGGGTCGAGGGAAAGGGTTGAGAACGAAGGAAAAGTGGAGGGAAAAATGGAGGGGTTCAAGGGTTGGTTTCGGCCAACTAATGGATGGCGGTTGTAGAGGGGGATGCAGGGTGTCGAAAGGTGGGTTGGGTGGCGGCAGAGGTGGCCGGACGGCGGCGGTAGAGGCGGTTGCAGGTGGCTCGACGGTAAGGGGAAAATCTGGGAAGAAAAAGGAAAAGGAGGAGAAAGGGGGAAGTGTAGGGCTCGAAGGGGCTGTGTGGTGGTGCAGGGTGGTAGTAGGCAGTGGCAGAAGGCGGCGCAGGGGGTTGGTGAGGCGGCAGTAGCGGCGGACGGTGGTGGAAAAAGAAGGACGGGGGGGGGGGGGGGCGAATGGGAGGAGGAGAAAAGAGAGAGGAGGGAGCTCGGGGGAGGATGATAGGCTCGAAAAAAAGTGCGAATGAGGGGCTTGGGAGATGAAGAAAAAGAAGAGGGGGAAGAGAGGAGGCAAGGTTGGCCGATCGGTGCTGTAATGGCAGGTGGTGGTCGGGTGGCAGGGGAAGACGGGGAAGAAGAAGGAAAGAAACCAGGGCACGCGAGGCTGTGGTCCAGGGCTGGTTGGGTTCGAATGAGGAAAGAAAACGACGGGGGAGAGAGGAAGAGAGAGGGCAGGGAGGTAGGTGGTGGTCGGGTTGCAGGCGGTGGTCGGGCAGGGCGGCAGGCATGGCGATGGTGACGAGTCGAGGGCTTGGGGTCGAGAGCTGAGACGCTGGGAGAAGAAGAAATAAGGGAGCAGGCCGGTCGGGGAAGGGAGAAAAGAAAAGGAGCTGGCCGGCCGGTCTGGGGAAGGAAGGAGGGACGGGTCGGCCGTGCGGGGCTGGGGCGCGAGAAACGGGCCAACGGCCCAAGCTGGGGGGAAAGGGAGAGCAGGCCGAACGGGCGGCCCAAGGGTGAGAAAAAGGAGAAGAGAAGGAAGAAGAAAAAGGAGAGAAAGGAGAAGGAAAAGGAAAAGGAAAAAAAAAAGGAAAATAAGGGAAATAAATTAAATCCATTCATAAAATCATAAAATGTGATATTCTTTATAAATTATTTAATTTAATAATTTAATTTATTATAATCTAATATTTTAGTTTAAAAAGGATAAAGTCGATGAAATATTAGTTTGGAAAATTATTTAAATAAAATAATATGATAAATAGCAAAATATTTCTTTTTAATTTATTAAATACTTTTATCCAACTTTATATACCCTAAAATAAAATAAATAATTTTACAAGCAAATTTTATTTCAAATAAAGTTATTTAGTAAAATATAGGTTTTTGAAATTTTGGGGTATTACATCACTACCCCCTTAAAGAGAAACTTCGTCCCCGAAGTTTGGGTCTTAGCACTAGGGTTACAAAAGTCTTAAGTTAATTGGGGTAACTACCCCCTTAAAGAGAAACTTACTTAACTAAGGAAACAACTACACACACAAAGTTAATAATACAAATAATCACGCGGGGCCCGATGGACAGCTTGAAGAGATTACATCATGATCGATCACTTGCTCATCTTCTTCGGTTAACGAGGCTGAATGGATTACTCCAAGCGCTTGATTCTGTCGATCCGATGTCTGCCCTAGCCTCTGGATTCTTTCACGGGCGTACTGTAGCATTCGAAACTTCTATGCCCAAGTTGTCCACAATTGTGGCACTGAATCAGCTTTCCCATGCAATCCTTGCCCGGATGGTCTCTTTTGCAACGTCGGCAGTGGTAGTGTCGATCTGGTCTCTTGCTAGACTTTGCCTTGGAAGTACTTTCATTCTTCTTACGTTGAGCTTTAGTTTGAAGTTGAGGCTGGTCCAGCAAAACTTTGCTACTGGGGCGATGACTCTTGGCTTCGGCCTCAGTCTCTTCGTTCTTTCTCTTTCCTAGGATGGAGGCTTGTTCTTGGATCAAGGCGTCTGCGTTACATGCTCGCTCATACACCGTACTCAGGTCGTGAAAAAAGTCAGCGCCCATCATGCTTCGGATATTGAATCGAAGTCCTTGCTCGAATTGAAAGATTGTCGTCGCCTTGTTAGCTGCTATTCCAGGGGCGAACCTCAGCAACTCTATAAATCGTGCGTAGTACTCTCGAACCGATAGGTTTCCTTGTGTCAGCTCCATAAATTCCTTGAGTTTGGCCCTCTTGAGGCTTTCTGTGTAAAAACGCGTACGAATAGCGGTCTTGAAGTCTTCCCATGATGTCGGTCGTCCTCCTTGAGTATGGAGATCTTCCCACCAAGTGTCGGCCGATCCTCGAAGATAGTATGCCGCGATGTTCGTCCTTCGTTCCTCGGGACAGTTGAGCGCCTCAAACGTCCTATCGAAATCTCGTAGACAGTTCTCTAAGACCACGGGGTCTTCTTTTCCATCGTAGGTCGGAGGTCGATGACGTGAAACTCTATCGAGCCAATCTTCTCCGATGCTTGTTGAAGGTAACGTAGCTTGAGGTTGGGGTACCGGGGATCGCTGGGCTAAACCCACGAGCACTTCAAACGCTCTCTCTAGGTTGTTGATTCGTTCGTCTTGGTCCATCTCGAGTTAGCTATAAAACAGAAACGTGTCAGGGAAGGTGCTATCTCTCAAGCTAGATGATCTAAACCTAGATCACTTAATCTACCCATACCCAACTCTCAGGACTAGTCCGGTTTTTGCAACAAAAGGGAGAATAAGGGAAAAACTTTATAAAAATCGTTTAAACTTCAAAATTTCTATGAAATACTGTGATACTTACTTACATAATCAAATCAAAATATTTAAGAACCGAAGAAGGCTTTCAGAAATTACCTGATACCAACTTGTGGTACCAGCTTAAAAAGATAAGAGCGGAATGGAGGCGCGATCAAACATGCCTCAAAATCAAATACAAATTTCAAAAACAAATTTTATTTTCAAAAACGAGCGTGGCCAGAGGACCAACCGCTCTGATACCATATTGTGGTATCAGCTTAAAAAGATTAAAATCGGAAGAGTGGTCGAAACCAACTCTGATACCAACTTGTGGTATCAGCTTAAACAGATTAAAAACGAGAGCGTGGTCGAAACCAGCTCTGATACCAACTTGTAACACCCCCAAAATTCACTACTGAAAAATTTCGTTTTATTAAAAGATAATAGCGGAAGCAGATAAACAAAACGTGAACTTTGGGAGTATTACCGCCACACTTAGTACCAGACCGGTTCACTCATACCGTTCCAGTACCAAGTGCTAAGGCTAAGAAAATGAAATACAGATCGAAAGACATTCAACATGCATAAATCAGAGTAAATTGCAAGCTTCAACATATTTAAATCAGAGTAGCGCATCAAATCGTTTTCTGGAATAAAATCCACCAAGGGTGGTTACTTTAACAACGTTAACATTTAAAACCGAGAAATTAAATGAGAAAGAGAAAAAGCCATGATACCGGAAAATTCCTTACTCTCCTTCCCGTAACCCACTTGCGTAACACCTGAAAATACCTGCAAGGGCACTGCCCATTGAATAGGCAGGGGCCCCATAAAGGGAATCCCTTCAGTACTACGGTACTGAGTAACCCTTTAATACCACACTTAAAGATAGGCCCGCATACGACACATAATGCAAGCCACACACATATAAATAATAAGAGATGCATACATAACAATGACAAACACAATACTTTATAAGTCACGATCGATACTTTGGGCCTTAAGCCATTATTCTGTCATTAACCCATCAATATCATATTTTGTATCCATGTGAGTACGAGAACCCCACTATTATAGCCGGTGGACCGGAAGTCAACACACAGGGCAGAACGCCTCTGACCACTATTATTGCCGGTGGACCGGAAGATAAATACACAGGGCAGAACGCACCTGACCACTATTATTTGCCGGTGGACCGGTCTGGCCCCGACTCACATGGTGTTCCACTATAAGTGATTAGTATTTTTCCATAATCTTATTCACATACCCAACTGATTTTATTGAGCTCGGGACCCCCACTATTATTGCCGGTGGACCGGAATATATATGTAATCATCATCCAGGGCACAACGCTCCTGGCCACTATTATAACCGGTGGACCGGTACTCATAATCACACACCAGGGCAACACGCTCCTGGACCACTATTATAACCGGTGGACCGGTACGCAATATCACATACCAGGGCAACACGCTCCTGGACCACTATTATAACCGGTGGACCGGTACGCATAATCACACACCAGGGCAACACGCTCCTGGACCACTATTATAACCGGTGGACCGGTACGCAATATCATAAGTCACTGGGCCCGGCTCATCAATATTCCACTTTCAATTATCGTATCTTTCCTTTCTTTAATCAGCACATCAATCATATTTATTTGCCTCGATTGGGAGATCAACAACCCGGGACACAAAGGTACACCGGTCGTACTGGTGCATATCAGCTACTCAGTACCCTTCAACCATGAACCCAAGGACGCAAAGGTACCCTGGTCGTACTGGTGCATAAAGCTAACTCAGTACCCTACCGACAAGGACACCTAATCCATAAGTATGCATACCCCCTAACTAGGTCCGTAGAGCTAGGAAGAGTAAGATATAGGGCCTGGCTGGGGCACAAAGGCACACCAGCAAATACCAGAATAATCGTGGACTAAACCACGTCCTTAGGGTAGCGACCCCTAAGGAGTCACCATTCCCGATCTCGAGGTCTTTCACTTTAAGTAATAGTGTCTTAATTAAGGTGATCACATACAACACGATAATCCGATACTTACTCACTTTCAATTGTTTCGATATCATTAATCGTTTCTTATTCAGAGGATTATCCAGGATGTCATAGAGAAACCATCAAGGCCATACTAATCATTAGATACTCTTACTTGGCTAATCAACATTATTTAATCATATTAATGTTCCACAATCTCAAGGACCTATTAGGTACAAATTACTCATTTTCCCTTTTCTTATATAATTGTTAAGTATCCGTTCCTTACTTGATAAATTACCACATTACCCTTAAGGTTGCATAATTACCAAATTGCCCTTTGTCCGATTTAGGTTACCAAATTATCTCATACACTTTTCAGATCATCATTCACCCCTCCTAATTACTATACTTATCATATTTCCCTTTTGGTTGGTTATATTACCAAATCACCCTTCTCCTTTGTTATAATTACTAAATTGCCCTTGAGTTGGATAAATTACTAAATTACCCTCCTTCATTATCATGATTACTATTTTGCCCCTTTAGTTGGTTAGACAATTATCACTTTACCCTTTTATCGGCTAATTTACCATATTACCCTTCACTTATGAAATTACGATTTTGCCCCTCTACCTCCAAAATTACCATAATGCCCTTTTTACTTGAACAATTACCATAATGCCCTCCTTCATCCAAAATTACTATTTTACCCCTACTTCCAAAATTACCATTTTACCCTTCTTTCTCACAACTTACAATTTTATCCTTTACTTGTAAATTATCATTTGGCCATTTAATTATAAAATTGCCATATTATTCTTTTGTCTCGAAAATTACCGAAATACCCTTCTCCACTTATAGAATTTCCACTCAACCCCTTTATTCACCATTTTTATGAATTTTCTAACACTACATAAAATAATGATATTAATACTTCATTTTTATTAACTAAGTCCACCAACTTGTCATTTTTCAACATAATACTCATTAGCAACTACACACATTGATTTATATACCTCATAAGCATAATTACTAAAATACCCTTAAACAATAACATCATTCATGCATTAACAACATGGTACATCATAAACAAGTGTTTAACATTTCTATCCATATTCCAACTCCTTCCTTAATTAACATACCTACATATGGCATAAAAGTTATCATGCTATTTCTTTTTAACAAACAATATAAGAAACCATAAACATATCATGCTAAGCATACAAAACATGCATAAAATCATACTAAACCCTAAATGTGCTAGCATGCGTTTTTCCATATATTTAAGGGAGGATTAACGGTTACCTTAATCCCGCAAAATATCAATCTTACCAAGCATATTTAGCAACTCAACACCTAAAAATAATATCCATCATTATTGTTAGAAATAAGAAGTTAAAAAGGATAAAACTTTATAAAATAAATTTATTTAATAATACCACACTTTAATTAAATATGGATATACCTCAAAACTTTTCCAAATTAAATCCAAAATAAGGAGGAGCTCACGCTGCATGAGTAGCGTGAGTTTCATGCATAATCATGGGGAGAAAGGGCTCAAAGAGGGTGAAGGAAGCAAAATCCATTATTTTCGGGTTAGGGTATTTAGGCTAGAAAAGAAGGTGGTTGGGGGAGGTTTCAAGGCAAGGGAATGGTGCAGAAGTGAAGAGGGGGTGTAGGTGGAGGCTAAGGGTGGTTTCGAGGTGGCTCAAGGCGGCGGAGACGGCGGCGGAAAGGCGGCGAAGGTGGGCTGCCGAGGAGGGTCGAGGGAAAGGGTTGAGAACGAAGGAAAAGTGGAGGGAAAAATGGAGGGGTTCAAGGGTTGGTTTCGGCCAACTAATGGATGGCGGTTGTAGAGGGGGATGCAGGGTGTCGAAAGGTGGGTTGGGTGGCGGCAGAGGTGGCCGGACGGCGGCGGTAGAGGCGGTTGCAGGTGGCTCGACGGTAAGGGGAAAATCTGGGAAGAAAAAGGAAAAGGAGGAGAAAGGGGGAAGTGTAGGGCTCGAAGGGGCTGTGTGGTGGTGCAGGGTGGTAGTAGGCAGTGGCAGAAGGCGGCGCAGGGGGTTGGTGAGGCGGCAGGCAGTAGCGGCGGACGGTGGTGGAAAAAGAAGGACGGGGGGGGGGGGGGCGAATGGGAGGAGGAGAAAAGAGAGAGGAGGGAGCTCGGGGGAGGATGATAGGCTCGAAAAAAAGTGCGAATGAGGGGCTTGGGAGATGAAGAAAAAGAAGAGGGGGAAGAGAGGAGGCAAGGTTGGCCGATCGGTGCTGTAATGGCAGGTGGTGGTCGGGTGGCAGGGGAAGACGGGGAAGAAGAAGGAAAGAAACCAGGGCACGCGAGGCTGTGGTCCAGGGCTGGTTGGGTTCGAATGAGGAAAGAAAACGACGGGGGAGAGAGGAAGAGAGAGGGCAGGGAGGTAGGTGGTGGTCGGGTTGCAGACGGTGGTCGGGCAGGGCGGCAGGCATGGCGATGGTGACGAGTCGAGGGCTTGGGGTCGAGAGCTGAGACGTTGGGAGAAGAAGAAATAAGGGAGCAGGCCGGTCGGGGAAGGGAGAAAAGAAAAGGAGCTGGCCGGCCGGTCTGGGGAAGGAAGGAGGGACGGGTCGGCCGTGCGGGGCTGGGGCGCGAGAAACGGGCCAACGGCCCAAGCTGGGGGGAAAGGGAGAGCAGGCCGAACGGGCGGCCCAAGGGTGAGAAAAAGGAGAAGAGAAGGAAGAAGAAAAAGGAGAGAAAGGAGAAGGAAAAGGAAAAGGAAAAAAAAAGGAAAATAAGGGAAATAAATTAAATCCATTCATAAAATCATAAAATGTGATATTCTTTATAAATTATTTAATTTAATAATTTAATTTATTATAATCTAATATTTTAGTTTAAAAAGGATAAAGTCGATGAAATATTAGTTTGGAAAATTATTTAAATAAAATAATATGATAAATAGCAAAATATTTCTTTTTAATTTATTAAATACTTTTATCCAACTTTATATACCCTAAAATAAAATAAATAATTTTACAAGCAAATTTTATTTCAAATAAAGTTATTTAGTAAAATATAGGTTTTTGAAATTTTGGGGTATTACAATAAGGCCCTTCAATTGCTCCACCTGCTCTACCTCCCAATCAAATAGAACCCGTCTCCACCATAAACTCCAAGTCCACAGCGGTCCTTCCCATCTCCCCATGCTAGCAATCTTCTCCCCTTGTTGGCCAGACACCGAGAAGAGCCTTGGAAATAAGCTCCTCAAGTCTCCTGATCCTGTCCAGTCATCATGTCAGAAGCTAAGCGCTTTCCCATCCCCTACAACAACCGACAACCCCTCCTTCAAGGTAGGATCCGCTCTCCCTAACTTGATAATGTGTGCCCACGGAGACCAACCCCTCTGAGTACCCAGGTTCAGACCACCCGTACAATGTTCCCCATAGTGAATTGATGAGATAACATTATTCCATGAAGAACCATCGATCAAGTAATACCGCCACCACCATTTGAACAATAACGCCTTGTTCCTCATTGTGATTTCCCCCACTCCGAGTCCGCCCAAACTTTTAGGCCTCTGAATCACACTCCACTTGACTAAATTAAGGTAAAATTTTCCTGTTCCCACTCTGGCCCCAGAAAAAATTGCGCTGAATACTAATGATTTCTTTGACCGCGCCCTTGGGGATCCTAAAAAGACTTATAAAGTACATGAGTAAGCTGTTGAGCACACTTTTGATGAGGACCAATCTTCCTGCTCTAGATAGAACTTTCGATTTCCACCCTGATCGCCGCTTTTTCACTTTGTCAATTACTGGTTTCCAAGTCTGACTTCTTCCAGCATTTGCCCCTAAAGGGAGGCCAAGGTAAACGGAAGGCAAATTACCAATGGCACATCCCAACAAGCCAGCCGCCTCTCTCTGAAATTGATCATCCACACCAAGATCTATGAGTTCCGTCTTAGCAAAGTTAACCCCCCAAACCCAAGAGCAAGTAAAAACACTCCAAAAATCTCCTCCAGTTCATGATATTCTCTGTGGATGCCTCGCAGAAAATCATTGTATCATCAGCGAACTGTAGATGTGTCACATAACACCGTTGTCGCCCCACTCTTATACCATGAATCAACCCCTTTATCGACGCCTCTCCTGATCATTTGATTAAAAGCTTCGACAGCTATCACAAACAAAAAAAGGGAAATAGGATCCCCTTGTCTAAGTCCCCTCCCCATTGTGAAAGGTGGAGCAAGAGACCCATTCACAAGAATCGAGATACTAGCTGTCGAAATGCACTCCTTAATCCATCCTCTAAACTTGTCACCGAAGTCCATGATCCTCAAAATGTTATCCACGAAATCCCATCTGATGCTATCATAAGCCTTCTGGAAGTCCAATTTGACCATAACCCCTCTTACACTCTTCTTCCTTTTGGACCATTGCACAATTTCATTAGCCACCAATGCCCCATCCAGAATACTTCTTCCTTCAATGAAAGCCGATTGCGAATCCCCTACCAAATCATCAACAACCTGCTTCAACCTCTGAGTAAGAATCTTCGAAATCACCTTATAAATGTAGCCTACCATAATAATGGGTCTAAACTGGTTCACCTCCTCTACTTCAGCCACTTTGGGGATCAAAGTTACCAAAGTTGTATTGAACGCCGGCGATAATCTGCTAAACCGAAAGAAATCCAAGACTACTTCTATAAAATCCTTCCCAATTACACCCCACATCTTTTGGATAAAGCCCATATGGTACCCATCATATCCTGGTGCTTTCAGAGGATCACAAGACTAGACTGCCTTCTTAACATCCTCCTCAACCGGTAGGCTCTCCAGTGCCAAGCTCTTCTCCCTTGCCAATTTACTAAAGCCTTCCTCACTAATCTCAATATCAGGAAGATTCTGGTGCTCATATAAATTCTTATAAAAAGATGTGATGATCGCCCTGATCTCTGCCGAATATGTATACTCATTTCCATCGTGAATAAGCCTATTGATGATCGCTTTCTTCCTCTTGACCGCTGCAACAACATGGAAATACTTAGTGTTCCTATCTCTCTCCTTAAAACCTCTTACCCTGGAAACTTGTAGCCAATAAGCCTCCTTCCTCTTATGCCATTTCCATAGCTGACTCTGTAAAGCCGCTCGTCTAGCAAGCTCTGCTTCATCACAATCACTCCCATGCCTAGAACTCTCCAGCTTACCCAACTCTGCTTCAAACGTCTTAATCTTTGTATCAATATCCCCGAATACCTCCCTATTCCACTTCCTCAGCTCTCCCTTCAAAACCTTCAGCTTATCTTGGCATCTTCTCCCCTCCAAACTAGCCCAGCACTTAGCCATAAAACCTTGAAATTGAGGATGCGAGAACCACATATCCCAAGATCGAAACGGAATCGGTCCTTTCCCACACTTCAAGAAGCTAATACGGATAGGGTTATGGTCCGAGAGAGACTTACCTAGTCCAACACACTCCACGTTAGGGCACGACACCAACCAGCTAGGGTCCACTAGGAATCTGTCCAGAAGACTAGCAAACTTCGCATTATGCCAGGAAAACTTCAAATTTGATGGCTTCAAATCAACCAGACCCATCTTATCGATCCACTCATTAAACTCCTTAACACTGCTATTATCCACCCATCCTCCCTTCCTCTCAACATAAGATCTCACCTCATTGAAGTCCCCCCATGACAATTAGGGGACCCCTGCACTGTTTTCCCATAGCCCACAACTCCTCCCACAGAGCCTTTCGATCCCTCGAAACTGGGTTTCCATAGACCAGAAGAATCCCGCAATCCATCGCTAGAGAACAGAAGCGCCCTTCGATCAAGATCCACCTACTACCACTACTAAACTTCCTCATCTCAAAAAACTGAGTGTTCCACCCCACTATCAAACCCCCACTTCTTCCTTGTGCCACTGAGTCCCTCCATTCAACCACGTCAGAACCCCACACCTTATGTTTCCAAGAATCCATGACCACCTAATGCTTATTTTCCACCAAACCACACACCCATGGTTTTTCCTTTGCAATCAAAGCTTGCAAACAGGACATCTTTCCTACAGATCCAACCCCCCTTATATTCCAGCTAATTACGACCATTGATGAACTGATCATACCCCCCTTCTCCTCTACCTTTACCTTTGCCTCTCCCTAATCTTCCTTTGGCTCCTTCTAAGACCTGTCAACTTTTCGACACACTTCTTCTCTTCTTTGGATGAAAGCCCAAGTTCCTTCCCTAGCTTCCAACATTCATTCGCCTCTACCAATCCCTCCTCCTCCATTTCTCTCCCATCATCTCCAATTCTAATCTTTCGGGGCCTCTCCCCTTGATGTACCGAAAGCCTATGCTTATCACATCCTTCAAAACCGGGTGGAGGCCTATCATCACTAGAAGGATACTCATCTAGGATCTTTTCCTTTCTACTCCCCTCATCACCTCCTCTTTTTATTTCTGCCCCTATTCCCCCTGATCCTTCCTTCCTCCTGCACCATCTTACGAGCATTCTTTCTTCCTCAAGGTCGTGATCCACCCCTGCCAAAATGGTCTTGTTAGATCCAGCGGATGGTTCCTCACCCAAGCTACCAACTTCCTGATTCAGCCCATTACCTTCATGCTGCGCACGACCGGCCTCTACTCCCTACCCCTGTAGCATAATTCCTTCGTCAGCCTCTCGCCCAAAAGTCTGCTCTACCCCTTCTATTCCACTTTTCCATGCGACCCCGGCACTCTCTCTTTCCATTACTACCTCTCTCTCTTGCGCGTGAAGCCGCCACACCTCCTCTTCCCAAGGCTCACGATTCATTCCTTCCTGTCCCAAACCAATGTCATACACTACCCACGCCATTTTACCTCCAAAGTTAACACGAGCTTTCAATACGTGCGTTCAAAATCGAAAGGTATGGAGACCGTATAAACCATGCCCAAAATTTATGAGTTTTAGTAAAGAGAAGAAAGCTTGAAGAGAAGATTTTTTTTTGTTACAATTACTCATGTGAAACCTAGAACCAAAGTTGGGTTTATATGGAAAATAAATGAGCTACAAAATAGAAGAAAAACCATTCCCACTAGCTGTGGTCTCATATAATCAGTTCCACGATGAGGAACGTGAAAGAACCATTCAAGCTTCGCACAAAAAAATTGAACTTCAAACATAAAATCAGTAAAATAAATAGTTGAAAAATATAAAAAGAACAATGGTGATTGGTCATGTCTGGATCAAAGATCCACAATCCAACCCAGCCTTGAAATGGACAAATGGATGACGGCAGGCTCATGTGTATAGTCTGAAGTCCAACCCAAGTCCAACGTACAAAACCAACTCAATAGTTTATCTCAATCAAGCCATTAGTGAGGAGGAAATATAAACTAATTTACTTTCAATTCTCCCACCGATGAAAAATATTAGATAGAACACAACAAAAGGTTTGCCATTGCCTCCAACGCATTTATGGAAATTACTTGAACACATATTGTGTGCATGCGTGTGTGATTGAAGGTTTACATCATTTCTCATCATTATTGTATAGTCAAAATCATAATAAGTAGCATAGGCGTGGGTATTATTAGGTTCATTATTTTTGTATCCATGTCAATATTATTAAAATAGGTAGAATCGTATGAGAGGTGGTGAGATAATAATACGGGTATTTTTGGAATTGAGTAAAATATTTTATTTTATACATAAATTATTTTGTGTTATTTAAGAACACCATTTATAGTATGACTATGGTCAGTTGAAAAAAGTATGTATGTGTGTGTGTGTGTGTGTGTGTGTGTATATATAATTGAGTAATAAAAAGAGACGCAAAATGGGTACACATATGAACAGGCGAGGACTGAATACCCCATTGGTCGCTATAATACATAAAAGTGTCAATGAAATATGGTAGTTTTTTTTTCGAACTAAACCACCGAATATAAAATTTTAAGTACCCTGTAAAACAGAGATTTTGTGTGACGTTACTACATGCATTTTGCAATGGGATAGTAAATGAGTGCATATAATATTTTTATAAAAAGGAATTAGAGACCAAATGGATCCGAGGTCCAAAAGCAATCACCCACTCTACCGACACTTAAGATCAACATTAGAACATCTGAGCCTGTATAAAAAATCTATATATTGACTTGTGCCATTCTCATAATTGATATCCCTTTTTTATTAATATTTTTCTGGATTATGATGGCTCCATCCACCCATATTTGGCTAAGCACCTAAAATGTGTAGGGTTATACCCTGTTGGTTAGGGTATCTTTCATTTTTAGAACTTGTTTTCTTCAATCTTTCATTTTTAAACACTCAAAATCTTGTTTGCCTGTTCGGTCCGTGATTTCAAGTTTTCGACCCCGTCCTCCTTGTTGTGTTGTGTGTGAAAAAACAAAAGGAAAAAAAAAAAGAAAAATTCGATCCTTTTGTGGACTCCAGTTTTGCTACCACGTTTAAGGAAGGGCAATGTCCATGTGAGTCCAGTCTTAAGGCCCATATGCATCTTTGGAGGGTTTAATGGGCAAAGGATCCTTATCCAACATCGGTAACTCTGAAACGGAACAGTGGGATAGATCGCTTAGACGCGTAACCCTACCCCTAACCCTAACGTCCTCGCTGTTTCATCGGCCCGCCTCCATCTATAAAATCTTTGCCTTCTAATAACTCTCATTACGTGCTGTCTCGATACCTCATCTGACTACGCTCTCACTCTGAGAAATATTCCGGGGTTTGCTATCTTCAATCGTCTGGCATCCTTGCTGATATCGTTATGTTTGTTTTACTTTCGTCGAATATGATTTGTGTTGTTTGTTTTCTCTAATCGGGAGTTGGGGTTATAATCAGTGGTTTCTTTTTTTTTTCTTTTCTTTTCTTTTTCTTTGGTGCGGGGATTATTCTCAGTGATGAACAAACCTATAGATGACGAGTCTGATTTATCCATTCTATAAAATCATGACGACTAATCGAGGCATTTGTCTGAGAGGAATCGATTCCCCCACCTTCTTTCATATTTTTCCATATAACTTCAATCCTCCCCACCCCCACCGGCCCTTCTTTGTTGGCTTCAATATTTGGACGAACTAGGCATGATGAGGAATAATATATTTCAGTCTGAATCAATTCATGATTGAATTTTAACCTCCTACTCATTCTGAATGCCAACTTTGACAGCCGAACTTCTATCTCTGAACGATGAAGTTTCATGATAGCAGTGTTATTTGAACTCTAGTTTTCGTCTGTGTTTTAACTTTTAATCAAATTAGAGTTCAAGTAAAAGAACCGCAGCTTGCATCAGTGTGATGTGAATCGATGCTTTTATTTGCTTTCTTTTTGTGAACTAGCATAATTGCTGTTCAAGTATTTTCATTTTATCATTTTGAGTTGCCTGATTGATGTTCTTAGATCTAGTGGTACTGAGAAATCTGGGCCCGAAAGTCTCTACTAAATAGCTTTTATATACGGAATGAGGCGTCGGTTTGAGTTTCTAAATAAACGAACAGATAGGATAAAGTTATAGAATAAATTAAGCCGAGTTCGAGTCTAACAAAATAAGGTTTAAAGGTTTAGTTTATTTTATAATTTCAGTTTGTAAGATTGGAGTAAGAAAATAAACAGATGTTTTAATTGAGTCTAAAATTAAGGTTTTGATTCAGCTAGTTTAACCAAGCAATGAGTTGAATTATACTTTTAATAGGCCAAATATTGAACTCTCTCTATTTATTATTATCGAACAATCGATGGTGATGATGGTCATGCTCCAGTATCTGGTGCCCCCGTTGATCCCAACCAGAATATAGTAGATGCTATCCGGCTCTGTTGCTCTTCTTGCATTGCATGATACTGGGAGTCTGGGACACATGTCACTATTATCCACACTGGGTACTACATCTTAGAGGAGCAACGTCAAAAGTTCAGACGGATCTATTGAATGCAAGGAATTTGCTAGTTTAAGGATGCAGGGGGATCCAGTGCTATAAGATTCCTATATTACCTAAGAATCATTCTCCCTTGCCTGATGATTGTTTGGATGATTTCCTTCGAAATGGTGCGAGATTAGAATTTCAAAGATCACTTTTACACCTGGAGAAATAGAAATTTGGACAGTAGTAGGGTCGTGACCGGATTGGACAATGTGTTGTTGAACTTCGGCTGGCGCACTGATTTTCCTCAGTCTTGTTTTGAGATTAGCTCCTCAACCTTATACATATTACATTCCAGCATTAGTGGCCTTTCAATTTTGCGTCCCTAAGGGCAGAAGACCCTTCAAATTTCTGGATATGAGGTGTCTTGAGGAGGATTTCCTCCCTATAGTGTTTCAGGTGTGGATGACTCACGAATCATGATGGCCATAAACAAAAAATAAGTTGTGCCATCAAGCTCTGAAGCCTAAGTTGAAAAAGGTTGAACTAGGATAAGTATGGGACCTTCTCCATTAAGGTCACAATGCAGAAAGAGGTTTTTGTACCACATCTTGAAAATACATTACTGTGGGGAAAGGAGAGGGATTGTCTAAAACTCTAGGAGCATGTGTCTATACCATGAAGATAACCCTTGAAGGCAAAAATCTGAAGCTCTTTGGCTCAACATTAAGATTCCGATCACCAATATTTCTCTAGGAAGAACATAAGTAAGTTTTTAAAATTGTCTTTTCTATAGCATTATCAATCTTTGCTAAAAATTGTTTTTTATCTTCCCAGAATTGTAGATACAGCTGTTTTATTGGAGAAGCTAGTTCTTAATGTTCGATGATAGCAAAGCATCATGCTTCCTATATTAAAAGAGGTTAAGGAATAATTATTCATTATTCATTAGAAGTATAAAAATCCCCTACTTCTGTCCATCTTTGCAAATATTAGAAAAAAAGAAGAAGGTGATAATGCAAAACAATTAATATTGTTAGAAACTCTTACTTGATATTCTTTTTAAAAATAATTATTTTAGTTAATAATTTTTTAATGTAGTATAGAATTAGGGATTAATATAATTTTACCTTTGTTTTTTCAAGAATTCTAGGGAGATTGTCGGTAGAATGCATACACTTGTCAATTGGTGTTTTCCTTTCAGGTATTTTGCTCCACTTCTAACTACTTTATTCCTACTCTATTAGTATGTTCAGGTACTTTGCTCCACTTTTAACTACTTTATTCCTACTCTATTAGTGTTGATATGTAATGGTTCATTTGAATTAGAATGAATTAGCGTAAGGGTAAATATCAATAAATTATTTAGCCAAGGGAAATGGAGGTAATTGAGGTAAAAATTTTAAAATATTATTTGAATAATATTACAAAAAAAAAGTTAGGCAAAAGTTATTTTAATTCTAGTTGGATTGTGGTAAATTGAGTGAATGAATGTTGTATCATTTAAATTTTCTTCTTCGCCTCAATTTCCTCCGAAAATGAGGTTAATAAAATTGAGGTAATTTGGGATAAATATTTAACCTTCATTAACCTAGGTGAACATTGTTAAATAGGTTTCCAAATGGGATGAACAAAAGTAAGTAATTTTATTCACTCTAATTTACCGCAATCTAAATGGACACTAAAGGTGATAAAGCACTCTTTAGATTTCCACCTAAATATGTAGGATGAGGTAAGGATAACTTATATTTATCTTGGCCATTTCCAACCTCATACATAATTTTTTATTAACCTTATTATCTAAAAAAAATAATCAAATATTTGTTTGAAGACGGTAGTATAGCATAGTGATCATTGGTTTGATCAGTATAACTAAGTAGAATATAGTATAGTAAAGGATACTTTTCTCTCACCTTGTTACTTGTTCAAACATGAGTTTCAAGACGGTAGTGATCATTGTGTGGGGGCAAGTTTTAAAGGGTGGAATAAAAAGGGCAGGATCCATGTTCATGTTGGTAATTGTGAGTCCTTATGACAAACTTGAGAAAAAAAATGTGATGATTTGATGAATCAAAAGCATGACATTCAAGTTGTTGTATCAAAACAATATGAACTAGTGAAATCGAAGTAGCATATTCGCTTAAAAGCAATAGTTTCCATTTGATATATTCATTGATAAGGACCAACATATCAAGGATTTTATGAATTGGGTGAATAAAAATATTGAGGTAATTTTTATGAGCTCCTAATTTTTTTTTGCAAGAAGTTAATCCATTTATTGCTCATTTTATGTTGACAAATGCTCCAAGAAATAACCAAATGAATTCTCTCAATGTTCAAAATGACATTAATTATGCTTGTACAACTAAAATAAGTAATGAGAATATGAAGGAACTAAGGGATGATGTCTTCATCATATTAATTGGTAAATATAGTGATGTATGTAGGAAAGAACAAATTGTTGTTGTTTTGTGTTATGTGGATCGGTGTGGTTTTGATATGGGAACATTCATTGGTATTGCACATGTAGCACATGACACAATGTTAGTGTGATATAAAATTTTCCTATCAAGAGTATAAGGGCAAGGCTACAATGGAGTAAGCAATATCAGAGGAGACTACGGTTGTTTAAAACTTTGATTCACACTGAAAATAAATCAGCTTATTATGTTTGTTGTTTTACTCATCACCTTTATTTAGCACTCATTGTTGTTTCGAGGTCTCATGAATATGTTATTAGTTATTTTTTTAAAATTTTATTAGCATTGTTAACATAATTGGATCATCTAATAAATCTCAAGATATGCTTCAAGATAAATGTGCTATCGAATTAGAAGAAGTAATTGAACTAGTTGAGATGGAAAGTGTCTATGGGTTGAATCAAGAATTGGCTCTTTTGAGGTTACTCATTAAGAGTCAAATATTAAGTCTCTTTTGAGCTTGATTGAGTTATTTTCTCCAGTAGTTGACGTATTTGATTTTCTATGGGGGGATTCAAAAAGTAGACAAAAAGGTGAGCGTGGAGCCTTTAAAGGTCTCTTACTTCCATTTAAGTGTATATTAATCATTCATTTGATGAGAAGGGTTATATGTATTACAAATGGCTTGTATCAAATATCGCATTAGTGTGATGAATACATTATGTGAATACTGTGAAACTTGTATAACTTTCCAAACAACACCTCCAAACCATAATAGATGAAGATTGAGAAGATTTTATTATCAAAGTTTCTTTATTTTACCACACTAAAAATATTGCTATGGTGGATATGGATATGGAAAAATGGTATAATAATGAAAACCTGTTTCTTTGCTTAAAAATATTTATCATTACAAGTTTGATTTTTTGTATAGCATATTAGGCTAGCAATTAAGGGAGATTGAATGTTGTTTTGATGTGATAGGTACTACATTATTGTCTCCTGATTCATGCTTGAATTTGGCAGAGGTTTTTTTTTTCTTTTAATAAAGAGTGATGTGTATTGAAAGAATAAACAACCAAAATAAAATAATTGGAATTTTTTGACACAAAAGCTGAATAAAAATAAGAAGAAAAAGAAAAATATTTTGTTGTTTAGGGTTGAAATTGGGGTTTTAGAATTTAGAATTTTGGATAGGGTTTTGGGGTCGAATATTGATGGTGTTTTAATGGATAAATAATGTAGTTTTTAAGGCTTAATATTATTATGTTAATTTTTGGTTAATAAGATAATTAATGGTGGTGGAGTTCATTGGTGTAAAAAAGGGTATTTAGGTTAGAATTTTGAAGGAAAGAATGAATTTTTTAGGGGTTTGTATATATGAATTATGATGGATGGTTGTGGGAATGGATTGAATGTTGGTTAATGGTGGATTAGGGACTTTAATTGAGGCTAAAAGAGGTATCTTCATGGATTTTATTAATATGCCAAGATTTGATGGTGTGGAGGAGGGTTAGGGTTAAGGTCTCAAAAGGTTGAAGATAAAAATGTGGTTGAATTTTTGTATGAATATGGGTGTAGATGAAGGGACATGGATGTTCTCAATTGATCAAAACCCACCTTTATCAAAACCACATAAAAATTGATAAATTGATTATGAATCACAAAGAAATCATAATCAATAATAAAAACTTACAAAGAGATCAATTTGAAGATTCAAACTTTTATTCATTTACCTTTATCATCAACTCTTTTGCATGCTAGTTTAAATTCATGGATTTCACTTCCTCTGTAAAGCCCCCTGTCTAAAAACTCTAATTATAAAATTAGTAATAATGTGTAATTAATTATAATAACTATTGTATGTTATTCTGTATTAAATATTATGTATATTATTATGTCAAGTCGGATATAAATTTAATTAGGTTAAAATTTGATAGATTTTTTGGGATTATTTTTAATCCTAATTTGAACCTTAACCTATATTTTTTTATTCCTGGAACCCGAGCTTTAATAATTGGATTTTTCCCTTGATTTAGTTACTCTAACTAGAGCCCCTAACCTTATTATATTTTTGCCTCTCTACATCACACCTTCCATGGTGTATTTCCCTCATTACCTCTAGCTTATTGTAAATAATTTGACATAGGATGACCTTAGTGCATCAATAGGCTGCCCATAGTATTGACTTTGACTTTAGATTAGGCCATTAAACTTAGGGTTGGCTAGAATAATTAAAATTAAATAAAAATGATTAAGTAAGGAAATTAGAATTTTTGTATATTATGTTATATTTATGATCACCATGTAAAGTTCCAATATTTAAAGGGAAATCTCTCAAGATTGGAAATGGTTTACTCTCTAGGTCAAGATATCTTAGAGATGAGGTAGGATTCCTTATTTTGGAATTGGTTACACTTTTGTGCCTAGTGTACTAGTAAGACCCTAGTATATTCTATAGGTGACCTATGAGCCCTATAGGGGGTATATATACCTAAGGATTAGGTGACTTAGGTTAGAGGATATTGTGATGCCATGAGTGCAACAGTATAACCAATGTACTTTATACATCTGTAGGTTGTATAGTTGAGAGGCTATTGTGTTGCTTTGTGCACCAATATGACTGATGTACTTTATATATCTCTATATTATCATTCTTATTATGGCTTTAAATGGAATTGATTTGGTTGGTCAATCAATGAGCCTTAGTGTAATACCTTGCTCGTTATGGGTCATAATATGATTCTTGTGTGCTTTGAGATTGATGTGAAATGGATATGTGTTTTGGTTGTGGGGCATGAGAATTTGATGTCGTATAGGTTATCTTATGGTAAGTGTATTCTTTTTATTGTATGTGGTTTTATGCTTAAAGCATGTCTTTTGATTCTATGTAATTATGTGGAATGTGAGCATGCTGCCTTCTAGGAGGTATTGTGATTTACTCAATACGAGAAAGTAGTGTTGATACTATATTTTTATATGATTATATGCAAGAGATGGAGTGGCATGAGGAATTTAAGCATGGTGAGGATCAATGGGGTCCTTAAGAGGATATTCCATTATTGAAATGGGCTTTTGGGTCTAATAGTTAAGGTAAACTAGTATTATACCTTCTAATACTAGATTTTGTTTTAGCCAATTTTCCTTTGGTCTGTAATGTCCCTTATTATATTTTGATTATCGTTATTGTGCATAGGATGTTTATCCATATCCTTTATCTATGTTATTGTCTCTTCTTTTTTCTGATTTGTTTTGGATATAACTTGTTCTGAGCCTTATCACTTGGCATATATACTAAGTGTGCTAGTAGCATCTATTATTTTGTAATTGATGCTTTTGAAAAAATAAAAAGTTTAAGTACTATATTTGGGGTTGTTTCATCCTCATATATAAGTTTTTTATGAAATATAATAAAAATATATAATAGATATATCACACCAAAAAATGTGCCATAATTGGTGTGTGTGGACATACACAAAAAAGATATAAATTCTAATAAGATAAATTTTCTAAGATTCTAATAACTACTAAGTAAATCTTAATTATGACTCATATGGCTGGTTATCCCTCATATAGGATATCCATAGCATGTGCCAACCATGTTTCTTCATTAAAAATGATCTTGATGACCATCAAATCCCTCATTGGTCCATAATTATGTAATAAGACCCATATTAGGCTAGTCTGACCCAAATCTTTCACTAATGCTAAACTAATACACCCTAATATTAATTAATCCAATCCATGGCTTGTAGAATTTACAGGACATTCCCCTTACTGAGAAGAATTTGTCCTCAAAGTTGCATTATCATAATACGAAGAAAAACCACACACATTGAATGTCCTCGAAACACTACCATAGGAATCCAAAAAATCGATCTCATAAGCACTTTCTCTGAAATCCTAAAGAACCTTGAAGCGACCATCCGCTATTGGCATGAGATTTATCTTTCTTAAGTGAGGAAAATTTTCTATCATAAGGTGTAGCTATACTAAATCTCCCAGCGAAAACATGGGTTAACTTCGATACTTTTGAGCTCAAGATTGATAAGTACCATTACTTTTCTTGATTTTTGCTCTGATCTAATCATGTAAACACTTGAAATAATCCACTCTCACATGGTCTTCATAACTCTTAAAATCACCCTTCTTCAATGGCACCAAGTCAATCAACATGTAGGGATTAGTAACATTAACGATCTAAAAAGGACTAGAAATAGCTGTTCGTGGTGGATTCAAGTTGTGAGTAAACTCTTCATGTGTTGTATTCACATCTCAATCCATAGTACTCTTACTCACAAATCTCCTTAGTGAGGCACCAAGAATCTTGCTCATCACCTCCATTTGACGATCAATTTGTGGGTGATGAGATGTGCTAAATAGCAAATTAGTTCGTAGAAAATGTTATAAAGTATTTTGAAATTAGCTTAGAAACTTCACATCTTAATCACTCATAATGATTCTTAGCACTACATGCAACTTCACCACTTCTCAAAAATAGAGATTTGTAATATGATTATCATCATCTATCTTGTGGAATGGTATAAAATAGGCCATATTAGAAATATGATCCACTACCATCATGATAAAATTCTTACCCTACTGATTCATGGGCAAACCAAGTATAAAATCCATACTAACTCCTTCCTATGGTGCATGAGGAACCACTAGTGGTACATACAACCCCTTATACAAGAAACACTTTCTCCTCAAGCATGTATCACATCTTCCAACCATAACCTATATACCTTTTATCATTCATGGAAAATGAAAGTGCTATTAAAGTTGCTCTAATGTCTTGTGCACTTTTAAGTGTCCCACTATACATCCATCATGTTCCTCCTTGATGAGAAACTATCAAATAGAATATATAAGGATCCATAACTACTAATATACTATGTATGGTTCATCATACCAGAATGGCAAAATAGGAATTTTTTATATATGGTGTGGACTGTGGAGTATGCTTATCAATTCCAATATTCTTAGATCATTGTGTAATAAAGCACTTAAGAGGTGCTATATATTTTAAACTGAGTTCCAACCAAAGTAGTCTCTAAGACACCATTTGAGCTTTTAAGGGTTGGAAGCTAAGTTTAAAACATATTAAAGTTTGGGGTTGTCCATTTGAAGTAAGAATTTATAATTCAAAAGGAAGGAAGTTTGACCCAAGGACCATTAATGGGTATTTTGTTGGATATGCTAAAAAACTAAAGGGTAATAGGTTCTACTGTCCATCACATAATACTAGATTTGTGAAGTTAAGAAATGCTAAATTTATTAAAGATGAATTAATCAGTAAAAGTGATTATGGATCCATTTTATGAACCTACTCATTCAGTAGAAGAAGCTTTCACTTCTTGTGATAGAGTGACTTTTTTTCATTGTTTACTTTCAGTTCTAGTCATGATTAAACAACAAATTAAGGAGGCTCTGTTGGATAATGATATAAATTTGGTAGTTCAGATTGTTTAATAACTTTCTAAAGTTGTTGAAAAACTAGCTATTGAGTAAGCTCCTCTAGAATATGTTGTGATAGCTTTAAGAAGATCTACTAGGAAAAGAAGGTCAACTATACATAGTGATTATTATGTGTACTTACAAGAGTGTGATTGTGACATTTATGTTATTAATGATCCGAAAATATTTTCATATGCCATGAGTAGTTCATAATCTGAGTTATAATATGATGTCATGAAAGAAGAGATGAATTTCAAGAAAGTTAATGAAGTTTGGGACCTTATACTATTATGTGACGGGGCTAAATTTATTGGTTATAAGTGTAATACCCCAAATTTTAGCTAACCCTTATCCTGAATAATTAATATTATAACCTAATTCTAAAATCAAAAAATTAAATTTTCTTCATTAACCTAACTCCCTATTCATAAATCTTAGCCTAACCTTAATTTTTATTCTGGGTCATTAATATCTTCTCTAACCTAAACCTAATCCCGAATAATCATTTAATTAAATTATCCTAATACCCTAACTTAATTTATTTTAACCTAAACCTAAATCTAAACCCACACTCTTTCTTTTCCCTTTTTCTTTTTCTTCTCCTTTCCATATTTTATTTTATTTTACTTTCTCCCCTACCGGTCCTCTCCTCTTCTCTTCTACTTGCGTGCACACCTTACCTGCCAAGCCTACCCCTGTACTGCCATCAACTCGACCCTCTTCATTTCTAGGGTTGGGGTTGAATTTTTTGCCTAATCAACACCTCTTATCTCCCTTTTTCTACGTTCATGTGTACATATGTAAGGCACATTTAATTCCTAAACCTACCCCCTTCTCCCTCAATTTTTATATGAAAAATATTGCAACCCAAATGTAGCCTCTCCCTCCTTTTTCCCCTCCTTGTTATCACCAAACCCTTCCAATATCACCCCCACTATGCGGGCCCAAATGAGGCTCCAACACCTCCACCAGCAGCATTTTCCATTCCTTCACCCCAAGTACCAACCAAACTCACCACAACCTACCTCCAAGATCCAACAAAATCAACCATTACTATCCCTCCATTTGACCATTTTCACCACAACACACCCACTACCTATGACAACAACCACCATAGCCTACCACCCTCCTTCAACCAAAACCACTAGTCCTCACATCCACCTTTTGGCCAAACCAGCAATTTCTACCCTCCTTCTTTTTGTCCATTTAACCAATCCCTTGCTCAGCCGACACTCCTTCAAACCTTTTAAGGGTTGGAAGCCATGGCTAGAGCATGATGCCAAAAGGATAGAGACAAAGATGCATGGGCAAGTAATGTCCGGATGATGTTATTGATTGATTGTATGTGTCGTTCAGCTTTGCCATTTTGTGGAGATGTATGAGGACATGAAAGACGAAATAACATACCATAGTGATCGAAGAAGGATTTAAACGTGCCATTAATGTATTTTGTGCCATTGTCACATTGAAAAGTCTTCATGTTACGTTCAAATTGAGTTTGGACTAGACCATGAAAAGATTTGAACAGATGTTTGACCTCGGATTTTTTTGCAATTGGAAAAGTCCATAGAAATTTGATGTAATCATCAAGAAATATGACATAATAATAGTGGCCAGAAGAACTAATAACAGGAGAAGTTCAAAGATCACTATGAATAATGTCAAAAGGTAGCAAAGTGTACGACAGGGAATGATGAAAAGGTAACTGAGAAAGTTTGCCTAGAGGACAAGAAGAACAATACGATTGACAAGCCTTACTACAATCAATAAATCTGTTACTACGAAGAGATCTAAGAACAGCCTTGCCAGGATGACCCAAGCGATTATGCCAAAGATCGGATGATAGAGCAGTAAAGTTTGAATGATTGATTGAAGAGATGGATTTAGTATTGGAGAAGAGAGGATAGAGGTCACCAGTGCTGTCACATCTCATTAATTTGGCTCCCGTCTGTAAATCATACACAGAAAATCCGAAAGGATCAAATGTAAGAGAAACCATATTGTCAGTGGTGAACTTTCGAACATATATTAAATTCTTAATTAGTCGAGGAGCATGTAATACATTGTTTAGGTGAAAAGGAGGGTATGGGGAGGGTAATGTAGTACTACCGTGACCAAGAATAGGAATTAAGTGACCACTACCAACAACAATGTTATGATTTTTAATGCTCGAATTGACATAAGAAGAAAGAATACCTTGGTCCGCAGTCATATGAGATGTAGCACCGGTGTCCATATAATAATTTCCATCCGAGTGAGAAAATGAAAGAGCATGCATTGTTGCTTCTATATCAGTCGGAGAGTAGCCAGATTGATGGGCTATAGCACCATAAGCCTGTGGGCGAGAACCAAGGATTCCTGGGCCAGTGGGCCGTTGGGGGTGCATAGGAGTAGCTGGCCTGGGAACCCAAGGAGTTGAAGGGTATGGGCAAGGGGGTGGCATGGGCCATTGAGAAGGCCATGGGCCCCAAGAAGCCCAAGGCTGCTGCGGCCAATTTGGGCAAAAATACGACCCATGGTGCGTAGGTCCAGACTGCTGGTTGGAATTGTGCCCATTCGAACGCCCCTTGCTATGATTCTGCTTAGAGTTTTTCCCTTTCTTGTTCTTAGAAGTCCGGCCATTGGTTCCGGTGACAAGCGACGCCTGAGGGAGGCTGCTAGAGCTGCCGGATTCCTTCGCCAAGCGGTGTTTGATAGTCCGTTCGGCCAGTCGTAGTCGTGAGTGGCAACTTTCAAAGGAGGGGAGTGGGTCTTGATTTTGAATGAATTCCACGGTTCCTCCATATGCTTCAGGTAGTTTTCCTGTAAGCTTGAGGACAAGTTGGCTATTTAGTACTGGGGCATCGACATTCGCAAGACGATCAGCGAGAGACTTGATGTGATTACAATAGCTATCAATGGAGGAAAAATTGTCGAAGCTAAGATCAGCGAGTTCCTCTTCGAGATGTGTAGCCCGAGAAACCTTGTTGTCCTGGAACATGGATTCTAGACGAGCCCAAACCCCTGCCGCGGTATCGTCTTTGAGAAGAATAGCATGAAGGAGGTCTGTGGAAATTGTTCCATAAATCCACTGAAGGACCGCAGCATCCAAGCACTTCCAGAGAGCCATATCAGAGGCTTGGAGCATTTCATAGTCAGCCCGTTCCTTCGCCTCCGTTTGAGGAATGATGTGGTGCTGTAAATCATGAACCCGAACAAGGACTTTGAATAAGGCAGCCCAAGAATGATATAATCCATGGTCAGCGTCCAACGTAATGGGAATGAGAGATTTGACATTGGTGATGGTGAGAGTCGGATGGAACTTAGGAGTATCAGACATGGTGCAGCGGAAGAATGTATGGAGAAGATGAAGAAGAGAGGGTCGGGTGGAATTAAGAGAAAATATCCCCGAGGATTGTAACCTACTCTGATACCATATGAGAGAATAATCCCCTGCCTTCATTTCGTTTGAGAACCATAGAGTATATACATGATTACACGAGAATAATAAGGAAACTAACAAGCTATAATGTAGGAACTCCTTAACAACTAAGATATATCCAATAATACAGAATATATTTGTAATATATTCTGACATTTATGACTACTGAGAAGAAAGTTATTGCTTGATTTTGCGGAAGTATGTCTCAGAAGCATAATATGTTACCATAATGAGAGGAGAATTTTTCATTGTTTTAGGGAAACATGAAGCTTCAATAGTTGTAAGAAAAGCCACTTTTATGTTGCTGTAGTTGATAACGAATACAAAGATATGGATGCCATGGTAATGAAAAGGTCACCTACCCTGGTGTTCACAACTGTAGATTTTGGGCTAAGAAGATCACCAATCCATTTAAAGAATAGAGGTACCTCTTACCACATGTTGTTTGTCACAAGAGAGAGGTCCTAGGATAAAAGTTTCTATCTTTATGTGTTGGAGGTAAACCAATTTATGGTGGATGAAGAGGTGATGGTCTTAGCCAAGCTAAGGGACCATGCTTGTAAACTTAAAAGGGAGTTATCGATGTCATTGAAGAGTGTAGTAATTATAAGGAAGCCAAAAGGAATTATCATTTGAACTAAATGTAAATATACATCAATGCAACCAATATTGATCAACTAATTAATCAAGTGTAAATATAAATTTGAAGTTATATCTATGGGAAACCCTTAAATAACCATGTCCTTATAAAAATAAGGGCCTATTACATCCCTTAGGTAAATATAAAATGTCATCATAACAAGAAATTGTTAACCACTTCAGAGATCTATGGTTACGGGGAAAAGAAGTTAGGTATTCAAAAACTTTTTTTGATGGTGAAGTAGAGCATTCGATTGTTATAATGTTACAAATTAAATGTGCAAGCCTAAGGTCTTTAGAGGGGTAGTCAAGACAACATAGTATAGATGATATGATTCGTTTCCCCTTTATTTGTATACATGAGTAGAAACTTTAAATGTACTTTATAATAGAGCTATTTAATTTACTGTCATATCATCATCTCAAAGTAGTTGACTATTTTAGTGTCGGTGAAGTTTCCAACACATTTTATGTCAATGACTGATTAATAAAGAAGTTGAAGAATTTTTCCTGAATAGAGTAAGTTTTGAGCATGAAATTATGTTATTTACTATTTAATTGCATAATGTTTTAGGGGATGGTATATAAAAGTTGATAAGTTTTCTTTTTCTAAAGCCTTGTGTTGATATCTACCTAAGGGTTGTGATGGATGCAAATGAGGGTTGGCCGGTGCACTTTCAGGAGTTGGTTGATCGCCAAGCTTTATTTAGTATCACTATAAAAGGACATGACACTTGATCCTTCAAAGTTACTGAGGGTCTACGTGATTAGCTACATTAGTTTAATGGATTGGAACCCAAGCATGATTGTTTGTTGGGAAATGTGTTTTTATTTTTATGGGTGTTTTGAATGCCCTCAATTTATTTGCTACGAACAATGTTATGGTTTTTATTTGCTTATGTTATTATTGTTATTGTTTTGGACGTGACAACTAGTTGCTTAGAGTAATATAATCTATATTATAATCAGATGTTTTGTGACATCTTCTTGAGTATCTACTATAGTACTTTCTAAGTTGAAAATTGATAAGCAATTTAAAGTCTCTACATTTGATATACTTCCTACAAAACTTTGTCGTCAACAAATTCCTACCTTGTTTGCATATATAATTTACATTGATTTAATAAAGCAAAAGTAAGTGACTAATATGTAATTTTTTCTTCCTTCCTTTTGTGTTAGAAATATATGTCTTCTCTCATTTACAACCTTTATGTATAGTTAGAAATATGTCCCTTTGCTATATTTCAATTTCTCCAAGATATTGATTTCATGAAGACAAAGTTTTTGGTTACATTTTGCTAATGCCCTTTGACAAAGAGTAGTTTCATATTTTATTTTGAAGATTAATTTAAGCATAATCTATCACAAACTAATAGATTTCTCACATGTGGAATTATCTGTAGAAAAGTAATTAGTAAACCAAAGGCGTCGTTATTGGAAGATTAGCTTGAACTGAATTCCATCTTGTTTGGGATGTAGAAGTTCATCTTATTGATCCTTGCTAGACTTCATCTTCTTAAATCATACGTAACTATAAATCTCTGCACCAGATAATTTGAATAAAATTGATTTTTTATAAGACTATAAAGCCAAATATATGTAAAAATAACATAGGAAAATTATACAATTATCAAATGGTGTAATGATTATGCAATGGATTAGATGTGGGACCTCTTAATTTCTGTAGTGAAATTGGTCTCCCATTTCCATTTACTCCTTAATATATTTTCCCTTCCCTGATTGTTAGTTACTACTTTAAATGAAGAATATAAACATGATGTATTTGTGACTTACAAGGATATCTAATGTATGACGTATAATTATCTTAAAAGGATAAAATTAAATAATTTAAGGGACTTCTTCACACATTACACGAGAGAGGATGGTGAAAGGATAAAAGTTTATATATATGTTTATTATTTATTTATGCATTACACTAACGTAGCAAGGATAGTCACATATGGAATAATTATCCATTGAAATATAATGCTGCTATTCTATTTTATTTTATTTTTATTGTGACTGCTAAAATTTTTTTAATGTAAAAATAATAATAATATGATCACCACACCCTTAATCATAAATAACAAGTTCAAATAAGCTGAGTTGGAAATGCGGACTCATTCTGTATAGATACTAGTATCACTCGTCCGTGTGATGCACGTGATCATAAATGATGTTTGAATAGAGTTTATCATACTATGATAATAAATTTTGGAATAATAAGTACAAAAAATAATATAGAAAGTAAAAAAATTATGAAAATACATTTTGGATAAAAGATGAAATGATAAAATAATATACTATATAAAGAAATAACAAATAATTGAATAAAAAAAATAACTGAATAAGAGAATACATAATCTAGCTAGATATTTTGAAACATTTCCTTGAAGATAACATTTGTTGTGGATGTACTTTTATTCCCATCATTATTGCATATATACTCATGGACATTACAACATACAACTAACAAGACTAATTTATTCAATAATAACCCAATATTATTATTTTTTCTTTTTTCTTTCTTGTCATTAATTTTTTATAATCAACTAACTGAAATGGAAATCAAATGAATGTCATTTATTACTACCATTTAACAATATTAGGCATCCAAAGAGTCTTTAAATTGACCATATGGTTGAATGCTTTATTCAACTGGTGATATATTCAATGATGTAATGCAATTAATGTTATATTCTCAATTTATATTAATTTATACTATTAATTAACATACTATGGAAAAAAAATTAAGAGTTGAAGACCCACAACGTATGGTTTATCATGAATTATTAAAAATTATTGGACCAATATATAATTTAGGTAATTTAATATTTGTCACTATATATATATAAGTTAGGGTTCATAATTACATCATTATATTATTGTAGCTAAATGATTGTATTGAATTATAAATTTATGAACAATAATTGTTGTATATGGGTAGAAAAAAATTACAGATTATAGATTTTGATCGTCAACGTGATATAATATATTGGTTTTATATAGGTACATTGTTGGATCATCAACATGTAGCAAGCCGAAAATAATTAGCGCACGTAACTTGTGTTCGAGACGTTGACTCCATTTGTGTGCATGTATATATATATATATATATATATATATATATATATATAAACAACGTTTGTGCTGGAAAATATTAAATAAATTTCCATTCATAATCTATGTCTAACTTTCAACTAAAATTTAAAATAGTTAATCTTCTTTGTATGCAACTATACAATTAATTAATTGAATCGAAGTATTAATGGACAAGCTCCCGTAAATAAATATATCTCTGTTCTCTCTTTCTTATTAAAAATAGCACATTTCTAGCTAAATGTCTTTTAATTTTTCTATATGGAATATGATCTAATGTAAAGTAATAATGATGTTTGGTTCATACATCTTGTTCATGTTGTTTGAATTAATAACAATATTTGTTTACAAATTGGCAATTTTATGTTTGAAGTAACAATGTATCTGAAATATGATCTTATTTGAAATGAATTTATGCATATTGGTAATTTTGGACATTTGTTATTTTAATAACATATTTTCTTATAATTTTGTTTGTGTTTACATATTTAATTTTAATAACATATATTAATCAATTAATAATAATAAGTAATCATAATTAATAATAAGATAATAATAATAATTATTAACTAATTAATAATAATAATTGATAATGATAATGATAATAATTAATATCAATATTAACTAATAATTAATATTTATGTTATCATGAGTAATTAATAATAACAATGATGATAATCAATATTAATTATTATTATTATTATTAAAAATAATAAATAATTAATTAATAATAAGTAGAAGTAAATAATATTCATCATTATTAACATTAAATAATAATGACAATATTAATATTGGTGGTGGGTGAGTATAATTTATAAGGGTATAAGGGTCATTGTATAGGATAGTTAAAATATTTTATAAAAAATGTCAAAACCTATTCATGAAGTAATAATATAATATATAATATAAATAATGGTTTAAAAAATAATATTTAAAACAAACAGCCAAAAATCTTTATGAAATAATAATATAGATAATGAGAGAATAAACAAATGTAACTAAAAAAACTTAACACAATTTTTTTTAAAATTTTTGTAGTCAATTAATATTTTCTTTACTCTCTTTGGTAGTTGGTTAATTAACAATGTCAAAATACAATAAGCCTAATTTATCTATTTTAATTTCTTTTTAATAAATTTTAATTGAATGTATACATGTACTATATACTTAGTTACTTTATATTTTATATGGTTTAACACAAGTGGATCGCTCAAGCATAAATCTAATAGATAGCTAAAAGAAGCCTTCCATTGTAACTTCTTATATTAAAAAAATAAAAAATAAAACAAATTGTCAAGTCTTATCGAACTCACTTGCTTTAAGGCTCGAAGTATTACCTTTGGTCCATTATATCATCCAAAGGTTAGGGTGATAATTTTTTTTGAATAATATTATTTAACAAATGCATGCACCATGCTACCATTTGCTTGCATCGTACAAGCAATAGCTCAACACACCTTATGAGAAAATAAATGATAATAAGTTTCATTAGTATAATTAGTAAAGTGCACATACATAATTTATAGGACATCTAGCGATAAATCCCCATATATTACAAGTTTAATGCATCAAAAATTTATTTTTCACTTAGCTACTTTTAAAAAATCAAAATTAGATTGGGCATATTTTAGCATAATAAGGTGACTTTGTTTTTAAAGTAGATGACTTTTAATAATATATGCAACAAATGATATAAAATTTCTAAAGTTCATTGAAAAAAGATGGAAATATTGAAACAAATTCTTAAAAGATTAAACTTTGATCATAATAATTTTTTATAATTAATATGAATCATAATTGTATTAATTTTTTTAAACATTTTTTAGGTTTTTTAATCATTTTTTTAAATAAGGTTGAAAATCTTTGTATTAAAAATATCATATTCTTATATAAAAAATTCACTTTTTATAAATTAATTTTAAAAAATACTATATATATATATATAATTAATTTTTTTAATATTATTTCAGTTTTTGCTATATTTTTATATAACTTTTAGGAATTTTATTTATTTATTAGTATTTATTTTAAAAAAATACCTTAATTACTCTAAACTTAACCTATTATAACTTTGCTAATATAAAATATATGTAATTGATAATGATCTAAATGTGAGGACATCTTAGTGAGATTATTCAAGATAGTGGACACCTAAAAAAAAATAGATCAAGTATTGTGGTACCTCAATGGAATTTGTCTTTATAATTTTATTTGCAATTTGTTGAAGAATATATATATATTATTATAAGATGTGTATATATTCACTTGTACAAAAATACTTTTATTTTATATCAAGAAATTTTTTTTATTTATTCTCAAAAGGTGTGTAATTATACACTAAAAAATGTATCTTATTATCTTAGATAATTTATTTATATGAAGGTGTGCAATTATATTCTAAAAGATGTGAATTTATATCTCAAAGATATGTACTCTTTCAATATTAAAGTACCTGTTATCATATATTTTGAGGATAAGCTTTAACTACTAATATATTTTAATACATATCAATTAAAATTATAAATAAAATTACTTATCTGCATCAAAAATAAAATTATTTTAACAATTTACATGTATTTTTAGAAATTAATAAAAGTAGTATTAAAATTCTACTTATACCCTTCATTGAAATGTAACAAAACATTTAATGTATAGATAATGAAACAATAAATGTGAGGATAAAAGTGAAATGTAAGTTTTAACTATTCTAAAATGACATTATTATTTTTCAATATGAATATACAATTATATTATGAAAGTGTTTTTCAATATGAATATACAATTATATTTTTATGTTATATTGCATTATCATTTTAGATAAAATTAATGGCCAAAAAATTTTCACTAAAATATGTGATGATAACTATTTAAAAGTAAAGGGATCATTACTCTTTTTTTTTATATAGATGTGCATTATTATTTAAAAATATATGAATTTTTGTAATGAAGGTGTTTACTATTATAATATCCTAAATTTTTCTAACCTTAATTTGTAGGTGTCAAATCTCTTAATATCTCCCTTAACTCTTAACCATTGGTTAAATACTCTGTCAAAACCCTTCAACCCTACATTTTCCTTTTTACCCTACAAAATCCTTTCCCCTTAATTTCTCATGTGTCCATGCCAAATTGATTTTTGTTTTGCTCTCCTAGTTTAATTACCTAAACAAAATCCTAACCTTACCTAAAACTCACTTAAAAATTACCTAACATATCACACTTTTCATTCAAGTGTTGCACACTCTACCCTAACCCATGCCTCATTTGTTTTCACACCAGACGTACTACAAACTCCCCATCATACCTTACCCCAAGTATTCCCTCATGTTTTCATTTTTCATGCATCCACACATTAGATGCATACACTCATTTCATTCTCCTTTTTTGTTTATCCTTCTAGCTCTAATACATGCTCCTCCTCTTCAGTCTTTTGACTTATTTCTTTGTTGGGTCAACCTAAACTCTCTCTTCTTTCTTACCCTCCAAGTTGCCATTTTCCTTTGTCCTACATCTGCATTTCCCAAACTTTCTCATGTAACAACCCTTACTTGTGTTGATTCTCCATGCAAACCACCCTTGACTTGTGTCAACAACCTACATAACAAGCACCACCAATGTCTACCCTTAACACTAAAAGTCTCCATACACCCCACCACCCTTCACTTATGTTCATCGTTTACACTACAATCCCCCACCAGCATTTAGCCTTCACACATCTTCCCACAACCTTACACCAACCTCTTGCACAACACCTAACGCTTCCCTAGTTTTGAAACCACTTCCACTCTCCTTTCTCTTAGCCATTTTCATAGCCCTCAACCCATACTGCAGCTAACTAATCCTCTTCAATTTTCTAAAATTCTCCTTCATTCCCTTCACCTCTCCTTTCCTAATTTTTATGCATTCTACTCTCTCTCTCTCTCTCTCTCATGGTTTTTAGGCATTCCTAAGGCATTGGAGGTAATACCTAGGAGGTTATTTTTCTTTATTAGAAACTTAAGTAACCTATTATACTAATACATGTCTCTACTTTAGGTTCTTTTGATGCTATGTGTTGTTTTTTCTATAAATTTTATGTTAGTATGCTTTTATGTAAGAAATCATGGTTAGGTTTATCTAAGTTTACATTATTATGTTATATTATGAGTTTATAATTTTATTTGATATTCCATGCTTTAGCTTATGATAACCTTTACCTTAATTCTTAAGCATGATGTTGTAATTTAATGTGTTTAACAAGCATGAGGTTGAGTATATTAAATATGATTAAGTATTTTTGTTGAGGAAAAAAATTGAGGTTGTAATTTTTGGGTGGCTTTGGTATATGGGTGATTTGACCCTAGGCCTTCAAGGTGTTTTGGGATTATTTTATTTTAAATCTAATTACATATATTAAATGTTGATAATGTAGAGGAATTTATGTATGAATTCAGTTAAGTGTGGTGGAAGTTGGAATTTAGGACTTTTGGTATAAATCTCAATTCTAAGCCACTTGGGTTAAGCTGTGAGTTTTTTTTATAGGATAAGTATGTCATTATATTTATTAACTTTTTTACATAAAATTTGAAACATTATATGAGAGGATTTGGACGAGTATTAATCAAGTTATGTTAATGAGAAATATTGAAGTGTTTAGGTGAAATAAGGGTATTTTAGTCATTTTAGATAAGATCTAAAAATTTGAGAGGATGTTATTGTTGCCGGGTTTAAAATGTGATATGTGAAATTTTTAGGATAAGTATAAGTATCACAAGTATGCTTTTATGAAATAATGGTTTAAATTGTCTTAAGTAACCGAAATGAATAACAACGATATTTTATGTAATTTCTTAATTTTTGTTTATATTATTAAATAGGTTACATTGGAATGTTTACCATGATATATTTATAAGTATTTTAAATAATAATCATTATTTCTATGAAATTAATGATAGACTATAATATCCTATCCTAAAATCCTTCAACTTATATTTAAAATTATGTTAATGTAAAATAAATGAGTTTTGATTTTAGAAAGGGATTAAAATTTTAATAAATTTCTGAATTTTAGGTACACTGATCGATTAGTTTTCCTAACCGATTGATCGGTATGCTTAGAAGCTGGTAATTTATTTTTTGATGAACTGGTCAACAAGTTTACTTAAGCTGATCAATTGGTTTTCCTACGATTTCAAGTCCTTTTTTTATTTTGATTTGAATCTCTTTCTACGGCTTATGAAAACATCTAACTGGAATTTATTTGTGCTAATAAGTATATTTTGGTGCTTTGAGATTATTTTTTACATTATTTAGTTCATTTTACTATTTTATTTAGCTAAAATTTTCTAAAATCACTTTTGAGGCATTACTCATCTTCTCTCTCCTTTCCTTAATTTTCTCTCTTATCTGGTAGCTATGGCTGTATGTTTGAATTTCTACATCTCTTCCTTGACTTACCAATCATCTATCATGCCTCTCCTTGGTCACACACCACCTTCCTTACCTCATCATATGTTTCCCTTATATCTTGGTTGTCCACACTCAACCCAAGTCAAACTTCTCTCTCTCTCTGCCACTTGTGTACGTCAAACAAAACTCTACTCTATACACCCTATTCCTAATTAATTTTCACTCCCTACCATCTACATGCTCATTCTCTCTCTTTTCCTTTGTGAAAATTTCTCAATTGTTAAGTATTCTCCACTTTTCTTTCGTTTTCTTATCTACTGAGAAAACATAGGTTTGCCTCTTATTTCTCATCCATTGGTCAAATTCTTGTCTCTTCTTTCATATGCTAATATTAGCTTTAACTTTTTATTATTTTTCTTAAGTAAGAAAGGATTAAGCTTTTGAAAAAGGTTAAAGATCTTACTTTATACTCCTTGAAATTCTGTTTTGAGAAAAAGGTCGAGCTATTGCATTTCTATTCTTCTTCTTATTTCATTTTATTAAGTTTTATAAAAAAGAGTTTAAACTATTTTGACTCTTTATTCTCTTAGTAATTGAGTTATTGGTAGATAGCTATCAACTTAGAAATATTTTGTGCTAAAAGATTGATTAAAAGTAAGGCAATATTATCTTTAATATGAATAAGGTATTTTATTATCTATTGTATTTTCATATTCTTGTTGTATTTTTTTGTTTTGTGTATGAGTTAATCGAGTTATTAGATTCAAGCATGTGGTAAAGTTTTCATCTTTTCAGTTTAAGCATGTTTCAAGTTCTTTGCTATTATGCATGATTTTATTAGTTCTAAGCATGATCTTGTTAAGTGTTGATTATACCATGTGCTCATATGATTCTATTTTTGTAGTATGTCTTTTTATGTGTTTTATGCTATCAGAGCACGTTAGGATTAATGTGGAAAAATTGGATACAATTTTATTAAGTGGATCACTGATTTGGGTGTTATGCAACACCCCTAAACTTTATAGTTAAAAATTTTCATTTGTTAAGGAAAATCATACACTAAATGGGTGGTGTTACCGTCATGATCAATATAAGACTGACCCCTATCCAGCCTCGTACTAACCACAAGGCTAAAAGATATAAGGATCAATAATAAAAGATGATTTAAAACTTAAGTCATTCAACATTAAATACATAAACCATAGTGCACAAAAGTTAAGGTTAAAACATGAGTGAAATGAAATACAACACTCCACTACGGGGAAATAAAACAATAGAAGCATAAAAATATAAACGGTCCAGAGAACACCCTCTCTGGCCCCATCCCTGGGACAATAGAACATCACTCTTCCCCAACTAACTCATCATAGGCATCAAAATTCGCAAGTACCTCATCACCTACCTGCATAGACTCAAGAGGGGTCACTGCTCATGGGAATGAGCAACACCCATGATAGGAGTAATCATTATTCTACATACCGAGTAAGGTAACCATATAGCTAAGATAGGGGATATCACATAAAGTGCAGATAATGCAAGAAAAAATTTTATTAGATTAATCACTACTATTAGAATTTAAGCCATTAGTACCATCTTTACACATCTCTCGAATTATATCCACGTAAGTATGGAGACTCTACTATTATGGCAGGTGGAATGGAAATAACTACTCTGGGACAGATTGCGTTTGGCCACTTATAACTAGTGAAATAGTAATCATGAACATCTTTAGGGTAAAAATCTCCTAGCCACTATTATAACTGGTGGAACGATAAACATCCTAAGTCTAGTCCCGACCCACGTGGTGTTCTACTTTAAGTTATTAGTATCTTTTTCATAAATTATTATCATCCAAGGTTTAGCTTATTGAGCTTGGAACCCCTACTATTATAATCAATGGAACGGGAAAACGTGTCTAGCCACTATTATAGCTGATGGAACGACAATAAACGTCCTAAGTCTGTGCCTGAATCAATGATCTTCCACTTTAAGTGATTAGTATTTTATTTATGTCTTATTCAACAAGTGACCCTCATTTAGACATGCACACCTCAACATGCACTCCTGACTCATTACCACTCTACCGACTCAAACTCCTTGGAATGCTCTGTCCCTTAACTCTACCTATGCTCACCATCACCTACTAGGGTTTTCCCTTGAAACCCAAATCTAGACTATGTGGCCCTAGCCTCTCCTCTTCTGACTCAGCCCATGTTCTCCCTTGATTCCAACACCTTCACCATACTTAACCCACTCCAAACCTCACAACCCAACTCCTCATCTCCTACATATGATAATGACACCTTAGTCGGTAGCCCCAAAAACCCTAATGCTTCCATTTTTCCTCTACAACCTCTTCTCCTACACAACTCTACCCTCCATTTGACTTGACTCATACCCTCCATGTGGCACACTCCTCCTCACAACACCAATACCCACTTAGGTTTTTCCTCCAAAAACCCTAGTTATGCTCCCGTGCATATTTCCATCCAAGTACACGAATAACTCAAAATACACTTTCCTCCCCATAGTCAGCCCTAAAACTAGATTTCACCACGTAATTTTTTCCCCTATGAAAAACACATACACCCCATGCAAAGCTCACACTCCCCATGCAATATTTTAGCATGCCCTTCATTTTATTATTTTCTTGCTTTATTTTCTCAACCATATTTCATAATATACTTAGGGCATTTCCCCCCAATTCTTCCCACTCACTCCACCCTCTTTACTTTCTTTAGTCCTCTATAACCACTCAAACTCACCTAAGGCCTCTAAGCATGAATCTCATAACATCTAAACCATACATAAGAACATGTCATTCATAACTTGTTATATCACACATATTTCACATCATACAAATCATAATCACCATACCTTAGCTCCTTGCAAGACAAGTTGCACCACACACATACTTAGTTCACATTCATATATATTCACTTATAATATACCCATACACCCATACATATAAGATTTATAACATAACCCGAGACTTAACCATATCCTTACCTAGTTGGACTATGGGCTTGAAGCACAGATTCTATGCCTCCTCATAGGGAAGGGTTTGTTCAAAACCTATAAAGAGAGCATCATTAGTCATTTCACCTTCTTCCTACTTCTTTTTCCTTTTTCTTTATTTCCTTAACCAAATAACAATAACAATAACAATAATAATAATAATGTTAATAATAATAAATTATTAAAATAAAATATACTAATTAAGTGAGGAGGTGGTGAAGGTGGCACGTGGCAATGGTATAGGATGGTGCAAAGGACGGGTTTTAGGTTGGAAGAAGAGGAGAGGAGTTAAGGTTTCCTAAGTGGTAGGGTTCCCTGGGTCATAGGGTTTGTGGTGGTGGTGGTGGACTCACGGCAGCGGCGCGGTGGTGGTAGCGGCGACAACTGAAAGAGAAAGAAGAGAAATGAGGAGGAAGGAGGGGGAAGAGGGAATTGGTGGTGTGGTAAGCAAGGGGAGGGTTTTCTAGACAAGAAAGGAGGTAGGGAGGGAGGTGGTATCTGCGATGGTGGTGACGTAGGGCAACGCCGGTGGCGATGGGTGGTGTAAAAGGGCAACTCAAGCCACCAACTTTACATAGGTGGGAAGAGAAGAGGAAAGGAAAGGAGGAGTAGGGGAGTGGTGTAACACCCCTAAAATTCACTACTGAAAAATTTTGTTTTATTAAAAGTATTAGTGGAAGCAAAATAACAAAACTATGAATTTTGGGGATATTACCGCCACACTTAGTACCAGACCGGTTCACTCCTACCGTTCCAGTACAAGAAACTCAACATATTTAAATCAGAGTAGCGTAGTAAACAATTTATGAGAATAAAATCCACCAGTGGTGGTTACAAAACAATGAATACGTTGAAACAAGAATTTAAAAGAGAAAGATGACAGCCCTAGGACTTTTTGAATAGTTCCTTACGCTCTTTCCTAGGGGTCCACTTGAATAGCACCTGAAAACGACCTGCAAGGGACACTACCCATTGAATAGGCAGGGGCCTTAAGAATGGAACCCTTCAGTAATACGGTACTGAGTAAACTTTTAAAACACACTTAACAGTAGGCCCGCAATGTAACACATGATACACCACTATATTTATATATAATGACAGGTGTAAACATAATATTCACATCCATACATTCACATATTTGACAAGTCAATCAAATATTAATGAGGCATACATAATATTCACTTTCGTACACTCGCATACTTAACAAGCCAATCAAATATTAATAGGTAATAATGAACAATCGATACTTTTAGGGCTTAAAGCCATTATTCCATCATTATTCAATCATCTCTCGGATTTTATATATATCCATGCGAGTGTGGGAACGCCGGAATTATAGTCAGTGGATCGGTTACTTATAGGGCATAAAGCACCTAAACACTATTATATGCTGGTGGATCGGTCTCCAGGGTAAAACGCTCTGGACCACTATTATGCCGGTGGATCGGTTTGGCCCCGACTCTCATAGTGTTCCACTGTAAGTACTTAGCGTCTTTTAAGTGTCTTATCAAACTTAGGGTTTGGTTTATTGAGCTCGAGATCCCCCACTATTATAACCAATGGATCGGTCACTTATAGGGCAAAACACACCTAACCACTATTATATGCCGGTGGATCGATCTCCGAGGCACTCCGGCACCTGGCCACTATTATGCCGGTGGATCAGTCTGGGCCCGGATCAATAATCTTCCACTTTACATGATTAGTGTTTTACCGTATCTTATTCAACATATTTCACCCTAGACATGCATGTCTAACTATATCTACACTTATCCTCCCAATAGGGCATGTCCCATATCTTGAGACTTCTGCAGCTCCTAACTCGCCCTGACATCCTTCCGTTATTCTACTTACTCACTGGTGTGTTCCAGGCAACGACGCTAAAAATTGATGTGGTCGTAGCCTGCACGCAATTTAAACCCTCTTATTATCAATTGTAGCACTGGTAAATAAGGGTATCGTTCTAGGCCGGGGATTGAGAGGGCTCACATCTATTTTAACTAGCTTAAAAATAAATAAAAATAAAATTCCTAAATAACACAACAAATAAATAAATAAGAAAAATACTAATGGAGGATTATAAAAATAATAAACTAATAAAAGGAATAAATAAAATAAAATAAATTAATAATAATAAAAATAATAGGAAACCCACAGATATGATAAATATGTTAGGGAAATCAAAATCCACCACTAGATTGGGTTGAAATATAATATTAATTTCTAAGTCAATATTTAATCGTGAAAATGAGATCAACCAAGTTGTACACCAAATGCAGATTCATACACCTTATATTACTTCCCTTAATTAATTAATTAATACGACAACGTGCCAATATTAACCCTATTAAATACTAGCAGTATAGCAACAACAAGCGGCTCCTTTATTTAACTAGATTTAATGTATTAAGTATAATTGGAAGGATGTCAATCTAAGTACCCAAACTAGTACACAACGCATGTATAGCTGTATTTCCTTTCCTTGACCCACACATATCGAAACGTTTTACTACTTCGGTTTGAATCACAAAACTATTAGGTGAATTGTTATCTAACCTAGCTACAATTTATACATATAAATTCTAGTATATTTAGATGGCCACCTAGGAGGCAAATAATCCTACATACTGCCACTTATGAGGAACCAGAACAAGGCATGCACCAAATAAACCATACTCGACAGAATTATACATATGAACGATAACAATTAACATAGAGTCAAGAAATAATCTCACGAAAAAAAGAAAATAAAATTATAATTCAAACCCTAATCCAGAGTTTTAATTTATTCCCTAACAATAAATAATCAACCAGTCATAATTATAGAATTAATTACACAAAAATATATATCTAAAATATAAATTAAAATAAGAGAATGAACTAACCGGAATTAATTTTAAATAAAAGATCAAGAATTTATTCAGATAAAAATTAATTTTATCTGAAATAAATTCTATCGGATAAATTCTTCCCTATTTTTTTCTTCTCTCAGTGGCCTTGATTTTTGTGCAATTATTTCTTTTTTTTTCTTTTTCTTCTGGCTGACGGCTGATGAGACTGCGACTCTCTCTGCGTTGCTCTTCGTTTGGCCTCGGTTTCCGTGCCGCCCTCGCTGTTGCTTCGCTATTCCTCTGCAACATCCGTGTCGTTCCTCCTAGCCTCTGAAGGCTCTCTTGAGCCTCTTCTCTCTTCTCTATGGCTCTGCCGCACTACTGTGTGCCTCGCGGCTCCTACTCTACTCTGCCATGCCTCTCACTCCTTTCACAACTCCTCACCCTTTTATAAATTTCTATGTCGTGTCCTCTTGCCTCTCCTTTCCATGTCAACCCTACTAAATTTTCTTTCTTCCCTTTTTTTTTCGTTGCTGACCGTGCGGCTCGTTTGGTTCCTTTATTCCAGGCCTTTAGGCCTTCGGCCTTAGGTCGTTGGTCCAAAGGTCCAATTATTTTAAAAAAAAAATTCTTTTATTTAAAAATAAAATATACAAAATAAAATTAAATAAATATTAATAAATAATATTTTATTCTAAATTTACTTAAATTATATCATTTTAGCTCAAATAATAATATTTATGCAATTATTACCACTTAAGCATAAAACCATAATTATTTACCTATATTAGTTAAATAAAATACTAAAAACTAAGATTATAAGGGTATAAAATGTGTCAAAATATGAACTTATCACACTCCAACACTTAGGTTCTTGCTTGTCCTCAAGCAAGTTATTACTCTAAACAAATAAAATTAAATTAACTAGCCACTTTCGTAGGTCTCACAATTACACTTAACATGTGCAACAAGCCCTTTAAACCCCTAGGTCACCCATCGAGGATGAGTAAGGTCTCGTGAGGGTTTCGTAGATGATATACCCACAAAATCACACACAATAAAAAAAATGAAACTACACCTAATACCCTTAACTATTTTTGTCTCAGAATCTTTTACTTTCATAAGTCAAGATTAGCAATCAATTAAGATTCAACATTGGGAGATTTAAAGGATCAATTTCAACATATGGTTCACACATAAACATGACAGGTATGAACAGATCAATATTATGGATGAAAATCTACCACGCCTTAGTCACATCAAGATTCATCCTCACTATGGATACCCTCTATTTTTTTCTCTCTTAGATTCATGGCTACAAATGTATAGAAACACTCATGTGTGTGAGATAAGATGATAAAGATAACAAGCGACTCACAGATATACACAAAGAAGGCTCATGTTCTTGTGGATAAAACCTCATGAAAGATATCAAATACTTTCCAAATGGACCAAACCATATGCTTAACTCTTGTGACTAATATCCATTAGATCAAAGGCTGCTCATCTCAATAATCAAATAGGACTTACTTATTGGTTGTAGCGGGCTTTAAGGTAAAGAAGGGTATGGAGTATTTTAGGAGTTGGTGCTAAAAAGATCAAAAGCTAGTGGAATCTAATGATTAGATAAAATATAAGCATAACTCCACACCAAAGATCATTGATACATATCTCCAACTTCACACCAAAATAGAATATGAATAGAATTTTCTCAACATAATCTCCATAACTCCCTCTCTTCCTTATATCCTAACATTTTTTCTTTTTCTTCTTTTTTTTAACAATTTTTATATAATTTTTTTTCCATTCATTTTTTTTTCAAATTTTTTTTCTCCACCAAACATAATCAATCCCCTTTCTTAGCATAAATACATATATTTCTTTCACATACACAATCACTCTTTATATCCATAACTATTTGATTTCCTTCCACTAGCTTTAAGCAAAGGTAAGGACATTAAGGCCCAATGGTTATTCAATGTGGGTAATGAAGAAAAATATATGTTCCTTGTATAGGCTCAAAGGGTTTCTATGGGATATATATCATGGATACACAAATTAGGTTAAGCTATTTGGTCATGTGATGGAAAATTTTCTAAGCTGCCTTTATCATTTTCTCAATCAAAGCATATTTTGACTATAAGCTTCGACTAGCACAAGAGTAATCTCTATAGTCCATTACAAGATCTATGGAAAATAATTTGATCAAAGCAATTAAAAATATATGAGGTTTACAAAAAAAATTTGAAGCGAAGAAAAGTAGATGATTTTGTGTAAATTCGCTCAGAAAAAGAATGTACATATGGTTCAAAAGCTCACTAAGGAATGTAATGAATCTAAACATGCCATATCGGTGGTTAGAAAATCATACATGTTCTTTCTCCATTCATATGTAGTTATATAGATATGTGTTCCCTATATTGAAATTAACACAAAAAATCTCCACTTGCTTTATCTTGATTTCATGATTATCTTTTCATTAGATTTCAAAGATATATTCCTCATTGACTAATTAAGGGTCCTAGGACTCTAAAAATACTAAACACTCTAAAAAAACTCTAAAAAAATTTTTTTATCTCTTTTATTTTTTACGAAAACAAAAAACACACATACGCCCACACTTAAATCACACATTTTCCTCAATATGTAAACAACTAAGGAAACATGTAATTTAAAGTATGGAGAAAACAAACTAAATAAATAAATAAATAACTAGAGGGTAGAAAACTCCCTTATCATATTGGGTTGCCTCCCAAGTAGCGCTTATTTTTGTGTCTTCAGCCTGACATGATCTCGGTTTTTCTCGTTCAAGGTGGATACGTCCACTTCAGAGCTGCTTCACCAAATCCTTCCTCGTGATGATCATCTTTATCCTGCAAGGAAGAAAAAGATAAAATATTAGATTTAATGAAATATTTGATCCAGCAAGAACGTAACTTACCTAGCATGGAATTTAAGCTCGTGTGTAAAGATATAATATTTTACCCCATGTCCATGTATCGTGATCTCTTTATCGAAGGAACATATTTTCCCATCTCAAAATCTTTAAACACGTCCTTCCAACATAACCTCTCCTTTAGAGCATTACGCTTCTTATTAGATGTATCCAAGGTGATTTGACTACTCTCTTCACTCTTGGATCTATATAACCTGCTAAAAGAGGGAAAACAAGGAGTGTGGTCAGCATAAATAAAATCAAAGTGGTTCAAAGGCTTACCTTGTGTCTCATGATAATATCCAAGCAAAAGTGGGGAATAAATGTTCAAAGATGGTCTATGGTAAATGAAAGTAATAGTCTTGTCATCCATATACTTTTCTTTGTTCACTTGATCCTCATTTTAATGAGATTCGTTTTCTACTTTTATAAGCTCTTCTTCCACTTGATCTTGCTTTTCAATGTTCTCCATGGAAACCTCCTCAACTAGCTCATCCATACATTTAGATATGGCATCATCATACTCATAACTCTCACTTGAATTTGGAACTAAAGTAATAGAGAGCTCTTCTTGCGCTTGTAATTGATTGATCATGTTGACCATATAACCCATTTTCTCCTCCAGCACTGACATCCTTTCATTTTACATAATGTGACTTTGCATCAGTTGATTTTGCCCAGTTGTCAATGCTTCCAAAAGCTTATCCATTTTTTCTAAACTTGAGGGTTTTGAAATTGGAGAAGATTCTTGTTGAGGATATTGATAATGTTTTGATGCTTCATAATCACATGTGTAAGGCTCTTGATATGGCACTGAATAATGATCATTCATCCCCCATCCAAAGTTAGGGTGATTTTTCCCATCTATCAACCGGTTTTGACCATTTATCAGTGCTTCAAAAAGCTTATCCATTTTTTCTGAACTTGAGGGTTCTGAAACTGGAGAAGATTCTTGTTGAGGATATTAATAATATTTTGAAGCTTCATATTCGCACGTGTAAGGGTCTTGATATAGAACTTGATAATGATCATTCATCTCTGATCCAAAGTTGGGTTGATGCCTAATTCTAGAATAGTATGTGCTTGTATAGGGATCATCTCCTTGAAAACCATTCAAAGACTGAGCATCGGATTGTGTCCATCCTCCTCCTCTCATACCTTGTTCATGGTAAGCATATGGATTTCCTTGCGTATGACACACTCCACTTGTATTAATAACTCCATTAGATGTAGTTACCTGCAAAACAAGAGCAGTGAGTTGGTTAAGTTTATCATCAAGATTGCTTGAACTTACCTCATTTACTCTTAAATTAAGATTCATGTAAAGTTGTCCATAACCCAAGGATCCTCTCATAGCTACCTGAAACACTAACACTTAAAAGGAAAAAGGTTAAGGGCAAAATAAAAACACACCAAAAATCCTAAATAAACCTAAAAAAAAAACTAAAAGAAAAAAACACTAAAAATAAAAACATACTAAAAATACTAGCAAAATAAAGGTGAAGTTACCAATCCCCGACAACAGCGCCAAAAATTGGTGTGGTCATAGCTGTCACGCAATTCAAACCCTCTTGTTGTCAATTATAGTACTAGTAAATAAGGGTATTGTTCTAGGCCGGGGATTGAGAGGGCTCACATATATTTTAACTAGCTTAAAAATAAATAAAAATAAAATTCCTAAATAACACAACAAATAAATAAATAAGAAAAATATTAATGGGGGATTATAAAATAATAAAATAATAAAAGGAATAAATAAAATAAAATAAATTAATAATAATAAAAATAATAGGAAACCCACAGATATGATAAAGATGTTAGGAAAATCAAAATCCACCACTAGATTAGGTTGAAATATAATATTAATTTCTAAGTCAATATTTAATCGTGAAAATGAGATCGACTAAGTTGTACACCAAACGTAGGTCCACACACCTTATATTACTTCCCTTAATTAATTAATACGACAACGTGCCAATATTAACCCTATTAAATACTAGCAGTATAGCAGCAACAAACGACTCCTATATTTAACTAGATTTAATGTATTAAGTATAATTGGAAGGATGTCAATCTAAGTATCCAAACTAGTACACAACGCATGTCTAGCTGTATTTCCTTTCCTTGACCCACACGTATCGAAACGTTTTACTACTTCGGTTTGAATCACAAAACTATTAGGTGAATTGTTATCTAACCTAGCTACAATTTATACATATAAATTCTAGTATATTTAAATGGCTACCTAGGAGGCAAATAATCCTACATACTGTCACTTATGAGGAAACCAGAACAAGGCATGCACCAAATAAATTATACTTGACAGAATTATATATATAAACGATAGCAATTAAAATAGAGTCAAGAAAAAATCTCACGAAACAGAGAAAATAAATTATAATTCAAACCCTAATCTAGGGTTTTAATTTATTCCCTAACAATAAATAATCAGCCAGTCATAATTATAGAATTAATTACATAGAAATATATATCTAAAATATAAATTAAAATAAGAGAATGAACTAACCGGAATTAATTTTAAATAAAAGATCAAGAATTTATTCAGATAAAAATTAATTTTATCTGAAATAAATTCTACCGGATAAATTCTTCCCTATTTTTTTCTTCTCTCAGTGGCCTTGATTTTTGTGCAATTATTTCTTTTTTTTCTTTTTCTTTCGGCTGACGGGGCCGCGACTCTCTCTATGTTGCTCCTCGTTTGGCCTCGGTTTCCGTGCCTCCCTCGTTGTTGCTTCGCTGTTCCTCTGCAACATCCGTGTTGTTCCTCCTAGCCTCTGAAGGCTCTCCTAAGCCTCATCTCTCTTCTTTATGGCTCTGCCGCACTACTGTGTGCCTTGCAGCTCCTACTCTACTCTGCCGAGCCTCCCGTTCCTTTCACGGCTCCTCACCCTTTTATAAATTTCTGTGTCGTGTCCTCTTGCCTCTCATTTCCACGTCAGCCTTGCTGACTTTTCTTTCTTCACTTTTTTTTTCTTTGCTGACCGTGCGACTCATTTGGTTCCTTTGTTCCAGGCCTTTGGGCGTTGGTCCAAAGGTCCAATTTTTTTTAAAAAAAATTCTTTTATTTAAAAATAAAACCAACAAAATAAAATTAAATAAATATTCATAAATAATATTTTATTCTAAATTTAGTTAATTTATATCATTTTAGCTCAAATAATAATCTTTATGCAATTATTACCACTTAAGCATAAAACCATAATTATTCACCTACATTAGTTAAATAAAATACTTAAACTAAGATTATAAGGGTATAAAATGTGTCAAAATATGAACTTATCACTCACACCGGGAGCCCAACTCCTACATGTGTGGGTCAATGCCCACTACCTTAGACCCCAAAGTCCACTCACCGCCTTACCCTAGGGTTTTCTCCAGAAACCCTAATTTGGGCCTATGTGGCTCATCCTTCTTTGTCTCACACAACTCAAACTATTTTAACACCCCACACATTATAACCCTTATATTCAACCCTCACTTCATACCTCACTCATCTTCATTTATTCTTATTATTTTCTTTTTCTTTTTCCACCTTCTCAAATTAGGGTTTCCTTCCAAACTCTAGCTCGGTCTCCTATACACCCTTATACTATCCCACATACTATTTTTCACCCGAAGCTTCAAGTCACCCAAACAACACTTCTATTACCTTCCTCATGCCCCAAGGCAACTTTCCATACATAAAGTTTGCCCACATGCAAACTCTAACCACCCTATGCAAAATCCTCGATTCTCCCACTCTTTCAATTTATATAAAATCCCCTTTTATTCATTCACTCATGACTCATGGATTATTTGGGTCATTCCTACCTATGTTAGCCAACTTAATTCCCCTTGGTTATCTTACTTTCCCATTTTTCCTTTTTCATCCTTTCATCCCACATTACCACATTAAATATCCTAGCATGCATATCCTAAAGGGCGACATCACATAACATCGTATGCACAACAAATATAATCATCATCCATATGCCATAAGGATATCACATAAGCATATATTGACTCAAAGTTGTGTTATAAATGATTAATCATTAAACATAAAGTACACAATATGGCATAACACAAGGCACATAACATACACATAGTTGTTCTTAGCTACATCCCTACTCGGTTTGGGTTACTAAGTTATCTCCCATACTTATTAGGTCACTAATCACCCTTCATAATTGTTACATTTATCATAATTCCCATTTGATTGGTTAGATTACCAAATTGCCCTTCTCCTTTGTTATATTTACCAAATTGCCTCTTTAGTTGCATAAATTACCAAATTACCCTTCTACATTATCATAATTACCAAATTATCCTTTAGTTGGTTAAATTACCAAATTGCCTTCTCTATTTTCAAAATTACCAAGTTACTTTTTTCCAATTTCCACTTTTTCCTTTTATTTACAAAATTACCATTTTACCCTTTACTCACAAGATTACCATTTTATCTTTTTACTCACAAAATTACCATTTTTCCCTTTGCATACGAAATTACCATTTTTCCCTTATAAATTACCATCTTATCTTTAATTACAAGATTACCATTTTTTCCTTTAATCATAAAATTACCATTTTGCCCTTTATTATAAAATTGTCATTTTCCCTTTTATTACAAAATTACCATTTTTCCCTTTAATTACAAAATTACCATGTTGCCCTTTAATCACAAAATTATGATTTTACCCTTTTCTCTTACAATTTATCTGAAATACCCCAAAATCCCCAATTTAGGAAATTATGGCCGAATAGGGAATTATTAGGGAATTAATTAAAATAAACTACTTTTAGTGAAATAAAAAGGAATTAATAGGATAAATCAAGAAGGAATTTATAAGAGTGTAAATAGGAGGAATTATGGTATTTTAAGTTAATTAAGGTTTTCATTTTAGAAATTTATTAAATACCTTAAATTATTTAAAATAGGAAGGATAAAATAGTTTCAAATTAATATAAAATTTATAAATAATTTAATTAGAGAAAAATTAAAGGGGTTTTGTTAATTAAAATGAATTTAGGAAAATTCTCCCTTAAATCCCTAAATTAACCTAAAAATAGAATTTAATTATTGTTTTGATAATTATACTTTATTAAATACCCCAAATTACCCAAATTATACTAATTAAGCCAACCACTAATTTTCCCTCTTTTTCCTTTTTCCCTTTTTCCTTTTTTTCTTCCTCCTTTTTCCTTTTTCTTTCTTCCCCTTCTCTCCCTTATTTTTCCCCGGCCTGGGCCGGCCTGCCAAGCCCAGCACCTTTCCCCCCCTCCCGGCCCGTTCCTCTCCCGCGCCCCTCCTTTCCTTTTCTCCCGGCCGGTTCGGCCCGCCCCATTTCCTTCTTTCTTTTCTTTTCCGCTGGACCGCCGGTCCAGCCTTCTTCCTCTTCCCACCCCGCGTCGTCTTCTTCCTTCGCCGCCTGCAACACGAAAGCCATGGCTGGGAAGGAAAGCCTGCAACAACAGCCATCGCTCCAGTCGTCTCGTCCTTTCACCCCGTTGACCTCCCTGTGGATGTGACTGATCAATTGCAGCCCTTCCCCGCACGAAACCTCCTTCTTTTTTTGACAAGTCATGGCCTACAAATCGCAGACCATGTGCCGGCGAATCTCGCCGGACAACCTAACCTAACCCTAAGCCCTAACCTCCCACTTGAAGCTCCTCGTTTTCCCGTCCCAATTTCCCTATAAATAGCCCTAACCGTTGCCTTAATCGGGTTCGAAATTTGGAACCCAGAAAACCAGAGCCGCACACCGCCCCACCTTTAGCCGCCCTTTCCTCCGCCTTCGGCCACCGTTGCCGCCTGCCCGCACCACCACAATCCTCCCTGCACCGCCCTCTACACAACCAACCACCTTAGCCTCCCTGCCTTGCCCCGCACGCGCCGCCTTGGCCGTGCGAAATTACCCTCCCGAACAGCCTTCGACCCCCCTGGCGCCACTTTCGTGCCGCCGGCGCCGCCTCCACCGCCGCTTGCAGCGCCACCATCACCCCCCAAAACGACCGGCAGCTCCTGCTCTACCACCCTATACCTCCCTTTTATCCTGGTTTTCCCTCCCCTATCCTCCACCACCATTTTTCCCCTCTCTCCCTTCCTCCACCGCCGCGCTGTCGTCGCCGCCACCACCTCTGTCAGGTTGCCCAACACCCTGAACCCTAAAGCTTAAAAATAAATAAATAAATAAAAATAAATAAAATTGATTAATGATTTAATCTTATTAGCTACTATTATTAGTATTATGATTAATATTAACATTACCATTATTATTACTAATATTGTTATTATTACTAATACTACCCCCCTTATTATTATTACTAAGACTCAACATTACCCTAAGGACCTTTAAGTAATGGTGTTAATTAACTATAGGGCCTTTTTAATCTATTACTATTATTATTATTATTATTATTATTATTATTATTATTATTATTATTATTATTATTATCATTATTATTATTATTATTATTATTATTATTATTATCCCCATTATTATTATTAAGCATTATTATTACTATTATTACCATTAGTGTTATTATTATTATTATTATTATTATGATTGTTATTACTATTATTAGTATTATTATTATTATTATTATTATTATTATTGTTGTTGTTGTTGTTGTTATCATTATTATTATTATTATCTTTACTATTTTTATTATCAACATTTCTATTATGGTTGTTATTATTATTATTATTATTATTATCATTATAATTATTATCCTTATTATTATTATTATTATTATTATTATTATCATTATCATTATCATTATTACCCTTATTATTATTATTATATCATTATTATCCTTGTTATTATTATTTTGTTGTTGTTGTTGTTGTATTTAACGCATTTATTATTTTATCGATTATTACTATTGTTATTATCCTTAACGTTATACTTTAATATTATTACCTTAGTATTTTTGTTATGCTTATAGTATTGCCACAACTATTGTATTATTATTATTATTATTATTATTGTGATTATTATTATTGTCATTTTTATTATTGTTATTTTTATTATTGTCATTATTGTTACTATCATTATTGCTATCATCACTATTATTTTTACTATGATTAATACTAGTGTTATTATGCTTATTTTTCTCACTATTATTATTATCGCTATTATTCCTATTAATATTATTTCTAGTACTCTTACCATCCTTTGTGTTATTACTATTATTATTATTATTATCGTTGTTGTTATTAATATTATTATTGTACTTATTATTATTATTATTATTATTATTATTATTTTCATTACTCCTATCATTATTATTATTATTATTATTATTATTATTATTATTATTATCATCATCATCATCATTATCGATATTGGCATCTAAATGGTTATGGTTATGTTAGTATTTTATTATTATCGATAATATTACTATCACTAATGCCACTATGATTTCAATTATTATTATCATCATTATTATCATTATAGCCATTATTATTCTTATTATGAGCACTATTATTATAAGTAGTATTCTTATTATTGTTGGTATTATTGGTAATTATTATTAATAATATTGAAACCCTCACCTTAATATTCTGGATTTGCTAAAACCTACTTTAATTAGTGATAATCCGTTTAAGCTATCGTAAGAGTAGTAATAACCTACCCCTTTATTTATAAACCCCATCATTAATATTAGCCTTGGTATTAGGCCATGATAGGGGTAAAATAGGAATTTTGATAATTCGGATAGAGGAAGATTAACCCTAAGTATTTCCCTCTTATAGGTGAACCGGGTCAAACCCCAGGAGGTGTAGGAGCGTGCTCCAAGCCCGGCGCCGATTTAGGTAAGGACGTAACTAAGGCCACCTGTGTGCATTGCATGTTTTACCTGTCTTGTATACTTTGTGCGGTTGTATGTTATAGCGTGTATACTATCTGTGTTTTTGTGTAGCGCAGCATGGAACCGAGGTACGCCCCCCGTGTTCTCGTCTTTGTGTACTAATATGTTGTGGTACAAGTATGAGGTGATGTGATGTGATATGACCCCTACGACATGCATGCTAGGTTATGTGAGGAAGTGTTGGGAAGTGGGGATTTGAAAAAGAAAAATAAGCGGATAAAATAACCAAAGGGAAGTACATCGGTTAACATAGGCATGGACGACCTAAGGAATTCACCATTTATGAGATAATGAAGAGAAGGTGGAATTAAATATATATATATATATATATATATATATATATATAAAAGAGTGGGAATAAAATAAGGTTGCACGGGGGAAATTAAGGTTTGCATGATGGTATTAGGGTTTGTATGGTGGTATTAATGATTGCTTGGTGGTATTAATGGCTTATGGTGGTATTAGGGTTTGCATGATGGTATTAGGGTTTGTATGGTGGTATTAATGATTGCTTGGTGGTATTAATGGCTTATGGTGGTATTAGGGTTTGCATGGTGGTATTAGGGTCTGCATGATGGTATTAGGGTTTGTATGGTGGTATCAATGATTGCTTGGTGGTATTAATGGCTTATGGTGGTATTAGGGTTTGCATGGTGGTATTAGGGCTTGTATGGTGGTATTAGGGTTTGTATGGTGGTATTAATGTTTCTATGGCAGTATTAATGGTTGCGTGGTGGTATTAATGGTTGCATGATGGTATTAGGGTTTGCATGGTGGTGTTAGGGTTTGTATGGTGGTATCAATGATTGCATGGTGGTATTAATGGCTTATGGTGGTATTAATGATTGCATGGTGGCATTAATGGCTTACGGTGGTATTAGGGTCTGCATGATGGCGTTATGGTTTATGTGGTAGTATTAATGTTTGTATGGTGGTATTAGGGTTTGCATAGGGGAGTTAGGGTTTTGCATGGGAGTTAATGATTGTATGGGATTTAGGGTTTGTGTGAAAAGTTCGAGAGGTTGCATGGGATGCGTAACGTTTGCGTGGGAGCAAAAATTACGTATGAAAGGCTGATTTGGGGTGTAAGGAAGGTAATGCAAGTATTATTTGGGTGTTTAACTGTTTCGGATGGGGAATAGTACGTGGAGTATTATAAGGGTATGGAGGAGACAAAATTAGGGTTTGGAGTGATTAACTCTGGGTCGTTGTGATTAAGTAGGGTTGGAGTAGCTAATTGTGAATTGCTGAGGGTAATTAAGGTTTGGGATGGCTAAGTATGGTTGTTATGGTAAAATAAGGTTAAGGCACGGTTTGGTGTAGACAATTAGGGTTCGTCATGGCTGCTTAGAGTTGTTTGGTGTCATCATGTGTATTATTGACTAAAGTGTAGTTATGAATGTGGAATTTTATTGTTTGTGATGTGTAAAGTATAAAGATAATGATTTATGCATGTCAAGGGCGTGATGTGATTCAATAAGATACGAATAAGACATTAATCACGTAAAGCGAAAGATGTTGAGCCGAGCCCAGTCCGTTCCACCGGTTAGAATAGTGGTCAGAGGCGTTTTGCCCTGTGCGTTTCGTTCCGGTCCACCGGCTATAATAGTGGTCAGAGGCGTTCTGCCCTGTGCGTTTCGCTCCTGTCCACCGGCTATAATAGTGGTCAGAGGCGTTCTGCCCTGTGTGTTTACATCCGGTCCACCGGTTATAATAGTGGGGGATCTTGGCTCGACAGACCCAAACGAATAAGTTAATCCACGGGAAAGATACTAATTACTTACAGTGGAACAACATGTAAGTGCGGGGCCAGTCCGTTCCATCGGTTAGAATAGTGGCCAGAGGCGTTTTGCTCTGGGGTTCGATTTCCGGTCCACCGGCTATAATAGTGGGGTCTCCGTACTTACAGGGATAAATGAAGAATGTGTGAACAGAACTTATTATCATAATAAGTAATAACGAACAAAGTACAAGCATGAAATCAGCTTTCCACTTACTCGCCTTTGCGTGTTGTTGATGCGTTGAGCATGTATCTTGTGTATTATTGCATGTTACTTTTATGATTGTGTCATGTAGACTATGTGGTAGGATTGTATGCTTGGCCCTAACACCTATGCCCTTACTCAGTACTGGACCCGTACTGATACTACCTTGATTGACTGGGTCCTGTGATGATCCACCGATGGTGGGGAGCAGACCTTTGTGCAGGTTGATACCGTGTTGGGGTGGAAGGCTTGAACTGAGTGAGTAAGTGGTCCGGATATTCACCCTTCGGAATTTTTTCTGTTTAATCGTATTTGTCCTTGGAGGATACAAGTGTTGTTTTTAAATTTTCAAGGGTTTTATCGTACCTTGTTATTCCGTTATTTTAAGTACTCTGATATATGGACTTTTTAAATTGTATCTCGGATTGTAACTTTTGACCTTCGTACTCTAATTCCGTAAAACTTGTGTTTTAAGAATGATTTGTTCTGGTTTTATTCTTTCTAGCCTTAGCACTTATTATCATAATCTGGATTTACAATTTCATTTGCTTGCTTCCGTTAAACTTCTTCTAAATTCAACGAAATTTTTCAGTAGTAAATTTGGGGGTGTTACATTATCATTTTGCCCTTGCCTCCAAAATTACCATTTTACCCCTTACTTCCAAAATTACCAATTTATCCTTTTTACTTACAAATTACCATTTTACCCCTTATTACATCACTTATATTAAATTATTATCACTACATGAAATATTAATATTAATACCCCCTTTCTCATTATCCAACTCCACCACTATTATATTTAACATAATGCTCATTAGCACCCACATATAATATACCACATGCTTGCACAAGATATATTACTAAAATACCCCTAGGGCTCACAATAATATTAACTATGCATTAAAGATCACAATAGCATAATACAATATGGATAAATACCTAACATTTGCATTAATAACCAAACTCTTACCTTACCGTAAATAGCATATAATCTAACATCCTTCTTTTATCAATCCACACACGAAAACACATATATTATATTAAACAACCTATATCAAGCGCAATAACATATTAAAAAAAAACTAGTGTGCTAACATACTTTTATCCATGCGTTTAAGTGGGATTTAACGATTACCTTAATTCCCGCAAAAACGAACCTTACCGACATTCCGGTTAAAGGTTCAAGCTTTAATTAGCAAAACCAATACCTAAAAATAATATAAATATTTATTATATTAGGAATAAGAAAAAACAAAACATAAGACTTTATAAAATTTACTTAATGAAATAATTAACTCTAATATTATTATACCTTAAAATTTTTAACAAAAATGGGCTAAGAAATGCAGCAACTCATCCTGCTTACGCAGCATGAGCTGCATGCAAAACAATAAGTGGAAATCAATTTCAGGTTAGGATTTTTAGGCTAAGAAAAAGGGTAGATAGGGGAGGATTTGGGGCAAGGGAAGGGTGCAGGAGTGAAGAGGGGGTGTAGGTGGTGGTCGGGGATAGGTTGTTGGCGACCAAGGGTGGCGGAGGTGGCGGCAGTGAGGCCGCGAAGGTGGCTGCCGAGGTGGGTCGAGATGGAGGGGGCTAAGAAGGAAGGAAAAAGGAGGGGGGAAATGAAGGCCTATGGGTGGTGGTTTCGGCCAAAGGAGGTTTGGGGGTGGTAGAGGGGGTTGTAGGGATTAGTTTGGTGGCTTAGGTGGCGGAAAAGGTGGCAAAACGGCGGCTGAAAGGGGTGGTGTAGGGTGGCTGCTGAGAAGGGAGAAAAAGGAGAGAAAAAGAAGAGGGGAGGAAGAAGGAGGCTGTAGGGTGTCTTGAGGGGTGTTGGGATGGTTAAGGGGTGAGGTAGAGGGTGGCAGGGGGTGGTGCAGGTGGATGGTGTGGCAACGATAATGGAAAAATGGGGGCGGCAAAGCAAAACTGGGAGGATGATGGGATGAGAAGAAAGGAAGAGAAAGAAGGTCGGGGAAGTCAAGGGAGGCTCAAAAAATGGCAGAATGAGGCAGGAGGGAAGAAGAAAAAGAAGAATAAGAGAAAGGAGGGGATAGGGTGGCTTAGTAGGGCGGCGACATGGTGGTAGAGGTATGGGGATGGTAGAGAGAGGGAAGGGAAAAGAGGGGTATGGGCAAGGAGAGGGAGAGGTGGTGGGGTCGAGATGGGGCAAGAAAATGACGAGAGAGAGAGAGAGAGAGAGAGAGAGAGAGAGAGAGAGAGAGAGAGGGGAAGCAGTAGGGGAGGAGGGTTGGAGGTGGGGCAGCGGAGATGGCGGAGGTGGTTTGGTTTTGGCACTGGGGAAAAGGAAGAAGAAGAAAGAAAGAAGAAGGGAGCTGAGTGCATGCAGACTGACCCAAGGGGAGAAGGACGCGGGCTGGCCTGGTCGGGGGAGAAGGGGAAAGAAAAGAAAGAAAGAAAGGAGGCAGGCTGGGCTTGCACAAGAAAGGAAAAAAAGAAAAAGGGGTGGTCTAGGCCAACGACGCTGGAGAAGGAAAGGGAGGAGAAGAGTGGGCTTGCAGCCTAGGCGTAGGAGGAAGGCAAGTCAGGGTACTGGTAGCCTAATGGAAGAAAAGGAAAAAGAAAGAAAAGAGAAAAGGAAGAAAAAGGAGAAGGAAAAGGAAAAAGGAAAAAGAAAAGGGAAAATGGGACAATTAAAATAATTTAATTTATAAAATAATAAAATGCAATATTTATGGGTAATAAATTCATTTAATAATTTAGTTTAATATAATTAAAATATAAGGGTTTAAAAAGGATAATTTTAGTAAAATAATGGTTTGAAAATTTATTTAAATAATAAGAGTATGATAAAATAATAAAATATTTATTTTAATTTATGAAATATTTATATCCAATTTTATACTTAAAAATCTATAAGATAATTAAATTAAATAGATTTAAAAGCTAATTTATCTCAATTAAAAGTTATTTATTAAATTATAGGCTTTTTAAAATTTTGGGGGATTACAAGTGGTCTGTTGGATGTAGGGTGATGTAAGAAAGAGGAAGGGAGGGTGTGGCGATAGCAACACGACCTGGTGGTGGCGGTAGTGGTGGCGGTAGCGGTAGCTGTTTGGGTAGTGCGAGTAAGGTTGGGGAGAGTAGATCGATAGAGAGAAATAGAGGAAAGAAGGGAGTGGGGAGGGGGTTGGTGGCTGCGACCAAGGTGTAGGTTGAAGCAATAGTGCGATAGGGGAGACAGAGGCAGGTTCGCAAGGTTAGGTGGAGTAGGTGAGGGGCTGTGAGGTTTGCAAGAGGGTGGGGGACCATACAGGGCCATGCCTGCTACACACCATGTAAGGCCAAATGGGAAAAGGAGGAGAGAGAGGGGTCACGAAGAGCTACAAAGCAGCCATACGCTGATTGGGGAAGAAGAAAGAGGCAGGGGTAGAAGGGGAAAGAAGAGAAAAAGAGGGGGAGAGAAAAGGAAAATAGGGGGTTATGTGCGGGCTTGGGTCATTCTGGTGGAGGGGAAGAAAAGAAAAAAAAACAAGGCTGAGGAAGGGAGGAAAGGAAAGTAAAAAAGGGGAGGGGGAGCTCAACCACCGCTGGACATAACCGAGCCGGCCGAAGGAAGGGGAAGGAAGGAAAAAAAGAAAAAAAAAAGAGGGAAGAAAAAAGGAAAAAGAAAAAGAAAAAATAAGGTGGTTTAAATTTTTTTGGAGTTTTAGGAATAATAAAAATTAGTGATAATAATAAAAAATTTATTTTTTATTAATTTAAAAATTATTATGATTGATTTATAATTTATCTTATGTTAGTAAATAAATTTAGTCTCTATTAATTATGTCTCTACATCATTTTTTCTTCTTTTATTACCGTTATTATTATTATTATTATTATTATTATTATTATTATTATTATTATTATTATTATTATTAGTGTTATCATATTATTATTTTATTAGAAATGGTACATATAATTAAATATGATCTAATAATTACTTATTTTATTCTTAAATCTTAAAATAAAGTTTTGGGGTATTATATGTTGTTTCGCCCAAACCAGTTGATTAGTTTATTAGACTGATTAAGTAGTTGTGTGAACATTCACTTGGTTTGTAATTTTTAAATTGGATGGTTGCAAGAATAGTTAATTGATTTAATGAACTAGTCGATTGATTCCCATGAGCAGTCGATTGGTTGTTTAATCCATCGACTAGTGGTCTTTTGACTAGAGCGCTCTAGTCTCTACTTAGACTCATTGGCTGCTTTGGTAAAACCCATCAACTAGTTTCCTATCGATTGGTGGAACAGACTAGTCAACTAGTTTTCTGGTTTTATTTTCTTCTCAGGTATAGTACAACCAAATCAGTCGACTCGTCTCACGAACTAATCAACTAGTCTGCCAATTTTTTCCTTATTACTTGATACTTAATGTTCTTTCTTTGGGCCTTCCATATTGATGTTCCTATTTAATTGCAACATTTTAATCATGATTTAAACAATGATTGACTTGAATGTAATATGGTTCAAAATAATAATATTATGGTTCCTTGAATAGATAAGTTTAGTGTCACCTCTAAACACCCAATTTGTGGCTTATATACCTTGTGATTTATGTGGTTTTATCACATGGAAACACCCATTTGGTTATTAATACAATTAAACCATGATTTGTGATATCTCTTGGTAATTAATAATAATGGATTAAGATTTTGTTTGAGTCTTTTTTATCTAACTCTCGGAGGTAGCTAATCGAGAGTCAATGGGTAGATTATCTTGTATTTTTTTTTATCTTTACTCAGTGTCTTACACATATCTTTGAGATAGAATTATATTGTGGCAGGTCGGCATAGCATTAGTATCTAGTATGGGTGGGTGAGGTATCCTAATACAAGCCTCCTGACACTTTTTATTATCCATTACGTAGATGGGTGTGGTATCCCAACTTTTGTAGCCCTTGTGACAGAGGCATTCAAGGTTTGGTGGACGAGGTATCCTAGTACAAGCCCCCTTGATGTACTTTAACCATATGTGGTGGGTGTAGTATTCCATTGTGTGTTATCCCTTATGGCAGGTGCATTCATTGTGTTGTGGGTGTGGTATCCCATTTTGTGCGTATGCTTCCAATACTTTTGTTCATGATGGAGAATTGGGTGCGGTCAAATGGATTATCTTAATAACTAGAAGTATGTAGTCACTAAAGGAAGATTTATAATATGGTTTCTGCTGTGAGATTCTAATACATGATTTGTATTATTATTCTTCCATGATTTCCATGCAAGTATGCCTTGTTATATTACTATCATGAGCCTAAGTATTATATTATACTAGTATACTTATCACCATGCTACTATATGGCTTCAATGTGCAACATGAGCCATTATTATGTTTTAGGTAATTTATTTTACCAGTACTTCACTGTAGTGATATTATATTTGTATGGTCATTGTGATAATCTAGTTTTTGGTCTAGTGAGAAAAGGATGATTTGTAGGGCTACAAGTCTTAGTTAGAGTAGGTTAAGAATAATGTTGTGGGTCTATAGCTAGCCATTTCTTGAAGTTGAGTGTTACATTTCCATTTATTTAAGAGTTAGGATAACAAATTAGTTATATTTTGCCTAATGTGTTGGGATGCTTTTGATTCCTTCTAGTTAATTAAAATCTTGGCTTTGATTTCTATATTTGGATTTTGTAAACTCTTTATTCTATCTATATTACTATCCTCATCATTTTTATAATATAATTAATGTATTATTAGTAGAACATGTATTCTTTCGTTGTTGTTTTATTTTTTCTTGCATCGGACATGGGTTAGGTGATGATTACACTTCTCTCATGGTTAACGTGGTGGTAAAATTACCCAATTTTACTTTTATAAATGCTTCCACATTGTCTTTAAAATGAAATTGTCTAGTTTAAATTTTAGGGGTGTTACATAAGAAATATTCCATATGTTAAGGCGCTAATAATTAAAGTGAGATCATGCAAACTAGAACCATCGTATGAATTATACAATTTATTTTCTTGGTTGTTACGATAACCTAAGTGACCCTACATCTAATTTATATTTTTCATTACACCAACTTATAGGAGTATGCATACTTAAGGATTAAGTGTATAGTTTTATAGTTTTCAGATATATTTTGCCTTGGAAGGGTCGTTATGTCATGTTACCAATCCATATGTGAGGAATAATGGAGTTTTGAACACGAAGGGCTGAGTAAATAAAATTGTGTGAATACCTAAGTCTGAACTTTAATACATTTTTTTTTCTCTCAGATCATCTTGTATTATGTACACCTTATGTGTTATGCATGCCTTATTTTACTGAGGTGTATGGTTACCTTACTCAATATGCAAGTATTAACTATCTTTATCATGAGTGTTGCTTATTTTTACGAGTAGATAACTCAATTATTGATGTGTATGGGCTTGATGAGTTTGATGCACTTCCTATGAATTAGTGATATGTATTATATGAGTATTGGGCATACAGTGTGATGGGCTCTTAGTTTTATAGGATCCCTTATGTTATATTTTAACTATTGATGTATTTGGAGTTTATCTTCAAATGCTTAACTATGTTTTATGAAATTTCTTTTATTATCGAGTATCTTATTTTAATTTGTCATAATATTTTACCTTATACCAAATACAAGGATGAAATAGTAAATTAGCCTCGTAATTGGTATGATAGTTAGGATTGTTCATATTATTCAATATCTAGTGATCCAATTCTATATCCGAATCGATCTAATCCAAAATATGTGATATTTTTTCTCAAATCAAATATCCAATCTAATAAATAAAAGATCAAATAAATTAGATATCTGATCTGATGAATACAAATAATATCTTATCCGATAAATTATATGCATATATATTCTAAACACTATTTATTTTTCACAAAATTTTATTTTATATAATCATGTATATGTGTATAATTTGAATTGAGTGTTTATTGTAAGTAAATTTTATACTTTTTTATTATTATTTTGATTAAATATTTAATATTACACAAAATTTTAAATTACTAATTGAATATAATATAATTTAATACTCAAATCAAATCATTAAATCATATTTATTGAAATTGGATTAAATTTTTTATTGGATCATTTTTATCCAATATTTTTCAATTGTGGCTCATTTGAAAATTTCAAATTTGACGGATTATTTCTTATCCTATCTGAAGCTTTTTTTAGGATATTTGATCTTTCAAATATTCAAAACATTTTATCGGATATTTAATCCATGAACACTTAATGGCTATAACAACCTATTATAATGTATTAACTTTAAGAAAGAAAAAAATAATAATAAATTTGGAGATGCTACAATTAGAGTCCTAAAAAATATTTATTTATATCCTAAATGTGTATATTTATGTTATAAAGATGTGTATTATAGTTCCACAAATTTACATAAATATCATCGTTTCTACCATCTCTTAAAATAAAGTCCAACAAATTTATAAAAATGTCATTGTTTCCACTATAGTTGATGGAAACGATGTCAAAATACAAATGATCATAATTTATTAGATAAGATTATATTTTAAAAGATTAAGACATTATTTAGATAACTTAAGATATAATTTGAATATGATTTGATGTAATAAATAATAATATAGAGTAATATTTGATAGACACATATTATTTGAATATAAATATGACTGAAGTAATAAAAACGTTTAATACCTTAACTAAAATGTAATGAATTCTGTATAGTGATACGTTTAGACATGTAGTGTCTTATGAATAATTATTTATATTTTTAATATTTGATATATTTAACTTGACCATTATATTATTAATCATATATACTATGAAATCCAAAACCATTAATCAATAACATTATCAATAATTATTCATTAGTTATTAATATTAATAGATTATAGTATTAATAATAAAATATTATTATCATTAACTAATGATAATAATAACAAAATATTATTATTAATAACTACTAATAATATAGTATTAAAACTATTACTAATAAAAAGATAATTAATAATATTCTAATTACCCAATAATCAAAAAATTAATCAAAAATATTATTTATGATTATTATTTGATTATTATTAATATATTGTCTTAATTTTAATATATTAGTAATATTATATAATTATCAAAAACTAATAATAATAATAACAAGAATAATATTATTATTAACAATAAAGATTATTATGAATATTAAAAATAAAAGTATATGTAACAATATTCTATCTGCATCATAAAAAAATAAATAAATAAACATTAATCAACAATACTATTTATAACTACCAATTATTATGACTATTATTATATTATCTTAATAATAATAAAATTATCATTAACCAATACTAATAACAAAATAATATTATTAATAACTAAAAATAATATATTGATATAAATAATAATAATAATAATAATAATAATAATAATAATAAAGAAGTATAAGTAATGATAATTCTTACTTAATAATCAAACCATTAATCAACAATATAACTTAATATTATTTATTGAAAATTATTATTATCAGTAGAATATCTTTATAATAATACAATAACAATAACATATTTTTTTTTATTTTATCAATGACTAATAACAATAATAAAAATATCAAAAACTATAATAATAACAAATAATAATATGTTGGTATAACTATCAATAAAAAAATGTGTAATTAACAATATTCTAATTACATAATAATCACTATTTAATCAACAATTCTATTTATAACTATTAATAAATTAATTATTACTAAAATATTATCTTAAGAATAATAATATAACAAATTATGATCATTAATGATAATTAATAATAATGAATAAAATATTATTGTTAATAACTAATAAAAATGTATTGTTATAACCCTTAACATTAAAAGTATGATTAATCTAATTACTTAAAAATTAATATATTAATCAACTATAACTTTTACAATTATTGATTAATTATTATTAGATTATTTTCATAATAATACAATAATAGATTTTATTATCAATGATTGATACTCATATATTATAACTATTAATAATAAAAGTATAAGGCACTATATTCTAATTACTTAATAATTAATCAATAGTATTATTTATAATTTCTGATTAATTATTATTTATGGATAATAATAATATTATTATTATTATTATTATTATTATTATCAATACCTAATAATGATAATGACATATTTTTATTAATAACAAATAATAATAATAATATCATTATAAATATTCATAATTAAACTATAATTTATAATATTCTAATAACTTAATAATCAATTATTATGATTAATATTATTATTCTTATTATTTATTTATAATTATGATTGGTAGGTGAGATTGTCTAGGCTAATTTAATAATTTTTTTAATATTTAGCTAAATTGGATTGAATCTGTTCATAAAATAAGTTAAAGGTAATAAGATTATAAAAAAAATAAAAAAAATAGACAACACAAAAACCTATAAATATACATTATTCGATCATGTAAAAATAATACTATCAATTTTTAGATGGTATCTAATTATGTAGTTTCATTTTTTTAAAACACGAGAAGCTTTCTTCAATAACTATTTAAGAGTTTATTGAAATAATTGTTCACAAGAAAAGATATCGCTAGTGTGGTAAGATAGCCCCTACAATTCACCCTCTAACCAAATGAAAGCAAAAGAAAAAGGAGTTAACAATGTTTTAGGTTCATTATATAATTTCTATTTTATTTAGGTTATGTATATTTTCTTGTATAATTAGATATTTTTTGAAATTTAATTTATCTATTATATTATTTTTTACCTTAATTAGCTTAGTTTTATCATATATATTTTCGTAATCTTCCATATCATTGATCCTACTCACAATATATATATATATATATATATATATATATATATATATATATATAAATTTATCTATTATATTATTTTTTACCTTAATTAGCTTAGTTTTATCATATATATTTTCGTAATCTTCCATATCATTGACCCTACTCACAATATATATATATCTGTGTGTGTGTGTAATTGCTTCAATTTTTTTTGTATGAATTTATAATAAATTAGTTAGCTCAAACAAATCTATTATTGAAATATGCTCATCATCGCTTATAATATATTAAATACTATGTCTTTTTTTGGCTTGACAAAATATGCTATATAATTTATATTATTTGTTTGCCAAAATGCTATATATTGTACATTATTAAAGATACTATGTGATATGCGTTATTTGTTAAAGATAATGTATCATATATACTATATAAAATATAGAACACATTTGTTAAAAATAATATATACTACATGTTAATCAAATATATTATATATTATATACTACTTAATTTGCTAAATAAACTGTACACGTTCCTAAGAAATACAATGTACTACATGATTTGCTAAGATATTCTATACTATAAGTTTGTTAAATATACTCAATGTATATATATTTTTAAAAATATTGAGTACTAGGCTTGTCAAGGATATTATATACAATATACTATTAATCCATCAAAAAAACTATAATCAGTCTTTAAAAATACTATATATTATATATAATATGATGTTTGTTGAGTTCATTAAATTTTAAAATTAATACTAAATTTTATGATAGTATTATGTAATATTATTAGTTTTATAGAGAGATAAATTTATTTGTTGAGGTTAATATGAAATGGGAAAGTAAAATAAATTTTATTATAGTAAAAAAAAGTATAATAAAAAATTAAATTTAAAATTGACCCAATATCTCCAGAAAAAAATTATACCTACCTTTAATTAAAAAAGGTTACTCAAAATAATAATTTACTAAAAGAAAAATACCAAAACAAAAAATAGTCTCGCGGCCTTAAACTTTCGGCTGCCCTAACCAATTGAAAACTAGGGACCCCCTGTGCCAGACGTCCTAGAGAAATACCAGGTCGAATTTCTACTACATTTTATCCCAAAACCAATTGAAATCTTTATCCGATCTGAGAATTGACAAGCGGGACACGACGAAGTAAGAGATATAATAACTTAAATCAACCAATCGCGGACCACCCTTATCCCTTATCTTATTCATACACCAAGCAAAACCAACCCGAAAGCCGAAAAGCATTCTTTCCTATCTTTCCCACCCACAAAAACATTTCCTCCTCTCCTAGTGTCACTTCTACTTCTAGAACACAAGAGTGAGTGAAGAAACAAAGAGGAAAGAAAATGGCAGCCTCACTACAGGCAGCTGCTACCTTAATGCAACCAGCAAAGTTAGGAACTAGAAACAGTGTTCAATTGAGGTTTTCTCAGAACCTCAGCAAAAGCTTTGGATTGGAAGCTGGTACAGCTAAGATTTCTTGCTCACTTCAATCTGATCTTAAGGACGTGGCTCAAAAATGTGTTGACGCTACCAAGATTGCTGGCTTTGCCCTTGCTACTTCTGCTCTTGTCGCCTCGGTATGGACTCTATTTATGTTTCCTTGCCTGTTTATACACCTGCAATTTTTTTTTAACACGAATTGCATATCATCTATGTTCGTTTGGAGTTTGAAAAGATGATTCAAAGACTTATTATGTAACGTGTGCTATCAATTCACAGTAATTTTCTACATTATAAATTAACAACACAGAAGTCATAGTCTCTTTCCCTAAAATATACCGTCTTTCCCATGCTTCATATTTTATTGTATATAATATAAAATTATCAACGGCCAAATCTATCAGCTTAAACTGAATTTTGATAAGTTTTTAGCTTCACCGGTTCCTTAACCATGATTACGTCCATCCTGAACCATGAGATGGTGCGACGTTTACCACCTGTATTCTCAAGTAGGGTTTGATCTCATTATTTGGTTGACAGAAAAAGAAAGAGTTTACTGACTATACCAATCAAGACATGTAAAAATTGGAACAGGAGTATTATTGACGAACTCATGTCTAGGACTGGATCCAGGCATCCAGTAAGTGTACTGCTATTATGACGTAAAGTCATTTCGTATTGGTTAAATGAGAAGAGTAATAAAAGGATAATTGGGACTTTCAGAACTTGAGTAAATATTATGTCGCAGGAAGATAAGGCATATCAGGGACTACGAGACAATTGGGATCACCCTGCCATTAGCCCATAGCTAGCAGAGGTGCGGCTACTTAAAACAGATTCCCCAGATCTCCAATGGCGGGATTACTTGCTAGGTTGCAGCAGCTGTTGAATGATAAATATGACACATTCTTGGCACTAAGATAACCATACATAATACGGCCAACCCCTAAGATAATATTGCCATGCAATGTGCAGCATAATATGGTAGACAAAAATAACCTCTATCTTTGAACAATTTTTACAGGGTGCTAGTGCTGAAGGAGCACCAAAGAGATTGACATACGACGAGATCCAAAGCAAAACATACCTCGAGGTGAAAGGAACCGGAACAGCTAACCAATGCCCAACCATTGAAGGTGGAGTTGACTCGTTTGCCTTCAAACCAGGCAAATACCAAGCCAAGAAATTCTGTCTTGAACCCACAAAATTCGCAGTCAAAGCTGAAGGTATAGCCAAGAACGCAGCTCCAGACTTCCAAGACACCAAACTCATGACTCGTTTGACTTACACTCTCGATGAGATTGAAGGGCCCTTCGAGGTCACACCTGATGGTGCTGTCAAATTCGAGGAAAAAGATGGAATCGACTATGCTGCTGTTACCGTCCAACTTCCTGGTGGTGAACGTGTCCCATTTCTCTTCACCATCAAACAATTGATAGCTTCAGGCAAACCAGATAGCTTCAGTGGTGAATTTTTGGTTCCGTCATACCGTGGTTCATCATTCTTAGACCCAAAGGGAAGAGGAGGTTCAACTGGTTACGATAATGCTGTGGCATTGCCCGCTGGTGGAAGAGGTGATGAGGAAGAGCTTGCAAAGGAGAACAATAAGAATGTTGCTTCTTCGACCGGGAAAATTACTCTCAGTGTTACTCAGAGTAAGCCAGAGACTGGTGAAGTGATTGGAGTTTTTGAGAGCCTTCAGCCATCTGATACTGATTTGGGGTCTAAGGCTCCCAAAGATGTTAAGATCCAAGGGGTCTGGTATGCCCAGCTTGAGCAATAGAATGTGCTTAGTTTAATTTATTTGTCAATTATTGTTTCCCTTTCTCTCTCACTCTCTCTTTTGGCTATAAGCTGAAGGCTTATCTTTATGAGAAAGAAATGCTACTCTTGTTATCCATGTATATTATCAAGACTTACTGAAGACTGTTTCTGCAAGAGTTATTTCTCGCTATCTGTTCATCAAATTCCACCATTCTGACTCAGAAAAACAGCTTGATTTGCTTCTGCAGTAGAGCTTATTTCAAAAGGACAAACTCTGTTTAAAGTCGAAATGGACAACCATATGTTCATCTTTACAAATTTATGACTGCTTGAAGTCTCAACACCAGTATATACCACACTGGAAAAATCTAAGCAACTGCGCAACATCCATTCATTGCAATAGAATAATGGTTTAGCTTGTCATATACCAAAATCATCTAGCTCATATACTAGTTATGCCCGACATGTTTTAGCAATAAATTTCTTGTATTATATCATTAGATATCAACATCAGGATCACCAAAAGTCTTGGCAAGAGCAGTGTCCATCTTTGAAATGATGAAATCTCAAGGAGTCTCGGACAATAATCTGAATACCAACATGCTTGGCCATGAATTTGATTACAGTATGACAGTCTCCACAAATTCTTAAATTCTTATACACCCGAATTGATGACTCCCCAGATAAATTTAGTATGCCAAATGCTACAGCAAGCTTCTCACTATGGTTGCATAGAACTTCCAATTTCTCTTCTTGCTCTAAATCTTGCAAAACAAAAGTCGTATCAGGTAAATATCCAGCTAATCTCATTTTCTCACCAACTTCATCCAAAAACTTGTATATCTTATCACTCTGCTCATTTCTCTTGTCACCCACAACAAAATAATGAACTCTGTTTTTGACTTGAATCCAACTACAACCAGGTTCTTTCAGAATTCCCTTGTCTCTCATTCTCTCTCTGATATCAGATGCTTCACTCCACATCTTAGCAGTGACAAAAATATTGGACAATAAAACATAATTTCCAGGGTTGTCTGGCTCAATTTGGAACAAATTATCTGCAGCAACTTTTGCGAGCTCTACATTCTTATACACTCTACAACCACTAAGCAATGCTCCCCAGGCACTAGCTGTTGGTTCCATAGGCATTTTCTGGATAAATTGATAGGCCTCATCTAGGCGGCCAGCACGACTAAGTACATCTACCATGCATGAATAATGGTCAACATCAGGTTCAACAAAGTGATCTTTCCGCATTGAATAAAATATGCCAAGACCCTCATCGACAAGTCGTGAGTGGCTACAACCTGATAAAACCCCAGAAAAGGTAACAGAATTAGGTTTAACACAATAACTTATCATCTTCTGAAAGAGCTGTACAGCTTCCTCTCCTCTTCCATGCATTGAGTTTGCAATGATCATCGTATTCCAAGCCACAGTGTCCTTCTTAGGCATCATAGCGAAGACTCTGTGAGAGAGTTCCAGCTCGCCACATTTAGCATACAGATAAACCAAAGCTGTAATGGTTGGCATGTCATCGAGCATCCAGTTTCTAAAGATATGACAGTGGATCTCCTTACCTCCTCTCAAGCTCTCTAAGTTTGTGCAAGCAGGCAAGATGCTTGTAATTGTGATTTGATTTGGTTTGAACCCATATTTCTGCATTTGAATAAGTAAGTCAACAGCTTGTCTGTTAAGTCCATTCTGCGTACAACCACCTATGACAGCGTTCCATGACTCATAATTTAATTTGACCCTCTCCACTCGCATCTGATCAAACACGCCAAGAGCCTTCTCACAATCTCCATGCGAGAAAAAAGCAGTTAACATCACGTTCCAAGAGACGATATCTCGATCAACCAAGTTATGAAATATCAATTGAGCATGTCTCAGACTTGTGCAACTTGAGTACATATCTAAAAGGGCACTAGTAACGAACATATTATCCCACATATAATTTCTCACAACATATCCATGAATCTGCTTACCCGAATTCAAATCCTTCAAGTCCGAGCAAGCAGGAAGAATCGAAGAAACCGTCACAGGATTCGGTCTCAAACCATTCAATCCCATCTTCCGGAATGCTAGCAAGGCTTCCCTCGGAAGCTCACAACCAACATAACATGATAACAGTGATGTCCAAGAAACAACATCCTTTACAAGCAGTTCATCAAAAACCCTTTTAGCTCCCTCGTGATATTTACATTTTCCATACATATCAACTAAAGCATTCCCCATAATAATATCTGAATGAAATCCAAACCTAATAGCATCCTCATGGATCCTTTTAGCCAGAACAAGATCTGCAGAAGCTGCACACGCTTTAGCGATTGACAGAAGCAACAATTTATCAGGCTTCAGATTCTGCTTCTTCAACTCGGAGTAGAGTTTGATTGCTTCATTGGGGAGATCACGCTTCGCATAAGCTCCAATCAAGATTGTCCATGCGTATATGTTCGGTTCAGGAATTTTATCGAACAGCTGGCGGGCACGAGAGAGGTCCCCTGAATCCGAATAGATCTTCAGCAATTTTAGACTCATATAGGGTGAGAGTCTAGCGGGCAGCTTCTGGAGCATGAGCTTTGAAGGTAAATTAGCAGGTCAAGAAGACGGGCAGGAGGGCTCTCCAGTAGCGCGCCAAAAGGTCAAAAGTTATAACGGCCGTTGGTCAAATTTCTAATAGCGTGAATTATAAGCACATGATGTGGCTTTACCGATTGCCGTCTTGTTTGCCATCCTCAATAGCTGATTACTAAATTCCTCTTCGAAAATATTTATCAAAAATATTATCTTAGATAATTATTTATTTTAAAAATATTTTAGTTTATTTTTTTTTTAAAATAAATACTTATTATATATAATTACTTTTGATAAGTAATTTTAAACAAATACTAACACAATTATTTTTCCACTTATTTATAATATTAAAATAATAAGTTGAACACCATTTCAACTTTCAATTTATCCCCACAACAATAATTAGCAATATAAAATTAAAATATAATTCAATTAATCAATAATATACCACCAACTATCTAAGTTTATAATTATTTAGAAATTTTGATTTTAATCTCAATTCACTTTAAATTTAATTAAAAATTGTTATTTATTCAAATTCCTAAATCATATAATATTAACATAATTAAACTAAATCTTTCTTGAAATTAAAAACCATTTATTTCATTTATTAATTAAATTAACAAATAAAATTTAATATATATACTATTAATTTTATATTTACAATTTATTTGAATTTCTAAATCTAACAAAATACCCATAATTTCAAATTAATTAAAATATTATTTTTTTAAATCAATAATAATATTAATTTTTATAATAATAATAATAATAACTTAATTTTTGAAAATAAAATAATATTAATAACCATTCTTTTAGAAAAGTATATTAGTTTCATAATTAAAATTATTATTATTATTATTATTATTTGAATTTCAAGTTTGGATTTCCAATTTATTTATTTTTAAAAAAATCTTCCCAAAATTAATTTCAAATATTAAAATTACTATTCAAATAATTTTTGAAATTAATTTTTTAAATCAATATTTATATTAATATTGTAATATCCTGTTTTTTAAACCCTAATTAACTTATGTGATTAGGCTTGTTGATAATTCTAAAATATTCAGAACTTAATTATTCACTCATTTCTTTCCCTGTTTAACCTTTCTTTCTTCTTTTTTTTTCTTCATTTCTCTAAATCACGTAAAAACCTATTTATGTTATTAGATAATTTTACTTATTTATTTTATATTTAATTCGTTTGGTTTCGAGTATTGTTTTGATATCAAATGTTTTTTATATTTAGATTTCTAAATTTTTTTGCACCTTGCCATAAGTTTTGGGATCTATTTTCCATTTTTTCAATAAATACCCGTTATTGGACTTTCTTTACAATTTAATTACCTAAAATTAATTATAACCAACCTCTTAATTATATATTGAAACCTAACTAATCCTCTAGCCAAACCAAATCAGAGTTGGACCCTAGTTATCTTTATTCAACCACAAGTGTGGTTAGAAAGTACAATTATCAAAACTTTATCATATATTTTTTTCTTCACTCAACCACCAACACACTTCACCATAACCGTCCTCTTCATTCAAGTGTCTAGTGAGCAATCTCACTCCCTCCTCCATGTTGATTTTGATAAGAGCTTGCCCTTCTAGCCCCATAATCCTCCTTATTTCATTTTCATTTATATTCTGACACAAATTTTACATGAGCATTTTCTCTCTTCTCCCCTATTTTCTTCTCTTATTTTTCTTCATTTAGCCTACTAATTTCCTTTAGCTTATCTCCTAAATGTTTTCTTTAATTATTGGGAGTTAAGGTTTAGTAAAATGTGGAGTCATAATCTTATTTTCATTGGGCAAAAGGAGTGATTAAATTAAGAGTTGCTTGAAGATTTGCTAATTAGGTAATATAATTTTCTCTTCAGATGTAGAACTTATGTGATTTGTGCTTATGTTTTATTATCTTTTATGAGCATGATTTATCATGGTTAAATGTATGTATAAGTTTGTAAATTGTTCTATCTGAAAGGACATGAAAAACATTTAATTTATGCTATAAATCATGCTAGTAATAAGTTCTAAATTTTTCTTTCTATCTCAGGGTAGGACTTGAAGTGTAATTAAAATTTTGCATGTTTAAGGCGCCAAATGAAATTTTAGGACATCTAGTTTACTATGCATTTTTTGAATCGTGGAAGTATTAAGTATGTAGATTGTTAGAACACGTATGATTTATCATGTCATATATGTGTTATGTTATATTATGTGTGATGAGTATGTAGATTATGGTATTCTACTTATACATAATTAGGATTTTATGTGTTAAATGAGCTTTAAGTATAATATGGCTAGTTTGGGTAATAATAGTACTTTATTCATTTCACATTAACTTGAAATTTTTACAGAATTAGTAATTATGTAGAATATGCCTAGTTTAGTGTGTTTAAGTCCTTTTTTTAAGTATCATTTGGTATTAAAATGGCATAAAATGAGCATAGAACACCCTAAGGGTAAAATTGTTATTTTATGTGCTTAATTCTGAGTTTACCTTCCATTTTATCATTCAATTATATTTAATATAAAATGTTTAAGTGTCATCTTGAGTTTAGTAAGTTAATGAGCTTAATTGGTGATTGTATGTAATAAATGGGAATTAAGGTTATCTAGGAACTTTTTGGTATTTTTGCCTTTATCATAATCTTCTTAGTTCTTTTTTGGCTTCAAGATAATATTAAGGTCCTCCTAAACGTAATCATAAGTTGGATGAGTAAAATTTAATAATTAGATTATGGTTTTCTTAGGGCCTTGGTTAATATATGTAAATATGGATTGGTTTATTTAATTGATCTTAGTATAATCCTTATTGTATTAATATAAGTTTTGGTGTGAATTCATATAGTTAATAAATGTCATTGGATGTGTAATTGCATGTTTAGTGATTAGAGTTTCTTAAGAGTAGTTTGGCCTTTTCTTTAAGTATTGGTATTGTTAAGTGCTTCCTTGACCTTGAGATGATTATAATTAAAGTTCAGTAATACAAGTTTGAAGAGGATTCATATTCTAAGTGAGCTTAATGACAAAGTGATAAGTGGCAACTCAATTTATAAAAGGTAGTTCAAGTGGAATTGGATTATAAGCAAAGTTAATAACTACGCACCTATGATAAGTGTTACGTGCATACATTTTGTGTTAACTGTTACTCCTAATTCTTGAATAAAGCTTTAATAATTATAGTGGAAGAACGCTTAAGTTTGGATTGAAAATTTCCACTATTAGTGGTCAGGCTCAATCAATGCCAAAGTGTCTCAATATCTACTCTATATGAGTCTGATCCCTTGACTTATAGGGGGTATACATATTTAAGAGTTATGTGTCTAATTTGCGGTCCATAGGAGTTTCTTACCTAAGATGATATGATTTCATGTCTAGGGGAATATAAATGTGGGTGACATGTGCTTTATGCCTTGGTAAATCTTAATCCCCCGACAATAGAATAGTGGGGTTAATGTTCTGAAAGAGAATAATTAATGGGATTGTGCGATCACTTAAGTAAAAATCGTAATACGACTATTCATTTAAGTCTTATCCTTATAATGTGATTGTGATCATATATTGTTTGTATCATATAGATCATCTTATGTAATATACCATGTCTCATGTCCTTTATGTGAAGCATGCTATGTCTCTTGAGTAATTATATTATTTAGTATTTTTTTTGTACTAACTACCTTGATTATAGAGATGCTAACGTGTTCACCATTGTGTGTTGTTTGGGAATCATTTCTTTTTGGAGAGCTTGAGATTTAGGCCATTGTGAGTGGTCTTAGACTATCTTCGTATTATGGAAAACTATTAGGTATAGTACCTGTAACGGGTTAAATACAACTACAGCTATACATTTAGTATATCTGTATTGTACGTTTAGTATATTTGTGTAATACCCATAATTAATTATGTTATTTTTATAATTGTAAAGGCATGACAAAAATGTACTAAGTGTACAATACAATTGTAATAAACAAAGAATTATGGTTGTACTTGACTCAGTACAACTGTTATACCTAATCATTTTCCCATATGAGTTTGTGAATTTTGAATTCTTTAGCAATTATTTCAGCACAAAGGCCAAATTAATATTGTTTTGGTTACAAATAAGTGTTATTTTAGCACTTTAATTTTGGTCATAAATATAGGTAAGTTTGATTATATGCTTCAGACTCCAACATCTACTTTTCAAAATTTATATTCGTTTTAGTGTGTTTATTATTTCATTAAGGTAAAATAAATGACCACAATAACAAATAGTTACTACTTCTCAAACGTACCCTAAGTGTCATTAGTAATTTTTTTTAATCATGAATAAGTATCACTTTATATTTATGTGGAAATTTTTTTAAAAGTATTTCTTTTTTATCATTTTATTTTAATTATATTTATAATACCCCATATTTTTGTAAATGGATGCATGAAAATTTTGCTAATTTTTGGACCCTTAATTTTGATTTAATGTTATGATTTGGTATGAGGCAAATTCTGGCTTGAAATCATGTTGATGGTTACATGAACCGATCAATTGGTTTGTTGTTTCAACAAATTGAGTTTTCTTGACTAAACCAATCGATTGATTAGGGAAAACTAACCGAATAGTTGTAGAATAATTAACTGGTTGGTCCAAACCATCGATTAGTTTATCAAGCTGGTCATACTTTTCGAACTTGATTTTCTGAAAAATCTATTATACTAAAATGGAGCTTTACCAACCTATGTCAATTCCTATCCAAGAGATTCATAATCATTTTCATGATCCATTCAACCTGAAGTATTGCCTCAAATCTATCTAGAGGTGAATTGAGATAATTGAGGGGGAGAGATGACCTCAGCATTGCCTTTTTCCTCCAATCCCCTCTACACGTTTTTAAGATTAATGCTTCGATCTTAGGTATAACTTTGAGCAGCTGGAAGATTCCTTCCATGCCGACCTTCCATTACTTCATTCATGTATGCTGATTCTAGCCTAATTGACCGACCTTCTCCAGAGACACCATTTGAGCTATGGATAACAGGTCAGCAAATGCCGGATAAAATCCATCCACTTAACTTGAATTCAAAAGGTCAATTGTAGGTTGGCTATAAACAATCCTAATCATCCATATATGCATCTTTTCTTTCAGCCACCGAATTCTCCAAGTCTGGTAGTCACTCTCTTCTTTCCACACTTCAAGCTTTGCTAATTAATTTTCTTACACTCTTCTAATCTTGTCTCTAGCTCTCTCTTGTTTCAATTGTTAAGTAAGGAGGAGTTAGATTCTAGGAAAAAAGTTAAGTGGTTCAACTAAGCATTTCCCTATTTTTGCCTCAAGTGGTATGCTCATCTCTCCTCCTATTTTAAGTTTGAAAAATTACTAAGACTTTGGTGTAAAATTGTGAGTTTAAAATTGTGGTTTTTAAGGTTTTAAAAGCTGAGAATTCCTATAGTATGAATTTTTGGGTTTAAAGGGAATTTTGTCTACATTAAGTGACTCTTACTTCTAAAATGTTTAGTAAGTATTCCTACATGTTATGTGTTACCTTAAGTTTATTTCTTCATATTATCATGAATGAATATAACATGCATAAGTGGTTGGGATGGTTAGATGACATGATTCAAGTAAAAGCATGAAAGAGGGATAAAAATGAAATATGATGATTCTATGTTGTGAAATTCATGTTAACATGGTTTAAAATATGCTAGAATATGTTGATAAATGTCTTAATGTGGTTAAGGATGATTTATATGTAAGAATCTGAGTGAAATTTAATGGTTAGATGTTGTGTTAGGGTAAACCGATTGACTGGTTAGGTTAAACTAATCGACTGATTTCTAGAACAATTAACTAGTTGACTCAACCATCGAATGGTGAGCTTATAGAGACCTTGGTCTTGCTCTTTGCTTAAACCCATCAACTAGTTTACCCAAACCAATCAGCTGGTCGACCCAAACCGATCGACTGGTTGGACCAAACCAATAGCCTGGTTCGACTGGTTTACATGATTTATTTCCTTTCGGTTGGGTTATGCTTTAAGGCTATGTTTGGGATTATACCATGAATATTAATGGGATAAAATATAGATTATACCATGTATTATTAGCCTAATGAAATGATTATAATGGATCATAACTTATGATATGCTCTATAAGTAATGTAAAGGCTAAATGGGTATTTCACTTATGATAAGTGTTGGTATTGAGAAAAGAGTAATGAAACTCAACATGTGCTTGAACAAAATGATAAGATGGATATGGGTAATATGGTACAAGGATAAATGGAAACCCACATGCTTGGGAAAATGGAAAGAAAGGAGTTGATATGGAATAAACATGGGAAGTCACCTTGCTTACTTTGTATGGGCCTTGTGTGATCACTCATCCTTATCAATAATATACTAATTGCATAAAGCAAAAGACAGTCAAGTTGAGTATGGATCTAGGTTACCCGATCATCGATTAGCTACCGGGGGGTTAGTGTGCCTTCAGGTGGGATCCTAAGAGGTCCTGGTGCCTTACCGTCTCTAAACATTGATGATGCACTAAAGGGTATCGATACTAAAGGATATGGTTACCTAGGTGGTTGGCTTCGGCCTGGACTTATATTCATATTGGTTGGCTTCGATCTAGACTTATGTCTATTCTGGTGATTGGCGTCGGCTTGGAATTTATGTCCCTTAATTAAATAGGCTTCCATGGTATATAAAACTATGGGGTGGTACATAGTCCATCACTCAATGATAATAAAATATGGATGATAAGTAATTGAATGATAAATATGAATGGTGACCAAATAGATAGGTTAATAATTGGATGAGGATGGAAATAATGGTATGACTAACCAAAATGGTTAAAAGTTGACTTGTACATTTGGCAATGACCTGAATGATTAATTGGATTATTGAGTGGTATACCGGTTAGATGATTGACCTGTGTCATATGTGGCTAAGGGAAAGGGTGCAACCTAAAGAATTTGAATAATTGGAAGTAAACCCTAGAAATTGCTTGGATTCTCCTTGTTATTACATGTGTGAGTGTTTATGTGATGAGGATATGAAACCAAGCATGATATATTCTACTTTGTTGGATTTATGCATGATAGCATGTCCTTATGCTTTTTTACCCTTAAATATGGCTTTATCATGCTGCATGTTGTATTTCATATCCATGTACGATAGATTGGCATACGTGTGTTTACATTGAGGGAGCAACTTGGCTTATTCAGTGTGTAGTGTACTGATGTGCCTGTTTGCTTGGTCATATGCTCATTTCCATGAGTAGAGGGTCATGTGCAGGTCTTTGGAGATAGTCAGTAAAGAGCCTACCTTATTTGGGTTGGGACTTGAGAGTAAGGACATCCAGAGAGTCTTGGTAGGTTCTGTGGCGGACCAAAATTTCATTAAAGAATGTATTTTTATATAATTTCATCATCTTCTTATAAAAAGATTATAAATAACATTTAATACATGATGCATCAGAAGTAATCATCAAGTGAAAAGATATAATTTACAATTATAAAGTGGAAATAATCATCAATTGAAACTAAAATAATCACTAAGTATAAGAACAATAATCATCAGTGAAATAGAAATGATCATCAACCATAATTGAAATCATCATCAACTATAATTGAAACAATCACAATTTGCAACTAAAATAATTGCTAAGTTAGAAGACAATAGTCATTGGTTGAAATAGAAAGTATCATCACTAATTGAAACTCATATTATTACTAAGCGAAAACTAAATAAATATTAGCTAAATTATAAATAATCACCACTTGCAATAGAAATTATCACAAAGTGAATATACAATAATCATTAGTTGCAATAGAAAAAATCATTGGTTGAGAACAATAATAATTAATAACTAAAATTTGAAATAATCGCAAAGTAAAAAAGTGATAATATCATTATGAAATATAAATAATCATCAAGTGAAATTAAAATAATCCTTAATTGAAAGTGGAATAATCATCAACAAAAACTAAATAATACTTAATTAAAATAGAAATAATCATCAATTGAAAATGATTTGTGGGATTTGTTATATATATATTTCATTCAAAAGTGATGTCCGAAACATAGGACACCAAATATTCTTGAAGTGAAATGACGACACTAGCAATGACCGGAGGTGGGTTTAGGGTTGTGAATGATCAAGCTGAGTCGAATACCTCCTAGTTAAGGCTCAACTCGTTTAATAAATAAGTCTGGAATAAGGCTTAGGCTCGACTCGTATATCTAAACGAATAAGTTAAACTAAATTTTGAATGAACCAAACTCACAAATCTAAGTTATAAATGAATTGAGCCAAACATTTTTAGGCTCAAGCTCAACTCATTTAATGAAAGAGACTAAAAGTAAGGCTCAAACTTTGATTGTTTAACTAAACGGGTCGAGCCGAACAATTTACGAGCTAGCTTAGTTCACTTGTAACACTAGGTGGGTTGATGGTAGGATTGGTGGCACCGAAGATGTAACTTTAACGATGGTTGCGAGTAGAGTGATGATAGATAGTATAGGATTTTGGGTGGTTGATAGCAAGTTATTTTCTCTCTATTCTCCATCATCCTACATTTAGCATGGTGCATCTGAGAGTATAGTAAATCAATTGATTTATTTATTTATCTATATAAAAGTATTAATAATGCAACTATAAAAATATCTTTATTGAATATGGGACTTTGTATTGCACGGAGTCGAAAATTTATTCAAAATTTTAATTAATAAAAAATAATAATTAAGAAATCATAAAGGTAGTGTATGTTTTGAAGAAGACCGAGAACTTTGTTCTTCCGCGATTACGGAAGATATTTTTTGGGAGTCTTGTATTTTACTCTATTACTTAAGTAGTTACTCAAGTTGCTCCGAAATTACTCCAGTAAAGGGGCGTATATGAAATATTATGGTTAACTCGTTTATTTTCTAAAATTGTTTGAAATTATGGAAAACGACAGTGTTTAGTTTTAAGAAGTAGTATTTAAGAAATAACACAAAAAAGAACCATAATCAATTAGTAATATTTTTTGTGTATCATAATCATATAATATTAGAGTTAATACTTTCAATTCTAATCTAAAAAGACAGTTATCGAATAAGGTTTGGTCTAATAAAAAAAAATAAGTTCTAGAGTATCAGATATTTTATATTGGAATCTTCCTCCTTTCTTTCTAGATATTTTAACACTATAGTGACTTAGTAATTTATACTTATATTTACATATATTTTATAAATCTAAAAAGACTGTTGCCGTCTATTTTGAGAATAAAATTTAATTATTAATATATATATTAATAAAAAAATATAAAAACTAATGTGATAGATAAAAGTAATACAAATATTATATATTATATTTTAATAAAAATTAATGATTAAATTTTATTCTTAAAATATAAGACAGCCTTTTTTTTTTTAATTCGACGTAAGAATTTCAATTATCCTTTTCCTAAACGTAGCAATATCACAAATTCGCATACGCATAGCCTATGCGTAAAAAAGGAACTGATCGAACCGAGCGACAACTTCGTAAGTCCGTAGGGAAATCTCCAGACTCCGATCCGCGGGTCGTTCTCGGATGACTCGGTGTAATGGGTACTATCTGATAATGATGCTTGTTCATTCATCTCCTAATTGGAATCTGGTTTGGTGCATACGACCGCATCAAAGTATCGTATCTTTCATGTACGCAGCTCTCTCACCGCACACGATCGCTTGCTTGGAAATATATATGGACGCGTCTTCTTTGTTATCGTGAAACAGCAACCATTTTTTTTTTTTTATATATATATTTTTTTTCCTGGAACCTTTGATAACTGATGATGGGAAAACATTCGCAAATCAAAGTCACCAGACCAGTACACCCTCTCGTCCTCCATGGGCAGGGCAGCTGTTTTTCCATTCATCTGCTGGGTGATATGGAATTGGAGAAACCGCGCGTTTGTTCCGCAGCGAGTCTATCTGCGTTGATCGAGCTGTTTCGTGGATCAAATCAGTGGCATAGCCTGGCAATAGTAGAGGAGACAGACCGACATAATAGAGCATGATTACGCTACGGTTGCCTTAGGTTGGTCACGCCCACCGCAGGGGACTCACAAATATCAATTCGATGGGAAAGCACCCTTGAATCCAAGACTGATTGTTGCCGGTGGGGTGCCCCGTGATCGTTGGCTTTTTTTCGGTTTCACGACCAGCCGCTATACTTGTGGCCATGCTTTGGGTGATGTTTTGTTCGGTAAAATAATTAAGTGTTGAAATTAATAAGAAACAAAGTAATGTATGTTGACTCTTTTTTGGGTACCGTGAATTTTTTTTTAATTTTTTGTATTTGTAGCAATACTTTATACCAAATTGTAATAAAATAAAAACGATGAACTTTAAATTATTATAAAATAAAATAAAAATAATGGATCATGCACGTTGCTAGAATAACTAAATAATCAAGATATAAAAAAACATGACTGTCGAAGGAGGCCATTAGCATAGTATATAGGAGTTAAGAGTGAAGGTTGCCAGCCCACATCGTTATAATTCCAACATTGTTGCACATCACATATCCTAACGCAGAAGAATACTCATAGTCTATCGTTTCTTGCTACACTACCCACAGTTTTAGAGAATCCAATCATAGTGCTTGGTGCTTGCGACGAGCTAGCACATTTATTTGGGCACGGAAATGAAACAATCGGAAAACACGTGGATTGGAGAGCCGGGGCATTAGCAATACATTGAGTAGGAGAACGGATCGTAATGTATGACCGCCGCATTCAATAACACACACGCGCACAAAAATAAAAATAACGAGGAAAGAGTTCGTATTTTATTTTCAATCATGACCGAGAGATTATAAGAATCAGCATCTTATGTATAACATGTCGGCTCCTAAATCGTCTACCGGAGAGTTCGTTATCAAAAAATTTCCAATAGACTCAATTTTCTAATAACTCAAAGTCCTCAACTATATCAAAAGAAGATAGGGATGTGTTGCAGTCCATGCGGCGCATGTCACTCCTTAATCCTCCAAGATCAACGCATACCATTACAAACTCCTCGCCCATAACGACACATCCTTGACCTCAAGAGTAAGGTGTTGAGGATTCATACTAATCAAAACTTGGAAATTGCTTATGAAGATCGATCGTCGAGATAACCCCATGCAGCTCATATTTGTTAAGCTATTAATTAGGATCTTATGATCCAAAAATCTATCTTGATCCTAAGTAGAACCTTAAAGTAATATAATCAATAGAATATTACGATCTTAAATAAAAACCTTACAATTCTGCATACCAAATATATATATATATTTGTCTTACAATATAGTTTTCTCTTATCCCCACTATATTTTTTTCCTAACTTTAAATTTCAACCCCTATTATTTTTTTATACGCTATATATTGAGTACCAACCAATGTGGAGGTAGTACAAGCGAGATGGTAACATGACAACAAAGCCGATTGTTGGAAATTATACGTATAAAAGACTCTAAACCATATATGCAAAGTAAAGATAAAAATATTACATTTTGTAATGTTATATGTTTATTAATTTCTCTCTACTTCATGATTATCCTCTCTCTTTTTGTGGTGTTGTTAGATTTTATTTATTTATGAGTAATCCATATGCCAACTTTTTTTTATATGCATATAATCTAACAATTTGTGTTGTTTTTTAGTTGTCGCAACTTAATTAACAACCAAAAGAGCTTAAGAATGAGTTTTATTTATTTGTTTATTTAAAGTTTAACTATAAGACTTTGTAGTATACAAGTTTATCAGAGTCATATATTTTTTCGAATTCATAGGATCCTATGATCTTATTCTACTATTCAATTCTAATGATCTCTATCGATTATCGATAGAATTTTAATTCTCACAACCCTGATGCAACTTCCTCATCATTTTGCCCTTGCCATTTCACTGGGACTTGGGTGCCTACTTTGTTCATCCACTTGACCATCTTGCCACCTAAGATCTTCTTAGATTGAACTTGGGAGTTATTGTAGAACATGAAGTTTAGATTATGGGCAGCCATAAAACCATCATCAATATGTTTATTGAGTTGTAAAACATGAAATACATTATAGATCTTACATTTAGCCAATAATCAAAGATGATAAGCTGGTGTGCCATACTTCCCAATGATTTGTAATGATCCAAAATACTTTGGGGATAGTTTGTGTTGCCTTATACCGTGTTATATGTAAGGTTGTAATTTCAAGGAACCCCGTCATAGAATTGAAATTGTCTTTCACTCCTTTTATTAACCTACTATTGCATTCTTTGTTGATCCTGAGACAAGTGGTGCTCAATCAGTTGGAAACCTATCTCCCCCTCTATCACTAGAGTATCTAACTTCAAAACTCTAGTTTCTCTCAAGACATAAGGAATGTGCACTAGTGGAGGTGTTCCATATAACAACTCATAGGGAATGGTACATTCTGAGGCATGATAATTACCACCATATTTCCAAAGGTAATACTTTAACCCACTTTGATGGTGCATAAAAAAAATACAACATTGATAACTTTCAAGACATTTGTCAATAGCTTTAGTTTGCCCATCGCTCCGAGTGTGGTATGAGGTAGATGGATGATGTTTGATCTACAACAACTTGAATAATTCTTACCAAAAGTGTCAACTCGTGACAATAGGTTGAAGGTAGTCCATGATATATATACACATTTTCAAGGAAGGAATGGGTTATTGTGGAGGTTGTGCAAGGATGTTCCATGGCCATGATATAGGCAAACTTGCTGAATCTATCTACCAACACAAGTACTGACCTCTTTCCATTAGAATAAGGCTAGATTTGTCCATATACTTGCTAGAATAGGAAGAGGTTGCAAGAGGTTAAGGGGAAGCCATTGTTTCACATATACATTGTTGGCAAACCATGCACTATCGTATGTAATTTTTGGCATTCTTCTTAATGCCATTCTAGTAAAACATTGATCTAATTCTACTAATAGTAGCATCTACTCAAAATGACCACTAACAAATTCATCGTGAAAAAGCTAAATATTTTCCTATTTTAATAAAGTGTCCATGTCTACCACGAATTACCCTTTTCTTCTCTATTACCCATTATTCCATGTATAATGATGGTAGAAATATGGCTTAAGTTGTAAAGTTGAAATAATGTGTTAGAGGTGATAGTCATGATTCCATGACTATTGGAAATCAGGAATAAAGGCAAGATACATAAAGTAAAGTCATTAGCTAGAGTTCTCCATCACTTATCTTGGAAAGGGTGTAAACAACCTCATTATCAACTCCCTTTTTATACTCAATGGAGGAGTTGTACCCTAATAATTTAGCCAACTAAGTTTGATGGGTAGGACTCCATATTTTTTGCTCAAGGAGATATTTATAACTCTTATGATTTTTCTTAATGGGGTAATGTCTTCCTTTCAAATATTTCTACCATTTTAAAAGTAAATGAGCAGTGACTAACAACTCTTTTTCATACATGATGGATGGTGCTTGAATCTATGGGGTAAAATTTCTTGTAATATAAGCTATTGGGTGCCCTTGTTGAGTGAGGTTAACTCCTATGCTACAACCACTAGCATTATTTTTAAGTGTAAATTCTTGAGAAAAGTATGGGTAAAATAACATATTGAGTCTTTCCACCAACTCATCCATCCTTCTCTCTACCCAAATAACCCTTTCTTAAAGTGAAAAAGAGTCGGCCCTTGGACACTAACTTATCTTTGGCAACACCCTAGTTCTTCTTCTTATGTTCCATCCTACGGGTCTCCATGGATACAATTTTCATACTTGGGTTCTTTACCAACTCGTCATTTGACATGGCTACAATCCCTTATAACCAAAGCTTCACGTAACCAGGCTCTATACCACGTGTCACAGGGAGACTCTTTTCACCTAAGAATTTCTCGTGCGACACTTAAAAGTACAACTCCTTTAGTACTCACTAAGTCAGCCTTTCTAATGTTAAGGCTAATACTAAGCTTTTAAAGATGAGTAAGAACACTTGAAGAACTTAGGAAACATAATGAGATAGTGTTTGTGTGTAAGAAGAGAAAACTTTATTGATGAGAGATGATAGAGCTTACAACTTGGAAGATGGTGGAAGCAAATGATGGTCCTCATATATTTATAGTTGAGGTCCCTCTCCTCACTTCCCTACGGTGGAAGGTTCTAGATCTTCTACAACCTTGTACATTTACATGAGAGTTTTAGAGACTTCCTTGTAGGATTTTCCTACACTCTTCTAGATTTGAGAGATCTAGAAAGTTATTACATCATCTAGAATGTCTTTAGAACATTACACAATCTTACATATAATTCCACTAGAGTCTACACAACTCTAGAGTGTTCTAGAATCTTCTAGACAAAAAAAAGGCAGTCCATGACAATTGGCCTTAAATGAGTAAGGCAGAGCTCATATTAGTATATGACCAATAAATACAATAAAGAATCTTCAAATGAAGTTTTTCAAGGTGGCATTCATAGGTGATCGAAAGGTAGAAGATGCATTTGTAAGACTAAAATGCATCATTAAAAGTTTATATAACACTTCATGGTTTGAAAAGCTATTTTATGGACATCAAGGGGACACATTCCAATTTGGAGATAGCCTATTAGAATACATTTGTGATTTATGTAATTCATCCAACAATTGTTTGATTAGAATGATAGGAAATTTATCTTTAACATTATTCTTGTTAAATAGATACACATAAGCTAAGAGTTACTCTTCTTTCTTACAAACACAACAGGGGAAGAAAAAGAGTTATGACTAGGTTGGATTACACCACTATGATACTATCAAGTAATTCCTTATTCATCTTGTCAATCACATCTTTTTGTGGTTCCAAATATATATAAAGCCTCAACACAAAATGTTTAGTTTCTTTCTTAAAGGAAATTTTATGTTCAAAAGGTTTGGATGGCAGCAGTAACTTACGTTTTTCACAAAAAGAGCAAAGAATTGTTATAAAATCTTATTCAAATTCTACGCCATTGCCTCAATATCATTTTTAATGAATTTTTAATTAAAGTTAATTTTATTAATTTAGGTTCAACACTATTATATGGACTTAGTCATATCATAGCTTTCTAAGGGGATCTAAGGAATAGTTTATGAAGTTGTTGCTATTTGATAGGATTTAGTTTAGGGAGTTGTTTTGATCCACACAACACCTAGCTTTCTCCCTTATATGAGAAATCTATTTTTAACTACTAAAAATCCCAAAGAATATGCTTAAGATAGCCAGTCACTCAATACCCAACATGATATCATACGAGCCAAGGTTGATGGCTATCATATTATCATTAAACCATGTATTATAAATATACCAATTGAGGTTCTTGCACACAACCTTGTTGTTTAGAGTACTTCCATCAACTGCAACAATAGAGTGTGGCTTAATAGGTTGAATAAATCACCCCAATCATTTTGTAGTGACCTCATCAATGAAGTTGTGAGTACTAACACTATCAACGAGAATTTGTAAAGGCTTGTTATAAGAATATTCAATAAAAAAATAATCTGAAAAGATATGGCATAAGGTAATATGTGTATAGAGATAGTAGGCACATGGGATCTTTTCTAAATCCTATACAAAAGACTCAGGTGCTTATTCTCAAATTTTTCCATAAGATTAGCTTCAATCACAAAAATGTACCTCTTATTTCCACATTTATGAATAAGGATATACATATAATTACACTAAAAGCATATCCCCTTAGCCCACTTTTTGTCTAGTACTACATCAGACAAAATTTTAGGTGTTGATTTGGAAGGTACAGGGTTTTGGTGTTGGAAAATGGAGGAGGATATGGTTTTGGGTGTTGGTTTAGTTTTGTGGATTGATCAAAGGTTGAAGGTTTAGGAAGAATATTAGGTTTAGGGTGATTAAGCCCATATTCTTTTAAGGATATGTGGTATGATTCTTGAAGGTTTGCTAGTACTTGAGCTTGTGATATGATAAATAATTTAAACATGCAAACAAGGGTTTATGTCGGGATTTAAGCCGAGGTTCAAGATAGCTAAAGGTAGGAAGGTCCTAGAAGGGAAGACAATCGAAGAGGAGTGAAAGAAAGAGAAAAAAATCAAAAATTGGTGAAACAAAGATGAACATAGGGGTAGTGTTGGTGAGCATGGAGGGGTCATGTTGGTGAACTTAGACGGGTTGTGTTGGTTAACACAAACCATGTCCACCCACATATTTCATGTGGCGATGATTTTTTTCATTTGATCTTTCCTATAATTTTTCTTTTTTTTAGGTTTGTTATCTTCTATAAGTTGGTTTTGTAGTTGTTAGGTATTTCCTATACCTATAAAAAGGCTTTTATTGCATTAAAGTAAGGCAACAACTCATGGATAGTACATTAGTGTATAAGAAAGAACGAGAAGGCAAGAGAAAGGGTCTCAACAAGATAATTTAAAGAGATTGTGATGGAATCAAAACACCAAGAAGGATGTGAGGGTCTAGATTAGGGATTTAGGTCATCTCTTATGAAAATATCTTATGGTCCCAGTCTAAGGATTTATTTAACACCTTGATTTTCATTACTGAAAAACTTCATTGTACAGAGAAGCATATAAGTAAAATATTGGGGGTTACTGTCGTAATTGACATAAGTATGGTTTGCCCAACCATCCTTACATCAATCACAAGGCTAAAACCATTCATAGTAAAACAAGAAAATTAGAAACAAAAGAAAATTTTATAATACAGTATGAGTTTGGAGATTAAATTTGAATTATAATAAATAAAATACAAGTAAGAGATACCATGGATCAAGAGTCTAAAAAGGTATCTGGGCAAATACATTAATCGGATAACATTACTCTTCACCCAAACATCTAGTACAGATGTAAGATCACTCATCCATACATAGCACTTCAAATGCAACGTAACCGTCTTGCAGTTCTTTTGAGACCTGTACAAAAGAATCAGAGTCTCCTATTCGTGGGAATGAAATGCACCATGAAATGCGTGGTCAGTACGCTATGTACTAAGTAAGGTAACAATACTATCGAATCAGGGATACAAATAACACATGCATTCACAATAGATGATAAGTACACATTCAAACCAATGATACATCTCATAAGATAAATACTGATCCAGGCCTTTTTATTAGATATAACAATTTTCATTCTTTTATATATGTTGAGTTTAGGAACCCCACTATTCTTAAACCGATAAAATGATCTGAAGCACCATATTAGGGACAACACACCTAAGCCACTATTATCATCCGATAGAACAGATCTAAACACATCACCTTATCGGGGTAAAACGCTACCGAGCCACTATTTTCTCTGGTAAAACGGATCTAAAAACATCACCTTGGTCTTGACTCACGTACTCTTCCACTTTAAATCATTAGTGTCTTTTTCATAGATTATACTATTATATTTTCATTCACGATGAGCAAGGGCCCCACTACTCTTAATCCGGTGGAACGGACTAAAACACCTTCTCGGGGCAAAATACTTCCGAGCCACTATTATCTTCAGTGGAACGGATATATAAAAATGTCATCTTCTCGGGGAAAAATTCTCTCGAGCCACTTTTATCTTCGGTGGAACGGATATAAAAATATCACCTTGGCCCTACTCACATGTTCTTTCACTTTAAATGATTAGTATATTATTCATGATTTATTCACAGAAATTAAACACATTGAGGTAGATAAACACATCATATAGGTCAAGATCCTTAATTTCCTCAAACCCTCATTCCACACTCTTAGCGTCATTCTCTCATATTGATCATTCAACCACCAATTATAATACATAATTCTCAAATATCATCATTATTATCATACCCTTAATTCATGGTCTAACTCCCACGTTATACACATATAATAATAATATTTTCCCAAAGTATTACTCACATAATTACCGAAACACTAAATTACAGATAGTCATAATTATTTCCATAAGACTCATATGATTACCAAATTCAATATACGTCCTTATAATGCCAACATTAGCAACATATCTAGAATTGTGGATTAACTCTAGGGTTTTACACATAGAATAATAAGATTATCATTTTAGGTTACGATGCCCTAATTAGAACATTATCTTAGTTTGAAGAACCCAAGACAAATAATAATACTCCCAAACCACTTCTCATGATATCATTATCACATCTTAATCCCCTAACACATTAAAATACCAAAATTTCCATATTAACCCATAAGGATAACTGGTAACCTTTATTTTATAATAACTTGTACCTTCAATCAACAATTATTTTTTCAAATCTACCATTTATCATCATACTTCTTAAATATGCATATTCCACTTATCATGGCTTATTTGGCCTATATTACATGCCATAATGTATACTCCTCACAAATACATCATTATCATAGTAAAACCATATCCATACCTCTTCCCATTCTTCCTTTCTTTCAAACATATAATCTATATAATCAAAACGTATCATCAACAACATATATTAAATCATATAGTGACAATATTATGGAAATACATATATCTATACAAGAAAATAACACAAAAATCCTAAAACATCGATTAGTATCCTTACCAACTAGGACACCAGGCTCTAAGCACATAAATTCTAGACCTCCTCCTCCAAGATCACTGGAATATCACCCACAAAAAATGACATAATACACGGTTAGGTTTGAAGAGTATAACCGAGGGAAAAGTTAAGGTAAAGGAGGGTAAAAATTGAAATAACTAGAGTCAAATGGAAGCTTGAGTTGTGTGGAAGTGTGGTGGAGCTATAGTGAAAATTTTATGGTATTTGGATAAGGTTTAGGGTTGAAAAAGAGAGTGCACTGCCGAAATGGGCAGCTGCATGAGCGTGCTACAACCAGTGCACCCCAAGTGAAGAGTTGGAATTGTGCACGACCAAGCTATGCAAAGTGGCACGTTCGTGCTCAATCACTGGGTAGAACAGAATTTATTCGAGTAGGTGCGCATGGGCGTGTGACAGTTCATGTGCAGGCCGTGCAAAGGTGCATGGACAGGCTATGCTGGGTTGCACGAGTGTGAGATAAGAAATCTTAGTGTTGCATGGTCGTGCATTTTATAAAAATGTGACGGATGAGAGGGAAGGAGAGGGGAACATGGTGGGGGTCAAAGGCAATGGCCAACAACGACGAAAGGGAAGGATGGGGTGACCTTGGTGGTCGGTCCACCAGTCGTTGGGCGGTGTGTGGCGGCGCACGGTGGTGATGGATGTGATGGAGGTGGTTCGGTAAGCAAAATAGGGTAGAGAAGAGGAAGAAAAGAAGAAGGAAGATAGGGAGCTCATGAGGTTGTTTTGGACAAGGTTTGGGCAATAAATGACAACAAACAAATGAGGGAGAAGGAGAGTGTGTGGAGTGTGCATATATGTATATGTATGAGAGGTGAGAATGGGGGGAAGAAAAATGCAGAGGATGGCAAGTCGGGTTGGAGGATGCAGTGGAGATTTTCAACAAAGGTGGCTAGGAGGTGATGGTTGTGTGTGTTGGGTGAAATTGCAGAGGGTGCAACAAGGGATGGTGATAGTTGTGTGTGTGTGTGTCGCGTAAAAATAAAAAATGGCAGGGGATATGGGAGGTGTGCGTGTGCAGGAGTGGCAGCAGCACGAGGGGAAGATGGTGAGGAATGATGGATGATGGTTATGATGGTGGTTGCAGTGGCGTGATGGGAGATGTTTGATGGTGCAAGTTACAAGTTGTAGAATAAGGCTAGTCAAAATTTACGGCACAAGTGACAAGAGAAAGGAGAAAGGAAAATAAAAGGAGAAAGAAAAAAGGAAAAAGAGAGAAGGTTGTGGATTAGTTTTAGATAATTTTGGATTATCCAAAATAGGTAGGATTAGTGACAAAGTTTAGCGGAATTAAGATCTTGTTATAAAATATGGTTTATCAGGGTCAAAGATTCAAATTAGTTTAAGATTTTGGGATTAATAAATTTGATTATAGCTAAAATAAGATTATCTTGATATTAGAATTGAATTAGGGTATTAATGATACGAGGTTAGGCTAAGTAAAATTTTGGGATATTACAATTTAGATCTAGGAAAATCTTGAGTGAGGGTAGAGAGTTCTTATTCAAGTAAGGAAATCAAGAACAAGGTTCTTGGATTTTCTTGAGGGATAAAAAATAGGGGTGAGTGTTTCTTGATTCTTGTAATTATTTGAGAGGATAGTAATAAAAGATTTAAGTTTTTTTTGTTATCCTTGGTTTGTGAATACTTGTGCTTGTGCGTTGATGTTCCGATCATCCAGGGTTTATAGATAGTTCGTGCAAACACGTGTCTATTTTATCTGTAAAGGTTTCTTGTATGTTGCCGGAATGGTTTGGGAACACAACAAAGGTCACAACACTAGAGTTGCAAGTTTTGTTATTGTGTAGATAAGATCTAGTGCCTTCGCAGACATACCAAAGTGGTGTCTGCACCAATAGTTTGTATAACTGATTTAAGACCACTCAAATAACAATTGAAAGCATGTTTATGGACTCAAACTAATTATAGTCATCAAGGCATCAAATTCTTCATTATATTGATTGATTGTGCATGCTTGTATTAGTTTCTTGGGGCCATCTAATAGATAAGGCCTAAATCTTACCCTCATTTCCACGGTGTACTCTTCCCATTTTGGTATACCCCATGTAATTTAAACTTCTACGAATGCTTGGTGCCATAATAGGGCCTTTTCCTCCAAATGAATGGCTACAATTGTCACCTTATCACCCAATGAAGTGTTATCTACATCAAAGAAATGATCACATTTCAAAACCCAACCATCAAAATCTTCACCCACAAACTTTGTGAAATCAACATTTGACAACCTAGTATGGTGAGAGTTCAAGTGGTCAGCCCTTGAATGTGATGGTTGGGGTTGCTTTGACTAAATTAGAAGGGTTATTGGTGGATTTTTTTTGGAGATTTTTGCATCCCTACAATTAATTCTTCAATCCTCTTGAATTGTGTATGCAGAAATTTATACTTCTCTGATGTATTAGTTATGAATTTCTTTAATGTCATATCCATGCGATCAATAACTTATTGTGATTGGGATTTGTTGCTCGCCATGATTGACAGGCTTGGATACCAAATTGAAATACTCAGCAAACACATGGATTATAGAGTAGGGAAATTAGCAATAATACATGGAGAGCTCAATCAGAGAACAAACCTCAATATAGAACTGTGGCAATTCAAGAGCACATATAGAAGACGACTTAGGGAGGAGTCCATAACATATTTTATTTTCAACCATGTCGGAGATTACAAGAACTTGCAACTTATATAGTTTGTTTCTAGTTTAACAAAATTTGTTATGACAAAATTTTCAATGGGCCCAATTTTTTAAAACCTCAAAGGGTGTTTGTTTGGTAGAAATAAGGAGTTGGAAATGAAAATAAAAAATAATATTTAAAAAGTTTTATGTTAGTCTAAGGAAAATAAAAATTAGAAGGGGAATGAGAATAAAAATAAATAAAATTCTATTCTCAAAAGGGGCTAATAATTCACATTTAAAATTTATATTAAAAAATATAAAATACTGAAATAATCCTAAAATAATTTTCTAAGTAGTTATAGGAATAATATTATAAATTTAAAAAAAAAGCACTTTAATGAATTAACTGTTTTATTTTCGATATCATTTACACAAACTATATACATCAAACGACTTTTATTTCCAACATATTTTTATTATATACCAAATATAAAAATAAAAATAAATAAATCAATCTTCCGTCTTTAATTCTTACTCACATTCTCATTTCTTAGTAAACAACCTCTCAATGTCCTCAACTCTCGTGTCGAATATATATTAGCTGAAGATATAACAGATATCTATGTGACGCGTCATCCATGTGACGCGTGTCATTCCTTTATTCCGGTGCAACAAATATCGTTGCCGGACTCTTTTCTCCTACCTTTTCTAGAACTGTACTATTTACTCCAGCAGGAGGCGTCGATTAGAGATTAAAATAGCGAATCAAATCAAATATCATCCCGATTAAGGGATCGAATAATGGTTCGAATAATTTAACTAAATATCTGTATTATAGTTAAATAAAATATGATTTCATCTAATAATTGTAATCGCCAATTCTTTAAGCGATGGAGGATCACCAAACAACACAGATTCAACACTCATAAAAAAAAATAAAATAGAAAATAGAACTGGTTAATTACCCAGTTTTATCCGGGCAGCAAAAAATAAATAAAAAATCTGTATCGGACCAGTACTTTAATCACTTCCGCCCAGCATTTCACTCGGACAAATGAAAATAAATTTCAAAGCTGTTTTCCCTTCCTTTCTTAATCATACAAATCACCGAACTCCCTTCTACCAAAAGCGAAGTACATTAATTATTTGGTTCACCATATATATGTATATATACATAACATCCAAATTATATTTATAATTTTATTTTTATATAAAAAAATCAAAGTTATTTTCATATCATAAAATTAGAGATGATAATAGATCGAATACTAATCGATAATATTCTATCATTTACCATAAAAACATCTATATTTATATTTATATATAAATTTTACGGGAATTTTTTCCTTCATTTATATCCATTTATATATTTATCGGATAAAATCTATCAAATTTAAAATAAAAATTATCCAATATTAAAATTTAATATATTTTAACTTCTAACTTTAAAAAATATATTAAAAATTATATAAAAAAAGCATAAAAAATTAGTTTAATATCAAATAAGTATATGCGAGTATAGATACATATATGAAACACATGCCGATACAACTTTGAGTATTTCTTATCTGTATTTTTATCCAAATCTGTCTTATATTTTTCTTATTCTCGGTATTTATATCCATATATGTTTATTAGATAAAAATGGTGGGATTTTGAATATAACACACCAAATACCTAATAAAAATACAACAGAAAGAGGGGGGATGGATTTTCTCCAAAGACCGACTCTGACTCTGATCGCGGGTCCGATTGAAATGAATAAGAGGATATCTCTTGGGTGGCTTATAAAGTCTTAAACCGCCAAACATCAACAAACCTCTTCTATTTTCTCTATATTTGCATGGATTATTCAAGTCAATAATTAACGAATATAGATTGATTCTTCACGACCCCAACCCTCTCCAACTTTGCTTAAAGCAAGGAACAATTTAGATTCTGAACATTTTTTCGACCGTAAAAAAGAACAATCAATCTTTTGTGAAATATCAGTGATGGTTAAAACATCGGGAAGGTTATTTTAATCGAGTGCGATGAATTGGGTTTTGGAATTTGACGAAAAACCGTCATGGAAGAAGTGTCAGGGTCTCTGGGTACCCGTGCAAGCTTTTGTTTGAGGTTTGGACAGACCGTCTGCTCCACATCCGCCCTCTTCATCATGTGCGTCGATGCTGATTTTTACCGCTATACTGCTTGCTGGTACTCTTTCTCTTTTTTCTTCTTGAAGTTTCGTGTTCCTCTACGATTCCTGAAACTTTTGCACGAGGTTCGGATGGATTGATCAAATTCTCTTATGGGTGATTTCCCTAATCTGTTTATGCTTCTTTCTTCGTTCGGCTCCTCTGTTGCCGCTGTTCATTTGCTTGTTCCTGCTGTTGTGGCCTTAAAATCAGGAGCCCGGCCTGTTTCTATTTAGTTAATCAACATCTCTAATCCACCCACCACACAGGTACTTTCATGTCGAGGCTAGAGTGGATTGTTATATTTCAGTAGCCTTATTTGCCTTGTTCCGAGAAGGAAACTGATACCACCGTAGAGTTATAGTATATTATACTATCAACTCCGGTGCGTGGGGATGACGATCAATTTATGACAGAAAAATGAACCGCCTCCTTTGCTGCATGGATGGTGCTGAGATCAGAACTGCTAATTTTGTGACGAGGATTGGTATAACGATTGAACAATGATGGAATGAAATAGTTTGTTGCAAGGTGTTCCTTAAAGCAGCATTAGCGAGAATTGTTGCTTTAGTCCCTTTGGATTGAGAACTATAGTCATTCAGTTTTAAATTTCTTTAGCTATAATCGTATTACTCAGATAAGAATAAAGATAAGGAATTTGAATGAAAATTTTCAAAACCAAGGATCTTAAAATGTCCAAAAATTCCTGTAAATTCTATTTTAAAGTATCCGATCAAAGTGTACTGGGAGGAAAGTTTATAAATTTCTTTTAATGTGGATTTCATCTGAAACTACTTTATAGAAAACAATGGGGCCTGAAGTTTGATGGCAAAAGCCAGAGTGCCACATTGATATGCCTGCTTAGATGCCAGGGTGTGGTCTGACCTATCAACAGAGTTGCTAATATACTGATATTGACGGGTGTTGGGGCTTAATCGACAGGATTGTGGAGGGCCTTGTGCGGAATGGTTTGCAATGTATTTGTAGCCAAGTAGAGATCATGCATAGGCAAGCCCTTGTGAGTATTGACATGTCTGGAGCTTCTTGCCTGATTCTTTTATTAATTTCTCATATTTTGCTGTACTTGTAGTTTTATTTCTAAAGAAATATATATTTATCCAACCACCCTCTTTCTTTGATCCTCTACTGCTGAACTCCATTATGCTTCAGGATAAACCATCAAGAGATCATCGCCTTCTAATGTCATGTTTTACTGGATCTTTTTTTTTTTTGGATTGAAACAATTGATGGTGGATCGTTTCCTATTTTTCTAAATATTTAGGTTTCTGCAGTCTGCTTTTGTGCATCGGTTTGGTGATGGAAAAACAGGGAATTTTAAACTACAGAAAAGAAAGCTGTTTAGGACAGGAAAATATCCTCATTCCAAGATATACTAGCATTTCTCTTTCCAAGATATAGCTCACCCAATTATGCATTCGTTGGCATTAAACAAAACATATATCCTCATTCTTTTTGGCTCAGTTCTCTTTCTCCTGATTCCGATTTTGCAGCTTCATGGTTACAACGATGGGAATGGTGATACCATGGAGTTCGACGCTAACTATTGTGGATGCATGTTGTATCATGTTTAAAAGCCCACTTCGACAACGGGGGGTTACAATATTACTCATTTTTGGGGACTGGGTAAGCCCATGGCCTTCTCTTCCGGATCTTTTTGATCCTTATTCTGGTATTGTCGATGACAGGTTCTGAATTACCCTTCTTTCCAATCTTCAGGCAGTAGCTTTACTTTCACTAGCAGCAGCAAGCTCGACTGCCAGTGTTTCACAAATTCTGCTTCGTCCTACTCAAGGTCCAGGTTGTCCTGACAGGGTCTGCGGTCGATATCTTTTCTCTGCTGCCATGGCTTTGTTATTATGGTGCTTGTCATTAGCTTCTTTGCTCTTTAATTTCTGGCTTCTTCCAAAATTTAGCCGTTAGTTTAAATTCCGATGCCTGCAAATGTGTGGATATAAATAAAATAACTTTTTGTCGGCCGAATCGGTTCATGGTTGCCTAACGAAGTGATGGTATAGGTTATCGGATTTTGTACGTATACAGTAGGCTGAACGTGAAAAGAAATGGTCGGTATACATCACTGTGTTCGTCTCTCATGTCTGTGTCAGTCAACAGAGACGCTTCTAGTCACTGCTGCCGACCTCAACTACTAGAGGAGACGAACTTCAGGTCTGCGGGTGGGTGCATTTCTTCGGTGGGACCTGATAAACCTCTCAGGTTACCTAAGTTAGGAAAACGTCAAGTTCATTTTTCTCATACTCAATTGATCATGCAGCAGGCAGGGAGTTTCCCTGTTTCTCAACCAGAATTTTTAACGGGATGTGTCTCTAAACGATCTCAGTATTGGTTTCACTGTGTGGATAAATGGTTTAATTTGATTCGAACTAGTACGAATTCAATAAATATAAAATTGTAGTAAATAATATCAAAATATAGCAGTTTTTTTTTCCTTTTTTTCCTGTGGTTTTGCACCAATTCGAGCAATTGGTCCTGATTGGTTATTTAGCCAAACTTTATGACCAAAGTATTTTTTAGGGGTTCGATTTAGTTTTTTCCATTTGCAATTGATTCTTGGGTTGTTAGATGTAAGGTCCCGACCGGCCAGACTGCAAGGTCACCTATTGGTTCGATAATCTAGGGTTTTATTTTCGATCTCAATAATCATGAGTTCTCAATAAAGGTGATATCAATATAAATAAAGATGCATCATAGTTGATTAGGGTTCTATCTTCATTGAAGGCATAGATAGCGCTTTTTGTTGGGAAGGGGGTGGAATATGCATTCTCAATGGGATTTTGGATACAGTCAGGCAGTGATTTGATCTATCTACCCAATTTTCATGTCAACGCCCAACCGTTTAGCCCTAAGTCGAATATGGCATGCATCCGTATCCGGACAGATTTTATTCACAGGTGTTAGAACAGCAGAGCAGGATACACAATGGGCGGGGACAACACATTGGACGCGTTGTTGGAGAGGACTTGCGGTTATGCTTTCCAGTCTGAAACAAGCTCGCATCACATGCGGGCATGCCTGGTGTATTTTTCAGTTGTATTAGATGAAGAGAAAGAAAACTGTCACACAAGGTCTTGGATTCAGGACGCTTTAGGCTTCCTCTGACTCTTGAGAGATGATAAGTAATATGCAAAAATAAAACCTGTGATTATATTTCTATGCCTGTGCTTCAACATTGTGCATTGACTAGAAAACATTCAATTATTCCAAGGATGTGCTAATGAAAGGTCAAAAGTTTGGATAAAAGCTCAAAATTGATGGGAGCACAACTATTTATTTGACACGAGGTAGCACCCACGTATGCTGTATACATCTGTTCTGCAACCCTCTCTTGTTGCATAAACTATTCAGGAAATGAAGATCCATTCCTGGCGTTTTGATACAAAAGCACTTGGAACAATTCTGAAATCTCTCTTTCATTTTCCAGGTTTTAGATTAGATAAACGCATTACAGTAAAAGGCTGTCGATCAGAAATGACCACATCGAGATATAAGCAACAATCACTCAGGAAAACCAAGGTTGAAGTAACGGCTCTCTTACTTGTCGCCCACACGAAGCCACCCCAAACGCCATTTTATCAACCTTACAGAATTTAAATTTGCAGAAACAAACACCAGTAAATAAATTCTCGCACGTTCCAACAAAACCACCAGTTTCTGTCAATATTCCTCCATCTTTCACCTATCAATTCATCAACCCCACCAAACCGACTTAACTACAATCACAACCCTATCCGAGTCTAAACCCATCGTCTCAGACTAAACAACAATCATGTCCACAACCGTAACCCACTCTTAGTTTAAATCCATGTCTCCAACTAAACAACAATCATCTCCACAATCATATCCTGGCCATTCTTAATTTTAAATCCATCCGTCTCCAACCGAACAAAGCCACAACTGCACAATCACTACCAGGCCACCCTTAGTTCAAATCCTCCGAGGTCAACAACACGCCCAATTGATCTCGTCGTGTACCACCTCCTCTTCCCTCCCCGTACGGCCTTATAAAAGTCCTCCGCCACCACACCTCAAACGCTCTCTGGAGATTAGGACAGCTATCACCATTCTTCAAGAAACTCCCCAACCAAGAAAGCAGGATACTTTGCTGATCTTCTAAAGGTAAAGTCAATATCGTCCTCCCAATCCCTTCTTCCACTACTTTCCTATCAAAAGACCTACACCCGTGTTGTAACCACACATAGTCGTTCATCAACGGCTGCAACCAAGTCTGTAAGAGCATGTGTCGTGTGTCCTTTGATGGCAACAGCTCCCCTTTTCCGATCCCAACAAACAACCTAGCAGTCACGCAGCTAACGTGGTGGCGGTTCATCGTATGGAGTTTAGTGTGGAGACAGGCTAGCTCTTGCTGGCTAGACCAAATCAGAGCAAACTCCTCCGCAGCATGCCTCTCAGTTAAGATCTCCAACAACCATGAGAGGTTGTCGGCTTCTATAGCTATTTGTTTGACAATAGGATCCTTCGTATCTGAGGTCCTGTCCTTGAACTCAGGTTCAGCAGCTTGCTTGAACAGTGATAGGAGCGAATCCAAGCAGCTCCTGCATGATGCGTAGATCGCCTCGTAGCATATATCGGGCGACGACTCCGTACCAGGATTACTGCTCGAGGCAGCGCTGTTTTCTTTCAGGAGTTTTAGTACGACGGACTTCATCTCGCGCCTGCCCCTTTCCTCGGTGCTCTTTAGAACCATGTCAATTATGTAGGATAGTGTGTCTTTAGGTGGCTTGGAGACTTCAGAAGTTACACGCTTCAAGATTGGGGTGACGCCACCATCGGTGTCCTCGGTTTGTAATTGAAGGACTGAGGATACGACTCTTTCCTCTTCTTCCTCTCCGACCCAAGGGACAGCTTCTAAGTAATCCAAGCATGACCGAATGCATGAGTTGAAGCTAATGATCTCAGCCACCTATAAAAATATCAGGCAGTTAAATTCAGGAGATGAACAGATCAGAATTTTCTTGCGATCAAGAATTAACATAAAGGGTAATAAGGTACTGCTATCAATCATAATTTCCCACGTTGGACCTCATGAAGGCAGTAATGAGCAACATTAATTAAGACTGCCCGGTGGATAGTCTCTATGAGTTGAGCAGTAGTACGCAGGAGTAACATTTAAAGTCAAATGGCAATAATGATTCAAGCTTTAATTAGGACCACCAACAAACTGCCTCTTGCACGATTAAGCCTCTGATTGGATGATTATTATAATTATTATTATTATTATTACATAAACGAGTCCCAAAACAAGAAAGAGCTCCCTCTTCTCGATCCTGGCATGAAATCAACCGACTTGAAGACCAAATTTAGTGGCACAAAACCAAGAGTAATACACGGTGATGCAACGAAGAGATATGGAGACGGACACTCGAGCTCGAGGCAAATTGCATATACCTCCTCAATTGCAGGATAATAATGTAGTACAGGCCATATAGAACCAAGAAAGGACCAACCCAATGATGCACAATTTCACAATTAATATATGGATCAAATAATCGAAGCGGCAACAAGTAATAGTAACAAACATAAACATCACCAAAAATATCTGATCAGCCCCCATCGCGGAAATCAAACCAATACCCGAGATGAGCAAACAATCGAAAGAAGATTTTCAGAAATTTACCTTGAGGATCCGGAGCACACGTTGAACACTTTGTTTCATCAACCTCAACTTCATATCTTTACAGTACATCAAACCAACCGTCTCAACATAAATCTCAACATCATCACAATCACTAATCTCAACAACACAAGGCGACGACACACCATTTTTATTATTGTTGTTGTTGTTGTTATTATTATTATCGCTACAAGCATCATGTGCAGCGACTTTGTCGGCAAAGACACTACTAAACTCCACAAGAACGTTCTTATGAACATTCAACTTAACCGAAAACCCGTGTTTACCAAACAAAACCAACTTCATATCACTAGTACCGGGTTCGCCAAACTCAATAGATACCTTCCTCGGCAAATTCTCTCCCTTACTATAACTGCTTCTTCCGGTCCTCTCCCCGTTTGTGTTTGGCGCCGCATCAAGATTGGAGCTTTTTAGATGATTAACATCCGGAGGAGTTGGAGGCGGCTTTGATTGTGGTGGTTGTTTTTTGTCACTGGATGAAGGTGATTGTGGCGGTTGTGGTTGTTTTCTGGGGTTAGAAGGAGGTTGTTTTGTTGCTGTTGCAGCCGTCGTCGTCGTCGGTGGTGGCGGTGGTGATGGTGGGGGTCTAGGTTTGGTTAAATGGGTCTGTGATTTAAGGGTTCTCTGGAAAACAATAGGAGATGGGCAACACCAGAAACCTTCTGGGGTTACCGCGATTGGCACGTTCCTGATTTTGGTTTCGCCTTTGTCTGTTTTGGGAAATCTAAGATCAGCCATGATTAAGGAAAAAAGGTTTGGGAGGAACTAGAATTTGTTGATTTTCATGTAATGGAAGGAAAAGAAAAGACTGAACAGAAAAATGGTTCCAGGGAAACGGACTGTAAATGTGAAATTCGAGGTAGGAGTTACAAAGGATGAAGGAGTTTGAAGAATATAAGAGATTGCCCAGAAACAAAAGTAAAATTAAGGTGGAAGGCAAGGCAACCACGAATAAACAAACAAACAACCGAACGTTGATTATTCTGGTAATGGCTTCTTGTCTATCTACATTCTAGCTAGGGACGGACGACTCGGTCGCCCTAAATGACCTGATAAGTTCCCATCTTCCTCCCCTCTCCCCCCCCCCCGTCCCCTCCTACAACTACGATTTCACTTCGTTTTGAAAATGATCGAAGAGAGCCTGAATGCTAAGCATCAAGGGAACAGAGAAATGCAGGGCGGTAGGAGCCTGGATGCTCTCCCTCTCTTAACTTCTCTCAATGTCTCTCTCTCTCTCTCAATAAATAAATAAATAAAGTAAGGGAAGTAGTAAGCCGCTACTTAAACCGGTAATGGAGTGGTTACTAAAGTCTGAATTGAGAGATTAAAAACAGCCCAGAAAGGTTATTAGAGAAGAACAAAAGCATGGAAACAAAAGGATGGGCATCGATTGGAGGGACGGGAGGGTAGAGGTTCTTTAATGAATTGTGGGGTTCTGTGTATCGTAACTTTACCGATGGTTTGTTCTCTCTCTGTCCGTCTGTCTGTCCAGTCCAAATTATTGCCGGTTTATTTATTTATATATTTTTAGTACTTTACTAGTGACACAAGAATAAAGTATAAAGTATGCGTGCCTCAAAATTGTTACCTCATCCCCCAGTCCCACTTCTGGGCACTGAAAAGAGTGACTGAATGATCAAAGACTGGAGCACGCCTGTGGTGTGTCTGCTCGGTGTTTCTCTCCTACTCAAAGAAATTGTTCTTCTGCTTGTTTTGTTTGCGTTAGTCTAGCAGATCAGACGGGAATTAGTGGCTGGAATTCAGTCGGCAGGTGGTAGAGAATGGCTGTTACACCCTTTTGTAAGATGTGGCTTGGAGTGTTTGACGACACGAGTTGAGGACGGGGAAAGCGGGGATTGTAGCAGTGGGGTAATTTGGCCCCTTCTGGGAATAGTTGGGGCGGGGATGCGGTTGGTTTGAGTGACGGCCTTGTTTGTCTGGTTTGAGATACGGTCGGACATGTTAAATGGAAAGGATGGTTTTTTTCTTCTTCCGAATACTAGTTTAGTGCGAATTTATGTCATTCATTTTGTTGGCTTTGCGGGAGATGAGCTATACGTGGGCGGGTGTTTATAATTAAAAAAAAAATATATATATATATATATATATATATATATATATATATATATATATATATATATAATTAGGGATGTCAATGAATCGGGTACTTCCTATCCGTTACCCAAATTCGATAAGAAAACCTATACACATATCCGTATCCAAATCCAACGGATATTTTTTTCCTCATCCATATCTATTTACATATTCATCGGATAAAACCCATCAGGTTTCAGGTAAAACACATTAAGTATAAAGTAAAAATCATTTAATATTAGAATTATATACTTAGATTATTAAAATTTAATCATATCTTAACTTTTAGCCTTGGAAAATATACTTAAAGTTACATAAATAAAGGTAAAAATGTAATTTTATATCGGATAAACGGATGCGGGTACAAGTACGGATTTGATGATCCATTCTCTATATCCATACCCAAACCCGACTGATATTTCTCTCCTTCTGTATCCATATCCGTTTATCTATATCCATTTAAACATTCAATGGATAAAATCCGTCGGATTTCGAGTAAAACCTGTCCGATTGCTATTCCTATCTATACTATCATATCGGATATTCGTGCTATATTTTTAAATATCTAAAAATATAAATCACATATAATATATATATTTTTAAAAAATTATCTTAATAATTTGTAGAGATATTGTCACATGCTTGTAGTAAGTTCATTGTGCTCTTAAGTCTCTTGCATCAAAAATGTATATCACAAAATACTAGTTTAATTCAAAAAATTCCCTGTAAGAACATTAAAATGCGGCAGAATCTAACTTATTTTCTATGGCAGCGAAGTAGTATAATCAGTGTGTCATTAATCCCTTTGCAGGGCATTTCATAATGAACGATGGCATCTTTCACTCTTTTATAGGCCAGGGGTGTGCTTTATTTATGGGAATAAAAATCCATGTGCAGTAAGCGGAGCGTACTTAGCAAAGTGGCCTTGAAATTGTGAAAAACGGTTGCCCATTCTTGAAGGAAGCTTAAATACCCTGTTATCGGTCAAGTTGTCATGATGTTGACTCCGTTTTTTTTTCTTTTGTCCGTATAATATATATATATATCCGTTTTACTTATTAATTGGATCGAGTGTAAAGTCCAAAGCGAAGATGATTTTAATAATGTGATTGGTACCTCCGTCAATTTGCTTATATGCTCGTAATTTTAATCTGTTGACTCAATTATAAGCGCTCTTTGTCCGTTTAGCTCGTACCTAGGAGTTAAATGAGCGCTTTTGAAATAAAACAAAAGGCAAACATGATTTTGCCAACAATCTATCACAAATGGGGAAAAAAAGAAAAGAAAAGAAAAAGAAACCACACACACACACACTCTTCCTCTGTTACTAAAAGAAAATCCTCACAAAATCTCAAAGATAAAATCTGACTACCAATGATTATTTCATACATATTTATAAAAAGTTTTTACAAAAATAATATTATGATCGTACTTTTTAACTCAAATGTGACAGGTATATATTTTTTTATTATATTGTATTATACTTTGAAAAAAAAAATTAAAATTTATCTTCTAAAACTCCGACAACTTCCTTTTAAAAACTAAAGCAATAATTATTTATAACTAGTTATCTTAACAAGCTTTTACATATCTCGAAATATCGGAGTTTACGCTTTGAATATGTATCTCAAAATTCCTTATTTCTTATACCATATCAGTACTGTCAAGAATTTAAACTTAATAAAAATGTTTCCATACCTAGTTATTTATAGAAATAGAAGGATCGAGTAATTATTTACGATTACTTATCTTAGCTAGCTTTTATAAAGCTTTTTAGTTTGTGTTCAAGTATATATATATAGTTACGCTTTGAAAAAGGTTCAAAATAATCCTTATCTCCCATTATAGATCACTAGCAAGAATTTCAAAACAAATAAAAATATATTAAAATACCTAATTATTTTTGGTAATAGAGGGATTAGTTATTTATAATTAGTTGTCTCGGCAATCTTTTATACCGCTTTTAGTTTGTATTCGGTTAACTTTTCAAATAATTGTGTCAATCAGAGATTAAATTGTCTTTTTAACCTAAGACTACACTTTGAACAAGTTCAAACTAAACATTATTTCTTATTACAATCCGCTATCAAGAATTGAAAAATAGATTTAAAAAATGATATATTATTTTCTTTCATTTAGGTCATTTACGAAACAAGTCGATATGCGTCTGAGGCGTCGTTTGGCTAAATTGTAGCTGCTTGATTGATCAATAAATTTGTTAGAATCTTTAACCTCGTTTTTACAATGTTATGTCTCATTCTAAGCAAAAAATAATATTTTTATTTATCAATCTATTCGTCTTTTTTTTTTTGTAATTTCATCTCTATGCTATTAGTCTTATGTTATAATAGTAGGCTTTTTTTCTAGAGTTGTAAATAAACCGAGCTAGCTCACGAACCGACTCGATTTGGTTTCTTAAAAGTTTAGTTTAAATAATTCATTTAATTAAATGAAGTATGTCTAAGTTTAAAAAAAGTTCGGTTTAACTCATTTATAGCTTAAAGTTGTGAGCTATGCTTGTTTTGGTTCGTTCAAAACTTAATTCAACTCATTTGTTTAATTAAATTAGTGAAATTCAAACAATAATATAGACTCATTTATAAGCGGGCTGAGTTCTAGTTAAGAAGTTTGGCTCAACTCCACTTACTTCTCCCAAATCCATAATGTCATATCAACTAAAGATTCCACATAACTTTTACTCTTTTATTTATTTTTATTTTTTTAATAATAGCAAAGTTATTTATTTTGTATAAAAAAGGGGGGTCTAAAGCATATTTTACCACTATTTACATTATATTTCTGAATTAAAATGTTAAAAATAACACGAACTTAATTCACTCTCCAAACTAGCTCTAGCCAGAGAATCTCATGCTCCATAACCTAGTATAGTGGTTAGCACTAAATTTGTGTCTGCGTACGCTTTTCTCTGTCTGTCTATATGAGCTTGATGATTAACAAAAGGCTAAGGTAGGGGGGCCGTGGGTCATGGTCTTAAAGCAATAATGGAGCTGTAAGAATGATGCTTTTAATTGATAAATAAAAGAGGATGCACGTCTTCATCATCATCAACCAATGCTACGATTATGGGATGGGGACTGAGGAATGCAAAGAAGAATTATTGTAGAGTAAAAACTAAATAGATGATATTTGCTGTAAGGTTGGCCCACCGTAGATGTGTAGTTGCTTGTGTTCCATCCTTTGTTGACCTTAGGTACAGCGTAAACACGACTTTTTCTTTTCTTTTTTCTAATTTTGATAAATGTATTTTTTTTTTTGAATTATCGAAAACTTCAAAACTGATTAGGTACGTACAACACAGTGAAAATAAATTATATGGGTCAATTTTGAAATTCATTAATTTAAATTTGTTTAAAATTGGGTATGTTGTTCAATTGGGTGAAATTTGGGTGAGGTGCCGTTTAGGTTTGGATCCTATTTAATTAACAATGATTCGAATTGGAATTAAGTTGGCTTGAGTTATTCGGGTCAAAAAAATATCAATTTAGGTTTGGGTCAAACTTATTAGAATTCTTTTTATTCGAGTTTGATTTTAGCCTATAAGATTGACATTGATTGTCATTAAATTAATATAATAAATAAATTGAATTTTATAATATATTACCATTGTTATACTTATTCAGAGTAGCAACTGATTCTAAAATCACACAAATGGATGTCATATTTACCGCCAAAGAAAAAAAAATCTCATCATTATCAATCCCTTGCTTCTCACCAAATCCCATGGCCACAAATCTTACATAGTGCCTCGACTCATTTTTTTCCTTCCTCATGCTTAATCTTGAAGACTTACTTTTTGTATAGCCTTTCTTCCCCTCGGTGTAACACCCCCAAATTTACTACTGAAAAATTTCGTTTAATTTAAAAGTGTTTAGCGGAAACAAACAAATAAAACTTTAAATTTGGGGGGTATTACCGCCACACTTAGTACCAGATCGATTCACTCCTACCGACCCGATACTAAGTGCTAAGGCTAAATAAGAATAACACCAAAAATGAGTCATTAGTAAAGTATAAGTTCGAAGGAATCAAAGTGCGAAAGTCAAAAGTTACAATCCGAAGTACAATTTAAAAGTACCAAATGTCAGAGGACAAAAAATAACGAAATAAAACAAAGCACGATGATACAGAGAAACAAGACGGGGGATGCTCTCCGGCCACGTCACTCTCGATCCCCAAGCTAGGTCCGAACTCAGCTCTCGGTCCCGCCCGATGCCTCATAAGCGTCGTAGGCGTCAAATATAGAGTCACCTACCTGCACTAGATCAGTGGGGCCTTCTGCTCGTGGGAATGAGCAGCACCCATGAAACGGGTGGTCAGTACGCTTCATACTGAGCAAGGTAACCGAATAACTAAGGTCGAACAGACAAAGTACACAATACAAGCATGATCATATAGGCACATAAGACAATACAAATAGTGAGGCCGGTTGTAACACCCCCAAAATTCACTCCTGAAAAAAAAAATTCTGAAAGACTAAAGCGGAAGCTAGGAGAGAATTTGGGGAATGTTACCGCCACATCTAACACAAGATAAATGTCCACCATCTATCTTATGCTAGATGCAAGGCTAAAACCTGTCAAATAAAACTTCAAACATCAATGCCGTAAGGATAAACTCCCACAAGGAGATATCCACAGACAGATGGCAAGTGAATCAATTCACTAAATAAATTCATCGCTGAATCAATCAGCGGAACCTGTAAAATAAATCCGAATTTTAAAAACTTATCAGAGTACGAGAAATTGAAAGCTAAATTACAATACCCTTGAATTTTAAATACAATACTTGAGAATTCCAAATGCAAATACAGTTAAATAAGACAAATCCCGATATATCAAATTCCGGATTGCCTACTCTCTCAAGTCAAGCCTTCCACCCAAAAATAATATCTGAACCGAAACCTGCACAAGAGATCTGCTCCCCACCATCAGTGGATCATCACAGGACCCATTCAACCAAGGTAGCATCAGTACGGATCCGGTACTGAGTAAATCAATACTACCAAACTCATGGAAGGAAGCATAAAACACATAAGATACAAGCGTACAAGAAATCACGATAGCATGCTAAGTAACACCAATCTAACAATCCAATGATAATCATTATTACATCTAATTTTATTTATTTACGATGAGTTCAGGGACCCCACTATTCTTAAACCGGTGGAACGGTCTGAAGCACCTCTCGGGGACAACACACCCGATCCACTATTATCATCCGGTGGAACGGATCCTACACCTCTCAGGGCAAAACGCTCCTGAGCCACTATTCTGAACCGGTGGAACGGCTTGAAGCACCTCTCGGGGACAACACACCTGAGCCACTATTATCGTCCGGTGGAACGGATCCTACACCTGGTCCTGACTCACGTAATCTTCCACTTTAAATAATTAGTGTCTTATCCATTACTTAATTCATATCATATTCTTATTCACGATGAGTATAGGGCCCCACTATTCTTAATCCGGTGGAACGGACTGAAGCACCTCTCAGGGACAAGTCACTTGAGCCACTATTATCGTCCGGTGGAACGGACTCTACACCTCTCAGGGCAAAACGCTCCTGAGCCACTATTCTGAACCGGTGGATCGGCTTGAAGCACCTCTCGGGGACAACACACCCGAGCCACTATTATCGTCCGGTGGAACGGACCCTACACCTCGGCCCAACTCACGTGATCTTCCACTTTAAATAATTAGTATCTTATTCAATAATTTTAGCCGACCGTAAACCAGGCCCACATAAATAATTCCATGGCATAAGAATACAGCATAGGGTATCATATAATTTCAATCAATATTCAACCATTCAAATAATCAAATACATACCATATCCAAATGTCATATTAACACACATTTGCATTAAGGCTATAAACTTGTACATACATGCAATTACCACACAGAACACAACATCCACTTGACATAATTAATTAATCGATAGACATACTTATCACCTTTCACTTCAAGTAGACATACATCCAAATTCAGCCATAAGTAATGACTTACCTCAATCCGAAGCTAGCTAAGCAAATTGAGAAGGAGGGAGAGCTATCGAAAGCTCGACAATCCACGAGAAAGTTTTCCTAGATCGCCGATAGAAATCGGAACTAGGTTAGAAACTATCTTATCAATTAATAATTCACATATTTTAACAAAATCAAGACAAACGACCTTTCTTGGAAAACGTGTCCGAAACTTAGGACTCAAGAGCATAGCTCTATTAAGATTTAAGACTAAAATATAAATCAAATGATTTAAAACCCAAAGACAGAAATAGATTAGATAAAAGACACACAGCAAAATCAATTTATAAAACAATCCCCGAAGATTAGGGTTTTTAAATCCCTAAACTACGAATCGACCAAATCACTTCAATTACCTCAAATTGATAGTTTCAAAACACAATTACACTAATTTTAGATAAATCTAGATAATCAGTTTCAACAAAACAATATTTCGATTAACCAATTCAAGATGATCCGTTTTCAAAATTAGGGTTTTAAAGCCCACGACACAAACTCAGGTAATTCAAATCAATTAATTCCAATTAAAGGTATTAGAAAGCAATTAGGATCATTTCAACTATTTCTACAAATTTAATTTTAGAAAAACAATTATACAAATAACCAATTTCATAATCTCACTTGAAATCTAGGGTTTTAGGCCGGAAAATGCGATTCGGTTGAATTCTATTAATTTAATTAAATTGAATGTTTAGAAATGCAATTAAACACATTTTATAACATATCAAATAATCAATTGATCAAAACCGCTAAAAGAAATACCCAATTTAGCACAATTAGGGTTTTTGAGCCCGGAACGCAAATCCGATAAATTCTTGCTAAAATATATAAATTGATGGTTCGGAAATGAAATTAAATATATTCTAATATAAATTGTATAGTCAATTGAATAAAACGGCCCGATTACACAATCCAATTTAGTTCCGCAAGAAATTTGACCTAAAAATCCAATTCCGATTAATTACGTACCATTTTCCCAAATCAACACTTCCGATATGAAATTTAATACATTTCAAACGATATTGTAAAATCAATTGAGAGGAACGACTCAATTACGCAACCCAATTTCAATACACACGAATTTTGACCTAGAAATCAAATTCCGATTGATTCCGCATAAATTTCTCAAATTGACGGTTCCAACATAAAATTAAATACATTTAAAAACATATTGTATAATCAATTTATCCAAAATCGCCAAATTGGTCGGATCCGAAAAATTTGGGCATAACCCGGCCTAAAATTCAATTTCCCAAATTTTCAACACAAACCATACAATTAACATATCCAAATCAATCTTACAGCACATATATACATAATACAACAATTAATTTAGCTTATCACAAGCTAAGTCACATTCAATTAATCAAATCAATATTAGGGTTTTCGGATATTTATACCAAACAAAAATCAACGAAATCGGAGCAAAGGAAGGCCGGAGAAGCTTCGTCGGAGGCCGGAGACAGCTCGCCGATGGTCAGCCAGGCTCGCCGGTGACCGGGCGGTGGCGCGAGCTGTGTGGCTCGTCGCTGCTGCCGCTGCTGCTCCTGCGCGGTTGCTGCTGCCCTCTTCTGCTGCTGTGCGTGGCTGCTGGGCGCGGCTGCTCGCAGTTGGTGGCGACGAGGGCTAACGGGGTTGGAGGCTGGCCGGTGGTGGCTGGCGAGCGATCGACGAAGGAGGAGCAGGGAGAGGGAGGTCGGGGCAGGGGTTTCTGGCGCAGAGAACAGGTCGGGAGCAGGGGAGACGGGAAAAAGGAAGAGAAGAGAAAAGGAAAAGGAAGAGGGGGGCACCGGTCGGGTAGGGCTCTTTTTTTTTTTTTTTTTTACAAATACTCCTATAAAATAAAATACTAAAAGTTTAAAAATTATTAATGGAATATTTTATCTAAAATTCATTAAACAAAAATTATTTCGTAAGGTTCCGAAGGCTTAAAATCGATATAAAAGCTACATAAAGAATTTCGGAAACATTTTCGGAAAAACTTACCAACGAACGTAAAAATTTATTTTATTTACGGAAATATATTATAAGACCTCGAATTAATATTTAAAAGCATAAAAGTAAATATTTAAATTAAATTCTAATAAACCGAGACTAATTTAAATAATTCCCGAAATCGATTTTCCGTAAACCAAAAATCGTAAAACGGAAGAAAATTAATTCCGGAAAGAAATTCACAAATAAACTCCGAAAATCTTTTTAATTTAAAACTTCCCGAACATATTAACGATTTTTAAAAACGAATAAATTTAAAGTCGGAAATATTTTCTACGGATAAAATTATTAAAATAACTTTAACTATTTAAACCGAAATTTTATAATTTAAATAATATATTTCGTTAACGAAATATAACTCCAAAATAAAGTCGTAATCACACGACGAAGTTATAATCGAAAACAAATCTAAAATATTAAAATCAAAACACGAGAAAGAACGAAAATATATATTTTTAACCGAAAATCGAAATCATAAGAATATAATAAAATCATGGTCGTGAACGAATTCATCTAAAATGGTTCGCAACGACAACAATTAATTAAATTCAAATATGAATTCGAAAACGTCGATAAATCCATAAAACGAATCGAAATTAAAATAATTAAATATTTACATCAAATTACGCTAATAAAATCATTAGGCTTAATAAAATTAGGTTTCAAAATCCGGGGTATTACACCGGTTATGTTCCAATTAGACTTATCCTTTAAATCTCTTAATACCATACTCAATTCCACATACTCTTTATTAATCCATGTAAGTGCGGGTGCCCCACTATTATAGCCGATGGACCGGAGATATGTACAGGAAAAAACGCTCCTGACCACTATTATTTGCCGGTGGTTCGGTCTCCAGGGCAAAAAGCTCCTGGCCACTATTATTTGCCAGTGGACCGGTCCGGCCTCGACTCACATGGTGTTCCACTGTAAGTATTTAGTATCTTCCTATATCTTATCAATTTTACATTTGGTTTGCTGAGCATGGAAACCCCACTATTATAGCCGGTGGACCGGAGATATATATACAGGGTAAAACGCTCCTAGCCACTATTATTCGCCGGTGGACCGGTCTGGGCCCGGCTCAGCATCTTCCTCTTTAAGTGATTAGTATTTTATGGTATATTTTTCAACGGATTTCCGCCCTAGACATGCATAGCTAACTTCAGCTATACTCATCCTCCCAAGAGGATCCGTCTCATTTCTTGAGACCGTTGAGCCTCTTGACTCACCCAACATCCTTCCCTTAATCAGCATACTCACTCCGGGAACCTGTCTCCTAAGTATGTGGGTCTGGGGCCACCACCTTTTACCCCAAGGTCCACTCACTACCTTCCCTTAGGGTTTTCTCCAGAAACCCTAACTTGGGCCTATGTGGCCCACCCTTTTCCGCTTCGTACAACCAGAACCATCCTAGCACCCCTACGCTTCACGACCCTTCGGTTCAACCCTCACTTCATGTCACCCTCATCCTCACTTATTATTTTAATTCTCCCCTCTTTCTTCTTGTCACCCTCTAAACTCTAGCCTAGTCTCCTACACACCCTTATTTTGGTCTATGTACTATGGTTCGCTCGAAGCCCCCAAACACCCAAACGACACTTCTCTTACCTTCCACACACCCCGAGGCATCTTTCTGTACGTAAGGTTCACCCCCATGCGGAACTTAACCATCCCATGCAAACCCTAGTTTCTCCTATTCCTTCTCTAGCCAACTTATTTCCCCTTGGTTATTTTTCTTTCCAAATTTTCTTTTTCGTGTCCCCAAACTACATCACCCCATCAAATACCCTAGCATGCATGTCCTAAGGCCACATCATAACACAACTTGTAGCACATCCACGTTAATACAAAACGAAGGCGATCACATAAACGTACCTTGAATCCAAGCTGCGCTACAAGTAAAACAGGTAAGATAATGACATTTAAAACACGACACATAATCATACGAGGCATCCAAGGCAAGTAGTTCACGTATCACACAAGCGGCCTTAGTTAGACCCTTACCTAAATCGGCGCTGGGCTTGGAGCACGCTCCTACGCCTTCTGAAAGTTCTCACTCGATTCACCTATAAGAGGGAAATACTTATAAGTTAATTTCCCTCTATCGAAAATACCAAAACCCCTATCTTACCCTTATCATGGCCTAATAATAAGGCTAATATTAATAACTAGTAGTTTATAAATAAAAAAGGTAGGGTTGTTATTATTCCTAAGATAATTAATTAATTTTTCCACTACTCGAAGTAGGCCTTATCATTTTCACCGTATTATGGTAAGGGTTCCAATAATGTTATTAAAAGTACTAACAAAAATAAGAATACTAATAATAATGATAGTAGTAATGATAGTAATGATGATAATAGTAATCAAACCACAGTAGTAACAATAATAAAAATAGAGCTAATATTAATGACAATAATATTAATACTAGTAGTAGTACTAATAATAATCATAATGATAAGAATAGTAATAGTAATCATAATGATATTGTTAGTAACAATACAAATCATGATAAGGATACTAAAATAATAATATTAAAGAATAATAATAATAATAATAATAATAATAATAATAATAACAACAACAACAATAGTAATAATAATAATAATAATAATAATAATAATAATAATAATAATAATAATAACAACAACAACAACAACAATAAGGATAATACAAATCATAATAAGAATACTAAAGTAATGATGTTAAAGAATAATAATAATAATAATAAGGATAATAACGATGGTAGTAATGGTTAAAGTAATAAATATGGTGAATATAACGATAATAGTAATAATAATAATCATGGTGATGATGATGTTGATAATAATAGTAATAATAATAATAATAATAATAGTAACTTAACAAGGTTTTAGTATTAATTAATACCATTAATTAGAAGTTCTTAGGGTAAATGTTAGGACCTAATAATAGTAATAATAATAATAAGGGTAGTAATAATAGTACTTATAGTAATAGTATTAATAATAATAATGTTAATAATAATTATAATAACATTAATAATAATAGTTAATAGTATTAAAATCATTAACCACTTCTATTAGACAAGATCTAGGGTTTAGGGAGTTGGGCAACCTGGCTGGGGTGGTGGCGGCGGCGGCGGTGGAGGGAGGAAGAAATGGGGAAAGTGGCTATGGAGGCTAGGGGAGGGGAAACTAGAGGAAAGTGGAGGTGTAGGGTGGTAGAGCAGGAACCCCTGGTTGTTTTGGGGGGTAGTGGCAGTGCTGCAGGCGGCGGTATGGGCGGCGGTGGCAGCGCGAAGGTGGCATAAGGGTTGAAAGGGTTGTTTCGAGAAGGAAATTTTGCACGGCTTGGGCGGCACGTGCGGGGCAAGGCAGGGAGATCTAGGGGTTTGGTTGTGTATAGGGCGGTGCAAGGAGGATCTTGGTGGCAAGGGCAGGCGGCAGAGGTGGCTGACGGTGGAGGAAAGGGCGGTTGAAGGTGGGGCAGCGCGCGACGGGTTTCTCTGGGTTCCTGAATTTCGAACCCAATCCAGGCGGCGGTTAGGGCTATTTATAGGCCAATTGGGACAGGAAACGACAAAGCTTCGAGGGAGGGTAGGGGGTTAGGGTTAGGGTAGGTTGTCCGGCGGAATTGGCCGGCACATGGTCTGAAATTTGCAGACCATGATTCGTCTGGAAAATGGAGGCTTACGTGCGGGAGAAGGGCTGAGTCGATTGGTCACGTCCACAGGGAAGTCAACGAGGAGAAGAGGGTGAAATGACCGGTGAGAATGGCGTGTCGTTGAAGCTAAGCTTCCTGGCGAAAGTTTCATGTTGTTGGCGGCGAAGGGAGGAAGACGGCGCGGGGAAGAAGAATAAAGCTGGACCGGCGGTCCAGGAGAAAAGAAAAGAAAGAAAAGAAGGGGTCCAAACCGGCCGGGAGAAAAGAGGGTGTGCGCGGGGCTGGGCCGCGAGAGGGGGGTGCTGGGCCTAGCAGGCTGGCCCAAGCCGAGGAAAAAGAAGAGAAAGAAGGGAAAGAAAAGGAAAAAGAGGGGAAAAAAAGGAGAAAAGAAAAAAAGAAAGGAAGGGAAATTAATGGTTGGAATAATTGGCATCATTTGGGGTAATTTTGGATTTTTAATAAAATAATTACATTAAAATAATAATTCAATTCTCTTTTTAGGTTAATTTAGGGGTTTTTGAAGGAATTTTCTTAAATTCCATTTTAATTAACCAAAACACTCTAATTTCCTCCAATTAAATTATTTATAAAGTTTATATTAATTTGAAATTATTTTATCCTTCTTAATGTAAACAAATTAATTAATTTAATTAATTTCCTAATAATCCCTTATTTGGCCATGATTTCCTAAATTAGGATTTTTGGGGTATTTCACTCGGCTTCTCCACAAGTTTGTAAGTGTTATTCTTCTAAAGAGAGCTTGGCTTTTCCTTCATTACATTCAACCACATTTTCTTGTAAGTATCGTCAAGGGCCTAATCATACTATAGGGGTTCACCATCATTCGAGAGTAACACATAGTCTATAATAGGGTACTTATTGGTTGGTATTGGCCCTCTTGTAGATCTTTGCACCTCTTGTGTAGCTTTTGATGCGTTAGACTATTGGGGTTATATTAGTTTGGGCTCATGATTATTATGATCCACTTCCTCAGCATGGTGACTCAGCATCTATTAATTAGAGTTAGATTGTGCCTTGGCATAGTACCTTAACGGGGGGGATAAAATAATGACATGAAACATTTTCTATAAAAGCTTCTCTCTATAATGACCTTGGAATCATGGCATGTGAGAGTAGGCATCTCACCTTTCCAATCAACATGTGATTTTTCCATTCTTCCACCTCATTGTGTTAAAGGGTTTAAGGGATGATTTGTTCATGTTAATCCGATAAGTCTTGCAATATTCATCAAACAAATCAATGTATTTACCTTCATTGTTCATTCGAATACACTTCAACTTTATCCCGGTCTAATGCTCTACCTTGGCATGGATGACCTCAAAGCTATCCAAAACTTTATCTTTAGTCTTTGTAGGATATACTCAAGGCTTCATTGAGTAGTCATCAATGAATGTCACATAATATAAAGAGCCACCTAGATACTTCACTTTTGTTAGATCACATAAATCTAAGAAGACCCAATATAATGTTTGTTAGTAATCTTAACAAAGTGGACTTGGCTTTGCTCACACATGATGCCATGAGTGCATCTGCAAACTAAAATGCCTTAGATGTCAAGCAAAATCCCTTAGCCATTGAGAAGATCCATCCTCTTCTCACTCATATGTATGATATCTTAATGTTATACATTATACAAGCATTCCACGGAGTTCAACTCGGGTCAATAGAGCTTTGATTGAGTACAATACAATGAGAAAAACGTGCTCCCTTAGCTACTATAATGACCCCTTTGTCAAATTCCAAGTAACCATTCCAAGTTGACTCACATAGCTAAGATTGTTTATAGTCAAATACTCCATATGTTGACTATCTTTGAGATGCCATTGTTTCCTTTCATACCTCACCAACATCTCTAAGTGGATCAGACTAGAAGCATTCATTGTACAAGGTGACATGGTAGGAAGCTTTAGTGTTTACCACCTAGTTGGCTTCCATGTATGTTGTACTCGTACATGTACTCACACACTTCAAGACAACAACCAAGTCATTATCACTAACGATTGTTGTCTCCTCACCCATCTTATCTTCCTTTTAGCACCATTCTTTAAATCTTATCAATCCTTCTTCCAGTGACCTAAATTTCTAAAGTGGAAATAAGACATATCCTTCTTTGAGTTTCTCATTCTACTCTTAGACCTCCCCCTTTTTCATGTTATTGGTTCTCTCTTGGTCTATCACTAGCACCTCAAACTTTAGGACATTTTTAACACTACCATCTCTTCTCGTCTCTTCTCCTATAAAGACATTTTTAATGCCATTGTGAGCTTTCAATTTTGGGGTTTTTTTAGAGAGACGCATATATCTTCCTAGTTGTCCAATAAAGAACTTAAGACCAGCAGAGCTTGAATTTCATCCCAAACGCGATTTTCATGTTCTTTAAATGGATGTATATGTTTTGGAATTCATTAAGGTGTGTTGCAACAGGCTCCATCTTTGTACTTCAATTTGTATAACTTTCTCATAAGTTGCAACTTGTTTCTAGTTGTCTTGTTTGTATAAAGTGAACCTACATTTGATGACACTCTATAGATAATGGTTTCTTCCTCAACATGATGAATAATGTTATAATCCACACATTGACGGATATAACCAGGAGCTCATATGTTGAGTTTCTTCCACTCCCCTTACTTTTGTTTCATGCTCTCTAACATGACCCTTCCATTTTCAATAGGCTCGGCTAAATTTTTTTTTTATACAGAATAGATATTTCATCTTAATTCTCCACGTCCTATAATTCAAGCTATTCAACATCATCGTTACCAACTTACTAGTTATTTCCCACACACCATACTCTCATACTCCCCATCTTTACTCTAGTCGCGTCTTTCGCTCAGCATGGGTCATTACATCGAGGTGACTCTAGATGAGAAGTTCTACTTACTCTTCTGAGGTAGCTCCTTTAGCTGAATTCTTCTCTAGTCCAATCTATCAATTGATCCTATCAATTGGTTGATCTTTTATCGGTTGATGCATTTTATCCATCTGGAGCACTTTACCTGTCCCAACCAATTTGCCAATTGACTATTCCTAATCGATTCACTTTATACTTAACCAATGAACTAAAGGTGGTCAAATTTCCAAATCATCTAATCAAAGCATTTTGCCAACTGACCCACTCTAGTCGATTGATCGACCACCTCCACTTATGTCTCGGCATTAGTCCTTAAGACACTTCCAATATGAAAGAAACCCACCACAATACTCTTTCATATAAACTTAGAAAACTTGCATGCAGTTAGAGCAATATTAGAGTATTAACTATGAGAATATAAATTATATTCCCGTGTCATGAATTATAATTTATAATCGGGTCGGGCTAAAGAAATAAATCCGTCTATTATATTGCTTCATGAATTATACTATATTTCCGATCAAGTACACAATAAACAAATCATTTATGGTGGAAAAAAAATATCACATTGTTTATGGCGCACCAACCGACAGAAAATTAAGGAACGGATGAATATAAGATAAAGGAAATCACTATAAACAATTAAAATTTGGAGTTTATACTTCAGCTATAGGAATGATTAAAGGTAATTGGATTTATCATGCTAAAATACAGTATTCCATACGGGGAGCAAAAGCGGTGCCGAACAGGGAATCTCGAAAACGATCATTTTCAACAACAATAAAGTCACGTTTATGTGTTCCATTATGAATCCTGGACTCCAGTTCATATGCATGTGCTTTTATCGGTTACCCTTTGGGATATTGTCTATCGCATAAATCATAATATTGTCTGTCTCTTTTTTCCCTCAAGCCTACGTAGCCCACTCCACCAACTACCTCTTCTTTTCTTTTTCTTTTATGCTCCCATGTCTCGATGCTTTTTAACCTGCAGGTTGATCCCTTGTCTCATGCCGTGCTAGAATTCGAAATGAAAAAGCAGGCTGCCGAGTATAACTGTACTAAAAGCAGATATTGGCTCAGGCTTGAAGCCTGGCTCGAATATATAATAAGGCCACAAATATTTATGTACGTATAGATTAAATACTTTTAGACCTTGAAGCTTCTGTTCATGAGGGGAGAAAAGGCAAAAGCTACTATATTTGTCGATGGGAATTCGGAAATTATGAGCTATAAGGGTGTTTACAATGGCTAGAAGGGGGAATGTTGCTTGAAAGTGCCATATCATCAATTGCAAGCACTTGCCCACTCAAGCAATGTCTCCCACAATGGCCAGCTACTTCATTTCCCTTTTTTTGGGAGCCACACATTAATTCATCATTTAATTTATTCTTACATTAATAATTTATTTGGTATTTTTAATATTCATTAGAAGTGATTTATTTTTATCGAAAGATAATGAAATCCACAAATTAAAAAATTCATTATCGCCAAAAAAAATAATTTTTGACTAATTTAATATATCAAAATTTTGAATATTTTATTATATATAAAAATAGTTCTCAAATAATTAATTTTATCAACAAAATAATTTAATAACCTACAGGTGTCACCAATTGATTTGCCACATAAAAACAAGTTTGATGTCTAGGCGCCTAGCTATAACGCGTTTTGATTGCTTTCATACGTTATTTTCACGCAGCAAAATTGGAGTCTTTTTGGTTTTGTTTCTTTTTCTTCCCAAGCAGGCTGCTTGGATGAGCAGCATTGTTTGTCAATCAGAATTATACAATAGTACCTTTTTTCAAGCTACTGCTTCTTCATATAACAAAAAAAAGGAGTGTAGCAGTACCATTGTAAACACCCTAATGCATTTTTCTCCAAGAAAGTAAGAGATACAAGCCCTTTTTTCCACTTAATATTTTGAATATTATCTAGAGAATAAAAATTATTATATTAATAATTATATATTTGTAATAATATGAATTATTATCATAACTATATTAATCATTATAATGTATAAATTATAATACTAATAATAATTATTATTATTATATTAATCATCGTTGTTATAGTAATTATACTAATAATTATATTATAATAATTATAATCATAATAATGATAATAATTTGATTAACAAGTATCATAATAATATTCATATTATTATTAATAATTATTATATTAATAATTATAATAATAATGACAATTATTATAATAAGAATTATTGTAATAATTATTTTTAATAAATATATGAAAATTTAGGATAATAATTTGATCAATAATTATCATTATTATTATAATATGAATATTATTAATATGAGTAATTACAATAATTATTATAACTATAGTTATTATCATAATAATTAGTAATAATTATAAAAAAAAACTTATTATAATAAATATTATTTTATATAATTATAATAAATGATAATAATAATAATAATAATAATAATAATAATAATAATAACAACAACAATAACAATGATAATTTTCATTAAATAATATGATCTGATTATAAAATAAAGAAATCAGGGCCATATAAAATAAATAGCCAGCCAGCCAGGTGTGGAAGAGTTTTGGGACGTTTTTTAAGTTTTTGTCGAGGGAAATAAATAACAACTTGTTGTCAGAGCCGCTAAATGCAAACAAAGCAAACCAGACTCAGACTTGTTACAGGCTGGAATGGCCTTCACAAGAACCGATCACAGACTGCATCCAAGCCCCTGAGGATCAGTCCATGATATTCACGCGAGCAGTACTGTTTGTGAAGAGTACTATAGCATTGGGCGATGCTGGTTTAGTAATTGACTCATGAACTAGTACGTAAAATACTATGGAGGAAGAACATTAGTCGAGTGTTTTTGTAAGTGCAAATCCAGAGAGATATAATCCGGTGGAATGGAATGGAGTTTTGAACAAAAGTCGTTATTTAGATTCACATGACACCTATTTTGTTAGGTTGGTGATGGGGTGTATAGCAACTCTCTGTCCACTAGATCGATTCTGAGGAAGAGGAGGCTTCTTCAGTAGGGGAGGATTCAATTCATTGCCTTCTTAGTTGGAACCAAGGTCATGGTGGAGAGGATCTCTAGCAACTACTGAGACAAAGAAAGTGTTTGAATCAAGTGATGTCATAGAATCTACATCAAAGGGCCTAACGTAACGTGTTATAATTTTAGCGCAAAGGTCATTATTCTTGGGTGTTTAGAAAGATCATGATGAGTCTAATGCCACTGCCAGCATTATATCGTTGCAACAAGCACAAGCTGCGAAGTCTGAAAGAGGGCAACCACATTGTGCATGTGGTCGTGACCTAATTAGGACAAGCGCAACTAGGAAGGAATTTTACCATTTGGTTTGGAACCACAAGAGCAGCGCACGACCAAATCATTTACGACTTGTTTTTATCTCGTCTAACAAGAGTTGTTTGCTTTTCCTCATTATTTTTATATCTTTATAATCTCATTGGGTGTAACTTATTTATAATTTATACTTACTTTATAAGCAGGTCACGCCGGTTTTACCAAAAAACTTTACAAAAAAAATACTGCCAATATTTATTTTTATTTATCTAAATTTGACATTTTACATCTTAAATAATTTGCCAAATGCTACTATTATTTCAAATAAGCCACCCTATTGTTCTTTGCTCTAAGCACTATGGCTTTTATAAATTTGGGTAGCTCAAATTTTTTTTTATCAGAATATTGCATTGGTTTGTTTATGTCATAAATTTATTCATTTTTTAATGGAGCCACGTCGGAGATGGAATCTCGATTACCACCTCCTAATAAGATTAGAAGCAGCGATTTGTTTAATTTACTGGGCTTACGCAAGTGCAAGGTAAAATATTGGTGGAGCTCGAACTAATCGATACACGTACTAGTAGCTTCAGCATCTACGATCGGTTGACTTGGGTCTAGTACAGCAGCAAGCATCCATCGCATATTTGACTTTGTGAAATCTGCAGCTGCAGGAAGAAGTTAAGATGGCGAAACCCAGAAAGCCGTATGCGATCTACTCGTTTCTAATGGCTTCCCTTTTTGCCGCTTCGGCGTCGTTCCAATTTAATGACCCAGGTAGGTGCTCCCCTCTCACAAGTCAGAATTCACCCTTTGTTCTCTTTTCGTTATTTATATGTACAGTTCATATGAAATTCCCTGTTAATCGATCTCTTTCGTTTTCTTTCCTTTCATTTATTGATGTGTGTGTGTGTGTGTGTGTGTTTTAGATTGGTTTTTCTGGTTTCCTCTGTACGCTTGTGCTTCACTTGTCAATCTGATAAGCTGCTGCTGGACGAGTAGCACGAACTCATGTAAAACTATAGAAATCGCGGAACAGTACCTGCGCAAGCTAGCTCTTTGGCTCGGCGTATTCTTGTTTATTAAGGTGGTCATAGAAGACTATGGGGACGGCATAGCAGGTTTCTGGTCATCGGACATGAAGGAAAGAGTTGTGAGAGAGAAATTTGGGAGTGGGTTGGTAGTTATTTCCATGGTCTTGCACTCAGCAGCAGCTGAAACAAGAGATCATCGGAATCGGAACATGGAGGAGAAGAAGAAGAAGAAGAATATTATGCGAAAACTGGATTATATCGAATATGGTGGTTGCAATTATTTTTACATGCCATTAATTTATTATTTTTATTTTCCTTTGATGATTAGTCCTGTGAAACAGTAATTTTCTGACTTTGGATTTCGGCGATTGCAGGGATGGCTGTGCTAGTGGGAGTCAGCTTTGGGCTCTCCCTTCTGTTTATTTTCTTCCATAAGCAAGACATGAGGTTCTGATCATGATTACTGCGATGGGCAATGCAGGCTCTGGTTGGTTGGCGTTATATGTGAGTTAGTAGGACGACGAAATACATCGTTTGCTTTACTTGGTTCTGTACTTTCAGTAGCGAAAACAGTGGTAACGCTTGAATCCGGATCCTAAGATTCCTGTATCCGCTAGTTTCAATTACCTTCCGGGCCAAGCGCCTCTTTGATACAAAGTAAGGAGGAACTCATTGCATGCAGGCAGGCAGGTGCCAGGTAGGTAGGTAGTATAAACTAGGATAAACAAATAAAACCTCGTCAGTCGTTGCTAGATAACCAAGAAAGTAAGAAACACCGCGGTGCCAACCGACAGAAACGGTGCTTCCGCTCCACCCATAAACATATCCAGAGACGGATCTCAGCGGGCTGTATCTCGCGGGCTCTTACGTTTGATTATATTTTGTTGGGCGGTGACCAACTACTAGCCTGCTGGCTGCTGCTCTGCACCCGTTGGGCTATCTTGCTGTCGGTCTCCGACAGCTGAAGAAAGGATCGGAAGTTGTCTCATAGCTTCATGCTTCCATGTCTTCGGCTCAGAACTTGGAGCGTTGCAGGTTGCATATTAACTAGTTAATTGTTCCCCGTCCTAAAAGGAAAGTCATTTAAGCAATCTCTACACTTGTTAGTCAGAAAAAAAACATAATAATTAATACATTCATAGTTGATTAAAAAAAAAAGAGTAACAATGCAAATAAAAACAAAAAAGTAGGCATTGACATTTTTTTTAATAATTTTATTTTTAGAACAAAAAAAATAATCTTTGCATGACGGAAGGCGTAATTACAAACTTAAAAAGAAAAAAAAATATACTATAATAGTCTGTTGAATTGAAGCAGTTATTTTATCTGATTATGGGCTTGTTTAGTATAGAGATAATAGAGGTGGAAAAAATTATTCCCTATTTTATATCTTTTATATTAAATCAATAATTATAATAAATATATATTTAATAAAATACTCATTTTAGATCAAATCAAGATCTAAAATGAGTATTCATTAGAATAAAAATATTTAATTTTAACTAAATTATACAAGATATATAAAATATAAGAAAATTTTTTCTACCCGACTATCCTAATACCAATATGGTCCATTTGGATTGAAGTGAAACAGGGTGAGGATAAACATTAAGAAAAAAAAAAGCTAGGTGAAGGAAATGGAGATGAATCGGGGTAAATATTTTAAAATAATATTTAGATGACATTAACATAATATAAGTAAATTGGGGTAAATGATTTAAAAATTCCATTTAGATTGAAGTGAATGAAGGTTAAAAAAATAAAACAAATAATATTTACACCCTTGTATTAAATAGATAAGTTGTATTAAGGAATATTTTGGTCCTATCAGGTAAAAAATTTACTTATTCTTCCACTTTTACTTTCGTTACCCCAAAATCGAAGGTTAATAAAAATAAGGTTAATTGAAGTAAATAAAAGTAAAATATTAACCTTAATTTACCCAAGTAAAGTTATTAAAACTGATATCTAAATGAGATAAATCAAGTAATTTATCTCTGTTAACCTCCTTTTATCTCAATCCAAACTCATTATACACATAATAGTTTGGTTTTGTTAATTAGCAACACATAATTGACATGTTTTAATTAAAGTTTCGAACGAGCCCAAATCAACTAAGAAAACCTTCCGGTCCTAAAAGGTTTGATAACAGGGACGCAGCCTCCACGCTTTATCCGACCCAAATAACTGAGAGAGACGAAAGTCACGAAACACAACACACAAAGGGGCTTAAAATAATAAACAAACGCTTCGACTACGACCTTCACGACCTAGCTACCACGTCGACTTTCAGCCCAGCGATCGCATGCACCTACTGCGCTACCTAGCTACCACGTCGACTCAGGGCCCAGTACCAAACATGACGATCCATCCCGCGACTAAGAACACCCTAGATAGGGATAGGGCAACTAAGCAGATCGAGAACGGAAATTTCATTCCTATTTCCGAATCTCATAAATAAAATAATTTTTAAGTATATTCTGATTTTTATTTTTATTTTTATTAATAAATTTTTAATTCAATTTTTATAGGGATCAAATTTTTATATCCGATCGGATCTTTGAATTATTCTTCGTTCTTATTTTATTTTTCAATTTTAAAATCTAATCCGATCCGATCTTATTTTTGTACAATATATTTTAATTTATATTCTATATAAAATAATTATACACACACACACACTAAGATAATAAAAATTAGGGCAGATTTAGAGATGGAAACCTCAAACCCGTTTATGAAAAATCCCCGAAAAAAATTTCCAAACCCAAACCGGATTTCCAAATTTTCTTCCCGAATCTGAATCCAAATAGAAAATTTCCGACGGAGTCCCAAACCCAAAGAGAAAATTATCATCCCTACACCTAAAAAGAATTTCTTTTAAAAAAATAAAATAATAATAAAATAATAAACTTTTTTACTCTAAATATTTTATTTAGGTACTATAAAATAAATTTTATATACTTTTTGAAAGTTTTAAAATTTATATTAAAATTCTAACAAATAAAATCTTAGAATAAATTTATGGTGCATTTACATAGTCGTATGGGTAATATATATATAATACATAAAAATGAAAAATAAATAAAAATTTTCTTTTCTAATAATAAATTTATAACTAAAAGAATTTAAATTTATTCTCACACAAATAAATACGGGTGTTCATGGATCGGACATCCGGTATTTTGGATATTTGATAAAAAATTTCGGATATTTAAAAGATCAGATATTCAAAGTTTCGAATCGAATAACAAATAATTTATTTGATATCCAAATTTTTTGAGTGGGCCATAATAAAAAAATTATTGGATAAAAAGTATTCAATTAAAAAATAAAAAATTGATCCAATTTAAACAAATATGATATAATAATTTGATTTTAGTATTAAATTACATTATATTCAATTATTAATTTCTATTTTTAAATAATAAATAAATATTTAATCAAAATAATAATTAAAATGTATAAATTTTACTTATAATAAACACCCATTTTAAATTATATACACATACATGATTATATAAAATCGATTTTTATAAATAAAAAAAAATAGCATTTAGAATGTATATGTGTATAATTTATCGGATCAGATATTATTTATATTTATCTTTTCGGATATCTGATTTATTTTATCTTTTATTTATCTGATTGAATATCTAATTTTAAAAAGTATATAAGATTAATTATTTAATATTTTGAATCGAATTATTAAATATCAGATAAAATAAATAGTCCTATAAGCCAATATCTTTTAATTTCACATTTCTACGTTCTTCACCCGAGAATGTTAATAATGTTTCTTTTTCCTTTGTTTTCCCCCTTCTTCTTTTTAACTTTGCGGTGCTCACTTCATTATGTCCTATCGCCTTTTCTCTTTTTTTCTTTGTGGAAGGATAATTTAGGTCAAAACACTCAAAAGGGTTTAAAATTGGAAAAAAAAAAAAAAAAAAAAACAGAGAGAGAAAGAGGGATTTTTTTTGTTGCCGCCGTGTCCATTATTATGAAAGCCTGAAAAGCATGCATCGTGCATGTAATGTCATAACCTCAAACAACCGCGCTTGTTGCTTTTGCGAGTGGTGCTGCCTGACGACGGAGGTCTTTACTTTTGCTCCACATAACATGACTCCAGGACGAGTATGTATTTTGACTAATTGGGCACCAGCCTCCTCCTAACATAAAAAGGAAACCATGCACGAAAAGAAAAGGCAATCATTTTAATCGATAACATTTTCCTTTCCCTTTCCGTTTTCGCTTCGCATCCTAAGGCTTTTGGTTCTGGTTCGTAATTCTAGTGCAAGGAAGATGAGATGAACTGATTTGTACTGACATCTTTCATATGCTACTAACAATATTTTATTTATTTATCTAAATTTTTACTTAAAGTCATGGAATACATCAATTGAGATAAATGTCTGAGATAAAAATAAATAAATAAAAAGTATATACATCTCGCTTAATAATCAGAATATAAAGTCATTCTCGAACTGTTCCACTTTTTTTTTCATTTAGTTTCATCTATTTTTTTTATTTTTTATTTTATTCCCTAGCTACTCCGTTTGATTTCAATTTTATCAGTTATAAAAATTAATATAAAATAAGTGGTTGATGTCTTACAACATTATATTACCATTCAATTATATTCATAGGTGTGGTTTACAATGCTATGTTTTATATCCACATTCAACATGTACGGAATCAAAATCAAACAATAGTTTGAGAATAAGCTAAAAATTGTTGTAATATTAAGAAATTCACTAATATAAATAATAAGATAATATAGAGGGGAGAGGGGAAATAATTCCTTAGTCATTCATATGTATGAATCCTCTTAACTTTATAATTCATTATATTTCAAATATATAGTATTTATACATATTAGATCCACCATAAGAGAGGGTTAAAGAATATGGAAGATGTTAGAGGAAATGAAGTGTTGGAGGGTTGGAACTACAATAAAAAATGGTAATAATATGAATATTAAATCTAGGATTTAATATAATACATATTCATATATTATACATCCATAATGTCTAAATAAGATATTTACAACACATCTCCTTAAATGTATATCTTCCGATATTTATAACGCTCCCCCTAAAGAGTGCATCTTCAAAATATTATCTCATTAAAAACATTGCTAGAAAAATCTAGCACCACAAAATCATGGCTAAGGAAAATAATATGATTTTTTATCCTTCAACTTAGTATATCTTCTTCATATTTTATATTAGATATAATTATGTTTGTATGTATGAGCACACTTCGATAGTGCTTGTATTCAAAACTTTATCAGTAAAAATAGTATTGGAGACAAAAACCTAGCTTTTTTCTTTTAACAAAACCACGTGATACAAAATTAACTTTTAAATCATTTCATTATGAACACCCACTTATAGACAATTGATATAACACCTTTAAATGTTAGACTTCTCATTTATATAAATACTCTTATTAAGCATATTCATTTGAATTTTTTGACTCATCAATCATTTATTCAATGACATTCTATAATGAATCAAGAATACTTCTCAATTTTATCCATTATCCGTTGCAAGTGTTTACATCAAAATAGCACCAATGTCTACCTCATACCATCTTATACCGATGTGAAAATAATTCATGGATATTTCATTTATCAGTGGAATTTATTATCGTATTCTATCCATATGAACACATTAACTTATTATTCTATCATTTTTAAGGATTATAACTCCTCTTTCGAGAGTTTAGCTCTTTAGACCTGTATCATACGCTTCTAGCATATTTGTGCCATGTTTGCCATTAACTTATTTGAAGTCACTGCAAGGATTTCTATGTGAGTTGGAACTTTACTCAAAACAGATATAACTTTCATAATTTCTTTTCTATAATAAACATGAGTTGTAGCTAAGATATATCAAGAAAGTATAAGCATCATCAAGTGCATTTTGATTTCCCCCCAGGTTCATATTTCATGGAGGACGTCTTTTAAGCGTTTGCTTGTTTTATAATCTTGATCACCTTTTCTATTCCCCTGAGATTGAGGAAACTAATATTCTCAATCTTCTTTGTAGCTTAATTTCATATCTACTAGGTAGTGTAGATACCTATAAGACTCATCCAAAAATTTAAAATAAGTATAAGGATCATTCTAATTAACCTTTCTTAAGGGATAATGTAATATGCTATTCACACATGCCAAAAATATTTGCATGCATAAAATTTAGCCCTCACTAATGAGGGTCTATGAATCAAATGAAAATTTCACAACTCTACTATGTCTTTTGCTTCTAACTTTAAGTATTAATTATATTTTTACCCCAATTAAATGATTATTTACTTTTATGCCAATGCAACAATATAAGTTAAGAGACATAGCATATGACCTTACATTGATATATCATTATATACCATGGTATATCTAAATGGTCCAAGTATATCCACTTGAAATCTACCAAGGATGTAGGAGATTTTGTATTTGCTTGTATTATAACAAGTTAATTTTAAACTTATCAAGAATAATATGTCATTTATATGGGATCATCATATAAAATAATATTTAGGATTCTAAGTGGTTTCTCATGAAAAATTTAATGATATTACCTATCATTGATGCACTAATATAATCTCATTTATGATGCTAAAAAGATAATATTTTATGTTCCACTAACTTCTAGTTAGCAACTCCTTTTGGCTTTTCACATATACTAAATGCACACGTTATGCATTTATCTCAGGCTCACTTCCATCCAATCTTAATTGTAACAATACCATCAAATACTTAGAGACTATAGTAAGTTCTCTATGAACTTAGCTACATTATTATGCACAATTTTATTATTGGATTATTTATTTAGGAAACATATTCATAAGTTTTTCATGCAATGTATATGTGTATATTCTTACCAATTATAAGCTCATAAAATACTTCATTCTTTAAATATAATGTATAATGTCATTTAAACGAACAAATCATACTTAGGTCTATAATACGGGAAGTATTGAACCTTTACTATTAAATTACTTATATCTAATGAGAAACTTCACATTTAAACCATTAAACTAATTAGTGAATAGGAACCTTCAGGCTTCAGCTATAAAATTACTTATTGGGTAGGAAGCTATAAAATTTAACCATCAAATGCCTTTACCTATCAAAACTATCATATAATGGAGTGGTTATTGTAAATATTATAGCAACTATGGTCATAGTGGAGGCTTGACTATTCTAGGTTTTAACTACTACCAATAACGAAGTAGGTACATAGTTTTATGAATAAGTGGCTGAAAAATCATGCACAAAGTCATTATCACTAATTTGTGATGTAAATAAATACCTTAAATATTATGAAAATTAAGTTTGTAGAAACTAAATTGTAATAATTAAAATTACATAAATAAAAAGTACAAAAATTAAATTAGTGCTTGAGTCTATATAAACCACCAAATAGGTTGATCTTCCTAATCAAAATGCACTTGAGGTATTTAATACCATCCAATCTTTTTAATCGATATTACATAAGTCTTGAAACACTTTTAACTATTTGATTGTCTTGATCAAATTGCACATAAGGTATTCATCACCTTTTAGGCATTTGATCTTCGGGATTGAAGTGTGCATATGGTATTGAAGACCATTAATAATTTGTTTGGAGCTACTTATCAAAAGTAAGTATCTAAGATAACTACTTATTTTGAAAAAAAAATTAGCTTAAAATTTTTTAAAATAAGTAATTATCTTATATAACTACTTTTGATAAGTAGCTCCAAACAAGTCATAAATTATTGGATGAAGTTTTTGGCTTCCAGCTCAATTATGTAAATATCCTTTCGTACTTTAGGTACTTACGTGTAAATAATATAAGTGGTTAGAAGCTTGATGATTCTGGTGACATTTGTGCACTCATCCATCCATATTTAGTGTATATGGAAAAAATTTAGCTACTTTTGGTGGTCCTCCATTAACATCAGATAATGAAGGTTTGCATTATATTCAACTTTAGGTGATGGAATATGTATGTAGTAATGGATGAAATCCATTACTTCCATGCATAAGGTGACGGGTGTTGAGACCGTCAATTCATAACCTTTAAATTTACGTAATTTTCTTAACGTTGCCGCTTTAGATGGATGTGCATCATCTTCAAGCGATGAAGATCTACATATTAAATCCAATTTGAGTTTATTGAATGGAAGACTTTTGGCCTTCTACAGTCATTAATCTCTACCTTCCATCTCATAATTTGAAGGGAGATCATAATATATACAATTAAATCAAATTACATATTGCTAATATATACAATTTAAATTGATAAAAATATAAACTAGCATAAGATTAAAGTACAGGTGGATATAAAAATAAGATTCCCTTATTCCGAACCAACTTTAGACCATACTATATTCTCCTTTAAATGCTTAATCAATTCAAATAAAGTGGGGTTGATGTTCTTGAAAACTGTTTTATTATAAGATATGTTACATATATGACATTTGTATGCCTACAAAAATCAAAATCTCACACAAGAAGCAAAATAGGATAGGTTAGTCCCCTCTGACATACAATAATAATAATAATAACTATTATTATTCTTATTATAAACATAAAGATTATACTAAAAATATAATTTTTATAGTATTATAATGTATATATTATAATTACAAAAATAATATTAAAAAATTAAAACACAATATTAATATCAATAAGTATTATTAGTAATTATAATTTATAATAATTAGCATCATAATTAATGTGATAATTATAATTATTATAACACTAATTATAATTTATAATAACAACGATTATTATTACATATATTATGGCAATAATTTGTTATTATGATTCTTGCATATATTATGATAATTACTAAGAAGTGTATAGCAATAATAATAAATTACAAAATTTAACTTGTTTATTATAAAAATTAATAGCAAGCAATGTTAATTTTAATGTTAAATCAAATTCACCCAACCGAAATCATAATTTATAGACCTTAATTAAATCTAATTTAAAATCGATCCAATTTAAAATTTATATACCTTAAAGCGGATAAGATTTTATAGATTAAATTCTGATTTAATCTGATGTTAAATCGATGTAACAAATTCAAACCCAATCCAGCTTCACGACAGACGTGACCTGAAATGACCCATTGAGGACCTCTACTCGACTGCAACGCACACCATCTCCACCTAGCTCCATGAAGTTGGCGGTCCAACAACTACTATTCGGAAAATGGTTTGCTAAGGTGCACATGGCTGTTACATTTTGTCGAATATGATGGATGCCTCACTCGCACCGTCGCACGTATTATTTATTAATTAATTAAGAGCAAAATTGATTTGCCTATGGTGCGTGAAATTTCGATATTGGGTCGGACTTTTTTGTTCACCGATCCTTTATCCAAAACCTGACTATGAAATAGAAGTTTCACTTGTTTATTTACCTTTTTTCAGGACAGGGACGCCTGCTAGAGTGGTTTAAGAAAATTGGTATCCTAAAGTTCAATACCACATTTAGTATATATGTTTTTATGAAATTAGATACACATTTAGGTATAGATATAGATATTATTGGACTTATCATCTTTTTTTTATATAAATTTTATGTAAAAGTTATCAAATTGGTAAAATAGGAATTTCATATAAATATTAGAAGTACAACTCAAAGGTTGGAAGTAGTGCCGATTGTCTGATCTAAATATTTAATCCAATAAAAAAAATATCTGATTTTCAATATTGCTAACGATCGGCTAAAGATGAACAAAAAAAAATTTCGTAGCGCCTCTCATATAAGAAATCCACCATAAAAACTAACGACGGGAGAATCATTTATATGGAAATGATTGATTCATTTGCTTGGTAGAGTAACTAATCGTAAAGTCGTTGAACAAGTGCCCTTACATAGATACATATATGTAATCGTTGGTTGGTAGTATTATATATATATGTAATAGTCTTAATTGTAGTTTTAAAAACTAGATCGGACCGACCGACCGACCTTACTGGTGAATCAGTAAATTAGTCAAGTCGTCAACAAGATTTTATGTACCAATTTTTATAATATCAGAGTCACTAAAGATCTATTAAAAATCTATTATACTAGTAAAAATTGATAAATCAGTAAAAAAATTGGCCAGTCTACACAGTTGAGAGCTAATCAAGTTATTTGTAGTTTAATTTTTTTTATACATTTTATATTTTTTGATTTAATATATATCACCGTTATTCACCTGTCCAACCAATTCAAACCATTAATCCAACTACTAAACCAATAAACTAGTTATGATATTTGTTCGATAACCAGTTTAATTTTTAAAACTTTGGTTTTAATAAATGTAATTGGACATTTTTTAGGAAAACTAATTCTTCTTCTTCTTCTTCTTCTTCTTCTTCTTCTTCTTCTTCTTCTTCTTCTTCTTCTTCTTCTTCTTCTTCTTCTTCTTCTTCTTCTTCTTCTTCTTAATTTTGCTAATTGTAGACAAATACTTAATTTTCATTTTTAAATAGTATTAATCTAGGAATGGATGAAAAATACACTCCTTCAATGTCATATATATATGTATATATGTGCTCGTGTATTATTTTACCCGGCCTCGTAAACTCATCTTTACCATTTTCCATTATTTATTAACTATAAAAAGAAAATCTTATTATACTCCATCGAAGCGTTTCCATCCATAGAGGATAGATTGTAGGTCAAAATACCATAAGACTAATAAACTTGTTTGCCAAATCGAACCCTTGTCATTAATAAGCACCAAACCAATTTATAAGCTAGTTTTTGTTTTTCATACATGTATACATATCATAAGTACTTCTTCGATAACATCTTAAATTGGACTTTCAATAATCTATTAAGCATATTTGAGCACTATGATCTACACTAAAGCTATGCATACATCATGGATAAATTTTCAGAATAAATATAAATATTGACCTCCCTCTCTCACTCCCGCCCTCTCTTTCTCTCCCTCGACCTTTATGATAATTGCTCTCTCTCTCCATCTTTATGATGATTGTCAAGCACACTCAAATGCTACTACCTCTTAATCAATAGTAAGTGTCATTTTAAATTTCTGTGTACACTATTAAAGTATATAAATTACTACCTTTGGTTTTATATAAGCAATGTTTTAAATTTTGTTATATAAATTAAAAAAATTCAAATGACAAAATTATCCTTATTAAAATACCATAAAAAATATATATAGATAGATATATAAAAGATAATGAAGTAATTAATATCCAATGATAGAGTAGAAAAACTACTCAACATTTATTTCATAAATATAAAACGACATTTTTTTATAACTAAAATTAATTCTATAAAACGACACTTGTTTAAAATTGTAGAGCGTATAAAATATACTCTTATCAAATATGCCTCATTAACTATTGTTTAGAATGCAAAATAAAAAATTAGTATAGACAACTCATGAAAAGCAAGTTAATTTTGCATTGAAAATCTAAAATGACACTTACTTTACTCTCTCTCCATTTTAAAAAAGAAATCGCTACACATTTTGAATGCAAGCTTTAACTAATAACATCTTTTAATAAATATATAAAATTTAATATTATACAAATAGTTTTTTACTAATACAATAATTCTATTTTTATATTATAATATAAAATAATTTTAAAAAATAAACAAAAAATATTCTTATAATATAATTATAAACATTTTCTTTTTAAAATGGAGAAAGGATATAAAAAAATATATTTTTACTACAATCTTATTTATTTAAAAACAAGGTAGGTAGCAATAAATATGTCTTCACTACTCCCTACACCCTACTCATATGAGTTCTAGTCTTCACTATTTTTCATGAAATACTTCAAACCTAATAACATTTTGTAGCTGTTAATTAGAAAATAAGTATTTACTTAATAGCAAACATTTAACAAGTAAATACTAAATATACTCTCATCACATTCTTTACCCTAACTAAACCATATGTCTACTTCATTCTCTAGCATCTCTCCTTTCTTTCTCTTCCTAGATGTCTTCTCATATCCTTCCTCCTTCCATTTTTTTTGTTTGATTTCTTCTCTAAATTTTTTTCCCTTCCTTTTCCAATTTTAGATCTAAAAATGAGGAGCACCAACCCAGATGTGAAGATATTAATTTTATTTTTTTAATGCTAGGGTTATGCAATAGTGGGCAGACATGGGGAATGAAGTTAGGTGTCATTGTCCCTAGATCTCCTCCAATTGTGGGTATTGTATCTTCCTCTAGTGTAATGGCAAATGGTGTGGTTCCTTGCCCCATGGGAGCGACATTTCCTACTAGTGTTACCCTACGAGAATGATAATTGGTGTCATTCCTACACTTGCCTATATTTTGTTATATTTTATTGTGTTGTGTTATGGTCAATATCATTTTATAAGCTAATAGGTTTATTAAGTCTTGATCTTTCTTGTAGGAAATAGTTTATTGTGTATAATTGTGATTAGAAATTAGTTATATTGTATCTTGCTCTATTGATGACTAGATGTTATTTTAATTAATATAAATAGAGGATTTACTTATTAGATTGTACAATTTTTCTTAAATACTGGAATATTTTTGGAGAATTATAAAAAATATTGAATCTTGTTGTGAAAATTTGTGTAAAATGTAAAGATCAATAACCTTTTAGTTATAAAGTTGTGTATATATATATCTCTTTGGTTATCATAATATGAGTTAATATCATAATATCTTACTTATGTACTTAATTTTTTTCTATCGTAACTATTTACTTGGCATTCATGTACTTAATTATATTTGACATATATTTGTTATTGAAATTCAGATGAATTACAGATAAGATAAAGTATTAGATAGGACAGAGGTTTGTCATGTTACCTCTTCCTCATAACATAATAGAAATGTTATAGAACAACCTACTTTAATGTCTCATCTAAGATGACTTGGAAAAACTTTGGCCAAAGGGATATAATGAGGTAAAAATCTACCCAACAAGAACTGAAAAAAGCTATAGAACAATAGGCATATAAAGAAGCTCTAAAAGAACTAAGCTTTAGTTAGTAGACTCCTACTATTCCAACATTTGCAGACTATGTAGGTTGTCCATTATTTATGGTCGATGTGGGCATTTTAGGGTACGGAAGTTTTCAATTATCAATAGAATATGTAGATTTTCTTACATCATCGACACTGAATCACATGGGTTTATCATCATCATCAACCTATACAATTATTGTGGATGGTTATAGATCATTAATGGATTTGCCAATATCCTTAATCCACATGATCAATTAGCTATCATCCTCAACATATGTATGTCATGATGATGATGGTAATGGTTATGGGAATGATGATGATACTTGTGAAGATGAAGGGGTATACAATTGAATAATGAATGGTACTTATTTGGACATGTTTTGGAGGTCTAACGATCTCTGATTTAATCCCAAACTTTGGTGGTCACATCGCTTTTATATTTACGCTTTGGGAAGGTAATTTTAGCATATTTATAGCTCTATTTCGTATTTTATATGTAAACTATCATGTATTCATTACATTTGTTTCTTTTATTATTCAAGATCGTGGTTTTCCAAAGGTCCACACTAGATACGAGGTATTGAATAATTTTCTTGGAAGAATTAATCATCGGGCGATCAATCTCATATGTGATATTGGGTTGTCATACCTTTAACTCTACACATTTGAGCACACTAATGTTCCACTTATATCAGTCTTTATTGAGAGATGTCAACTAAACACTAGCAACTTTCATATGCCATGAGGTGAAATGACAATTGGTATTTTAGGTGTACATTGTATACTAGGGCTACAGGTTGATGGAGATCCATAACATTTAGAGATGACATCTGACGCATGTGGCTTTTTGATAGGTGTATTTGGTGCCCTATTTGATATGGAAGAGGAGCAAGTGAATGAAGTTATTCAAAAGCATGGGATGTCATTTATATGTCTTCAAGATGTATGTCAATCATACTAGTTAGGAGACGAGGTAAAAGAAATTGGGCATCGACCTATCATTATTTGTCGATAAGTTGATTATTAAAGTCAATCTATATTATCTCCTCTTTCTCCAGGATCTTAGTTGTGTTGAATCTTATGCCAAGGGTGTGGCGACAATCGATTATATATATATATTACTTACTTGGATTCATTAGTTGTACTTATAATAAATGAATATTATAATAGACTTGGATATATAAATAATTTTCTAGGTTTGGAGTGGAACGATCTTATTATGATCCTAACCAACCCCATAGTATAAGGTGATCTTGTGCAAATAAATTTAATAATAAATTAGAGACCCTCAAGTACTTTTAAGCTAAGATTAATTCAAATTATCATACTAATATATTTATTATAGTGATATCCATATTTGATTCTAGTTTACTTTAATGCCCTTGAAAATAATGATTTTCAACTAATATATTCATAACATATTGTAACATCGTCTAACCATCCATTTATTTAGATCTAAGCTTCTATCAAGCATTATAAATGTGCATGTTCATACTTACATTTCATTCAAACTCTTTTTTAAGAAACGATATTACTTACCGCGGCTTCACATGACCCGTGATAAGTTCGTCAACAAATTTGACTTCATTTTCTTTCAACTAACCCAGACACAACATGAAAGTGTTCATAATTTTTCATTTCATGATTATGTATCCCGTTACTAACTACCATTTGTCATCATTCGTTATTATTTTCAATTCCAGTAATCAAAAAGGGACAATCAATATTTGTAGAACTTGCATTATGTGTACCATCACTATTCATAGATCTAGTATCCATATATGTTCTACCTCTTTCACATCATATAGAGACTTTACCGATTCCTATACTATTTCCTTCTCTAGAACATTTTATGATTAAAATTGTCCTATAACTTCTACCCATTTATTTAACTCATGCTACAAGTTCTTCATAATCAGCGAATATATGATCCATCATAAAAAAAAATAATGATAATAAATCTTTGATCATTTTGGATTATGAAGTATGTATCCACAAGTTCCATATCATGCAAACAGAATTGAGTATAATAATATGATAAGAAGACGTATTAATTTCATCTAACAAAATCTATGTTTTATGAACCCTTCCTACCACTTTTGATAAAATTTAGAATAATGAAAAACTTATTTTATCTCTTATTCCAAGTTGTAATTAATGTTTGGAGAATCCATATATCCATAACTTGTTGGAGTTTTAGAACAATTATTGTTACTTGTCGGTGTTCTAAAGTCGTTATAACTTGTTAGGGTTCCGAACTCATTATCACTTATGAATGCTTTCTTTGATGTATTTTTTTTTTGTAAAATTTTAATTGAAAGTCATTTGTTGATGTCTGTTGTTGGAGGATCTAAGAATGAGTTAAGTAAGACTAAAGAAACCTTCCTACCCTACCAATAATCAAGTAGTGTATTTGTTTCTGATATTATTTATTTGCCACGGATAAATGACCACAGCTCAAATATTATAGAAAAGACTACACAACTTATCCTGTGTCACATAAATCTCATTCGTTATCAGAAAAATTATTAGCCGCATCTTAAATACTAAAAATGATACTAATAGATCTTAATAATCAAACACGTGATTTCCAGCAATAATAAAGTAGAACGGACGCGATAATTAAGCGTAAGTGCGTTGGACGCCGGTGGAGAGTGGGAGGAGAAGGGCATTTTCTTCCCGTAGATACCGATGTTAATTGGTCGATTTAAGAATATATTGTCTACGTAGTAAATAAGTGGTTTTTAGATAACAACGTCCTAACATTTTCAACCTCAAAGCAAGATTCTAACAGTAACGTTTACGTCGGAGGTTCCCTCGAGCGCGCGCCATATCTGACCTTGCGGTGTAAAATACCGCAAACCTTTTTGGCTAATATTTCCACGAAAGCACAGTATTATTAGTAATTAATTAATGGAGCGCCTAAAAGGGGGTTATTAGAAAACTAATTAATCACCCTCCTAGATCTCAGTCATTTCGTGGTCGTGAAAGAAGCCTTTTGTGGGGCCTAGCTAGTCGTTATACATGACGACAAAAAGGTGGAACCTTTTCTATTCTTCTTTTGTATCGAAGTTTGAAAAGGTCAAGCTCCTTGGACTCTTACTAGTTTACTACTACTACTACTACTATTGTTAATTATCTTTGTTCCGAAGACAACGGTACGTACGTTGGTCTTAATCCTCGTAACATGAGGTCAATTTGGGAATCTTAACTTGTAGTATACGATCTTCATCATCAAGGAGGGAGAAGCAGAAAAAAATGAACAGAAAAGGGAAAGAAGATTAGACAAATGAAACCCCACAAAACTCATTTCCTTCCAAGCATCCAATGTCATATATATATTTTTATTTTTAAGTTTCCACCCATCTAATCCCTCCTGGTGTGCTTTCAGCCCTTTTGAGGTGTGACTTGGAAGGCCTTCATTTTATTTTTCCTCAACCTAAAGTTAGTGTGTTTTTTTTTTCCCCATGCTCAGATTGATTTTTGCTGTTTGATGATATGTTTGGATGCACTTGCTTGGCCTCCTATTACAAGCTAATGCCATGCCACACACACACTCTCTCTCTATTATTATTATTATTGTTACTGTCACGGGCTAAAAAATATAAAAATTATGGTATAGTATTCAAGAAAAATGCTAGCCATATACGTAACAATTAACAACCTAATAAAAACAGAAAAATTTTCATTCAACTTATATTATTGTCGTGGGTGATGCAATAAATTAAAATCTCGTTGATTTAGTATTTTTATTCTCAAATATTTTCTAGTTCAGCATTTTCAATCGTTTAATATGCATACATATATACGGCGACGGAATCAGAATTTATATCAATTGCGTCACTAATTAGTATAAGTTAGTTCATTAAACTATATAACGACTAAAATAAATAATTTTCATTGATATTTTTGGTTTGTTAATAAGTAAGATTTATTTATTTCATTAACACTTTGTCCTACCTTGCAATAGAAAGAGAATCTATTGCAACATATATAGGAAAAAAGTGTAACAGAATTACTAAAACAATTTTAAATCTTGTAAGAAAATCCAGAACACACACTTAAACTTTCCTACTTAAAATGGTAATCTATAAAAAAGAAAAATAGAAGTGTATTCACAATTCTCTTGAGCTTGTTTTTGTCTAACATGGCGACAACTTGTACGATAAAAGTTTAGATACGGATGCTATATTTTATACTTCTAACGCTTGGGGTCATTAAAAAAAAAAAAAACAAAGAGTAACTCAATAGATGTAATTAATTTTGTTGTGGCGACTCAATCCTATCACTTCATTGGAATGTGATTATCTAACGTATTCGCCACCAAATTCAACAAAATTGTTTAAAGCTCACGTACTCGTGATTTTGATTGGAATCGAACTTTCATTGGTGATTAATTAATACTTCAAGATCAATCGTTCATGAGTTATTAGGGATCGATAATTCAAATTAGTTGGTAGCTTGCTTCCAATGTGGGAGATTTAATCGTATCTTCTTTTTTAACGAGTAGATAGAGTAAGTTCAACGATCATGGTGAAAACAGGGAGCAATATTGATTTGATGCTCGGAAAATGCAGGCATCAAACAATCTAAAGGTCAACGACAGATGTGCTGTTCTATCTACGCTGCAATTTGGCTGTTAGCTTGTCCGACAATTATTGTAAGAGAAATCCTCTTATTTTGGGAGACCGTGATTTATTTTAAGACTTTTACATTAGTTAGGTTAGACCAATGTGGAGCAATTTGCCCCAAAAAATAAATAAATAAACGCATGCATCATTGTCCGGATAAAAATTTTGGACTCAGAAAAATTATTTTTTAACTATAATTTTTTTTTTCAATTTATATTATTTTAATAAATTTATCATTTAAATATAATAAAAAATCCAATAGTCGATAATTATATAAATTTTTTTTTGGAAAAGATTCTCCCACCTCAGGAATTGTTAATTAAAAAAAATTGCTTGACATTTAGACTTATATACCATAGGTATTTTGCTTTTAAAATAATTTTATTTAAATATTATATATTTAATTGTTATTTTAATATCATTTTATTAATATTTTATTTTTAAATTGCTAAAATGACCATGCTTTAAAATATTAAAATTTATTATTTTAGTAATCAAAGACTTAAAATATTAATAAGATGCTACTAAATTAAAAATATTTAAAGTACGTGCTATTTAAATAATACTATGTAAAACACAAGATACTTAAATAAAATTAGATCATATATCATGACATCCAAGTAAAATTTATGCTCATAATTTATTCCAATATAATTATTATTTTGGTTCTTTTCCGTGTGCTATTATATTTTGTAAAGAAAAAAAAACTGCTCACTAAAAAAACTTCATATGATTACTAGATTATTTGGAAATTGCTGCATTATATATTTTAGTTAATTTAACCTATTATTTTTTATAAAAAAAAATTGAATCATCTATTGAATTATTATTCAACATTGAACTTATATGATAATAATAAGAATTAGGGGTTATTGTGTCGATTAAGTCTCACCATGCAAAAGTGATTAATTTAAGTCTATAATGTTTATAGTTAATTATACCATATTAGACCGGACGTAAATTCATAATTGATGGATTACATTCAAATGATCAAATAGATAATTTGTAAGTTATATATATATATGTATATGATCGTGGTCTTCGGATTACTCACGCTTCATTGTAATTTTATTCAGATCTTTAGAAACAAATAAATGCTTAATCCAAAAGACTACAATATCACCCTATCTATCTCTCTAATAGATTTGATAGTATGGTTGTAAATGAGTTGAGCTAGTTCGATATTTGCCTCGGTTCATTTGTTTAGTTAAATGAGTCAAGTTCAAGCCTCCATTTTGACCTCGTTTACTAAACGAACCGAGCCCGAATTCGAAAAAGTGAGGCTCGGTTTATTTTTTAGCTTTGTCTCATCAGTTTGGCTCAACTCATTCGTTTAATTAAATGAGCTGAACCTGAGCCTGAGCCCAAGTCTAAGGGTATTCGGTTTGGCTCGACTCGTTCAGAGCCCTATTTGACGGTAATTAATCCATCTTGTTACTATGGATTAAAATATGTTTCCCTATCATTAGTATTCATTAATCTTGATAAAAATATTCCACCTTCATCATTATATTTTATAACAATTTAAATGATTTCACGTTATCCAAAAAGGGAAATAATATTAAATCATGTCCATAAATATTCCCACTTTTAATTACTACTTTTAATATAGTATTGAAGTCACCTGTCTAAAATAGTCGAGCTATGATAACTCACCCTTTACGGCATATTAATTAACAAACACAACAGACGTCGATCGAAGTAAATAAAAAAAATAGTATTAAATAACACCAACAACGTATATATTTCTCATACATTTTTGGCTAATCCATAACAATATTTGGAAAATATTGGTGTAAATACTTATCCACCACTACGTAGGGTTGGCAAAGTTCATTTAGAAATACAATGATATTGATATGCTACTGACTAGTATCAACCGCTCCCCGGGGGGGGGGGAGTGCACAATATAAGACCTAGTGATGTGACGTAAAGTTTCTGTAATACCTTGATTTTTTCAGCATTAATTACTATATTATTAGATTTATAATCCATTTCTAAAATTTTTATTACAAATTTTCAAACTATTCATTTTGAATCCAGGTATCTGTAGTTCATTTTATTCGTCGAGAAAAATTATATTTTCCACAATTATACTTATCACATATTTTTAACTCATTCAAAGTTTCTATCTCATTTTAATTTTTTTTAAAGCTCACAGGCTAAATCCATCACATTTTAGTTCACATATTGCTTCTGAATTTATAAATCATATTAATTTTATTTTTACTCGAATAGACAATTTTAGTTATTTTATCGTTTTAAGATCGAAATGAATAAATTAATACATTTGATTTTTAAAAAAAAATCTACACATTTTGTGTGCTCATTTTCTATCTGTCGAGTTTTAAGCCAACTACAATATCCAATATTTTATATAATTGCGTTACTAAAATTATTTCACACATTTTCATAATTTTTCTTGATTTTCACTACTACTAGATAGAAAACAGTATATATACAATTGTTGTAACAAAAAAAAAACATCTATAACCCACCTAGTAAATTGGAGTGGTTCGGCAAAAATGGTGTTATTGTGGGGAACTATAGAACATGGTTGTAATATTATAATATATGTCATTAACGTCTCTGTACAAATGACTATAAAAGCGTCATCTACAGTGTAGTAGGATTATTATTATTATTATTACTATTTCAAGGAAAAAATAGTGATTATAGTATAAAACAATCGTCTATACCTCAATTTGTTTTTTTTTCTTCCTTCACTTTACCTAGAACAATTTTTACACTAATTTACCTGAACATAAAATAAAGAATTTCCGCCAGCTTGAAGAACCTCCATTGTTTCTGCCACCTCAAACCTTCTTCTCTAGTCATCGCCATCATATTTTCTTTTTCTTTTCACCATTTTTGTTGTTATTCATATTTTGGTATATATTTTTCTCCTTCATTATTGTTTAATGCTACACATAATCTTAAGTTCTCCATACTTAAATAGTTTTGTTTCTTTGAAATATGTTTACCCATCACCCTTTTAATATGTTGTATACCTTTTTAATGTAGTTTTAAGTATTGCATGGAATGGTTTTTACTATTGTGTAAGTATTGCATGGAATGGTTTTTACTATTGTGTAGTTTTAGAATATTAATTTTTTTTCTTTCTTATTTCATAGTATTTGTACTTTCACACTACTAAAAAAATAGGCATAGATGGTGGTGGCAAAAAAAGAAAGATGGTGGAAAATAATGGTCATGTAGGCTGCAACCATTTGTAGTATAGATAACAAGTCAAAACAAAAATGTCTATAATGAAATTAAAAAAAATAGTGCCTTGTAGGAGAGTATAAACATCGGTTGTTAGTTAAAACTATCGTCTGTAGTTTCACATTAACATTGATTCTAAGAGACAACTATCGTCCAAAATCTTACCTGCATTTCCATTAAACTATAGATGATGGGTTTAAACTATAATAATCATTTATGTTGTAATATAGATAGAGGTTGTAAATTATAACTTGATTAAAAACCTAAGATTTTCCTACAAAGGAATAGATCTACAACGATTATGGCCTAAAGTCACCGTCTATAGTGACTTTTTTTTTAATTTAACATTGCACTTGTTACCTGCAACATTCACAATTCCTTGCACACAAAAATATGCATGAATTCTTAACTAATACAAAATATATCATTGATGTGCATCCCATCTTATAATTTCAATTATGTACTATATATTTACATCAACTATCCACCTCATAATGGGTGTGTGTGTGGGTGTCTATATATGTATGTATGTATGTATGTATGTATGTATGTATGTATGTATGTATCAACCAACCACTCATAACATTAATCATTTTACATTAAAATTATTTACATAAACTACTTATATGAACAATAAAAATAAAGAAATTCAAACAAGATAGAAATATACATATATTTTATAACAAGGCAATGATCACAAATAAATATCATTGTTATCTACTTGATATTTATAGTTCTTATGGGCTTAATAAGAGCTCTACCTTGAGCACTAAAGATACCAAAAAAGATAGCAAAGACTTTTCTTGTAGACTAATGGATTTGGCATCTTCATCATGACTAAGGACCTACTTACTTAAACCATGACATACATTTTAACACGGAAGTGATCACAAATATATTTCATTCACAAATTTAATACAAAATTTCAACAAGTCATGTTTTTCAAAATTCATAAAATAGATAATCTTTATATTATATTTACAATCATCATTCATCTATGTCACTTTACATTACATCATCTACCTTCCTTATGCACAAAGTTTATTTTAAGTACATAAAACCATTCTTTGCGATCATCCTGCATATAAACATCATTAGTAACATCATCAATTTTCGGCAAAGAAGGTAGGTTCATAGTCAACACATTCTCCCCTTTAATGTTATCATTACATTTCTTTGATGGTAAGACTATGGAACATCATTGATCAACTGGAGTAGTAATGTAGAACACATGTTTGTATAACCAATTCATTTGTGTTACTAAGTCTAAAAAGATCCACCATTGTAAACCCTACTTCCTCAATAAAAACAACATTTAGATTGTCAACCCATTTGTAGTTGAATAAACGTACCTTAAAAAAGGTATAATATAATATCCATATACGCCTAATTACCTTATAATACGTCATAGATGCAAAAATAGGATTTGTATATCTAACACTTACTACATGCAAAGTTTCAGATACTATATTCACACCACTATTCTACACAATACTCTTGTCATCTTACTCTTTTGTGTAGAAAGTACTACCATCAACTACATACAAATTGTATCATAATACTTCTTGACGAAGGGTTTGTGATAACTAATACAAATTGGTATCTCGATCAAAAACTTGTGATGCCAACTACTCTAAAAATAAGTTATTTTGTTTCTCTAATAAAAATCTCTCACTTTTAGATGGATTTAAAGCGCTGATCATATACATGTATTGTTGTACATATGGTCAAACACTATCTGTATCATGATGCACATACGAGTGAGCTTTTCTCAATGTGTTAGAATTATTAATCTTGATCACCAAAAATCCTTTTCTTCATTTCCCTTCATTTGATATATCTAAATGTTGTGGTTGAAAAAGACTTATGATATTAGTATCCGATAAGAACTCACAACACAATTTAGTTGCCTTTTCCCTTAGATAAGCCTCAACAATATATCCTTTTGACCTGTTTAAGTTCCTCACATAGCTTTTTAAGAATTTTATGAACATCTTACATGGATAAATCCAATGAAAATAAACTAGCCCACATCATTGAACCTCCTTAACCAAGTGCATAATTAAATGCACCATGATTGCATAGAAAGATAGAGGACAATACATCTTAAGCTGACACAATATAATCACAATATTTTCCTACAATATATTTAACCTCTTAGGGTTGATAATTTTTTAATATATTTCCTTCAAAAAGGAAAAAAAATTAAGTGATGGCACTACAAACATGATTAGGTAAAATAGAATGTATTGCCACCAATAAAAAATTTTGAATGAGAACTTAGTGTTTGTGTGGTTTAATACTGACTAACTTTAAATCTTTCATCAAGACAAGACTTTTGATATTTTATAAATATCCTTCTATCTGTTAAGATACTCACACAAATAAATCTTCTCTTTTTACTAGAAAGAGTATAACATGCACGATGCAAAAAATTCCTATTCTCTACTTTCTACAGATATAATTTTGTTATTATACTTATCTCAATGAGGTCCAACCTATCATTGGTGCCACCCTTAGTCTTTTTTGAAACATTTAGAGGTGTATAAATTATACTATTATATACATTCTTTTCAATATGCATCACATCAAGATAGTATCGCATGTATATGTATTTTCAATGTGAAATGTCAGATAATATTGATATCTTCTTCCACTCACCTGCTGGAACGATCTTCTTCTTTCAAGAGACACATTTCATACCCTTACTTTTTAAAATATGTGTAGTCCTTTAAGTTGACTTTTAGCTCTTGCATTTTCAAATTTTCCATTAATATATTTTCTTCATCTACGATAGTGATGATTTGTAGGCAAGAACTTACGATGTTCAATATAGGTAGTCTTCCTACTTGTCAATAACTAAATAAAGTTTGTGTTCTTTTACAAATAGACTATGCATAATATATATAGGGAGGATCTTTCTTAAGGTAGATATTTTAGAAGCAATTAAGGTAGATGAGAACGACGAAATCATCTTAGATAATGGGGAACCCATATCTGATGCTGTAGCATCCCTTATACTGGCCATATCCTTACACTTCGTAGGAGACCCATCTCACCTTAAGGACAAAAATGGAGAATTATTATCCAACCTTAGGTGCAAAAGACTTAACGACTTCCAATGGTACAAAAATACTTACCTGACTAGAGTTATGCTTAGGGAAGATTCAAACCAGCCATTTTGGAAAGAAAAGTTTTTAGATGGACTACCACCCGTGTTAGGAGGAAAAGTAAGGAACAAAATCAAAGAGACTTATAATAATCAAATTCCTTACAACAAATTCACATATGGAGAATTAATAAGCTTGACACAAAAAGAAGCCTTAAAAATTTGTCAAGACTTAAAATTCCAAAGTCAACTCAAACGAGAAATGAGTCAAACCAAACAGGAACTAGGATCTTTCTGTAAACAATTCGACATTGCGGGAATAACAAACAAACAATGTTCGGGGAACTGCAGACCTAGTCACCACAAAAGAACAAAGCAAAAATATTTACCTGTTTCGCAGGATCAAAAGCAGATACCCTATTACCAAAAATCGAAACCTAAAAATAGCAAAACTACAGTTTCATCCTCAAAAGACCCGAATTGGGGAAAAAGATTTAGAAACTATAGGTGCTATAAATGTGGTAAAATGGGACACACAAAACAATTCTGCAAAATAAACAAACAAATTCGTGAATTAGACTTAAATGATGAAACTAGGGAAAAAATTCAAAACCTCCTAGTATCCTCTGAGGATGATAACGAAAACCCAGAGTTAGATGAGCTCCAAACAGAGTCATCTTCCTCTTCTAGCAGTTCTTCTGACCCGGAAGAAGAACCTGTAGAAAATCAAATGAATGTTTTGACAAAACAACAAAAAATGGTTTTAGATATAGTTCACCTAATTCCAGATCCATTAAAACAAGCAGAATACTTGGAAAAATTAATGGAATCAATTGAAAAGGATGAACCACCAAAACCGTTAATCCAAAACATTCCTTCAAAACCGGCAAATGCATATGACTTAACCAAGATTCTTAACAAACAAAAGAAATCAAAAGATTTAACTCCGACTACTTCTGAACTTCAAAAAGAAATCAAAGAAGTCAAAAAAGAATTAAAAGAGTTAAAATCAAAACAGGAATCTGACATACAAACAATCCAAACAATATTGTCCAAACAAATCTCCAACTCTTCATCTGAAACTAGCGAAGATGAACGAAACACTGTTGAAGATTCAAACGAATTAATTCCAGGAGAATTTCTTAACGTCTTAAAAGAAATAACCTCCCGCAAATATATCATCAACATAACCCTTAGGTTAGAAGATGGTTTTCAAATAAACACAGTCGCACTATTTGATACCGGTGCTGACTTGAACTATATAAAAGAGGGAATCATTCCAAAAAAGTACCTCTCAAAATCAAACGAAAAATTATCTGCAGCCAACAGCTCCAGATTAAAAATCAAATATAAATGTGAAGCGAATTTAATTTGTAATAACTTACAAATCAAAACGACCTATTTGATAACTCCCGATATTAGTCAATCAGTTATCTTAGGTACTCCCTTCATTAATTTGATAACCCCTTACAAAGTAGGTTTGTCCGGAATTTCATTCAAAACAAAAGGAAAAAAGAATAATTTATCCTTTTTAGAAATCCCTAGGACAAGAAACCTAAATTTGTTAAAGGCAAACTTAATTTACGAAGATCAAATTAATCTTCTGATTAAAGGCAAACAAAATGATTTAGATTTCCTAAAACAAAATGTCAATTCCCACCGAATCCAACAACAGTTGCAAACAAAATCGGTAAAGGACAAAATTGACCAACTAAGGAATCAAATCGAAAAAGAAATCTGCTCCGACCTCCCAAACGCGTTCTGGTCTAGAAAACAACACATGGTCGACCTTCCGTATGAAGACAAATTTGACGAAAGGAACATACCAACAAAGGCTAGACCCATACAAATGAATTCGAAATTAATAGAATTTTGCAAATAGGAAATAAAAGACTTAGAAACAAAAGGTTTAATCCAAAAATCTAGGTCACCTTGGTCCTGTGCGGCATTCTATGTTAACAAAAATTCCGAAATAGAGCGTGGAACACCTAGGTTAGTAATAAATTACAAACCTTTAAACGACGCTCTCAAATGGATTAGATATCCGATTCCAAACAAAAAAGATTTGCTTCAAAGATTGTTTTCGGCGCTTATCTTTTCAAAATTCGATTTGAAATCTGGTTTTTGGCAAATACAAATTAATCCCAAAGACAGATACAAAACTGCATTCACGGTTCCCCTTGGACAATTTGAATGAAACGTGATGCCCTTCGGATTAAAAAATGCTCTGTCAGAATTTCAAAGAATAATGAACGACATTTTTAATCCTTATTCAAATTTTTGTCTAGTATATATTGACGATGTCTTAGTATACTCCAACAGCCTTGATCAGCATTTTCGACATCTTAGGATTTTCCTTAGTGTCGCTAGGCGTAATGGACTTGTAGTATCTAAGCCCAAAATAGATTTGGCCCAAACTAAGATCATATTCTTAGGTCATTACATCGAGTCGGGTAGGATAAAGCCCATCGAGAGATCCATAGAATTTGCGTCTAAGTTTCCAGACCAAATCCTAGACAAAACCCAGTTACAAAGGTTCTTAGGAAGCCTGAACTATGTTTTAGACTTCTGCCCCAATCTTAACCAGATTGCAAAACCATTACACGACAGGCTTAAGAAAAACCCAAAACCTTGGTCTCAAGCCCATACCAATGTCGTCAAACACATTAAGACCCAAGTCCAGTCCATTCCATGTCTGACCCTGGCCAACCCAAATTTATTCAAGATTGTCGAAACAGACGCCTCTGAAATTGGTTACGGAGGTATTCTCAAACAGTGTCAGGCCCAGACCCTTGAACAGTATCTGGCCCAAACCCAAAACGAAACAGTGATCCAATTTACATCAGGACACTGGACCCAAACACAGCAAACTATTCGACGGTCAAAAAGGAAATATTCGCGATCGTCCAATCCATTACAAAATTCCAGTCCGACTTATTAAATCAAAAGTTCCTGTTACGAGTAGACTGCAAATCAGCCAAACAGATACTAAAGAAGGATGTACAGAACGTCGCAAGCAAACAAAATTTTGCCAGATGGCAAGTCTTACTTTCAGTATTCGACTTCGACATCGAATATATAAAAGGTGAAGACAATTCATTGCCGGACTTCCTCACGCGTGAATTTCTTCAAGGACGCCCTCAAACAAACCATGCCTCCTCGAAGGAAAGAAAAACAAAAGGAGAAGGTTCAAGAAATATTGGCTGCAAAGCCAATCAAATCATGGTATGAAGCTACCATGGAAGACGAAGTAGCAGCAGCCGCTTCTTCAAACCAAGAAGCCTCGACCTCTTCAACACCAAATCCAGACGTACTCAAATGGGTGGAAACACTTTCCCACTCACCTCAAATGGTCAAAGCACTCCAAAATCTTTCAGAACAAGTTCAGAGTTCGCAACCTGAACGCAAAGGTATGAGTTCTGCAAACCCTGTTTACAAAACAGAAGGAGGTCTTTTAATTCCTATGACTCCTTCAAAATCTGTTTCAAAAATCCCTTCTGATAAACCGATTTCAAACTTTCCGGCCTTGAGATCTAGAATTTCAAGACTTGAAAACGTTTTGGAAGTAAAACCAGCTTTCGAGAAAAAAGCTGAGTATTTCACAAAACCAAATTTTCAAATAATTTCAAACCTCGAAGATGGATTCCACCATCAGGATCCCTTCGTTTCCCTCCGGAAAATGTTTTCTGGTTGGGATTTCAAACCATGGGACGTGACTGCACCCCATGCGTACTATAAGTCAATTTTAGAGTACACAGGCTCAGCTTCATTCCGAACCTTCAAACTTCCCCAAACCAAAAATGAAGCTGCCTACTCAACCTGTCAACTGCACAGGGTTATCCTTCCCGCGGACTGGGGACAAAGCCTCGAATTACCTCGAAGGCTCCCGGATTCGTACAAATTCAGCCCAAACGCCAAACTGAATTTCAATTACTGGGACTATCAGCAGGCTTGGTGGAATACTTTCTTCACAGAAAATTCCAAAAAGTCGCATTCCTGGTTATTGTTTTTCAAAAACTTTAACCAAACACACTACCCTGTCTGGTTTATTCGATGGTGAAAAGACTTCGGCGCCATCCCAGACATCCTACCGGAACAGGTTTCAAAATCCCTCGACCTGTTCAAAACCCTTTACAAACCTACGAAAGATGATAGGGTATTGCCCCCTATCTTTGCCTTTTGTTCCAAACTGTTCTGCCCATGAGTGTTCGCCTGGACAACGGAAATTCATGAGATAGAAGGAGTCCAAACTTTGGTCCGCCGATTCAAAGTCAAATGGTGGTCAAAGTATCAAACATTCGAGAAAGTCTCAGAACAGGCCGTCCGCAAACTCATCAATATTCAGCCGACCTCTTCTACAGCAAACAAGGTCTTAGCCAGATCAGAAGACTCAAAGTTCCTGGCTCAAAAGTCCATAACAGCCGCAAAACTTGCAGCTGCAAAAACTGAAGACGAATACTTAGCCATTCTAGGCGAGGTATTCTCTCAAAGCAAAAAAGGAGATTCTGCATCCTCATCCATCTCTCCAGAGATCGACTATGGTGATGAGAATGAAGATGACTGCTATGGGATACTACCTCCTATCCGGTAGACGGTTCAAATACAAGCATTTCCGGAGGATCACGCATCCACACGCGTCAAAGGTCATGGCAGACAAAGTATATTCCTGCCAGTCAAAAGTTTGTGTCAGAGTCAAAAGTGCCGTCCTCAAAAGAAGAAGGAATCTACTTTCGGCTACTTTCGGCGATTGACATATTTACCAAGGTAAAAGCACGAGTAAAAGCAACCGCAAAAGCAAAAGAGAAGATGACAAAGGAATCTGCGGCAAAAGTTATTCACGCGGATTACTGTTGTATTTCTTGTCGGCTACTTTTACTGTTTGTACTTTTCACCTTTTACTATTCAAACTGTAGGCAGTACACTTTTTACTGTTTACCTTTTACTGTGTACTTTTGGTGGATTCCCGAATCCACTTTTCAAATTTTGTTGTAGTTTGACCCCCTTTCATATATAAGGGGCCTTAGGACTTCATTGTTGGGGGTCGGCATTTGGAGAGGCAAATCCACCCTTAGCAAATATCCTCTGTACTCAAATATTATCAAATAAAAATTCCAAACTTCTATCCTATCCATTTCCCTTCTTCAAACTTTATTTCCCTATCTATCTATCTATCCTCCCTTGTTTTCTTATTCGTATTTTTCAGGTTGTCCGTTTGCATCCCGAGATCCTTGGCGTATATATATATATATATATATGCATTATAAAAAAAATACCATATCCTAGAAAATCAATTATCATGCAAAATAATATTAATCTCACATTAAATGACTTTTGGACATGTGAGTCAAATACTTCAACTCCATGATCCTACATATACTTCAAATCCTCAACGAAGGGAAGCTATATAAACATCAATATTATTACCGTAATGATTTAGACTCAACATAAGCCAAGATAACAACATCCATTTTTGTTTTATGCACAATAATCAAGAAAGATTATATATCACCAAGATAACCGACCATAAAATATATTTTGTGTTCCCATTGAAAATGTTCATTGCATCAAAGTAAATTAAAAGACACAAATTTCTAGCTTCACAACCGAATTCATCACATTTGGTGTCAACCATATTCCACTGAAGATAATCAACCAAATGTATAAGGTTTCCATATGTAGTCATCTCTTTCACATGTTACATAAGGTTCTTCAATTTTTCTCCATTATTAAACATGTGCAAAAATCTTGGTATGATTAAAAACCACTATATGGGTAAAATATCAGAAAGGGATCTATGGCATGTCCAACCAAAATTTTAGAAAGTCATATACACCATCTATATACTATCTAGTCAACCTACTAGAGTTTACCCACAATTGATCCATTATATCCCATGTTAAAAACAAAGTTGAGAAAAATAATTTAAGAATAGAAAAATCAATATCCAGATCAAATGTATATAAAACATACATAGGTTAATATATGTATAGTTAACAACGTGGTGGTTTCTCATACAATACACTAATAATAATAATAATAATGATATCAACGCTACACTTCTATTAATATATACAACACATGGCATAATAAAAATGAAGCAGAACGGTGATTTCCTAATTAGTCAAACACATGATCTAAATAGGCAATATACATCATGTCAACAATTAAGAAGAGTAGAGACAAAAAATATAAACCTCTAATAGAAGAAGGACGACACCAATAGAAGAAGGAGGAGGACGAAAGTTGGAGGCGCTGGTCACAGAGGTGACCAATGGCGAGGAAGAAGGATGAGGTAAAGGAAGACATAATGATGAAATACAAAGGAAATTAACCATTTTATGTGGTAGCTCTCTATGAGCTTGTGTAAATAAAAGAGTAAAAAGGAGACCTTCTAGGTTAAAAGTGGTGCAAGAAAAAAATATGATAAGTATAAATAGCAATTCTAAGTCAAAACCACTATCTATAAATTGAAAAATGATCCCATTTTATAATAGATGATGGTTTTAACATAGAACTACCATAGAAAACCTTCAAACTTACCGCTTAGCTTTAGATGACAGTTGTATCCTTGCCATTGTCGTATATATTGTTAAAAATAAATCACCTTTATCTTCCCCTATTTTATATCTACTAGTAAAGTTATATACCATTGCTCTATTATTTGGTTGGTTGTAACTATTTTATTTGTAAGGTTAACAAAATATTAGTTAGTAATGGTTGGTTGGTTATATACTTTGCTATGGTGTGCTACTAATCTGAGCGTTATTTACTGTCACATAGTTGTAGAATTTTGCATTGTTTTCATTTTCCTTAGACTACTAAACTAATCAAAAGAACTTTGTCAAACTTTATAATGTTTTCCATAATATAGCTTGGTGCGTGTTGTAATTTTAAAATATGGAAAGAGGAGCATGGTTTTGGAATTTGTATTACTTGCTTGTGTGAAAATAGAAAAAATGGATCAATGCCTAATTAAAATCTTTTTATTTGTTTTTATTTTTATGGTTTCATGCAAGTATGTCATATCAAGATGATCAAGGAGGAAATGTGATAAAGGAAAGAGACAGATGGTACACATGAAGAAGGTATCTACGTTAAGGCACAATGGAGTTAGATATAGTTGATGCATTTACTAATGAAGGGATGTCGATTGGAAAGACTATGACAAATTATATAAGCCATACAAGTACTAGAGCTTGTGCAATAGTTCACATTATGATTGTTGATTGGAGAAAGGTACCTAATGGGACGAATGAGAAGTTATGGGCTAATATACGGGAATAATAAACATTTATATACAAACATTATATCATCATTTAATTTATATATTAATATTATTTATTGTTCTCATGATGTAGAGTGGTTTAGATGTGCCTAAACACTATAAGAAGATTATTATTTAAAAGTTTGCTACATTTTGAAAAGACTTTAAGTGTGATTTAGCATATCTTTACATAAATGCTGAAGATGAAACCTACCTATCACAACCACTGGAAACTTATCAGGTTGTGATCACACCTTAGCAATGGGTTGAGTTTGATGAGTTGAAAAATTAAAAAAAAACAAAGATATGCAATGCCTCACATTATACAGTACACCTTATATAATACTTATAACCATATATACATCGATTTTTTATAACTTATACATTGTTGGTGACATAAGAATAGCCAATAAGCAAAATAAAATTTGAAGAAAAATGTTTACCCTCACAATAATTATCATGTTGTTGATAATAGTGCGAGAAAAGAGTAGGTAAGGAAATAAATTAGGTAATTATACACTGATTATTTTTATTTCAAATTATAATGACTAACTTGATTTTCAACTTGATTTTAAAAGAGAAATAAGCAAATGGCTACATAGAAAATGAGTTACTTCATGTGTACCTCCTACAAGAGGGGTTGTTTGGGTGAAGGTTAGGGTAGACAAAAAAAATAGGATAGGCTAATAATGAGCCAACCCAATAAATATTTGAATTTTTTTTAAAGATTTAGCACTATCTTTTTCTCAATATTATATGAATATTATTTCTCTAATAGGAGGAGGCTTAGGCCATAGGAGTTCTAATAACTTCCCTCTATGATGTCCTCAATCAAGTTTTAGGGACCAAGGAACATAGTGGTCAAGTTGAAGTGTTGTCATATAGTGCCACATTGTAAAGTACTTTTGGATGACTTTCTAGTTTCAACACTCCTAAATAAGAGGTTAGCCATCTAAAAAGCAAAGTGGTACTATATAAGAAATTTAGGTAGAGTTAATTGCCGGCCAACAAAGGATTAATGAGCAAATGATAAATTTCAAGAATGAAAGGGCATCTAGCTCATTTGTTGACATGATTATGCCACTTCTACTCCTATGACTCCTAATTTTAGATCTATCCTTGAAGTTCCTAAGATAATATACATTTATTTTAATTATTTTCTTATTTAAAGTGTATATGCAATTGGGATATATGAAATTAATAAAATTCTTAAATGTAGGGTGAATGTACATGTAATATCAAGATATCATAGGAAGGGGCTATTTTCACCCAAGGAAAAGCTTACATCTTTGAGAAGATATCACTGGAGTTTAACATAGTTTGACTGACTCTCAATAACATCTATGATGAATTTATTTTATTAAAGTTACCATTTTTGAAAGATGGAAATCATGATCTCCTATGTTTCAGAGGGGATTCACTTGGATGACCATGTCATTGATTTATCCTCAAAGACATTTATATAAATAGTTATCATTGAATTATTTAGTTTATTAATTATTATATAATAATATTTTTTTTCTTTTTGACTAGGATGGTAAAATTATATGATGGAAGCTAAGTCCTAAGGAGCAACGAAAGAGGGAATTAGAGGATGCAAAAAGGTATTGTGTGCAAAACATAACACACCTCCTAACAATCAAGCATTGCCCATAGGTTAAGGATGTGTTTTTATGAAGCCTTACACAACCAAGATTTAAGCATAGACATTAAATTACCTATGCAATTGTTTTTTCAAGACCTAATAAATCAATGAATATATAGGAGTTAAGAACTTATCCCATTCATTGGCTAGAGGCTGGCTACAACATATAATGGCATGCATGAGGTATAATTGCATTCCATTTTAATATTTAGTTATATTCAACAATATTTGTATAATTTTTAAATTATTGCAAATGCATACTTGAATAATTTTCCATTATAGGTTTTAAAAATATAAAATTATAAGTTAAGAGGACAATCATATGTATGGATTCTTAGGTCTTTAAGTGATATCTTATGGGGACCTCAAACAATAAGTAGAGTATGTAGTCCAAGCGATGAGAGTAAATATGCATTGATTTAATTTTGTCTCATTTTCTTTTAATTCATATTGGGTGTTGGTCATTTTATATCAATTAAGAATGATAACATGTTCGTTTAACCCCTTAAGAGGAAAAGGATGTGAAATTACACAAAAGGTTAGTGATAGATAATTAATTGATTCTTAGTTTTAATAAATTTATCTCATGAGTTACTTATTATATTATATAATTAATATATCTTTGTACATCAATTATATTATTTAAGCAATATCTAGAGAAGCAAAAAAAGGAAATAAATTACATTGATGGGCTTCCATAAAGGTGGGTGAAAATTATTTTAAATCTTTTTATGTTTTAATGTTTACTTTTTAGTACACTCTTAACAAATTGATATAAGTATTTCACTTAATGTAGTGTCCAAAATAAGGAAGTAATGACAATTTTGACAATTTTATGATGAAATATATGTGAGATGTGATTTAGAGGTATGTATTAATCACACATATATACTTATTAATATATTTACTTTAATTAAATACATATAACCATGAAAATTGCTATCATTTTTTTCTATAGGTATATCAAAATGATGAGGTGAGATATTTGGATGGCCATAATAACGAGGTCAGATAAGAATGAATAGATTTTTCTTTGAGTTAACTAGATAAGGACTTTGTTTGTAGGTAGTTTTTGAGTTAGCTAGCTAAGGACTTTGTTTGTAGGTGAGATATTTGGATGGCTATAATAACGAGGTCAGATAAGAATGACTAGATTTTTCTTTGAGTTCGCTAGCTAAGGACTTTGTTCGTAGGTAGTTTTTTCATTGATGTAGATATTTTTTATGTATACTTGATTATTTGTATGATTGTAGGTCATTCATTGATATAGCTATATCTTGATAAATGGAATACACACAACATCAATGCTTGTGTATTGGTTTTGTATATATGATCAAGTATATGCAGTTATATTTGATCAATGTAAGAGCTGTTTCTTCTTCTTCTTCTTTTTGTGTGTATAGTCATGTATATACTTGAATATGTTTTTTTACAGACTTTAATTTATATATATGTGTGTGTGTGTAATGCTTGAAGTTGGTACATTTTTTTTAAATGTCATAAACAACACTTTTAACCTATAATTGTCGTCAATACCTGAGCAGAATGTTTTTTAAAAAAAAATATTTTCTTCAGTTATATACAACAATTTTAATTTATGACCTCTATCCATAGCTTAGTGGAATTTTATTAAAAAAGTTATTATTGAAGGAATAGGTGATGGTTTTAACTTATAATCATCATTTATAGTAAAGTTTAGAAGGTGATTCTAAATTAAAACTCTTGCCTATTCCTTCACTCATTTTTCAAGTGTCTTTCATATTTTTATTTCATTATAGACAATTATGTTTTGAATGGCCATATATACTATAGACTGTTGTAGCTTACATAAATTTTGATTATCGTCATCTATTGCCATTTTCTACTACCATCTATGGATGTTTTTATACCGGTGTTTCAAAATCTATTTACTAATTTTTTCGAAAATATATATTTTTAGGTTTCTTTATAATTTAAGTTATTCAATTAATTTTAAACTAAATTTACTCCAATTTATTTTCCTTCTTAGTTGAATTCATTTGAACAAAAACTTGGTTAGTAGTACACTAATCATTCCCTTTTATCCTTTAACCACTTACACAATTAATCATTCTTTGGTCAAGTGTTTAGCAAGCAAAATAAGATCATCTCCAATCTTTTCACATCAGACTTGGCTTAATACCATATCCCTTGGTGTGCTTTATACCATCATTCTTTTTCCTTTGCATGCAAACCAAAACAAACAAAAGTGTGGAGCCCTCTTTTATCCCATCTACCCACCCTCTAGAGGTGAACATGGTTTGGTTTGGTCTGATTTTAACCTCAAACCAAACCAAACCACTTTTTACAGTTTGGAAAAATCTCAAACCAAAATAAACCATTTTTTGAATGATCCAAACCAAACCATATTAACACTTTACAAGTTGGTTTGGTTTGGCTTACAGTTTTTATATAATAAATAAAAAAATAATTTCTCAACTTAAAATCACTTTAATATTCTTACAAAAATTAAAACTAATGAACAATCAATGTTAACTTGTAATTTCAAATTGTCATTGACATAGTAATATCTAACGTACTATACACTTTAGAAAATATGGTTGTATATTTTAAATATCATTTAAGCAGAAACTAAACTCATGTAATGTGCAAATCATACAATATTTTTTAAACAACTTTATAAATACTTTAATTACATAAATGAAAAAAAAAGTAAACATTAATACATTTAGAGATATAATAAAGAGAAAAATATTGTTATATCAAAATATTCATGACGAATGCATATATTTACGACATAGTTATTAGTTACAATTATATCGAATAATACTCAGTTGATGGTAATATCATCAATAACACACACACACACATATATGGGGTTTACAATATATAAATAATAATTTTTTTTAAACCGTAAACAATACCAAACCATACAATTATGGTTTGGTACAGTTTACAGTTCAAATTGTATTATGTTCATCCCTACCGACTTCTTAGTACACATTGTGCACCATTTTTTCATCTTTCTTTCTATAGGTTTATTTTCTCATCAACCTCCTCAATGTCTTTTTTTTTCAATATCAACTTAGTTTTTGGATGCCTTGGTGGATGTTTTTGGCTATAATTTTCCCCTTCTTTGAAGCAACCTATTGTATTTTTTTTGCTAGTATTTTAGTGGTAGTGGTAATAGGTGTTGTGGCTGTTATTGTTTGGTTATTCCTCACCTCTCCTTCTTCTATATCCTACCTTGTTTTTTGACTTCTAAATCCCTTCATCTTTCCACTTACCTTCCCTTGCTAATTTTATTACTTTCTTTACCCCTTTTTATTATCTCATTGACGGTGATCAATCTTAGAAAGTCAATTGGTGCTTAGGAGTATTTATTTTTGCTTAGAGGACAATGGTATCTAGGTAAGGCTATACACATCTATATATTAGGGATTTTGTGCTATGTGTTGTTCTCATGTAAAATACCATGTTAGCATGTTTTATTTTGCAAAGTATGATTTAGAATATATGAGCTTGTATTCATGATTTATGTAAGATATTTAAATTTATGTTTTTATGTGAAATATGATGGTAATCCATGCTAGGCTTTGTTGTAAAATTTCAAGCATGATGTGATATGTTTTGCTATTTTTAATAGGTATGTTGTTAAATCTCTTGTTATGTGGTTAAGTATTCTTGAAAAGTATTATGTTGTAGTGTGGACTTTTCGATGATTTTAGCTTAAGGGTGGTTCGATCTTATGGCCTTTGAGAAGGTTAAATGCTATTTTAATTTATGAAAGTATTATCAAGAGGTGTCTATTACTGTGTGGAAGTTTGTAAATTTTTATAAATTTTGGAGTAGGTTTAATTTTGTGGAAATTAAGGTGATAATCAGTTTAGGGGCATTACAATCATTTCAATTTATTTTTATGAAATCTAAGTATTCCATTGGTTTTTTTGTGGCTCTCAATTAAATTTTAATATATAGTATACTACAGTTTGGTGAAGTATGGGTCAAATTATGAATTTTACAATATATGATGTGTTTAGGCAAAATAGTGACATTTTGGTCAATTTGTGTTAATTTTGGAAAATCAAGTTATAAAAGCTTTGTTTGAGTTTATACATGTTAAGTGTGATATGTGAATCACTTGGGTTAATATTGGTTAACATAAGTGTTAACATTTTATCAAATGTCTTAAATTGAGGCTATAAACCCTATAGTTATCATTCCTATTCATGTGTAAAATATTAGCGTTTAATCATGTTTTTGATTGGTTGTGCTTAATATGATGTGATTAAGTGTTGTATTAAATTTTGTGAGTTGATGAGTCTTACGGACAAAGTTATAAGCTGTTTGGGAATTAGGGTTTCATAAGGGTAATACAGTCATTTTCAATAGTTGAGTGTCTTAAATTATCATTGTTTGATGTCGTTTTGCCCTATTATTATTTTATGTATTTATAGAATGATTGATGTAGTTAACCTTGGTGTAATTATAAATGTTTAAATAATAATAACAAATAGTTGGTATGATTTCAAAAAAAAATTATAATCAATATTTTTAAGTGATAACAAGATTTCTAAGTTAATGCAAAAGCATCCATCAATCACCACACTCATCAAATTATTAATTTTCTTAAGTTAGGAGAACTTAAGGCTTTTCTAACTTATACAAAATTAGTAAGATATCTTACCTAGCCATGCAAGCTGTCCATTTCCCTACTTATACCAACTCCAACATGGCTCCAATATGGCTCCGACACCAGCCATGCATGCACATCTAGAAACCACAACTATCATCCAACATGGCACACAAATTCTAGCTACCACAACTTCTAGCAATTTTCGAAAATCAAGAGGAGATAAGAGGGTCGGAAGCCAACAACTACCAACAGATATTAGAAGGTAAAAAAATGCAATTTTAAGACCTTAAATTAAGCTTGATTTAATGTTTAAGAAACCTCCCATAATCCACATCAATCAACAATCATCAAACATCCAAGAAGTTAAATAATTTTCCTCTTTTAGTCCATCATGGTTAAAGCTCTTGTCTAAACTTTCCCTAATTGTATCTGCTTAAGCAACCACCATGTTGTAAGCCTCTCGATTAGATTTAGGAACATTAGGAAGGCCCCTTATTTCCTTGTATTTTTTTAAAAAAAATCCCCATCCTAAATCCTATAGTAACTTATTGGTCTTTGGTTAAGTCCTAACTAGATTAGTTATTCTATTAGATAAAAAAAGCTCGTTAGGAAGTAATTAAATCAGTTGTAAAGGGGGTAAAAATTTCTTTTGAGCACTCATACACTTATTTTAAGTACGTTGCTAAGTGGAATGAAGGCAAATCATCTTGGTTACAAATATTTTAGTTGGCACACACATACACACTGCAATATTTGATTGAAGAGTGTTGTTGTTGTGAGTTAAAAAATCTCCCAAAAGTTATCACTAGTTGCTAAAGTCTAGAGTGGTGCTTGTGAGTATTTGTTATTCAAGAGCTCTTGGTGTTTAAATCATCCTCTTATTTCCCTCATGCTCTTCTCTTTATTTTTTATGGTCGTCAACCCCATCCACCACCGTTACCTTAATTTGACCCAATTGTTTAGCTATATGCATCATAAGTGAAAAGTGGTATAATGATGATAGTGAATCAAGTGGTGCTTGTTAAGAATTGAGTATGGACCCTATGGTTAAGTTGGTTAATAATACAATAATATTTGAAGTGGAAGATCATGCAATTTAGGATCAAGTTGTAATAGTTTTATTATTTTTACCGGGTTGTTGTGGAGCTCATGGTATATTGATTGTTTTTATATTAGCGTGGCCTTATATCTACTCTATTATGTCCATTCAACCAGCATATAGTGGGTATATACTCTTAAGGATCAAGAGTATAATATTAGTGGTTTCCAGAAGCATGTTGTCTCAAAAGGAGCTATATTTCATACTTTGCTCCACCGAGTATTAATAGTGGTCCTCATGAGCACTATGTCCTATAAGATGTTATATGACATGATGTGGTTCCGTTAGTTATAAATAGTGGGGTCCCTAATCTCAAGTAACTAACTAAATAAATTCTTGTGATCACCTAATTATGAACTCTAATACGGTTTCTCTTGAGTTATCTTATATCAAGATTCAAGAGTAATATATGCATATACAATGTTTCTCTCATTATTTGACATTTTGTACTATGTATGCCTTATTCTATTAATGTGATTGTTATCTTACCCGGTGTATTTCGTACTAACCATTATTCTAGTAATAGTGGGCATGTTATTGATGTGTAAATTCTTTCTTTGGATGACTTTGACATCATAACTATGGAGAAGTGATCCTTCTATTATATGGGTTTGGGCGTAGAGTCTTTGATGCGGTGCATATATACCCTATATCTGAAGGGTACCCTACAAAATATCTTATGAAGTACCCTACAAGAAGGATGGTATACCCTACAAGTGGAGAGAAACTTGGCCCTAGAGAATGATATCTCAAGGAATCTTAGTTTTATCATATTCCCTTTATTATATTTTTATTATGTTGTAACTAGAGTTTCATACTTCTAACCCTTGTCTTTATTTATAAAATATCTCTCGTTCCCTTTTTATCATATTTATTTATAATTGTTTTGCATATTAGTTGGTATGAGGATGGTAATCGAAGTTTCATACTTCTAACTCTTGTCTTTATTTATAAAATATCAATCTCTCATTTCCTTGTTATCATATTTATTCATAATTGTTTTGCCTAGTAGTTGGTACGATAATGGTATAGTAAATTAAACTTGTATTAAGCACAACGATAATGATCTGATATATTTGTTTTAACTTCCACAACAATCAAAATTTAATAATAGTAATTTTAGAGATGTTACAGTCTCAACATGCAAGTAGGTGATTGTAGAGATGTTCATAATAATAAGGTTCATTTCATAAGTAATATTAATCAAATAGTATATTAGGGTATGGTATTTTGTTTATGGTTTGAAAAGATATCATTTGGTTTAGAATTTGTAAAAAATGGTTTGCCTATAGTTTTGGAAATTAAATTACTCTTTTTGAATCATAAATTTTGTGTAGTTATGTGTGTGTTTGTGTATACTTTAATGTAACATATTTTTACATAATAACAACTTACAACTTTAAAGTCATAAATTGTTCCTTCTAACTGGAGGATACAATATAAAATTACATAAGGAACTCAGTTCATAAAGGTGTGGTGGTAACTCATCCCACCCACATATTCAAACATATTTTTATTCCCTATGCTTAGGGGGAATTCTCATGAAATTTAACACCCAAGCATTGCTTATGCCCCAAGTGAGTCATTTCATTAACTACAAAGTTTGATTCCCTAAAGTTGTGGGCAGTACAAAAATATTGGAATTTGGCTAGAAGTTGCTTGCAAGCCATTACTAAAAAAGCACACTTGGTGGGATGTTGGAAGTCATCTTGGAAAAACGGACACCTTCAAGTGATTATGGGAAAAAATTATTATCTCTTAACAATACTAGGTAAATTTACTTCATTATAGTAATATTAATAGAAATATGCATATATATAACATATAAATAGAGTCGATATTTTTGTAATTGTTCATATTTTTTATTGAATTTGATGATCTTATTTGAAAAATCTAATTATTTTAAGAATTTTTATGATTATTATTGGTAATATTAATAATATCTATGTTATTTCAAAAATGTTCTTATTTTTGTTGATATGATTTGATAATATCCTATTTGTTTTGGTCTTATATGAAAATAAGATAAGGTGAACAAGCCTTAAGTGAGTTGATAATAATCCTGACATATCAAATCATTTTCTAGGTTACCTCCTTTTTATTTACCGTTTGGTAACTCACATTTTTTTTGTATCATCTAATAATATAGATTTTAGGTTGTTTATTTTACCTATCCTTTTTATATCATTATAACCTCATTATTTATATCTCATTATTAATTCATAAGTAAATCCCCCAAATTTAACTAAATACCAATTATTATTTTTTACATTGTTTACTTTTATCATGAAAATATCCTCTAGTTGTGTTTAAAATTGGCATTGCATGACAATTGATTTCAATTTAGATAAGTTAACAAATATTATTTGTATTTTTGCCACATTCATGTATAAATAATTTGTCTACTAATTAAACACTCTACTATATTATTACTTCAAATTATATTTAAATTATATATTATTTTATCCAAATGGCACCTCAGCTTAGTTGTGGTGAAGCATCATCAAATAGTAGGTGAAACGTTTAATCTCTCCGTCTAATGAGGTATCCGTAGGATGAATATCATGACAAGTTTACGATGATCAGAGAAGAAGACCAATATTCTAAACCAATAGTAGTTCCATGCGGAAGCAAACCCACAAATACCCATGTATCAAAAGATAAGTCTAATTATTGGGAAAAACTTGATTGCAAGATCGCGTAATTAAGATTTCGACAGCCTTTGCAAAACAGATTATCTGCCACATTTTAATTCATTGACCCACCACTGGTTTTGAAGATTCTTAAAACTAACTCTACATTTCATCATAATCTCTTTTCGAAAAAAAATTAAAAAATATTTACTCATACTTTCGAATCAATATACATAGCATCATTTTATTTTACAAAAGGGTGTCTTATTATGTCGGTTTCATTCACAGAGTATATCGCAAGTTTAATGCAGGTAAGTAATGTGAAAAAACAAATCTTCAGACTTTCATGAGAAAGAAACTAGGTTTTAGGCCAACACATATTCTATAGGCAAAAAAATCCAAGATTTAGGGCAAATTAAATACTACTGGTATAGTAGCACATGAGGGGGTCCAGAAAGAAACAAGACTAGTACAATTAGAGGTAAGAATGTATAGAGAAAGAGACAGACGGAATCATAGAAGGAGGGGGGAGGTCACCAACTCCCACCTTTTGCTTCCCAACATGAGAAGAGAATGTGGGAAACTGGGAAATTTGGTGCGGTATCAAATTTTCTCCTTCCCTCCTCATTAATTAATTGTAAACAATAATTCACAGAATACCCCTTGGACTATTCTAACTTTTGTTTTTACCCTGATCTCCTCATGTGATAGGAGACAAGTGGGTGGAAAGATTGCTTGTGGACCGGACTGAGAGTAAATTAAAATAGTAGTACTGTATCTGTATGTATATATTACCAGAAGTCTTCCTACTTGTTCTTTCGCATCTCACTGTTGAGGAAGGAAAAAAGAAAAAAGAAAAAGAAAAAAGGTACACTCTTGGTCATTTTGACATTTATAGTTTCTGCTCTTATACACTTTGTATTGTAATGTATGACTTTCTTCAAGCAAAGTCTATCGCTTTCTCCATCCTCCTTTTGATGCAAAAAGGCCCTTCATTTAACAAAAGATACACACAGATGCACACATTCTTCCTCTCACTCCTCCTTCAGTATATCCCTTTCATTCTCTCTCCTCCCATTTATCTTTCTCACTTTGGCAGGGTCGGAAAAAGATATCTTTAGTTTAATAGTGTCTCAGTTGAGGTCTTAGCTGTATTAATGGTAATTGTTCAGTTTGTTAGCATATAAAAACAACTTACGGTCTTCTGCTCTGTTTTTGTCTCTGCTCTACTCCTATCTACACTACGTATCAGACTATCCGTTGTCACCACTAAAACTGCCGAAGCTATGAAAATTGCTGATCACATATTACTTCAGTTTGTTCGTGTTCTTTTGACTTTTGCTGCTGAAACGCAAGCAGGACATTGCTGATTTCTGAGTTTGCATTGGGTCCGGATTTCAAGGAGCCCCATCTGGATTGTTATGCATTGTCATTCCCTCAGCTTCCCTGCCTTGCCTTCCCTTTCCTGCCTGCCGCATTTTGTTTTCTGGTGTTGATTTTACTGTCTTTAAGTCGACAACTTGTTCTTAGTCATGGGCTTGGATGTGAATGGAGATGGTAAATTTCTTGGTTTAAGAGTAGTACCAAGGCACAAGCGTTCAAAGAGGTAAACTTTCTGATTTTCATGTCATAAAGTTCGAATCTTTAATCATTTTTTCCCCTCTTTCACCTTCTTGTATAAAACGTATGGGCTGGTGGAGGTATAATGTCGGTCAGAGAGAGCAATTGAAAGGGCGATCTATCATTTTTCTTTTGTTTGCTCAGCAATTATGACAAGTAACAAACCTAATCATTTTTAGCCACACGATTAAATTTCTCGTTTGCATTAATCGGACTGTATTTTTTTTTGGTGGTCGTTGAGAAAAATAGACCTTCAGGTTCTAGTTTTCTGTAACTTCATTTATTAGTAACTGAATTTGTTTCTTTGCCAGAATTAAGTCCCTGAATCTTGAACTATGGAAAAGTGGGAATATCCTATTCTCTCTTTGAATACACCTAGAGTGTGATGAGGTTGAATTAAATGTAGGATCTTTAATTAATGGATGAGGACAGCAGATCGTTGGTGGTGGTCCCAAAATTTAATGAATCTCTGTCCCAACCAAAAAAATAATTGTTCCTGCTGAAAGTTTGAAATCCACTTTCTTGTGTTATGCTCTGCCAGTTTTCCAGATAAGAGGAGGGTTGATGATGAAGGTAGTGGTAGTACCCCTGATGATTCCACCACTGAGATCTCTCCTCGTTCGAAGTTGGTAAGCAAGATTGCTCACTCTCTTTCCTCTTTTATCTCCTCGGGTGTGTTATTATTACAGTGATCATAATTTCTCAATGAAGACCTGCATTTATTATGGAATCTGGTGACGAGTGTAGGAAAAAAGATAGGGCAATTTGTGGTGACTATTCATAAGATCTGGCTCTAGATCCTCTTTGTTATTGAGGTTGATATGGTTTTGTCATCCTGATTTTGGTATCAGGACATGGGGCGATTGAAAGCATGCTCTTTCAAGGCCAAGACTAAGCTTTCTTTAGGCTCTCAAACTCAGACTTCGTTGAAAGGAGAGGTATGTGATCTAGCCCTCAAAGTAATCATTCAATTGCTTAGCTTTCGTTCTACCAATAGCACTTTCTATTTAATTCACTCTTTTCTACTTCTTCTTCCTTCTTCTTTAACTGTGACCGTAGATTCTTCATCTTGAGAGAAGATTACAAGACCAAATTATCGTTCACCGTGCTTTAGAAAATGCACTAGGCCGTGGATCATCTACCTATGATGCGAACGACCTTCGTATGCCAAAGGTACATGCTTCATCTTTCACCTTTTCTAGCCAGAGAATGTCACCATGACATTGCTATTTTTACTCTGTTAAAAGAGTGTCTGTAACGAATAACTTTCCCTGAACTTGCCCACCAGCCTGCAACTGAGTTGATCAAGGAGATTGCGGTTTTGGAACTAGAAGTCTCCTACTTGGAGCAATATCTTCTCACCCTGTATAGAAAAGCTTTTGATCAGCAACTTTCTTCCGTATCACCGATTACTAAACATCAGGTATCTCCAACCATCAAAGATCAAGTATCTCCAACCATCCAAGATCAAGTGCCTCCAACCACCAAGGATCAAGCGCCCAAGTCTCCATGGAATTCTCCTCGGAGGTCTCCTCTCGTGACACCGAGAAGACTGTTTATGGACGATGCTGCTTCAATAAAGGACCAAGATTCAGTGCTTCTAAAGCCTAGCTCAAAGTTGGTTTCTAGTCCCCGCTATAAACAGTCCGATGGCTTCGGACCGCACGTAGAAGACAAGGTGTTTGATTCTACTGTTCATCAAAACTGTCGCTCTACTTTGTCACAACGTTACACTCACGTAACACAAATGTCTCCTATGGACTCCCCTCAAGCTTTGCGAGCTTGTCAGTCTCAACCCCTGTCCATGTCGGAGGTAACTACATTTTTCTGTTTCTTATTTTTTTATTTTTTTATTTTATTTTTTTATAAGGGAATGCCAAATTCAATTTGATTGTACTTGAAAGATCACTAGTACCTAGCAGCCTCTTGATTGTTGTTAATTTGTGCAGTACGTTAAGAATATGAGCTCAAATGTAGTAAGCCTTGCTGAGCATCTTGGCGCGCATATGGCCGATCACATACCCGAGACACCTAATAGGATATCAGAAGACATGGTAAAGTGCATGGCAGCTATATTTTGCAAGCTTTCGGAGCCACCATCATCATCAATAAATAACGGTCTTTCATCTCCCAATTCATCTTCATCCTCCACGGGTGCATTTTCTCCTCGATACCATGGTGATGCGTCATGGAGTCCTGGATGCGGGAAAGACTCATCCTTTGACGTTCGCTTGGATAATCCGTTCAACGTGGAAGGACTCAAAGAATTTAGCGGTCCTTATAGCGCCATGGTTGAAGTTCCATGTATATATAGAGACAATCAAAAATTGAGTGATATCGATGATATGATGCAAAATTTTCGGTAAGTTCCGCATTTTTGAAGAGTTGGAAAGGCGGTTATCATTTGTTCATTTATTTGAGGGTTTTGATTATCATGCTATTTAAATTTTTGTTTTTCAGGTCACTTATTTATCGGTTGCAAGAAATTGATCCAAAGAAGATGAATCATGAAGAGAAGCTTGCCTTTTGGATTAACATCCATAATTCCTTGGTGATGCATGTAAGACATATTGCTCTGTATGAAGTCTGGTTAAGCCTCTCAGAGTTTGTTCCTTATTCCGGGGATTTGGTTCTTCTTTCCTGTTCTGACCGAATTGGTGGTTTTCCCTTTGTTTCTTAACAGGCGTATTTGGCATATGGCATTCCACAGAACAACGTGAAGAGAGTCTTCCTGCTGCTTAAGGTATAGTATCTACCATCCAGAGGGTGGCATTAAAAAAAGATTTCTCAGAAACAAGTTATTTGAGATCATGTTTCCTTATTACTTTGAGCTGTACAGGCTGCTTACAATATCGGGGGTCATACAATAAGCGCAGATACCATTCAGACTACGATCTTAGGATGTCGTATGTCTCGTCCTGGACAGGTCCTTCATCTATTCTCTTATTTCAAGTATGGACAAAATATGCGTCTGCTTTATTTGTTCATAATTGCACTTAATTCACAATCACTAAATTCATGATTGCCACTAAATCACTTGCATCAATCTTGTTTTGAATGAAAGATGTTACTACAGATACCTTAGTTCTGTTTCAACTTCCTAGTGGGCTCATATGGCATTTTCTGGTTTGCAGTGGCTCCGAATCTTATTTTCTCCGAAATCAAAGTTCAAGACAGGGGATAAGCGTCAAGCCTATTCATTGGATCATCCAGAACCTCTTCTCCACTTTGCCCTCTGCTCAGGAAGCCATTCCGATCCAGCGGTAAATAATCAACAGCCCAGTTTCTTTTTTCTTTTGTTCCACGATCTTCAAACTATCATGAAGTGCTTCTTAAAGATAATTCTCGTACGTTGTCATCTGATATATTCTCCTTTCCCCTCACAGCTTCGCGCGTACACGCCCAAAAGAGTGTATCTAGAGCTCGAATCTGCGAAAGAAGAGTACATCCGTGCAACCTTTGGTGTGCGTAAAGATCAAAAGGCCCTCCTTCCAAAGGTTGTAGAGTCATATTCAAAGGATGCAGGTTTATGTCCTGCAGGCATCATTGAGATGATACAACAATCATTGCCCGACTCGTCAAGGAAGAGTCTTAAGAAATGTCAGATAGGAAAATCACGTAAGAGTATCGAATGGGTTCCTCATAATTTCAGTTTCCGGTATCTGATATTAAAGGAACTGGTTAAGTGAAGATTTGGTTTTACAGTATCTGTACTTTGCTGGATAGCTATTTATTTTTTATTTCTTCTGGGAGGTTCGGAGAGATTTCTCACTTTTGTAAAAATCAGAGATAGAAGTTAGTTTTGAAGAAGCGTAGGTGGAGAGGGTTTGCACTAGTGTAAAAATGTAGCATTTCTGCTCGGTATTGGAATGTGATTATCTTTTATGTAACTTTGATTATGATTTAATAATCTGATTATGATTCTACCAGTGGTTAATTCTGCAACTCGTAAAACCAAGTCACTCACTTTAAAGTCCAAAACCCTATTCCAGAATGTGCAGGCCTCTTACCCGTATCAAGACCTAGCGTTTTCTGCAACTTTTTGTGGCATGGATTTAGGAAGTCCCATTCTGAAATAACAGTCTATTCAGCAACAAGAAGAACAAGGAGCGTTTTCATAAGCAAAGCCAGCGATGGCCATATATATATATATATATATATATATAGACTGAAATTACACGTTCACAAGCACAAATACAATCTTACAACACCATATCATGGAGGTACACACATACACAGTAAACACACGAGTGTTCATTTGGATGGGCATCTGTTCATGGGCTACAACACAAACCCACATAAAGCCCTTATTTTAAGCAAACCAGTTACTGAAATATAAGTTACAAGCAGCTGCTTCAACCATGCTGCTCGAAGAGTAGTGACTGGACAAACATCTCTAGCGCTGGAAGCTCCTCATACGACGTGGAGGTTCATCCTCTTCTCGAATCTGGACAAGCTTGTAGATGGCAGCACCGAAGAGAGCACCGAGGGTTGGAGCTAGTAGGTAAACCCAGATCTGCTTGTAGTTCCCTGCTGCAATGGCTGGTCCTAAAGTACGGACAGGATTCATTGAACCCCCACTAGATGTTCTGGGCAGCGTCAAGTTTTCACAAAATTAAGTACAGATTTTTTTCACCCAAGAAGCAAAACACGAGTACGTTGGAAATTGGAAAATGAAGCAACTAAGAATGGTAGGAAAATGAAATGCGTAATAAGCGAAGGGCCAACATGTAGAGTTTCATACAGCGTAACTTTCCAAAGCTTTCTAGTGCATATTCTGGTGTTGTATTCATAGTTGTAAAATATTTATGCCTTTAAGGTTATCACTTGTTTTGATTAATTTTGAAAAACATGGAAAGAAAAGGTCAATACCATCATTCAGTGCTCTGCATAGGTAACATTCCAAATATTTGTATCTAGAGCACCAAAATGCTCAATCAATAACTTAGTACGTGCTTGGAATGAAATCTATCGGAAATTGAAATAGAAATCCATTTCAAGTCCAAAAATCATAGAATTCAATTTCTATTTCCAATGTTTGAAATCCAATGTGTAAAATGGTAGCCTCCACTAAATCTTTTCTTGGTTTGGACTTCAAGTCTGCTCAAGTCTTGCTGCATTATTACCTAAGAGAGTCCTACACGACCTTAATGCCATCTGTTGTGGTCAAGAACTGACAAGTGGAGACAAAAACTACCGCATCCCATCCGTTGTGTTGTCCGGAGATCTTAGGGCAGTTTTCCTTACCTTTCTCTCTGTTCCTAAAGGTTTGATACATCAGATCAATATGGTTGATGCTTATAATGTTGGGAAGATAAATGACTTGTTAAGGTCAAGGTTTGCAAATGTACTCGAGTGTGATATGGTCTGAATTCTGGAACAGGATCTCTTTTCCCGGGCATCAATTCCTCCTTTGGTTTTTGAGGCGCCAGCTAATTCTGTCATGCGCAGATGCTGATGAATCCTTGTCATATTTAATCTGTGTATATGCTTACTCCAAACAGGTGTGGCTGGATTTGATTCACAAATTTGGCCGCTTGCATAGTGCTACTGATTGGAATGGTGTTTGGTTGTTAGAGGTGGAAGAGGGCAAAGGATGCGTGAATTAGCTCTCAGGGTTCTTTTCAGTTGTGTAGTTTATCATAAATGTGGAGAGGACAACGCTTGAGTTTTTTCAAAATTCCAGTGTACCTTCTTGTCGAATGTGACTTGCATTTGATTAGCTTAGCATAGAGACTTATATGTAGAAGGTTAGAGTGAAACAGAGGTCTAGATAGTGAAAACGGGGGTTGTGTTGGCAAAGACGATCGTATTGAGACAGCTGCAAAGAAAGGCTGAAATAGGGCAGACAGCTAAACAGGGGTGCCCCATGGACACGGCGGTGGTGGCTCCCACATGAGCAGCCCGTGTTGCCCGACACACCCATGTTGCGGTGATTTCTTGTTGGCTCGAAGTTGTTTATTTCTGCCACCTTTCCTAAACCTAATATAACTCAATTTCCGTCCCTTACACGAGAGAGAGAGAGAGAGAGAGAGAGAAAGAGAGAGAGAGAGAGTGTGTGTGTTTTCGTCTCATTCTTGAGAGAACTTGTGTCCCTTAGAGGTCTTGTTGAGAGGATTGTTTTGTAATCTCTTGTTTCTACACGCAATAAAGATGCATGTTTTCCAAAGTGTTTTTTCTATTAAGTCTTGACAGCCTTAAATTTATTTGATTATGGTATTGTGTGTTCACAGTGATGAAATCCCAACACTTCATCCCAGCTTAAAGTCTGTATCACTAGAAATGGCTAGTAGAGGTGAATCATTTGCTCATCCTAGGGTGAAAAGGCGTTATTCGTAAAAAGCTACGTTTTATGGGACTTTTAGCCGAAACATTTTACTCGGATTATTAATTTTAAAATTAACTACATATTCTTTCATTATTTGTAATCCATCATATTTTTGGAAGTATTACTGCATTTATTACTTACCAAAAAAATATAAATGCATCTCTCTCTCCCCCTACCTCCTCCTTAATCTCACCGTATTTTCTTCTGTACTTATCCATTTTTTCAGAAATGGAAATCTATTTAACATATCATTTTCCATAAGGAAGTATCAAACACCACAATTGCCAAAAAAAAAAATTACATTTTAAACAATCTCTTGGGCTTTATTTGGTTCTTGGTGGAAAAAAAAGGGGAGAAAGAAGTTCATCCAAACTTTTCTCAGGTAAGTGTGAGAAAAATCAAACGGCTGCTTATCTTCCAACATTTATTTTTATTATTCTTGGCATGGACCCTCAAAGGCGGGTGATATTTGCCTATTTGGACCGGGTTGGGAGGTTCCAACAATGGTGACCATGAAGAACGGAAAATTGGATTTCAGACATCAAAGCACATAGGTGGAGAACGGTTGGTGGTCTGAAAACTGAGATTTAGTCAGAACCTGGGATTTGCTCTATATAAAGCTTGTAGGCATCGATACTATAAGGGTCCTAAATTTTAATCACGTAGGTACGCTGGAGGAAGCCAGCGTCGTTAGGTAGCCTGAGGAGGAACTTTACCTTAAAAGGGGTGGTGTATCATGCATGAATATGGTGGCCTTAATCCGCACGAGTTGATGCAGATAATCTAGAGTGCAAGTGTAATAGTATTTGTTAAAGCTCTAAAAGCTAAAAATAAACTCAGACCTTTAGTTAATACAACCATAATACTACTAATATGGTTACTAAATTTATAGAGAAAAAGGATTATCCGCAGAAAAATAATTATAACAAAAGGAGGAATTGAAGATGTTATTGTGATCACCTACCCTGCAACAAGGATATTCAGCATGACAGTAGCTCCAACTGCAATACCCGCTAATTCTCCAACCTGCATAAATAAATAAATAAAAACACACACACACACGTACGTATGATTGAGCACACAGGCATCTACGCATCAAAATCTAACAAAGAAAAAGAAAAGAAGAAACAGAACTCGGCACTTACAGCTCGTGTATCTGTAGCGACAGCGGTGACGACAAACATGAGATTAAAAGTAATCAGGAACTCAAGAGCGAAAGCCTGACCGATATGAACAGAAGGAACCGTAACGCCACCGGACATGAAAGGATGGAAGACAGCCTTGAGTGCAAAAGAAGCACAAATAGAGGCAGAGACTTGAGCCATGATATAAGCGGGAACTTGAACCCATGGGAATTTACGCAGTGCTGCAAATGCAATTGTAAGCGATGGGTTTAAATGAGCACCGGATATGTGACCGGTCGATAGGATTACGATCATGACGGCTAATCCAGCACAAGCTGCATTCCCGATTAGAGTTTCTGCTCCTGCGTTTTTCTGATTCACGATTGGCGCTGCTGTTGCTGCGAAGATTAGGATGAATGTTCCTACGAATTCTGCACCGAGCTGCGGTAGACAGGGAAATTAAAATAAGACTCGTGAGTGATGGGATTTCGAGTGCGATGCAAAGCGAAATTATCGATTAGACCAAACCTATAATACCTTCAGTCTTTCCTCTGTTTTTCTACTTCAATACTAATTGGTCCAATGATCAAGAAGAAGATCGAGAGGTCTGGCATTGTTAAAATTTAAACCCGGTCCCGGTCCCAACCAAAACTAATCGGATGTTAGCTAGTTTGATAATATGACCCGCTGCACCTAAATTAGTTCAATCAAAAGTGATGGCCTGTCCTAAAAAAAGAACACAGATCCAACTCCAACCCATGTCCGGATATTAACTTATAACAGTGATCCGTACCAGAACTAATCGAATTCATATCGAGACATAAACCTAAACTTGATTCCAAACTTATCCGCAACTAAAAAGACAATATTTTACTTCACATAAACCAATATAAAAATACTTCTTTTTTTCGTATAAAAAATAAAGTCATTATATGAGTATAATAATAAAAGATATATTTCTAATAATAATAATAATAATAATTAATTATATTAATAACAATAATTATTATGATAACTATAACTATTATAAACATTAGAACGATAATTGAAATTCAATTTATAATAATATATAGTTATAACTATAATATAATAATTCGTTGCTATTATTATCACATATATTATGATAAAAAAATGTTATTATTATCACATATATTGTGGTAATATTTGTTATAATAAACATGTCAATAATAATAAATTAAAAAATTTAACTTATTTGTTATAATAAATTAATAAGATATAACATCAATATGAATTCGGAGTCGAAATCACCTAACTTAAGCTTGATCCGGTAAGATTCAAATGAAATCCGATCTAAAAAACCCCCCAATGAGTTAGACTCTAACTCAATACGATATTCATTTAATGTGACATTTGAATTGGTTCGGCTCAAACCCAAATCATCACGGGCCGAACTAGGCTTGAACAAAAAATCCGACCAAGTTGGATGGCAAATCTAGGTTAAAGTTAAACCCAATCCAAAAAAAAAAAAAATCCTACCCAAACCTAGGTCTTATGTCCCTTTTGCCATCTCTCATGGTACGGGTGCTTTTTAATTTTTAATCCCCCCCCCCCAACCACCCCAATTGATACAGCAAGGTCGACAAGCCAAACAATAATGGTAATGCTACTGAACAAAACTATTTGTGATTTGAGATGAGGCATACTCTAATTCTATTCTCATTACGCCATCTCTCTCTCTGTTATTGTTTTTTTTTTCTTCTTCTTCTTTCTCCCTTCTCAATAATGAGGCCGGCTACCAAGGTCTTCGTCGGCAGAACATAATTGAACAGCAAAACCTCAATTTTGTCGTTATAGTAGATAATACATTACATATATATATATATATGCCTGGTGTCACCGACTCGCTATCAAACAAAGTAAACAAATATAACAATCCAAGAAAGAAACTAACAAATGAAACCCATCCATCTCATCGTTCGTTCTTCGCTTTCCTTGATAATTTTAAATATTTAGATTACAATACGTAATGTATAGATATGGACGACTCTTCATTGTCAGGAAGAAGACGTGGAAACGAGCATATATATACTACTATTATTATTATTATTATTATTTTCATCACATTGTCCATTACTGTGCTACTGCTCGACGATGTTATGAGGTAAGAGCGGAACGCAAGCATCGTCGACCGTCGTAAGTCGTAACATCGGGCGGGCAGCAAATAGTGTAACTTTCTAACATTACTATTTTTTTTAAAATATCTAAACTTCCGTAAATTAACATTCTATTCTAAATATAGTAAAACAATAACTTGTAAACGCCAAACAGTTACAGCAACGTAAACAAAGAAAAAGGGCAAAACAATTTTCCTCATCGTTTAAGTTGGTGGATCGAAACTGACTAAAATATATTTAAAAGTATGATATTTTTAAATATTAAATTTTAGACCATTTTTTTATGACTTAAGTTGATAATAATAAAATATAAACGATTATCCTTAATAATAATAATTATACCATAAAGGTTATATTTTGATAAAAACAAATTAAGACTAAACGTTGTTCTCAATTTTTTTTTCTCTCTAAAAAAAGCTAACAGTATTTATAACTTTATACAAATAAAAAAAAATTCAAAGCGTTTAATATATTTTTTTCCCTGCCCAAATTTGGATTCGGTGGACACCCAATAAAACCGATCTGTACTATTTTACTAGTACAGTCTACTTTATTCATGTACTATGTTCTACTGAGTTTTTCCAAACCATTTGGGTCATCAAAATAAAATAAAAAAAAACAATTCTTCAGCTTATGAAAAGATAATACATTATCATAATAAAAATAGTAGAATTTTCTTCGACAGAAATTATCATAATAAAAAAATGGCATGTGAATGGAAATCGGCAGACGGGATAGTATTTTTGAATTATATATGTAATTGTGTCATAACATTTTCAAGTAATGTAACGTACATCATGATAAATAGTATAAGAATAGCACTCTAAACCCATCTGTTGAATAGGAGTAATTACAAGGTTTAAGATTGATTAGGTTGACGTAAATTTATAGGATTAGAAAAACTAGTTGGTAAGGTAGATACGTAGGATTAGTTAATATTTTATTATAGTATATGCGGGCTTACTATATAGTATTGAGCCACTTAAGCGGACTCAGAGAATCACCGAGAGATCGATCTGCGTTTCAGGTTCAAAGATCTCGGCTCTTATATTGGAGTAAATGGCACAATTATTTATTCGTTTATATGAAAGGGAAGGGTGGAAGAACATGCACCCTGCCCACAGGCCACATGCACATGTATATATTTATGGTGCCTACACGTACACGTAGGTTGCGAACTGGTTGATGGTGTACATAATGAAATTCGAACCCGCCCGGAATCTGCGGATCGTGGAAGCAAGACCCAACGCCGCTGGGTCAATACGCCATAGATTGGACCAGATTCGGCCCTATTCAGCGGGGTGGGGTGGGTCATGGGTGGGTTTCAATTTAAACATAATCACAGCGAGAAAGGCAATAAATAAAGTAAACGATCGACTCCATTCCGAATAGTACGTTGGAGCGGAAAGTAGGTAGGTACCTTGCGGGTCAGGGAGATATCGGGCATAGAAGCAGCAGCAGATAAATCGATGAGGCAAGAATGGGAGGGGCCGTACGCAGGATTTCCAACAGAAAAGCACGCACACCTTGGCATCGATTTCCGATCATAGGAGAGTGAGTCCACGCGAAAAGATGAAACAAGCGGCGCTCCGGGAGTTCCTGGCGTCGCTGGCGGTGTCGATTCCGGCGGCATCCCGATCTCCACCCGCTCCATTTTTATTTTTACACTCACCAGTCACCACAACACAAGCTAGAGAATCTTTTTTTTTTTTTTTCCTTTCTTCTCTTTCAATTAATTAAATATAAATCTAATCTAATCTTTTTTTGTTTTTTTTTTGGTTGGGGGGGTGGGGGTGGGGTGGGGGGAAGGAAGATTGATTAATTAGGACAACTCTTACATGCTGAGTAGGATTTTTTAGATGTAAATTTACGGAATCGGAATATTGATCGGAGCCAGCGGTTCGAATGCGGTAGGAATCAAAGATCAAGCCTGAGAACGGAGTTGAAACATTACTTTTGGTTAAAGATCCGGGCGGATGATACAGAGGAGAGGAGGAGAGCCTCAGCTGGGGAGTCCAGGGATCTGGAGACTGAGAAATATGTATGGGAAAGTGCGTGAGACAGACTGAGACTGGGGTTTCAGGAGGAGAGGCGCTGAATATGTATCGAATCGAATTTACGGAAATTGATGGGAGGCGAAAGCGGGGGGGAAGAGGCGGTGGGGTTTGATATGACGTTTCTGTATTTATACTACTATTTCGAGTTGCGCTAAAAAGTCGGGCGAAGCTTCAAGCTAGCGGACTCACCATTTTGTTCTTTTTTTTTTTATTAATGGAGTAAAGTAACAGTGTACTAGTACTCTCCGACTATGTCCTTCGGACAGGAGGAACAGATTACGCACAGTAGCTGGGGTAACACAGACCGTTCAACGCTTCCACCATCGGGTCCCCCCACCCCACCCGGCCTCAAGTCCTCAACTCCCCAACCCCACCACCCCTGTTCCATGAAAGAACAATAGAATGAAATTTAAAATGCTAATTATTAAATATATTTACATATTTTTTCAAAATAAGATAATAAAATATTTCTAATAGATACAACAAGACAATTAGAGTTTTCTTAAATAAAATAAATATAGAATTTATAATTTTGAAATTTTTGTATGATTAATTAAATTACTAGTAATATTTTCGCTTTTTTCATATATGTAACTTAAGGGGTTCGTGCAATTATTGAAACTAGTGGGAACCTGAATTCGTTGTATTTCCCCATCATATCCTGCAAATCGTCAAAAATCAAGCATAATTAATATACAAAAAGTGAAAAATTAGGAACAAGAGCGATCGTTGACTAATATGAAGTACGCCACGAAGTCCCACCACTCGTTCCTTCATTCATTCATGTACCATTAATATGCCTATCCTCGATCCCGTGCCGGTTGTCTATTTACGGAGATAGGGAATATATATAATTATATATATATATATATGAAAAATGGATACCGTACGTACAAGTCCCGGTGGGAATGTAGTTTTTATTATTGCCTATAAATAAGTTCACTTCTTCACAAAATCAATCCGTTTGAGAAATATCTTCTGAATTTAAGATGACATAAAATAATGTGCATTATGTTCCGTCCCTCCCCCCCCCCCCAAAAAAAATCAATTCATCACTTGTGTGTGTATGATATATTATTTGTATATAAAACTTTTTTCTTTATATTTAAATCATGTAAAAACGTTCGAATATTTCTAAAAAAAATTGCCAGTTAATTAATCAAATCCATGTGATGAAATCATAATAGCAATAATTATAAAGTAACTTTTTATAGGTTTAAACATGTCGCTTCTAACTATTATTATTACTACTATTTATTTAAAGAAATAGATAATCAGTATAATAAAAATTCAATGGTACATAGGTGAAATAAAATGCATAACAAAAGTAGCATATAACAATGGCAAAATCAAAAACCGCATGACAAACAGAAAGAGAGAATACCTATACAACCTACAAACAACGCATAACTTATCAATTGAAATGGATAAGCAAACAGAATATTCCTAAATCAAATGATCTCTATATCCAAGTCCTAAGGGTCTTGCTAAATCAGTCTAAAACTGCCAACGAAATCAATGATTGTGATGTTTTCCTACTAAGAGCATTTACTACGATGTTAGTCTTACCCTCGCGGTAGATCAATTCCAAAGCGTAATCATCAACCAACTCCATCTATCTTCTTTGTCTCATATTCAACTCACGTCGAGTGAAGAAGTACTTGAGGCTTTTTAATGGGTCGTGTACAACTTACACTGCACTCCATACAAATAATGCCTCCATATCTTTAGCTCGAAAACCACCGCAACCAATTCAAAGTCGTGAGTGCGATAATTTTTCCCATGTTCCTTCAACTGGCAAGAACCATATGCCACTACCCTCTCGTGTTGCATCAATACACACTCGAGACCAAATTAGTATGCGCCACTATACACGTCAAATCCCTCTATACCCGATGGCAAGGTAAGAACTAGAGTTGAAGTCAGCCTCGTCTTGAGCTCCTCCAAAGCCTCGGTGCACTTCTTATTCTAATAAAAGCGCAACATCTTCTTCAATGAGGCAGTCGATAGACGAGCAATTTTGGAAAAACTCTGGACAAAACATCTATAGTAGACTGCCAGTCCTAGAAAACTACGTAGCTCCCTAATATTTGTCGGTGCTGCTGACCACTCTAATATGGCTTGGATATTTTAAGGATCCACCGACACGCCCTCCTTTAAGATGACATGACCAAGGAGAGCTACCTCATCCAGCCAAAATTCACACTTCGAGAATTTGGTATACAACTAATGGGTCCTTACCAATGCCAAAGCCTACCTAAGTTGATGCTCGTGTTCCTCACGAGTCATGGAGTAAATCAAGAAATTGTCGATGAAGACCACAAAGAATTGATCAACGTGCTGCTGGAAGATGCGGTTCATGAGATCCATGAACACCGCTTGTGCATTCATGAGCCTGAAGGACATTACGATGAACTCATAATGGACGTACCTTGTTCTAAAAGGTGTCTTTAGTATGCCCTTATTGGAAATCCTCAACTGATGATACCTTGATCTAAGATCTATCTTTGAAAACATTATGGCCCCACATAATTGATCCAAAATGTCGTCTATCCAATGTAAAGGATACATGTTCATCATCGTAAGTTGGTTCAGTACTCGGTAGTCAATGTAGAGTCTTAACCCACTATCCTTCTTCCTCACAAAAGGACTATTGCTATTTAAGGTGATACACTCAATCGAATGTACCTTATTCTCCAATAACTCCTCCAATTGAACGAGCACTCTGTCATCTCAATCAGCACCAAGTGATAGGATGCTTTCAACATAAGCTCTGTCTTTGGTAGAATGTTTATTGTGAAGTCTATCTCACGCACTCACAGTATACCTAGGATCTCATTGGAAAATATGTTTGGAAACTCTCGTACTACTAAGATACCCTCAATCAATGGCTCTTTAATGCCCAGAACCTAAACATTAAGTAAAGTGGGTAACCTTTCCATACCAATGTATAAAGAACAAAGCTGACACCATCCTTACCGAGGGTCTAGGCTTGCATTTCTAGTAAAAGACCATAAACCCTAAAACCCTTTAGTCCCTAAGAACCATACGCTTTTGTGCTCAATAGATCATAGCTCAATATCTTAAGAGCATATCCATCCTAAGGATTATATCAAAGTCATGAAGTTCAAGATCTATGAGATCTACCAGATGCTTGATTTCGCTAACGACTAAGACCACATCTCTATATAACCTTCTACATGGAGGTTTATCCCCATATAGAAGCACAACAGATGCCTCTATCTTATCATAAGGAATCATAGTTATCCAAGATATGAAAGTAGTAGATACAAAGGAGTGTGAAGCACCCAAATCAAATAATACATAAGAAGGAAGGGAAGAAACTATGAACATACATGTGACGACATCTACCTGTCTGTCAGCCTTCGACCGACTCATCACATACAGGAAACTACTTGGAGGTGGCCTTGAAACACTACCTAAACTTTACCCTTGTTGAATTGCACGGAGCCTCTAAGTCCTCTGTTGTAGAGAAAGCCTACTAGCTCCACTATTTATTGGTTAAAGCTCTATGAACCAGCGGAGTCTACACCATTGTACCCTATGAGCGTGCTTGTCATTGTAAGACACTACCCCTCATGGTACATCAAATTAACGGTGCCCATCCAACCTCAACCGTGATACTAAACCAACTGTCCAACATAATCCTTCATTGGGTAGTTCTTACCACATCACTGACATATGAAGCACCTCATAACCAACTAACTCAACTGCCCTCCATAACTACCTGAGGTCTAGAACCTCTTATTCCCCCTTATTGCTGACAGTTCTCAAACCTCTACTTAACCCTTGATTGGGCACTACAGACCTTTGCAATTGTTGATGCCTCCAAGGCATAGTCGTACATGCCCTATAAGTTCTATGCACGAGTCTCCACCAACATCTATTAAAGTCTCAAACTTAGCCCCTACTAAAATTTTAGACCTTCATCCTCTCATTAGCATCAACCTCCAAAGTATAGTGGACTAAGTTTAAATAGAGGCTATATTACTCCTCTATCGTATATGTGCCCTGATGTAATGCCATGAACTCATTGTAGTTCACCATCCATAGATGAGTACGGCAGAACCGTGCCCTTAGCATCTCTACGAAAGTCTCTTACTAATCTATAGTGGCTCCTTTCAGCTACTGACCTCCCACTATTCATCAGCACGACCCCACAAGTGGAATACTCTAATGTCCATCTGCCTACTTTCTAGGCAACCACTAGTTGCATAGCATTAAAGTTCCTTAAATAACACTTTAACACATCTAGGTCCTTCAAACCCCCAAAGACCGATGGGCAATGAAGATCAATTCTATGAATCCAATCCTCTAGTGGTGTCATCGAAAAAAGAGGTGGTTGTGGTGGCTGCGAAACCTCCTCATGTTGAATATGATGCTCCATGAAAGTTCCAATTGTCTCCATGAAATGATTGAGATGTCGATTTGTAGCCATCGAAGTTCTATAATATAGAATTGCATTAGAACAGGCTGACTGATAACTATGTGGTTAGTACACATGGATGTAGCATATAACATATAAGGCTAGAAGTTAGTCCTATTTTATATATTTAAGACCAACTCTCAATCCAAACCAACACTCACTTGCAGACTAAACCTATTCTATAAGTTCAAATTAAACCAAATAAATTTGTTTTTGTAAAACAACAACAGGATTTAAAACCATAGGATTTGATACCAACTTGTAACAGCCCCTCATTTACAAACCCAAAAATTTCATTTTGAAGATAATGCAGAAGCTTTTGAAAAACAAAATCAGAGGATGTTACTACCACATCAACTATCAAAGAGGTGTGATCATCACTTAACTCATACCTGATGCAAGGCTTAATGGAACAACAAACAAAAAGATGCATGCTCATGATAATAATACAAGAGTGCTCATGATAACAATGATGAGAACAATAATATAGAGAGGAAGAATATGAGAGTTTATAAAATTCTAAATACAGGAAATCAAAGTCAAGAGTTTAAATAACCAAAAGAATAAAAGCTTCCTAATACAGTGGGCAAAACACCTCCAGTCGGTTAGTCTAATTCTTAAGCATAAATATAAATTTCCAACCCTAAGAAATGGCCAGCTACAAGCTCACGTCATCACCATCAACATACTCTAGCTGAGAATCATAACCCTACCATTCTTCCTCTACTCCCTAGACCAGAAGTCAGATCATTACAGTGACTACACAAGTGTAGTATCACTACGATGAAGTACAGTTAAAACAAATTACCTAAAATTTGGAAAAGCTCATGAAACACATTGAAGTCACATAGTAGCATGATAATAAACATACCAATATAAATTAACACTCAAGCTCATGGTAATAATATAATAAGGTGTGCTTTTATAGAAATCATGAAAGAATAATAATACGGTAAATACATCACAATCCACACAATGTAAACCATATTATAGACCTTCTTTAGTGATCATATAAATTCCAGTTACTAAGATAGTTCATTTAAATACACCCATTTTTCACCATGAATAAAATTTATGGCAGCAAATAAATATAATGGGATACCACACCTACCACACAGGGGTTGGGATATATTGAATGGGTATTTCTTCGGGGACACCACACCCATCACACATTGAGTGTACCTCCTATGAAGGATAATATAAATTAAGATACCACGTGCACCACACATGGTCCAAGTACATCAAGGGGCTTGTATTGGGATACCTCACCCACCACACCTTGAATTCCTCCACCGTGAGGGCTAAAAAGTTGGGATACCACACCTGCCTAAGTAATGGATAATATGAAGTGTTAAGGGACTTATATTGGGATACCTCACCCATTCGAACTTGAAACCGATGCCATGTCAACCTGCCATAGTGAAATCTTATACCTCAAAATATATGCGCATACCTCTTCTTGACAGCAACCCAGTAGAGAAGAAAATAAATACCGAGTGAAAATATAAACCACATAGCGTCTTGCCACCAACGTTCGGTTAGCTACCCTGAGAGTCGGAGAAAAAAGTTCAAATGAAATCTTATTCCATTATTAATAATTACCAAGTGATATTATGGATCACAAATTAACTTCACATATAACCAATTGGGTGTTTCCAAGTGATAACACCAAAACACAAATAAATTCCATCATTATCCAAATTGAGTATTTTTAATTGATAATATAAAACATATCACAAGTCAAAAATGCCATCAATTAGATATTTAGAGATGATACCATACTTAACCAATTCAAGTCCCAAATTTCATCATTATGATTCTTATTAATTTTAGGGTAAACATGGTTAAAATTGTAATCTAAATATTGTAATTACATGGATGTGTAAACATAAAAGGATCAAAAAAAGAATAAAAATTAACAAAAGAACCATGCGACATACAGTCAGACTAGTCAATGGGTCCTTGGGACCAGTCAAATGGTATATTCGTACTAGACCTAAACCAAAAATAACACTAGTGGACCGGTTGACAGGTTGGTCTCACCGATCGATTGTTCATAGGAGACTATTTGTTTGGTCCAGCCAATCGACTGGTCCACTGGTGTTATTTTTGGTTTAGTTGATGGGTCTAAGGAAAGTTCAGACTACTTTAGTCACAAGGTCACCAGTCAATGGCTTTAATGAACTAATCGACTATTAATGGAAACCAGTTAACTAGTTCATTGAACCAATCTAGTGGTATCACAACCAACCGACCAAAATTTCCAAACCATATGATTGTTCACACAACTAATTGATAGGTTCAATATATCAATCGCCTGGTCCAAGTAAAACAATACCTAGACTTGCGATACACACACCAAAATTCACCAAACTTTATCATATTAATCCTAGCATGATGCTATGTTATAAAAAAACATAAAGATACATGCTTCACACATAAAATCACATGGATACATAGTAATGTAGGCATTTAAACAAAAGCTGCCAAGTCATGCATAAAATTAGAGAAACCAACAATGATTAATTTTATAAAAAAGTTATACCACATGCATGACTTATAGAATGTAATTAGCCGATGTTCAACATAAAACAAACTAAAAAAATGGAACCAAAATGAGTAACAAAAATCTCATTCATAGTAAAGATAAGAATGCCTTACCTCGAAGTAATTATTCTAGCACAAAACTCTTAATTGATGGTTATCTAGTAAGACCTCGATTCCTAAGATAATCACAAGTCAAAAACATTAAAACTTCTTTTTAAAATTCCATTAAAATCAAAGAAAATTTGAAGAAGAAAAAAAAACTTAACATTTTTCTCAAAAATAAAGTTTTGAGGAAAAAGAAGCTAGAATCTTCAACCTTTCTCAAAACTTAATTCTTCCTTGCCAAATAGAAACAAGAAAGAACTAAAGAAAAAATTAGAATAAAAAAAATGGACAAGGATTCAACTAAGTAATGGAATAAAACAAGAGAAAGTCTTTGGTTTATTCTCAGCAGAGGGGAAAAAGGGAGAAGAATAAGGAATACTCAACACGTAGAAATTTTCACTAAGGGAATGGAAGAAGAGAGCAAGAACATAGGTAAAAAAATGAAAATGAATTAGGAATATAGGGCATAAAAGTGAGGTTTGATATAAATCCAGAGTGGAGAGAGAGAGAGAGAGATAAGACTAGTATAGTTAAGTGTGGGCAACCAAGGGGTAAAGGAAGATATGATGGTGTGATGGAGGTTGAGTGTATTTTAAAAAAAAAGACATGGAAGAAATTTGGTAAGTCAGGTAAAGGGTTCACAAAGTTAAACACGCAACCCAAATACTAGAAGAGATAGAGGAAGATGAGGGAGAAGATAGAAGGTAAGGTATGCCTCGAAAAGTGTTTTTAGGGAGACTTAAATAAATAGAAATAGAATGATCTAAATAATATAAAAATATTCCCAAAGGAAAAAAATATGCTCATTATCACAAATAGATTATAGTTATAAGTTTTTATAAACATTAGAAAGAGATTTGAATCAAAATTAGAAAATAATAAGAAGTCGTAAGATAACCAGTCGATACGTTTGAGCAAACCAATCGACTAGTTTGTCAAGAATAAAAATTTTCAATCTCTAAGTATACTAGTCGATTGGTATGCCTACAATTTATATATTTATTATAATTTCAAGCACTTTCCAAAACTAAATATAATTTATTTTATATCTAGAGAAATTTCAAACACATTTCAAAAATTTTAGGATGGTGGTGGTTTGACTCTTTGACTTCCACATAATTGGGGAGCCGTCAAGTGTAATAAAATACATGCCCAATAAACTACTAGAAAAGAGGCAATATGCCCAATCAAAGTGACAAGATGTTGAAATAAATTAAATTAATCATTGCTGAGCAATATGCCTTGATAAGGTTTGACTTTGAGGTGCATGTAGTGTTGCATCAAAGTAAGGTACTTAAGAGGCACTGTTAATCTAGATGATATGTTGCACTGAAAATGCAATATCATGCCTAATGTTTGTGAGAAAAGTAAGCTTCTCAAGCATTTGGTCCAATAAAGCTCATAAGCGAGTCTTTAAAATTTCCTATACTTTACTTCAATTGAGAATAAAGAGGTGGTGGTTTGATTATTTGATTTCCACATAATTGGGGAGCCACCAAGGGTAAAAAAATACCCCCACCAAACTACTAGAAAAGGGGCAAGATGCCTTATCAAAGTGACAAGAAGCTTGAAATAAAGTAAATTAATCATTGTTGAGCAATATGCCTTGATAAGGTTTAACTTTGAGGTGTAATAAGGCATGTTATGTTTCATCTAAGTAAGTTACTTAAGTGTCAATATTAATCTAGATGACGTGTTGCACTACAAATGCAGTATCATGCCTAGTGTTTGTGAGAAAAGTAAGATTCCTAATAAGATTGAAGAACCAAGTCGCATTGACCATAGAGGTTTTTTGTTGTGTATCTAAGGATTGACCACTAGAGAAGAAGATAACATGTGATACTCCTACGAAATTCTAGTGATAAACTTGTGCTTAAGGTTATTAGAATCAATATTATACATAGAATTGATAGGTATATTTAGAATAAAATTGGATCTAGGACCGTAAGATCCTACAAACACTAAAAAATATGACATAAAGATACTTGTATGCTATAAAGTCCTTTAATTAAAGTTGAAAAACACTAAAAAACACACATTCTTAAGCTTTTATGTAGTCACTAAATAAGTTGTAGCGAGTAAAAAGTAACAAATTAAATGAATATAAAAGAGGTTTTTATATGGAATATTCATGCAACAAAGCTAAAAACAACACAAAAAGGATAATTATAAACTAAGTAGAAATTTATAAATAAATGACATCCTGAATTTAATACATATTTTTACTCTTCATATAGATTTTGGAATTTTCTTAGGTATTTTTCTTTCAATAATTATACTTAAGAACAATCTTAAGGAACACTATATGTCTAGGTATGGAACAATCTAAGTTGGTGCTCATTATATACTATGTAAAAAGTTATAGGGTTAATGTAATACCTCAAAAACTTGCTTAGCCTAATCTCACATCATTAACACCCTAATATAATTCTAATCTTAATAAATCTTATGTTAGCCTTAACCTAACTATTTAATCCCAAAACTTTAACCAAATCTGAAACCTTAACTCGGATAAACCGTAATTTGTAAACAAAAATAAAAATCCGCTAAAATCTCCACTATTCCTAATTACTTTGGCTAATCTAAAATCATCCTGAACTAATCCCCAAACCTTCTCTTTTTCCCTTTCTTTCTTTCTCCTTTTCTTTTCTTTCTTTCTTCTCCTCCTTCCACCAAACTCAAGCTGCACTTTTAAATTGTTGCAACTTGCACTTGCTACTTGTACCATCACCCATCTCCTTTCTCCTTCTTCTTCTCCTTCTCCCAGCTCTATAGACCTATACACCCCCATGTGCACCACCCTATCTCCCTGCATACTTCGTATCCTTTTTATCTTTATGCAACATCTAAATACAACCATCGCCGCCGTCACCCTATAGATACTACCCTACCCTTAATCATCCTTTGCAACCATCACCTTGCAACTGCACCATCACCATCATAACCATTACACACACACCCTATTCTTTTCTTCTTCCCCGACTCACACCATACACACACACATATATGTGTGTGTGTGTGTGTGTGTATGAGTGTGTGTATACACACACACACACACACACTTCACACTCTCCTTCTTTCTCATTGGTTTTGCCTCATTCTGCCCATCTTTATGTCAAAGAGCCATTACCTGATCTCCCTATTCCTTCTTCTTTCCTCCTTTCCTCCTTCCGTCTCTTCTTCTTCTTCTTCTTCTTCTTCTTCTTCTTCTTCTTCTTCTTCTTCTTCTTCTTCTTCTTCTTCTTCTTCTTCTTCTTCTTCTTCTTCTTCTTCTTCTTCTTCTTCTTCTTCTTCTTCTTCTTCCTCATCCTCCTCCTCCTCCTCCTCCTCCTCCTCCTTCTTTCCCTATTTTAGCTTATGCACCACCGTGCACCATCTCGGCCACCACTCGTTGCCCTTTGAATAGTGGACTGACCACCAAGGACACCCCAACCTTTTTCCTTGCCATCGTCATCCATCACCACTGACCACTGCCTCTTTTTACTTATTCTTCCTCTCATGCACAACATCATTTCAGAGTGCATGGCCTGTGCACAACTTGCTGCATGGTCGTGCAACACTTAAATCTCCTATTGCATAATCGTGCAACTCTTGCACTGCTCGGTCGTGCATCTTTTCTCCTCCTGTTGTGCACTGTTACCACATATCTGTATAACTCTTACACTACCTGACCATGCATCATTTTTTTTCTCTCAATCAGAAGCTACCTGCTGCACAGCCTTGCAACTTCCTATTTTTGGCCATACACCTCTATTTTTACCCCCAAACCTTATCCAAGCACTACCAAATTTTAACCATAGATCCACCACACACCCCTCTATGCATCCATTCTTCTCAAGATCCCATTTAACTACGATTATATCTATTTTTACCCTATTTACCTTGATTTATCCTTTGATTTAACTCTTTGAGCATCACCATAAATTTATTATTTTTTGTAGGTGGTATTCTAGTAGGTTTGGAGGAGGAAATCTAGGATTTGCATGCTTAGAGATCTGTGTCTTAGTTAGTAAGGATACTACTCGATGTTTAAAATTTTTGGTGTTATTTTCTTGTATGGTTATATGTGTTTTTTGATATATGATGCAACATGTGTTGATCTTGATATTTTGTGATGATATGAATATTATGTTATTGAAAGAAAGTAATAATGGGTAAAAGGTACCATTGTTATTCTATTGTGATAATGTCATAATTGTAGAAATATATCCTATGGCATGAAATATGGACTTAAGGATATTATATTATTAAAAGAAATTAAGAATGAGCAATATGTACCATTATTATTTTGTTGTGATAATGTCATGTTTATGAAAATATATGTATAATGGTATGAAATATGGGCTAAGTGAGTTTTTAATAAATGGACTTAAGAATTTTCATGAGGTATGATGATTAATTTTGGACTTGAGAAATAACACATGTGGAGAAATAAAGGATTTTATTTGTGCTTAAGGGTGACATGGTAATTATGAGATAATAAGGAAATTTTAGTATTTTATGTGTTAGTAGGTTTAAAATATGATAATAATAGCATGAGGAATTCATGGAAGTATTAATGTTATTTGGGATCTTTTAATGATGTAATGGCTAATTTGGGCTAAACTATCTTGTAATGATAATACCATTTTTTTCATGTTTAATATTTAGAGGCTAACTATCGGGATTGGTAATAAAAAAAATTCCACAGGAGGTGTTATGACAATTCTATGGAATTTAGGTCTTGGATATTCTGTGATTAACATATAGGGATGAAATTATTAAAATATACTTATAGGAATGGATATAGGGATGAAATTATTAAAATATACTTATAGGAATGGATCATGCATATTGGGTATGATAAAAATTAGGGGATTTGGAGATGATGTAATATAAGTTGTGTGAATTAATCAATATGGGATGATGAATACAAAAGGGTGTGTAACTAGGGTTTGAAAGGATTTAAGGAATTAGACCTATGCTATATGCATATATATTTTTAATGTGTTCTATGCTTGAGAATCAATATTGAATAAGCTACTAATCACTTAAAGTGAAGAGAGCACGTGATTAGGGTCAAGGTGATCTATTTTATATATATATATATATATATATATATATATATATATATATATATATATATATATATTGTTCCATCGGAAAGAATAGTAACTCAGGAGTGTTTTGCCCCGAGAAGATGTTTTTAATCTCTGTTCTACCGGAAAGAGTAATGGCTCAGGAGCATTTTTCCTTGAAAGATGCTTAAGTTTGTTCCATCAGATTAAGAATAATGAGGTCCCTACTCATTGTAAAATGAAAATGTATCATTATAACTTATGGAAAAGATGCTAATGATTTAAAGGGGAAGAATATGTGAGTCAGGTGCAAGGTGATCTCTCTCTCTCTCTCTCTCTCTCTCTCTCTATATATATATATATATATATATATATATCGTTCCACCGGGGATAATAGTGGATCAGGAGTATTTTTTCCGAGAGGATGTTTTTAATCTCCTTTCCATCAGAAAGAATAGTGACTCGGGTGTGTTCTCCCCGAGATGAGTTTTAGATCGTTCCACATGTTTAAGAATAGTGGGGCTCTTGCACTCAACACATATAAAAGAATAAAAATGAATTATACTTAATAAAGGAATCTGGATCATATTTTGTCTTATGAGATGTTTCATTTATTTGGTTATTCTTTTATTATCTAATGTGAGAGCATGTGCTATTTGTATCCCTACTTCGGTAGTATTGTTTCCTTACTCAGGATATAGCATACTGACCACCTATTTTATCAGTGCTTCTCATCCCCTTGAGCAGAAGCCCCTAAATCTTATGTGCAGGTCTCAGAAGATTCGTTAGATGATTATGCTACCTATGACGCCTTATGTGGAGATGAGTGACTTCATCTATGTTAGGGTCGGGTGAAGAGTAATTGTTATCTGATTTGTGTATTTAACTGGATATCCTTTTTGGACTCTTGATCCATGGTATCCCCTTTTATATTTTATATTGTTAAACACGGAGTTAAGCTTTAAACTCCGTATTATACTATAAATGTTATTTTGTTTCTAATTTTCTTGTGTTACTTTAATTGTTTTAGCTTTGTGATTGATTTAAGGATGGTTGCATAAGTTAGAATTATGTCGATCATAATGGTAATCCTACTATTTTACTTAATTACTTCCATTGCAAAATAAAAATTTTCAATAGTATAAATCGGGTTGTTACATTTAAGGTTTAGAATTTGGAAGAAATATAATGAGTGTAAAAGGGAAATAAATTTTAATGTAAATAGATAAAAAAAATGTTAGCACGTAAAGTTGTAAGATTATACTTAAGAACATAAGATTTACTAGTTCTACATTGGATCATAAGCTCTTGCCAAGATTATATTACTTTAAGATTCTACCAAGGATCATATATAGTTTAATGACTTTTAGAATGTAGAATCGTTAGATCTAGATTGGAAGTTTAATAACTCTACTTGCCTTGCATTATAATTAGTGCATTACTACATCTGATGAAATCCATATTAAAAAAATAATTCAAATCTCCTAAATCCTTTATCTGAAATTGGTCATGAAGTAATGTTTTGTCTGACCTAATTTTATCCAAAGCATTCATTACCACTAGCAAATTTCTGGCATATATTGTAATGATTGTGAGCTTATCTTGGCATTATTTATTGAATAATGAATAGTTCTAATATTGAACACAAACCTTGGAAACAAGTGAAGTGGAACTTTTCATACCAATGTTTTGAATCTAACTTCATACCATAAAGTGATTTCTTAAACTTACACGTGATAGGGGGCGGTACATCAAGAACATGTGCTGGCTTCATATGGATATCCCTAAATGAATCCACATTTATTGGATAAATAGATTGGTTCATGATTTTGTAGTTGCTAAAAAAATTTTGGGTTCATATACTTGATCTAAGTTCATAAGAATTATCTACTTTAATGAATCTATTAGTTTTATAAAATTGAGTCCAAATGAGCATGATGAAACATTTGAGAGTAGTGAATGCATTTGATTTTGTGCTTATGATATATATTAAAGGTGCACTAAAGTAATCATATACTATAGTTAGAAAATACTTACAACCATCATATGTTATAGTTGTATAAGGTCCCCATGTATCTATGTGGATGAGGTTAAATGGTGCATGTGAATGAGTTAAATTAGTATAAAAAGCTAACATATGCTGTATTCCATGAAACAAATTTCACACTTCAAATTGGTTGCTTTATTTATAGATTTCAATAAAGGAATCTTTCAATTGATATAACATAATTACCCTCATATAAGGTGGCAAAGCATGACCTGAATGCAAATGGAATTAGTAAACTCAATCTCTAAACTTGACTCAACCATGAGGAAAGTATTGTGCATGTGCCTTAGTATTGAAGAAATGGTAGAATGAATTAGGTAGAGATCTCATTTAAGCTCGTCAATGATGAGATGATTATTCCTTAAGTGGTCTTACATCAAATAATTGGTTTTAGTAAAGTGTGTCATATTGGTTTAATTTTTTTATTTTTTATTTTTTATGTTTAGTTATGGTGATCAAATTATATTTGAGATCTGATACAAGGATGACTCTATTAAGATTTATTCCATTGCTTGCATTAGCTAAACCTAAGGATTGTACAAATATACCAACATTATTTAGAATAGTGGCCATAAGGTTAGTACTTGGTTTAAGGGTAGAGAAAAGGTTTTTATTCCACTATAAGATCGGTGACACCTGTATCTATAATCCATAATTAGGTATAGAACATAAGGTTGACTTGTTTGAAAAGACACTATGAGAAAGAGAATCTATATCCACAACTCACCATATTGATTGCATTGAATGGCCTAGTAGATGTGGAGCTTTATGGATTGGTTTCCGTATCACCAAAATCATTTGATTGTGCTTTGTACTTGCTAAAAAGTATAAAAAAAAGAGTTGGTTATGACATTCACGGATCAAGCATCCAATGCTACTAGTTTGAGGGCAGTTGAAACTATTCTTAGTGGGTAGAGAAAATTACTTTAAGAAGGTAAAAAAAACTATAGCCTTTTAGTGTAAAAATCAATGACATATTTATAAATATTGTGTATTTATATTTTAGGCTAGAAAACTACTCTTAGTAGGTAGTAGAGGTGTTCATAACTAAATATTCATATCTACTGGATCGAACATCCATCCAGCTTCCTTTAAACTAGATATCCTAATTCCCTAATATTTGAAAATATAGATTAGATACAAAATAAATATTTGATATATTTGGTAGCTGTATGAAAAATACTATTTTAGCAATGTTAATAACTTTTATAAGAAAAATTTGAATATAAAGAATGTATATACATTAGCATTCATATTTATACTTATATGACCACTTTATTTTATATAAAAGGAATATTAAAATATTATTGTTAATGTTTAAATTTAAAAAAATTAGATTATTATAAAATCACACTATTATAATATATTGTTCAAGTAATGAATAAAATATTAAATATTTTTCTATATATGATAATTCAATTAAAAATAAGATATCCTAGCACTACTAAAGAGCAAGGATTTAATAACGATTTAAAAGGGTTTTTAATAATGATGTTGAACTGTTATTAAATAGTTTGTTATTAAAACTTTAATAAGTATTAAAAACCGTTATAAAAAACATTTTAAATAATAGTTATTATGTTCAAATTGTTAAAATTGCATAATAGATGTCTTTTGATAATGATTGATAATGGAAAATCGTTATTGAAATTAACCTATGATAATGTTTATTAAATCTAAACCATTATAAAAAATTGAATTGTTTTTTATTGTGTATTTAATAATAGTTATATCTATAAAACCATTGTTAAAACCTTTTAATAACCGTTTTTTAATTATAATTGTTATTAAAACCGTAACCCAAATTTGAAAAATTGTTTCTTTTTTTTGTCCCACATACATATATGTATGCTCAATATATACTAAACTACAAATGTCCCTAGAAAAAACATGAGTAGCCTAAGCTACAATTGAAAAAAAAAACTGCATGTTGTCAACAAATTACATTAATACACTGCGATGGAAACGTATACAGTGTGAAAAACTATGAAAATTTGAATCACATATAGCTATATATAGATGACTTAAACTCTCATTACCCTACACCCAAACCCCAAACCCAAACCATTATCTTACGTATCCTAACCATAAACTCTACACTATGCATATACCTAAACCCTAAAGTATCAACCAAAAACCCTAAAATAAATCTAAACACTAAACCTTGAACCCAAAATCTTAACCATCTATCCAAAATCATAAAATAAGTAAAATAAACCTAAACCCTAAAAAATCTACACATGAACCCTATACAAAAAGTGCATGGAAACTCAAACCATTATCTTACGTACCCTAACTATAAACTCTAAACCAGTCAATTGGTTTACCCCCAACCAATACATAACACACATTTTTCATGCAAATCACCCCAAAAAATTATACTGCATCCAAACCAAAACATATCATAGTATCATGCCAATTGTTTATTAGCTCTAAAATAAAACATGCTTTATAATTAATCAAATTAACCCTAATTTTCTTAAAATCATGCCTTTTTCTCATGATTCACAAATTAATCAACATGCATCAATCTAAAGCCTAATTCTCATGCAAACATATAAAATTAGGACTTTAATGAATAAATCACATCACATGCTTAACCAGGGCATATTTTAGAAGTAAGAATGACTTGCTTGATGTATGCAAATGTTTTTCACAAAAAAAAAAACTTAACCTAGAAGATTTTCAACTTCCAAATCTTAAAAAAAAAATGTTTAAGCTTCAAAAATCTAATGACTAATTTCATAAATTAGAAGTTAAATTAGAGAAAAATGGGCTTACCAAGACTAAGAGAAAAACATAAGGAAATTATATTGAGAGAGAGACTCAACTTACTTCTAAATCTAACCCTCTCATACTTAAAAATAAACAAGAAAGAGTTAGAGAAATAGAGATATAAACGGGGTGCATTTTATCCGAAATCCGACTGATACTTAAACAGATATGGATAAACGGATATGGATACAAATATGAATGATGGAAAAAAATATCCTTCGTGTTCGGGTATGGATACGGGTATGGGATATCCATACCTGTACCCGTAACCATATCAGTATCCATATCCGTACCCGTTTATCCGATATATAATTACCTTTTTACCCTTAATTTTAAAATAAATATAGTATAAATTAAGATTAAAATTTTCATTTGACTTAACTATAAATGGGTTTATCTGTCGGGTAATGGATTTATCTGTTGGATAATATCCATTAACGGGTAAACGGATAATCCGTCGGGTAATGGATATCTAACAGATACAGATTTGAATGTGTTAGCGGATACCCGTTCAGGTACGGGTATGGATTCTCTTATCGGGTACGGATACGGGTATAGGTATATCCGCCCTGAACCCGACCCGTATACATCTCTATAGAGAAAGGATCAGAAGAGTTGAAAGGAACCAAAATTAAGCTCAAAGTGGGGGAGGGGGGAAGAACATAGGTGCTAGAGAGATGGAATACCTCATAGGTAGAAAGAATAGTGAGTAAAAGGGGTAATTAAGGCTATAAATAGCCAACGAATCGGTAGAAGAATGAGTGGGCTTTCGCATATATCAAAAACCCTAATTTTTACTATTTAAATTTAAGTTAAACAGGTGGACTTCATCAAAGATAGGCTAGCATCCCTTTTAGAGCTAAAATAGTAATGTCTAGAGAATAGAGGTCAACTTCACCCCGAAAGTGTCAAACATAAGAGTGGAAATGAACGATTAGCATGGGGAGGAATCTCCTAGATGAGTAGAGATAGTCTAGATATCAAAGTAATTATTCCAAAAGTGTGGAGAGGAGAGAGGGGGAAGAAGGCAATATTTTTATTGTTACTAATTACCCATTATTAAAGTTAGTTTGCGTAATAGTGTAAATGTGATATATCCTTTGGAAAAAAATTAGATTCGATATCCACAATATTATATCATATTTTTTAGATATCAGATTTAAATTTTTTTTACACAACCCTAGTAGATAGTAGAAACTTCTATCAGTAGGTGGAGAAAACTTTTATAAGTAACTCAAAAAGATATAGTATTTGAATGTAGAAATAATATAGTGTTTTATTTTTATTTGTAAATATTAGGTATTTTTATTTTAGCTTAGAAAACTACTCTCACTAAATGGTAGAAACTATATTCACTAGACAGATAAAACTATTACAAGTATCTTAAGAAACTAGGGGTTCTCAATTCTCGTCATAAGGGATGATTCTTGCTAAACGTGTCTCTATAAGTATGTATGTGTTTGTGTGCACATATCGCTTTTTATTTAAGTTAGCTTATCATAAATTAGGATTATTAAAAAAAAAAGTATACTACTATATATTTGGAAATTTTCTATGCAGATAGAGATCCGTACTTTTGACTTCAAAAAAAAATATTATGTATAATGTTATTACATGTTTTACTATAATTATATTCATGTTTCGCCAAAATTAATGTTATATTCCATCAATATTAAATATGATGTTCCATCATAATTATTTTCATGTTTTACTATTTTTATATTTATATTTTATCATAATTGTCTTCGTATTTTTTGAATATTAGTTGGAATGTGTATTGAGAAAACTAATTTATCATATTTCACTATAGTTCCTTTCATGTTTTCATATTTTACTATAATGATTGTTATATTCTAACCTTAATTATTATTACTGATGTTTTACTATTATTGCTACTAATGTTTTACTATTATTACATTAATATTTTATGACCGTTATATAAAATTATTTGTGTTCAAGTTTTACCATTAAAATATTTATATCAAAGGTATATGAATGTGGTTGTCTATTTACAGAAAATAGAAAAAAATCTTGATAACTTTTTAGTATAATTAGTTTGTTTTTCCGAGAGATAAAGTCCCCCTCCCCCTCCATTTTCTCAATTTACTATACTGCTTTTACCGGTAGAAGTTACCTTGCAAATACGCTTGTGAGAAAGTGTTATACTAGAAATCGAAATAATTGGTCTAAAATTTCAATCCGGGCCTATGTAGGAACGCGTATCTCCATTGTATCGTCACATAAATAAAAATTTAATTTTTCATCTAATATTTTGGTAGCTTTTACTTTTTTCAAACACAATGAAGAAGCCTATTGGCCTATGGGACCCGATGTACGCCGCAGCTAGCTAACCTAGCTATGATGAACTTCTCCTCCGTAGATCCTTCAATCATGGTAGTCTTGCAGAAAGAAGTTGGTGGAAATCGTTAATCTAGACTCGCGTCCAGAATATTTAAAGTAGACCAGCGAAAAGTATCATGATAAAATTTGAAAGACCATAAAAATATAAAAAATAATATATATTTTTATTTGATAACTTTTATCGTACAAATAGAAATTAACTAAAATTTCCCCCATGAGTATTTCTTTTTGAAACCAAAACTACTATGCGTGGCTTCCTATTGAGGAAAAGAAAGATAGATTAGGCCCGCCTGACTCGGAGGTATTATTCTATAGTACGTATGATTCATGTAGTGGATCGAAATTGGGTCGGGACACACATTTATGGGCAACCGGCAGGATCACTCATTAACGGAAAAGAAATTTATATAATTGATATCGGAGGAGACTGATCGAGAGGCCAAGTGCAGAATAAACCGGCAGCTCCTGGCTTCCTGCTGATTACCGATTGCCATAATGCGATCGATAGCGTGGCACGCCAGCTGGTTGCATCCGTCAATTCATTAGCCTTTCCCACAAAAGGACAAAATGACGTTGACTTTCCAACAATAACCGCATATACACTTTCATGGTATTGAGATCATGATTACTCCCTCTTAATCGTGTCATATGTGTGAGAAAAAAAAATAGTTAGCGATTCATTTGAATCAAAATAATTAAAGTTGGTCAATCTATTTAGTATTTAGTTTATTTTTTTTATTATTTCAATATACATGTACATATAGAGAATATTAGTTGTACATTTATGTATAAATAGGTGTACATATTGGTATAATTATATGTACATAATATTTTATACTTGTAACTAATTACTTTGAGACCATTTTGATTTTTATCTAATTAGTTTCACATACATATACTACAAAGAATTTTTTTCAAGAAAATGACTCCTTGGATTGTGTGTGGACCTGGGGCATGTGCATAGGACTAGGAGGTAATGAACATGTTACACCGCTTGTTTCAATTAAGAAAATAGAAATAAACATCCACTTTTCATATTAGGAAATTTTATTTTTACTTTAATTAAAAAAAATGGTTTGGATTAGAGTGAGTAAATTAGAAACATCTTTGTGCCATCCAGCTATGTTTTACTGAACACTTCCTTCTTTTTTACTTTTTACATTATATTTATGTGCATCTTAAAACCTAATTAAAAAGTAAAACAATAAATAGTTAAAATTATGAGTCAAGGCAAATATACATCAAAGGTGGGTGGAGGATGGAAAATAATGTCCCCCCCATCAACATAAATAAATTTTGAGATTAGTTTTGTTATGGTACCTTAACATCTGCCTTCATACTTTACATATACTTTATGTTTTTATTAATTTCACTCAGATATTTTTTTTTACATTTTAATTTAATATAGATTGAAACTTAAATAATAGCAATAGTCATATGTCTGACATTATTTATCTACCTATTTAAATATCTAAATGAAATCTAATCAAAATGTGAAGATACCCAAGTGTAATTGTTAAAAGGATATGGTATCCATAAGATATTAGACAAAATATCAAGATGCTTAAATTAAATTCATCATAAATTTTATAAGGACCCATTTTCTTAAAAATAGACTAATTTCTATTTTTGTTATTTTATTTTAAACATAAGAGCTCTAAAAAGATTAGAAATAAATTCCATTTCCCAAAAAATATGAATCCAAATAGCCACATAATGTTCAAAATTATCTTTAATCCCCACAATTAAATATAATAATTTCAAACAGAAATTGTTAGAAGGACAAAATCACTCTCTAGGCTCCTCAACTAAAATAAAGAAGTAGACAAAGAAACTATCGTATGAAATTTGATATGATTTGAAGTAATCATGTTTCTAAAGTAATAATAATATTTATTATATATAACTTATTTATGTATGAAGAAATAATGGTATTTCATAACAAATCTCATATGAAATAAATTGATGTACATTGACAAGTTTTGATATTATTTATTTTGATTTATAATATTTTTTTTGTTATTTATAGATTACTTTTAATAAGATGCACTTATTAATTATGACAAATAATATTAGTAAATAATAATATTTCATATAATTAAAATATATTATTATTATTATTATCATTATTAATTATTATTAATATTATTGTTCATAGTACAATATATTATTTAGAAATAATATATTTAATAATTATAATAATCATTGATACTCATAAATAATTATACCTAATATTCATATGTACATCAATAATTCATCATAAAAATTGATATTAACAATAATAATTAATATTAATAATAATAGTAATTGATATTAATATTAATGATTATCCACAATTTTGAAAATGATATATAAATAATTAATAATTAATATTAATCATAAAAGTTTTCCTATTATTTTTTAATAATAGAGTTAAAAATGATATTGATAATTAATATGAATTAAATTAATTATTTTAATGTGTAATTAATAGTAACTTATAAAAATTCATAATAATAATAATTATTATTAAAAAAATCATAATATTAATAATTAATTGTATTAAAAATGATTAATTAATTTATATATTAATATATAAAATATTTTTTTAATTATTAATAATTAATAATATTCATAATACTTATTATTACTTAATAGTAATAGATAAAAAAAATAGTGATAATAATTATGTGATTAATAGTGATTATTATTAGTAATAATATATGATATTACCAAATAATAATTGACATTAATAATTAATCATAATTAATATTAATTATAATTTATTATTAGTGTCAATTATTATCAAAATTATTCATAATATTATATAAGTAATTAATAGTTATTATGTTATTAATAATTAATATAATTAATAAAAGTTGATCCTAGTAATTGATAATAATAATTAATATCTATACTAACTAATAATTAATATTTATATTATTATTGGTAGTTAATAATTATTAATATGTATATTATTAAAAATAATATATAAATAACTGATAATAATAATAATAATGTTAATAACTAATAACATTATGTATATTATTTTAGATTTTTATTAGTGTGCCTTAGTGTCCCATATATGCTCTATATCTTACTCTATTTAGCTCTGCAGATTGATAAGGGGTATACATACTTATGGAGTAAGTGACACTGTCACTAAAGTACTATGTTACCTTCATGTACCAATGTGAACATGGTACATTTGTGTCCTTGGATTGATAGTCGACAGGATACTGTGTTGCCTTATTGTGGCAATATAACTGGAGTATCTTAGTGTCTCTAGGTTGATTTAATATTTCTTCGACTAAATAAATATAAATGGAAATAATTATTGTTGTTCTTGTTATTATGGGTTATACTGATATAATAACCGATAAGACATTAATCATTTAAAGTGAAAATCATGTGAGTTAGGATCGGTTGTATCTATCTGTTCCACCAGACGGGAATAGTAGCCGGAAATATTTTTCCCTGGGGTTGTATATTGATGAACCGTTCCACCAATTGAGAACTGTGGGATCTTTGAACTCAACATGAATAAATAACTGGAATGATCGTAATCACTGATTTGTTTTGTCTACCGCTAAAAACAATGTTATGGATTTTATTACTCTTGTGCCTCTTAACCTGCTTGTGATGTTATGGATTTTTATTGAAGTTAATAATGAGATATATTATGGTTTGGTTTGATGTGGTTTCTAGCTATACTTCAAATAGCATTCCTTGGATGTTCAAGTGGTAAGTTTCAATTGTTTCTATATGTGCGAAGTTGAACAACGTATGTCCTTGGTGGTATTTGGTTATATAAATGATTATCGTATTTCAAAAACCAAATGTATATTTCAATGTTTTATATCATGTTCAATTGTGATGCCTTATATGTGTTCCATACTTATTTTTCATATTGGTTTAGTATAATGGTTGCTCAGTGCCGTTTTAGTAAAGTGTTACTCTTGTGGGTACCTGCCTATTTAATAAATATTGGACTTTACAAGTTAGCTTACGATATTAGTCGAAAGCTAGTAATTCAAATTGAGAGTGTATGATTATTGAGTGTTCTTTTTGTTAACTTGATTCATGTTGCATTTAGACTCTCATATCCTCCTATACTTTTTTCTCTCTTTGAGTGTCATAACTGCTGAGGTTAATTTTATTTAGCAAGATATTTATTTGTTTGTTCTCTTTATTCTATTTTTTATAATTATGTTATTAATTTAAGCAGATAAATAATTTTATCTTTAATACTTGGTATGAAAATAAAAAAGAAACCAGACTTATAATAAATGTAGTGATAAGTGATAACACCCTTAGTTTTTGTAATTTTACTTTTCTTGGCCAACTCTTCAAAGGAAATTTTTAAATCCTAAAAATTAGGGTATTACAATTATGACAATATATATAGTAATTTATAGTGTATATTTAGGAGAGTGACAATTGTTGATTGTTGCTTTTTGTTGAAAGATATTTTAAGTTACTTAAAAAATAAATATACTAAAAATAATATATATATATATATATATATATATATATTTTTTAAATGATATAGTTACAAAAAGTTTTTTGTCCAAAACGTATCTCCAAACTGACACATACTCTTTATTATGGATTCTCTACAAACAATGGTACATCGTAACGGAGAATGAAATTCCTAAAAATAGAAAACAATTATTTTCGAACGTATAGAGTGTATGTCTATTCGTTTTGAGAAAGTGGCAACGTGGAAACGGATAATATAAAAACTATTTTGCAAGACAAAAAATATTGAGCCAATGGAATTTCTATATCAGTAACAGAAAAATGTTGATATTGCAAATTAAAGTAGAATAAAGTAATTTGAAATATTGCATTTAATATTTCAAAAAATTTGTACTATATGAATTGATTACATATTAGAGAGGCAGGTCGCAATAATTTGTGGTATAGAATTTTTTTTTCCTCAGGCCACTATGATTTTTCTATACCATTATTAGAGAGAAAAGGAAATGGCTCACAACCACGAGTCTGCAAAGAGATTCTCCGGCACATCATAATTAAAGCCACTTAGAGAAGTGGGAACCTGCTGTTGGTGGCATCAGCAAGTAAAGTCAAAGCAAAAGCTCAATTCTGGGATTTATTCCATTATAAAATCCCAAAAGAAGGAAATGGCCGAAATGCTACGCCAGCCAAACTTACATACACACTTAAGTTTCCTGTTTGTTTGGATCTATTTTTCATCTACAAATTAATAACAATTAAACTTTTGAGACCAACCTAAGAATAAGGGAAAAAGAAAAAGAAAAAAGGCTAAAGTTCCGGTAAGAATCATTTGTTGTTGAAATATAACGGGAGGACGATAAAAGATGCTCTTATCGTATGGTTTTCGATGCCCCTTCTAATTTTATAAGCTTTAGTTAGTTATAAGAGATCATTTTAATAACTTTAAACAGCTTATTTAGATATAGAAGGACAATTTCATAATTTATAATACTTATAAATAAAATTAATATTACTTTCATACACACACACACAAAAATGCAAAGAATATTTTAAAATTTTACTTTTTTCGATGTAAAAGGTAGGTTGACAATTTTTTCTTTGTGCCAACGATATTTTGGTACAAACTTAACTAACAGGCACAAAGTTAAGTGGTAGGCACAATTTTTCGTAAATTTTAATAGAAAATATTCTCGTCCAAATTTTAAAAGATGTAATAATCGTATTTTGAAGGCTCCAATATACATATATAGGACTTGAACACTAGAAAGAGGCATTAACTTTCTTTCATAAAGTTTTCCATCTAGCTCTCTTCTGTCAAATATTATAAAGCTCATGTGTTGATTAATATTTATTCAAAAACCTTGTATCAAAATACTTTTGTAATGTTCAAACTTATTTAAATATATATATAATTATGTCAATAATCAACTTTAAATTCTACTACAAAATAAAGATAAAATCACAATGATAAAAATCATTAGTAATAAGAAAATGTTTATAGGCATTAAACCATCGATACAAGCCGATTTGTAATAAATTATACTGCCAATGACATTTTCTATTAGAATTATGTTTATCACCAATAATTTTAATATTTTAATATTTTAAATATTTAAAATTGTGACTCTTATTATCGAGGATAATTTTTTTTTAAATTTGAATTTAATCTTTTATAATAATTTTATTACTAAAAAAAATTATGTTATAAAAAAAGGAAAACCTTTATTATTGATAATTTATTCCTTGGCAATAAGATTTTTACCAATATTTTTTAGGAAAAATAATTAATGTAATAATAATTAGAATATATTATATATAATAAAAATAATTAGAAATACTCATTAATTTAAATAACATTTTAAAGTCGAATATTGTTATATAAACATAATTTATAAAATAAATATAATATTATTATATCTAATGTGTTTGAACTAACATAAAATCTAAAACTCATCTCCATCTTGATCTTGATTTGATAATGGAGGTAGAGGACCTTGAGTCTATTTGATCATAAATCCTCTTGGCACTTTTATGCTGATTGTTGTTGGGCTAGATGTTCATTAATTTCTTCATGGGTTTTAGCTATTTGGGATAACCATTCTTGATCTTCTAGTGGATTAGTCTCCATCTAACTCACGTGATAAGCACACCGACTTGAGCTCTCTCTTAAAAGATTTTGTCCAACACATTTTCTATGCCCTTAACAACTACCTATGTAATGCCCCAAACTTTACCTAATATTAATCCCAAGTAATTAATACCTTAACCTAACTTCAATCTTGAGAAATTGATATTTTTGTCTTACCTTAATTTCTTAATCCAAAATCTTAACCTAACCTTAATCTCTATTTCGGGTAATTTATATTTCTCTTTAACCTAAACCTAACCCAAGATAGTTATTAATTAAATTATCCTAATACCCTAACCTAAATTATTTTAACCCAAACCTAATTATAAAACCACACTTATTTTTATTTCCTTTGTTCCTTTTCTTTTCCTTTTTTTATTCCCCACCTGCTCGATCGACTTCTTTTTCTTCTCCTTCCTCCTTTCATGCATAAATCCTCCCGACCATATCCCCTTTGCTATGCTGCTAAGCTACCTCCTGTACCTCCATCATCATCAGCCATTATCTTCCTCATATTAAGGGACATATCTCATTGAATTGTGTCCGAAAACCCACTCCCATATTGTGCACCATCCCTTTGCCATTTCCTTTGTGCATGCCATCTCGTTCTCTGCCAACCTTCACCATGTACACCACCATACATTCTATATATATATATCCAATATCTCCCAACCTCATTAATGCTCAACCAACTCCACACCCTCCATTATCTATCGAGCAACCACAGTTCCAACCACTTTTCTTCTTCTCCTTCATTCCCTTCTTTGTTTACCCCATCAACACACCACACGCCACCGCAAACCACCAAGCACTACCTTGACCCCAAAAAACTAATCACCATTAGCACCTCATCATTCCCTCTCATCATCGCCACCCATCGCAAACCCACACCACTTCTTTTTCCTCCCCGTCGCACTCTATTTATTTTTGTTGAGGCCCATGACCATGTACACTCGCACAACCCATGAATGATCTTGTCCACAGCTATGTGCACCCATTCCTTCTTGCCTTTGCACTTTGCGCACAACCATGTGAACCTCACATAACCCACCAGTGTGCATTCCCAACTCTTGAACTATGCATGCGTTGTATGCTACATGCTGGTGACACTCCTTTTCTTCAGTCGTTCCACCCCTATAGCACAATCGTGCTGCACTTTAGCACCACCATAACACCACCTTTGCACCACCACAACATCCACCACACACCTATGCAACCCAAGATCTCCACTTCTTTTGGTTATTTTCTTTTCCATCATCCTTTACCGTAACTTTTCCCTCAATTCATATCCTTAAGTTCTGATTATAAATTATTCTTTTTTGTATAGGTAACCTTCCTGTGATCTTGGAGGAGACATTTTAGGATTATGTGCTTAGAGCTTGGTGTCCTTGTTGGTAAGGATAAATGTCACAGTTAGGCTTGTATGTATACTATGTATTGTATGCATATCTTGTTTAAAATGTTATGTGGACAATATTGATTATGATTAGGCTATGATATGATATCTTGAAAGGGGGGAAATATGAAAGTATTTATTTGGGGTATAATGTTGATACGTGTTGTTTATTTATATACAATGGAGTTACATATCGAAGATTGATATATATTAATATATGGATTTGTGAGGCCTTTGGGAAATGTGAGTATCATGAGGGCATTATGGTAATATAATAGCAATAAGAGAAATAATCTTGGCCTGCTATGATTTGATGGTGTTATCTATAAGTAATATGATTAAAGCATAGACGAAATAAAATATAAGTTGCCTAATATTATGTTTTGAGCTTTTGAAGAACAAATGGTATTTTGGTCCACAAAGGTTAAAATTGAAATTTTGGTGATCATGGAGGATAAATGGGATAACAACGTACTAAGAATTATACTTAGAACAATTTGGGAATAATGGACCTATTACTTGATGGTGGTTTGATAATTATGTTGTTATGTTTACATTTTTTAATACATGTATGAGTCTTGTATATAAGCAACCTTGAATAAGATACTAATTATTTAAAGTGAAATATCAAATGAGTTGGTTTGATGTATATGGTTTCGTTCCATCAGATGATAATAATGACTCGGGTGTGTTTTTTCCTACAAGGTATATTAGTTTGTTCCACTAGATTAAGAATAGTGGGATCCTATAGTCAACGTGAATAAGCAAATGATTCAGAAATAATTCCTAATGGATACGACACTAATTATTTAAAGTGAAATATTATGTGATTCAGAACTAAGGTGTTGGATCTATTCCATTGGAAGATAATAGTGGCTAGGGTGCGTTGTCCTTAAAAGGTACTTTAGAGCGTTATATCGATTTAAGAATAGTGACTCAAGTGCATTTTTGCATCAGACGTTTTGGGTCTAATACATCTGACGATAATAGTGGCTCAAGCGTGTTTTGCTCAAAAGGTTCTTTAGACCCTTCTACCAGTTTAAGAATTGTGGGTTTCCTAAACTTAACGTAAATATAAAAAAATAAAATTATGTTATATCTAATAATAAGACCTAGAATCGGTATTTACCTGTCATCATTTTGTGTTAACACATTTATTCTCATTCTCTAATATGAGCTCATGTATTATGTGTAACCTTACCCGAATATATTGTTACCTTTTTTATTACATAGTGTACCGATCATCTTTTTTATGGGTGTTATTCATTCTCATGAGCAAACGACCTAGATATATTTATGCATGTTGATTAGGACCCACCATATGATTTTGCATCCTTTGATGCTTTGTATGTGGTGTAGTGATTTCTATGTTATGGTTTTTGGGCATAGAGTCATAGTATCCAGATGGTATTTTTATCCAAATACCTTTTTAGACTCTTAGATCCATAGTATCCCTTTTGTCTTTAATTTTAGATATTGTACTTATCTTTATTTTTAGATATTATACTCGTCGTTAACCTCCAACTATATTGATTATTATAAATTTCTTTTATTTTTCATTTATCATGCTTTAATTTTTAACTATTTTTTCCATGTTATTGACATAAGGATGGTGTGGTAAACCTGATTTATGTTAATTATAGTGGTAACACGTAATATTTTGGTATTATATTTTCACTAAAAATAAAAAATTTTATTAGTAAATTTGGAGGTGTTACAACCTAAGACTTCCTTGTAAAATGTCCACCCTCAATAAATCTAGAATGTGGAACGTTAGTGACAAAAAATTATAGATATCTAACCCTCATCCCTAACCATGGTTGTATAAGTGACAATAATGAAAAAATAAAAATACAACCTTAATATGTATTATCCTAAATATAAACTCCTATGGCCCTATATACCATGTGGTCTAGCACATTACGTACCTATATTATATGGTGTCTAATATCCCATCCATAAATATCCTAAAGTAGTATAGATGACATGTGTTAGATAACCTACTATAAAAAAGAAACAACATCACAAACCTCAATATCAATGCCCATTTTTAAGTTAATATTATCTTTATTTCATTTCTTTTCCATTATTAATTAATCATAAGAACTCTTAAAAATTTTTCATTTAATCTTCTATTTTTTTCAACTTAAGTTATTATTACAACCAATTGTACGCTTCTTAGTTATAATTATTTGGTACATATTCTATTAGTAAATGTTAATGATATCCCATTTTTATTTATTACTACTATTATTACTACACTAATTTTGAAAATTATTATTATAAAGTAAAAACAACTACTATTATTAAAATTTATTATTATAATCTTAACTAGGGATTAATTACTATGCACTATTAGTTACTCTCTAAGGCTAATGTACTCTTTCTTAATGGTCCAACTTTGTAAAAATAATTCATATTGAATGAGTGAGTTATTTTTCCTTTTATTTTCATTAATTAGTCTCTAAAGTGAATATTTGTATTTTTTATATCTAAATTATCAATTAATTATTGATTTATTGATGATATATCAATCTAAAATAACCTCACATTAAAAGATAAAATTTTAATTTTTTTTATTATCATTAATTACTCTAGTTTGAGTTTAAGATTAATTGTCTTAATATTTGTAAACCACACAAATATATTAGTTATACATGTTTTGAATGGTCTAACTATATAAAATTAATTAATATTAAACACGTAATTTTTTATTTTATATGCATTAATCGATCTCTATAATAAATTTTTTAACTCTTAATATTAAAAGAACTTTTATTTTTAATTTTATGTTCGTGGTTTAATTACTCTAGTATAAAGTTAAAGCTTATTTTTTGTATACATTTTTAAATTACACAATTATTTAATATTTGAAATTCTTATAATGGTTTAGCCGTTTATTTTTTTAAATTCATTTGTCTTTCATTTTCATCAATTATGATCTTAGTTCATTATACATAATAATTTTTCTTTTATTTTTAATATGACACAAATATCTTAGATGTATAATTTCTCAAGGGTGTAATCTAAAATTTCTTAAAATAAAAATTAAATTAATTTTTTTGACTAAAATTCTATTTATATTAATTAATTATAGCGATAATTTATTTAAGCGTGATTAGTGAGCCAAATAACTAACAATTCATACTAAATTTTATTAAGGCATACATATTTAAATATATTAATACATTTTGCTCACATGTGTGTACATACATATATACATATATATATATATTAATAACTAAACTAAATATGTGTGTGTGTGTTGCATATAACATATTAAACTATAAAATAAACTAATGCATTAATATTAATATTTGACATCCTTAACTACATAAAACATACTACATATTTAAAAATTTAACTAATACATGCATACAAAATAAACCACAAATTAGACACTAATTTTTTTTCCATATAGCATATTAATATTTATTATAATCTAAGGCATGCACAATAATAATAAATACAAAACAACTTTCCTGGCATGCATACAATTCAAAAAATAACATTCAACTATATAAATAATCCACATTACACAACAAATTACACAACACAACTATCCAACACCAAGCTATGTTAGGGAAAAGTCTAACTTACTAAATACATAAGATCACATCTACACACGTACAAAGACTACTTAAGCTACCATTTTTCTGGTTCCTCACAATAATAATTCAGATTTTAAAATGGATTGAAGAATTTTAAAATATTTAGGATTGTGAAAACCGAATCTCTAACTAGAACACAATTATCAACAACCAAAATCTTTGATACCAAAAAAAGAAGAAAGAAAATAGAGGACTAAAGGTATATATATATATATATATATTAACCAAATACTAATATAAACCTAAATAAACACTTCTCATAGTAATTCATAATAAAAGCATCGAATAATATAACAATAATAAGTTAAGACATGCATAACATACAATTTTCATATTCCAAGATGGATAATATGCATACATGAATGCTCATTATACAAGATGATTCCAAGAAAAATATATTAAGGTTCATATTATGCAATCATACATTCCTAATTCGTAGTCATTTATATTAAAGTTAATACTTAGGTGATCACACAATTTTAGTTATTTAGTCACAAGGAGATCAAAGAACCATTGTATCATATTATCTCCACCCCTATATGGGAGAGAGGTAATCAACCTCATTGATGCCCTCACATCCAAGGCATAACATATCTTAGCCTCTAGAAAATCTCTAATCCTTAACTATGTGTGTCCTCATAATTTGGTGGATTGGTTAAATATAATAGAATATGATCCTTTGGTTATGCTTAGACTAGGTAATATATTAAAATACATTCAATACTTGGAATCATCTTGTTCCTAACTTGTGTTATCTTTCACTTTACATATCAATGTTTTATTAGGTTAGTGACCAACAATTATCACATAATAATGGATAACTTGATTTATTAATCACCATAACGCTTTTTATTTATTACAATTGCCTTATTACATGAAATACTACTCCTCATCAACTACACGTGATAACAACTATTTTGGAATCCATACCAACTCTTGTTATCATTAGAACATATAGAAATACATCATGGTAACTCAAATTAAATAATCAATAACCACATGAAGTGATGACAAGGCATAAGGATAGGCAACAAGTACAACATAAGGCATTATATAAGCAAATGTGCCATAACTCCACCCATAAGATTCACTGACTCGCCAAGTTTAATGCAGCACCAATATATCATGCTTGACAACATATCCAAAATCAACTTTAAATTCCAAAGTTTTATATATAAAATACCGATCATATCCCTAGGGTGTCTAAGCCTATTTTATGTTATTTTCACATGATATTAACATTTGTGTTGAATAGAATTAACCTAAACTAATCATATATCATGCTTATCACCTTTTGACCCAAATAATACTTGAACAACCTCAAATTACAATAATTAACCCATAATGACCATTTTAACATTATTTCACCTAAAAACATCATACTAAGTATTAATGTGAATCCACTAACACTCAAGAAAAACCTATCATATTATATATAAAATTTTATTCAAAACCTCAATGAATATAATGGCAAACTTATACTCCACAAAAGCTCGTGATTTACCTAGAATACCCTTAAGTTGATGTATACCTAATCTCACACAAATTCCAACATTTCAATCTTCACCAAATTTACATATAACCTCCCATATATAATTATACACCCAAAGATGTAATTAACTTAAATAAAATAGTCCACAAACCCCACTTAAAAGCACAAAGTCTTAAATCACCTAGAGCCCAAATCACCTAAAAAAATAAACCCTTAACTTAAACCTCAAGAAAAATTCTTAAACACTTATTAATACATATATCAAAGTGCTTTTTAAAATTACAAAAGCACAATACATACTTGAGAATTTATGATAAAGTTTAACATGACCTAACACATGGAATATCACATTAGTCATAACCACATGTAAGATCATAAATTCATGCAATGAAACAAAAATATAGCTTAATTAACCTAAAGCATGATTTCCTAGTATAAAATATGTTAATATGTAATTACATAAAAAAAACATACCAGCAAAGGGCCTAATCTAGATACATATATTTTCACCAAATGTTACACTAGCCTTTTAGCAAAATATGCCTAATCACTCTCTTCAATCACCTAAAAAAAAATATGCGTAGGAACAATTAAATTAACAAATTTGAAGGTAAATAAAGGAATGAAAGAACAAAGGGTAAATAAGGTGTTGCTAGGAGGTTGAGTTGTTGTGTGAGTGTTGTGCGTGCTATGATGGTTTAGCAAAGAGTGGGATGTTGCAAGGGGTTTATAGCATGAGCTATTCATGCATCAATGGGGAAGGTGATGGAAACCTATTAGGGTTTCTCGAAAGGATCGAAAGATTAATCGAGCGCAACGTTCGATTTCGCCGGTTCAGCCTAAGGAACAACTCCAAAGGAAGACCCAAAGATTCAGAAGCATAGTTTGTACAACGGCAACTGAAATTGAAGAAAGAATGATCAAGATCGATCAAAGTAAGAGAGCAGATTCAGAGAAGAAGAGCGAGCGAGAGAATCGTTGAGAGAGAGAGAGAAGTCGCGAGAAGAGTCGAGAACTCAGCCAAAAAATTTCTGTCTAAAGATCGTCCCGTATTACACGTTTACAAGGCTATTTATATGCATATTATAGACCGCATATCGATGTACAAATACACAATACAGACCAACGAATACACGGCCAGCTTACAATGGAAAGGGCTGAGTGGCTGTTACTTTGGGCCACATAAGTAGTCGACCAGCCCAATTAATCCACAAGATAAAATGCCCCAAATACAAATTAAGTTTAAGACTTAATTCCCATCATCTAAAAACAATAATTTAGCTAATCATGGCTATTAAGGATTGATTAATCCACATTCCATCTAGTCCAAAATTAAGGACTGGGTGGCAGATTATACAACCGACCTAATTTCCATTAGCCAATTTCGACCGGCGAATGCATCATATGGGATTACACTTAATTAACAAAAATTACATAATCTGCACACTTCAGATACATAATCTGCACATTCCAGCAACTACATCCAAAGATCCACAAAGTCCATATGCTGCATTACACTCCTATTTATTCACCAAATAAGACAAACAATTATAAATAAATAATTCACAGCAATTTTCAAAATTAATTAAATATAAATTCTTAAGATTCATATCAGAAGGTAACATGAGCTTTGGTTGTTGGAGGTGGGGTGGTAGTGTGAGTTTGTGACATATGAGTAGTGGTGCTATATTAGGAGGTAACACTATTGTGGGATGGATTGTGCAATGAGTGGATGTAGGATGGTAATAACAAGATGCAATGGTGGCATTAGAGTGGCAGTTGCATGTTGGGAGGATAGCATAGGAGGTTGGAAACATTAGTTTTAGACATTTTTGAGGGTTATTTGCATGTGGTTCTCGTGCAATGTTGGGGAAAATGCTGGTATACATCTAAAAAGAATGGAAAACTGGCGGAAGAGGGGGAAGAATTTAAGAGTGATTTAGAGAAGAGAGGAAGTGAGAGGAGAGATAATGGTTGGAGGTGTAAATGAATAATTATATAAGGATAAGAAGGATAGTAAGTGTGCGATGGGGTGAAAACAAAATGAAGAAGTATAAAAGGGTGTTCAGGGTTTAAACCACATAATAGAGGGGTCGATAAGAGATGGGTAACATGAAACAAAGGGAGTATATGTAATACTCTAAATTTTATCTAATCTTAATCCCAAATAATTAATAACTTAACCTAATGCTAATCTTGAAAATATTGATATATCTACCTTACCCCAATTTTTTAATCCTAAATCTTAATCTAATCACCATCTTTATTCTAGGTCATTAATATTTTTAACCTAAACCTAACCTCGAATGGTTGAAAATTTATTTTACCCTAATTTACTAATCTAAATTATTTTTAAACTAATTCTAACTATAATCCCACACTCATCTCCTTTTTTTTTCTCCTTTCATTTTTCCTTTTCTCATCCTCTGACTCAATTTTTCTTCCCCTTCTATAACCTTGATGTGTAAGATATTAGATGTACATCTTTCACAATTACAAGACCTTTGAGTTTGGCTTGATTATCAACAAAGTCAACTAAGAATTAATAAATAATTAAAGTTAGATGATTTCACTATAGATTCAAATGGTGCATATTGATCTACTCCAAGTTCAAAATAACTTTTATCTTATAGAATGGTTCCTAATTTCACTCCTCACTTGAGAGAAAGAAAGGAAGAAATATGGTTAAGAGTTTGAATCTTGTTCCTCATGTGCATTAAGTTCTTGATTCATTCTTCTATATTCCTCAATGAAATATACAAGGCATACACACACACACACACACAACAATGAGGCCAAGCTTAACTCTCCTTAATTAATCCCAAATCAACTTGCTTAATTATATAAGAATTAAACTAACTCATGTCCATATAATATACATAATGATTTACAGTTACAATGACAATATAAAACCTAATCATGATAATACATGAAATAATCAATAATCAAGCTTCATGTCTTGTAGCTTTGTCTCCCATTCAACTTTTGAACCCTTGCATTATCATTGTCTTTCACAGTAGATATTATTAGTGAAGTCATCTTCTTGTAAACATATGCAATACATGCAAAAATCACTTAGTGATACATTATTAGTATTATTATGAAGGTGTTTAAAATTTTTCAGAACAATTGGTATTACCTCCAAATATGCTAACTCTTGCCCTCTACATGAGAAGAATAAAATGGAGATGCTCCTCTTCCCTTTTAAAATAGAATTTATGCTCAAATTAGCAAGACTATAACAAGGATATAAATCACTAACGTTGAAAGACCTATAAACTCCATATGATTCTAATAATTCTAATTTATAATCATTATTTCCAATTTTTTAAAAATATTTTAAAAGGTCCATGTGTTCTTCGCATTAGTTAATTCTTTCTTAAGTTTGTAAATCTTTCTTTTCTTAAATGTAACCATACTAAGTTTTCTGGCAAAAATATTTGTATAGTTTTATTTCTTTTTTAACTTGGTTTTGGTATTTAGCATTCTATTTCTTAGTTTTATTCTTCTTTTTTTCCTTATGAAGTCTTTTAAAGAATTCAATTTTTTTTTAGCATCATAGTTTTTAGTATCAAATTTCCTCATTAATAACATATCAATAGGTACATAAGGATTAATTCCATCGACAACTTTAAATGGATTCGAGTGAGTTGTACTAGAAGGACTCTTATTGTATGAAATTTTAGCATGTGAGAGTTTTATATCCCAATCATTTTTACTTTTATTAACTAACCCTTGTAGAAAAGTTTTCAAAGTTCTATTAATCACTTCAGTTTGACCATCCATTTGTGGATGATGCGATGTACTAAGCAACAACTTAGTACCTAAAATATGCTATAGTGCCTTCCAAAAGTAACTTAAAATTTTCACATCTTTATATGACACTATAATTTTGGGAGTACCATGTAACCTTACTATCTACTTGAAATATAAATCTTCCACATAAGTTGCATCATCTGTTTTATTATAGGGAATAAATTGTGCCATTGTAGAAAATCCATTTACTACCACCATAATAGAATCATTTTCCCTTTGTGTCCATAGTAAAATTAAGATAAATTCCACACTAACACTCTTCCATAGTTGACTAGGTACTTGTAAAGGAGTATACCAACCTTTATGGAAAAACTCTCACTCTTTTGACAAATCATACATCTCCTAATAACATCTTGTACTAATTTTATCATTTTTGGTGAGTATAAATTTTCTTATAATATTTCCATGGTTTTATTTACACCAAAATGACCACATATAACTCCCTCATGCACTTCCTTAACAAGAAAACCACGTACACTAGAACGAGGTATATATAACTTATTAAGTTTGAAAAGAAAGTCATCTTATAGCACATAACTACCACAACTATGATTTTTCTTAAATTCATTATAAACTTCAAAGAAATCTTCATCTTTTGCATATAATTCTTTGAACATTTCAAAACCTAATAATTTAGCATCCAACATAATAGGTATCATAGATCTTCTAGATAATGCATCTGCTACGACATTTTATCTACCATCAAAATGTTTGATAGAAAATATAGAAGATTGTAAGAAATTAATCCATTTTGTATGCCTAAGAGTAATCTTATTTTTTCCATGTAAATATTTTATACTCTCATGATCCAAACGAAAAATAATAATAAATGGTTTAGGTCTCATATAATGACTCCATGCTTCCAATCTTCTTGTGATGGCATAGAATTCCTTGTCATATATTGAATAATTCATTTTAATACCATTTAATTTTTCACTAAAAAATCTAATGGCATTTTTTGTTTCTTGTGAGAATACACATCCTATCCCTAGAATCATATGTAACATCAAATAATTTAACAAACTTAGGTAAAGATAATATAGGTACATTACATGACTTATCCTTTAAAATCTTAAAGGTTGTAGTGTCTTTAAGAACAAGTAATGTAGGCACTCAACATGAACTCATGCTTTCTCTCACATATCCTTTTTCTATGAGCTCTTATATTTATCTCTCTAATTCCTTAGATTCTTCTAGATTACATCTATAAGCAGGTTGATTAGGTGAAGATATACAGACATTAAGTCTATAGTATGTTCTATCCCTCTTTTAGGTAGTAATCCTAGTGTTAAGTGATTAGGAAACACATCCATATATTCATCAGTAAGCTCACCTAATGCAGGATTATTCTCATTTCCATATCATAGTAGGGATTCCTTAATAGTCATAGCATAACAACTACTTTCTTTCTTAATATATTCTATTATAGCCTTTTCATATAAAAATAAACACTTGTTTATTTTCGACTATGTTATCATTATCACACTTAAAAGGCTTAATTTTATGCTTTTTCTTATCCTTTTCAACAATATATTCATTAATAATACCATTATAAATAACACATCGATCATATTGCCATGATCTACCGAATACAATTCCATATGCATCCATAGGCAAAATATCACATAACACACCATCATAATAATTACCAATTCTAAATGAGATTAGGGTTTGTTTTATTACCTTGACTCCTTTGTCCTTGTTAAGATATTTGAGAGAATAAGGCTTCATATGTGGTGTTGTCTCTAACCTTAATTCCTTCACCATCCTCTCATTAGCTCCATTTGTACACAGTACATCATCAATGATAACCCGTGAGACTTTATCTCCCACTCTTCCTTTAGTCTTGAATATCTTCTCTCCTTGATTAAGTTGCTCATTAGCTTACACTTGAAGTACACTTTGTAGCACATAACAATCATTTCCTTCATCCTCTTATTCACTTAAAATTTCTTCATTTGACTTGAACTCAACTTCTTCATCACAAGTCTCAATAGCTTCAATCTCTTATATAGATGATACTTTTTGATTAGGGCATTCTCTAACAAAGTGTCCAAATCCATAGAAATTAAAATATTCTTTTGTACAAACTTCATTAAACCTGGCCTTTCCCTTTTCCTCTTAGTTAATCACTTATTTATTCTCTACATTCGTAGAGCTTGAGATGCCCATCTCATACTTAGTATCTTGAGTACTTGAGTAGTACTTTGTAGAAGAATTACTTTTCTTGGCATGAGGCTTAGTAGATTTAATTTATTTTTCAAATCTCAAAGATAGCTTAATCATATCATCAAAAAAACCATATAGATAAGTTTCAACTTTATTTTGAATCATCATGTTAAGGCCAGTTAGTAATCTAGCAGATGTTTGTTCCTTGCTCTCATGTATGTCACATATAAGTTCTAACCTCATGAATCCGAACATATTATTCAACACTTAAAAGTCATTGTCTAAGAGTAGTCAATCTAATATAATTATCTTTCTTGTACTCTTTAGGTATAAATTTTCTTCTCAAATGTTTCTTAATCTTATCCCAAAATTTAATTTTAGATTTACCTTATCTTTCTCTAGTTCTCTTCAAGTTATCATACCATATCTTAGAAAAATTCTTAAACTTAAGAGTAGCTAATTTACATTTTTGCCCATCATGATACTCCTTGAATTCAAAAATATCCTCTACCTCATGTAACCATTCAAGAAATAATTCAACATTAATTATACCATCAAAATTAGAAAGATCAAGTTTGATACATTTATCTTCTTTATAATGAAGCCTTAATTGAAGATCATTGTTCTTTCTACCACTTCCACTACCTTGTGACTCTTCTTAATACTCTAATCATGAGTTCAAATATATTCCTCTTGTTTGATTGATATTATTTGAAGCACTTCCCATTCAATCTCCAAAGAACTGATTTTATTCTTGCAAATTTTGCAGCGAATCTTGCTCGGCAAAGTGAGACTCCATCCTTTGCAATTGAGTGATGTGTGTGGGAGGGTGTAATTCTCAACTATGTGGGATTAATGCTCGAATTCAGTTTAGATATTAGGTTAAAGGCTCATTGATGATGAATTAGGAAATTAAAGATTCGAATGTGATGGAATAAGGATGGAGATAGTTTGAATATGGTAGAAAAAATGATGGTGATGATTCGGTGATGGTGATTTAATATTGATGATGGTTCGAATGTTGTTTACTAATTAGCATATTCATTCGATGATGGTATGATGCTGAAGTTAAGCTTTGAAGGTTAGGATTTATATGAAGGTTAGAGTCGTGGTTTAGGGTTAGGGTTAAGGTTTGGTTCAAAAAGAATGAACAAGGTTGCGTTTGGTTTATGTAGGAAGGTTAGGGTTTTGAATGGCAGGTTTAGGTCTTTGGTTGTGTATACTGAATTAGGGATTTGATTAAAAAAGAATTAGTGTATGATTTTATGGTAATTGTGGCAGGAAATTATGGATTAAGGAGAGTAGAAAAGATATAGACTAATCTCTAATTCACGCACAGGAAGAGAATAAAACTTTCAAGCTAAATAGTTCACGCATATTCAATTTGCTTAAGTTTGAACTCACATAAAATTCACTTGTATTCAACTTCAATGTTTATCTTCAACTTTAATTAAATTATTTATATGCTTATATTCAACATTCATGTATATTATAACCTTCTACCACTAGCTAAAAGCATAATTCAAAAGATTCCAAGTTAAAAGATATTATGATACCTTTATGTTGCTTTATGCTAACTTTATGCTAAATTTATTATCTAACTTTACTACGTAATTAATAAATTAGATAAATTACTAATAATTCTTGATAATTCTGAATATAAACTCCCCATACACATGGTCACTCCTTCCATGCATGCCATGCATGCCATATATATAGACGTAGACACTTAGTTGCTTGTTTGTTATGTTTCTAGCAATGTAACCATTCGTTGGTTTTCAAATTTGTGGGAGACACTTTCCAAATAAAGAATAATTGGTTCCATAATTATGAAATCTAATTCTTGAGTGTTTTCTCTTACATCATTGAGTTTGCATTAAAATAATATGTGCATTGGTTGCTGCCAAATTGATTAAGAGATTTTGGATTGTCTCAAAAATGGCTTGAACATTTGGTTCTCTCTCCATATGAATAAACTTTGCTAACACACTTAACAAAAGATTTGTAACTCCTAAGGGTTTATTGGGAACCCAAATAAATTATATCATTCCCTTCTCCTTTCAAGTTGGTTCTTGTAGAAAAATTTGATTCCAAAGAATAAAAAACACAACCAACAAAAAATATTATCACATACACAATCAAATCAAAATACCTTATATGTTTCTTGTCAAATTCTTGATATAGAATTCAATAAAATTCAACAACTAACATTTGATGCTTCTAACTATGTTTATGCTTGTATCCTATGTTTTAATATACAATATGCTTAATGATCATTCGAAACTATACACTAAATGTATGAGGTACAAGTAATTCACAAACTACCGGTCCAAATGATGGGCTACTACCAAACAATAGGTAAGTACAAATGATGCTACCAACTAATCCAATAATTATTTTGATTCAATAATAATCATTTTTATTTTTATTTACTCGAGAAGAGATCATATCAACTCAGAGACACTAAGGTACTTCGGTTATATCAGCACATAAAAGTAATACAGAATCCCACTTATTATCAACCCAAGGACATTAAGGTATCCTAGTCATATTGGCAGATAATGGTAACACATTACCTTATCGATAAGGCACAATAGCAAAATCTATAAACAATTATGGGCTAAACTATATCTTTAGGGTACTGACCCCTAAAGAGAAACCATTCTCAATCTTGAGGTCCTTCACTTTAAGTATTAGTATATTATAATGATAACCACATATTAGTCACATAGATCTAATTTTTTATACTTAACCATTTTTACCCATTTTCAAACATCAAAGACAACCATAATTAATGCCAACACCAAGGTCAACATTTTAAATCTACTAAGTCCATCCTAAGATCAATTATTTACACTTAGACACTTTAGGTAAAAAAAATAATCAAAATACCCTTAAGGCTAAAATTACCACATTATCATCCATTTCCATTACAAATTCCATTTTATTTATCAACTTGTCATAAAAATGATAACATACCACAATTAAATTATAAGATACGTCAAATGACCACTTTATCCTTACACAAAAGTTTGCATGTAAAACCCTAACATGCATTTATAAAACATGAAAACACATATCATCATGTTTAATAATAAGTAATACATATCACATATGTTTATTGGAATAATAATAATTATGATGAAAGACGTGTTTCTAAAATATTACATCATGTACAACATTACTTAACAATCATGATAATATATTTAGCATTCTAATTTATATTAAATATCATGATATGCTTAAATAACAAAAATTCACCTAGGGCACATGATAATAATAATTTTAAACATGCTTAATCCATTCATTTAAACATACTTAATCCATTCATTTTCATATGTACATATCATACAAAATCTCTTCACGATATTAGAACCATTTTGATCATACTTTTATACACATAATATTTTACGTAAGATAACATACTTTCATTTTATCGATTTTCATGATAACAATAATAAAACATATAATTATAATATAACAAATCATGCTTAATACAATTTACGTATCAAACCCTAATGTGCTATCCTACTTTATCTAAACATTTTAGTATAGTATAATAATTAGTTGATTTCCACCAAAACCAAAAATTACGAATAACCAACTAAAAGTTATAAGGCTTGGCTAATAAAACTTTTTTACGTAAATATTATATCATAATAACCATATTAATATTTAACAAGTAAAATAATATTTTTTATTAAAAATAATTATTAAATAGTAAAATATCATAATTACTGTTACTCTAAAATGGGTACAAATTTTTTAGAAGGATCTCACCCTGCATGAGCAACGTGAGTTTAGGCACTGCAAGGGACTTCTAGGAGGTGGACTGGACTGGTTGGTTGGGTGGAGGTGGCGATGAGGCTAGTTGGTGGTTGGCGTGGTGGTGGAGTTGTTGGCAATCAAGGTTAGGGGAGAAAGGTAGGTAAGGCATGAGGAAGGGTGTGTGATGATGTTTGATGGTTGGGGAGGTATATAGAATGGGGTTGCAGAGATGGTTGGCTTCGGTGGCGGTGTTAGAGGCACAAAGAGAAGAAAATAAGGTAGGGAAAGGGTGATGTAAAGGGGTCGAGGTGGTAGCACGGTTGTGCAAGGAAGGGTGAAGGTAGCGCTAGACGGGTGCGGGTGTTTGCCAGCTCGATGAGAGGAAATGGGGGCACAATAAGGAGGTGAGGAAAAGAAACTAGGGGTAGGGAGGTGGTGAGATGGTGGAGGTGGGATGAGGGTTACAGAGAAGATGGGTAGATGCTATAGTGGTGCCGAGTAGAGAAGGGATGAGGAGGGATGAGGAAAGGAAGAAGGAGAAGGAGAAGGGGAAGGGGAAGGGGTTAGTTCTACTGGAATTGAATGAGGAGGTAGAGAAGGAGAAGGAGGAAGGCAAGGCTCAAGTCTTCTTAACGAAGGGGATTATGTGTGTGTGTGTGTGTGTTTATGGATGGCTGGGGATGTTGAGAGAGTAATGAAAGTCGATGGGGGATAGGTCAGTGATGGTTGTTGGGCTGCGAGGCATAGGAAGATGGCAAGGAGGGATGCAGGGTAAGGAGGATGAAGAGGAAAGAAAAAGGCAAAGGATTTAGGGTTTTTGGGGCCAAAGAAAATGGAGGGGAGTACGATAGTGCGTATGCATGTATATGCATAGGTGAGGATTTAAGGGATTTAGGGACATAACCGGGATTGGTAGGGTGCAGGAGAGTGGATAATGATAGGGGCGACAGATACAGGAGGTATAGGATGGTGCAGAAGGGGAAAGGAAATTAAAGGTACATGAGGAAGGAGTGTGCAGTACAAGTTTAGCTAGAAGGGGAAATAAGGGGCTGGCGTGCATGGCGTGTTAGGGGTTAGTTTGGCGTTTTGGGGGCATAGAGGAGGGAGAGTGCAAGGGCGTGCTTGGATGCTAGGGTTTGTTTGGGTGCGCACAGAGGGAGAATGAGAGGAAAGAAAGAAGGAAGGGGTTGGGGCTAGGGTTGGGGCTGGGGCTGGGGCTAGGCTAGGTAAGCTATGGGAAGAAGAAAAATAAAGGAGGTGGGCTAGGTTTCTTTTATTAAGCATTGATTGAACTATATATCAACTCTATGTTTATTTGCTTTCGAGCACCCCGAATGTCCCAGACAAGATCAATATAGAAGTATAATTTTTTTTCCTAGAGTACAATCGTATAGGTAACATATTGTGATATTGAAGTATTCAAATGTAGATAATAAGATAAAATAGAAGGGAAGAGAGGACAGAGTCTCATATTCATTCATATAAGTATGTGTTCTCTTTATAGTTTATGATATCCCATATATATTATATCCATACTAATTATCTATTATAAAAAGGAATTACTAAATATAAAAGGTAGCGGAGGCTACGGAGAGTTGATAAGTTATAACCATAATAATAAAATAAAATAAAAAACTATTTTAATTGATGATAACAATGAAAGTATTAAATCTAAGATTTTGTAATACCCCAATTTGAGTGGAGTGTTATAAGGATTGATTTAGCTACTTATATCAACATGGTATACCATCATTTTGGTGATTCCATCTTAAGAACTCCACAGTTAAGCATGCTAGCTGTGGAGCAATTTTAGGATGGGTGACTGTCTGGGAAGTTCTGAAAATTTCTCAGAAAGTGCGTGAGTGAGGACAAAGCGCACTGAAAGGACTCGTGTTGATCTGTGGGGCCAGCCGATCAATTTCAAAGCGCTCCAAGGTAGTCCCTGTATGGTCGTATCGACTCAGGGTGTTACAGATGGTATCAGAGCGAAACCGCGACCGTGAGCTGAACTTAGATGAGCCAGTCAGTCACCTAGCGAGACGATTCTTAGAATGAAATGTATTAAGACAGTCATTGGTTAAGGCACAACGAGGACGTTGCGTTCTTTGAGTAGGGGTGAATGTAATACCCCAATTTGAGTGGAGTGTTATAAGGATTGATTTGGCTACTTATATCAACATGGTATACCATCATTTTGGTGATTCCATCCTAAGAACTCCACAGTTAAGCATGCTAGTTGTGGAGTAATTTTAGGATGGGTGACTGTATGGGAAGTTCTAAAAATTTCTCAGAAAGTGCGTGAGTGAGGACAAAGCACACTGAAAAGATTCGTGTTGATATGCGGGGCCAGCCGATCAATTCCAAAGCGCTCCAAGGTAGTCCCTATATGGTCGTATCGACTCGGAGTATTACAGATTTAATATAATATATATTTATAAATTGTGCATGTACAATAGATATAATATTTATGATAGGGAAAAAGTTTTTATTTTGAGAAAAATAGGGACAACAACAGGTTGTTCTCTCTCTCTATTTCTGTCTCTCATTAAGTGTTTGGATCCGCATGAATCAATGATACTGTAGATGCGAGTGGCATTGACTAAGATATAGTGCTACTTTTGTTATCTTCCTTGTGCCGAAGGGAAGAATTCCTCCCAACACAATTATTCTTTGGTTAGTTGTGTTCCTTCGATCTCATCCTTTTTCCTTTTTATTCTTTCCAAGTAGAGCCAATAATCTCCCTCTCATCACTTGTGACCGTGAGCATAAGACCAGAAGTCGCACAAGTACCTACATGCTTTTTATGCCTCACTCGCCCTCATGACTAAAGTCTAGTTTTTGTTTCCACGTGAGGTAGGCATGCAGACAGAAGCAAGCATCAATCGGTCACGTCCAAATAGGCTTTTGTCGATCCTTTTCGCACTCTTTCTTTCCGACTCACAGCAAACCCATTCGGTTATGTTTGGAATAATTCTTGTTTCTTGTGTTTTTTGGGTTCGAAAATGAGAATTTAAAAACAAATCGTGTTCGGCTTATAGTTTCGCTCACTTATAGTTTGGTAACTTTATTTTTGATATTATATAATTTAAAATAATAATGTATCTAAAATAATAGAATGACTAGGTCACACACACACAAACAATTATGTATGATAATTGTTTAGATAATAATAGTGTTTGATAATTTATTTGATTTAAAATAAACTAATATATATATTAATAATTTTGGACATATTTTATTTTAATAATATATATTCTTATAATATTTTTTTATTTGATTATAGATTTAATTTTAATAATATATATATTAACTCATAATAATAATAATAATAAATCTTCATTAGTATTAATAGTTAATATTAATCAAATTATTTAATGATAAAATTAATATTACTAATACTAATTATTTAACATTAAAATTTAATTATTTTAATAATAAATAATATTAATATTTCATATTTCATATTTCATATTCATATTATTGAAAATTAATTTTATTAAAAATAATTAATATTAATATTTATTAATTATAAAATATAATATGTTAATAATATTATTAATAAGCATTATATAATAGTTAATAAGTACAAATGAAAAATATATTTCTAATGATTAATAATCAATAATATCAATAATAATAATTATTAATAATTAGATTTAATGTTTATTAATATTAATAATTAATATATTAACAATTAAATTTAAAATATAATAATGGTAAAAATTAATATTAATCATTAATAACTTTTAATAATTAATAATATTCATTATTAATTATTAGTATTTTATTACTAAAAATAATTAACATATATAATTATTAATTATTAGTATTTATTCTTAATATTAATATACATTAAATATAATTGTTAATAATACTATCAAAAATAATAGTAACTAATAATTAATATTACTAATTTTAATAAATAAAATTAATTGATGATTAATAAAAAATTTAATAATGATTATTTTTTTTATTAATATTTGTATGTATATTAATAATTAATATACATAATTAGTAATTTTTAACATTGAATATTAATAAATATTAATAATATTTAATTAATTTTAATAATGAATAATCATAAATAATGAATATTAATAATAATCAATAATATTAATTGTAGAAAAGTAGTGGGTGAATATAATTAATATGGGTATAAGGATAAAATTAAATGATAGTTTAAATATTTAATAAAAGACAGTAAAGCTTATTTATATAATAATAATAATTTGAAGTAACTAATATAAATAATGAGGTTATATAAATAATATGCAAATTAAATATTTTGTTTTTAATTTATAAGAAAAACCTTAAACACATATTTTATTTATTTATTTATAAAAACTCTCTTTGAAAAAGCAAAGTATGAGAAATATGTCTCTCTATTCTCTGTTAGATGCACCGCCATTTAAAAACAAAATTTAGAATTGTTTTCCAGGCATATCATGCAACTTTTTTTTATAAAAAAAAATAGCTTATTAAAATTTGATAGTGATTAATATTAATAAATGTATATATATTCAACTTACTTTTTCATATAGTAGAAATATAGGGAAATATGAATCAAAAACATAAATTCCCGCCTATAAAATTAAATGAACATGAAAAAATATATTGATGACAGATTCTAAGCATCACTTAGGATACCAAAAAGAACAAGATGAAAAAGTAAATAATTTAGAGGACCGTGAGTTTGTTTAGTTAAAGTGGCATGGTATCTAGCTCCTTTATGCCGTGTTGGGACTCGATCTCCACAAAAAGCTGTAGCCTTGTAAGGAAAATAATATTTTAAAAGAAAATAAATTCTAGATCTAATATCCACCTGTGGGCTGTGGCACAGCCGCACAGGTACATGCCGTGAATATGAGGAAAATTGACCCAGTAAATCTGAGGACGTGTACCACCGACGGACTAGGCCGATCAGCAAAGGCCCGCTTATGAGCCACTACCGTGGACCAACTCCATGTTGCACACATGAAAACTGATACATGCCAATGGCTCACTGCGCTTACCGATGTAATGGGCCGCGTTTACGTTATCGTTATAGCTAATCGTGAGCCTCAATTTAAGGATCACAAGTACATGCTACGATCTCCATTTTTTATTTTATGCTTTCTCGTACTACAGGACCCTCGTGATCATTTTGGATTAGGGTAAACTGAGGTCAGAACCAACATTAAAAATTATTTTAAATAAGATGAATAGAAAAGAATTCAGATGAGTATTTTAAAATACTAATATAAATACGCATTAGATAATGAAATAATATTTTTATTAGCGTGTAACAAAAAATACATATTTTTTGAATCCTTTGCCTGATTACTCCAATTTTAAGGACAACATTATTGACTTATAACAAAAATTTATATAATTCTTACATTTTACCTTGATTATCTCCCAATTTTTTAGGGCAATAAAAATAGATTGAATCAAGGTGAATATTTAACCTAGGTATATAATAAATTAAGTAAACAAACAAAATGAATCAATATAAATAATTTGATTCACCCCAATCCAAATACACTATCAAAATATATTTGATCGAAGGTGCATAGTGGTTAATTTTTTTGTTAACTGCATTTGATAATGTTTTTTTATTATATATTTAACTTAGGTGAGATTAGGTTAAAATTAACATCCTTTAACTTTCATTCGCCTCCGAAATGTTAAAATGTAAATCGATGGTTAAATGAGTTTAATGTTAACTTCTTAATAAAACTTGACTATTCACATATAAAAAAATAAGGTTATTGGCTTAATAAATACCTAAATAGTAAATTAGAGGCGTGTGCCCACCATGGTAAACTCAATATTAAAAATATATATCTATGGCTGACTGATCAACAGAGAACATGGAGATTCTCTCTAGTTATCTAGGAGAAGGTATGTATGCCTAGGCATACTATCATAACATGGTTGGCTAGCCAAAAATCTCTTGCCACGCATGATAATTTGCAGAAAAGAGGGGTCAGCTTAGCAAGCGTTTGTTACTTATGTAACCACTCTCAAGAGTCTGTTTCCCATCTTTCTTCGCATGCCCCATCTCTTATCAGCTGTGGTAAACAGTTCTCCTATGGCTTGGTATTCGCAGACCAATTTGGTCCATCTCCCACGAGCTCTATTGGTTCAAGCAACACTGTAGGGGGGGAAACTGGAAGAAGAAATGCATCAGAGTAGCCTTCCAAGCTACTATTTACATGCTCTGGCAAGAACGGAACTCAAGAATATTTACACAAAGAAGGTCTACTCAGGATAATCTGTTAAGACATATCAAATTTTCAGTAGTTACTAGAATGTTTGCACTCAAATGTACTGGTGCAGACACCATAGTTCATTTTTTGATGAGATGAATGTTATTGTGCTATGCCGGTTTTAATTTTAGCTGGCCCAACAGTCTTGTAAGGCTCTAATGAGCCGCATATGGTTGTATTGTTGGAATAGTTGGCTACTGTAGCCTTATAATATTGACTCTTTTTCCAAAAAAAAAAACCTAAATAGTATTTTAAAACATTAGCATCCATTTAACTAGCATAGATTCATATGCTTTATTTAATCTAACGTAGGTTCACCTCAATTCAGATAGTCCCTTAAAGTATAAATTAGAAACCCCATAATGTCAATTTTTACGTGGATAAATATAACATATTTGTATTATAAATGTATTATGTATTGTATATCATACTTACTGATGAATGTTACTATTAAATAAATAAATGTTAATTTTTGAAATGATAGATATTATTCTTTACATCGATGACTGTAACATGATAATATTACAAATGTATGATGTATCAAAGATCATATTCATTAATGAATGCTAGTCACCAGAATCATAAATGTTGGTCTTTATAGTTATAAATGTAAATGTATGTATGTGTAATATAACTTATATAGTCATTTTTTATGTCAAAAGTATGTTAGTGTAATGAAATTTTGATAATTAAATTTAAAATTTTATCATAATATTAATATATATATTTTTTAAAAAAAAACTAGATTGTATTGATTTCTTGTTTCCTTTGATATATAAAAAAAAAATATTTTCGAAACATATGGAATTGAAATTTCATTTCTGCAAAAATTATAACATTCTAAATGAGCGGTTAGTTTATATAGCAATTATGCGGTGGAATAAAAATCCATTTATCTCACTATCTACAATTATGAAATTGTCTTTTATATTTTAGGTATATATACCTTACTAGATACTTTCAAAGATATGATATAATTTACAAGCAACCTATTATCTTCTATTAGTAATTCTCTTTGCAATACCCCATAATTTTAAATATTTTAATTTACTAATTTGGTGATCATTGTTTAATTTTTTTTATTTATGAGGATGTAATACATCATATTTGGAATTGAAATTATATTATATTTATACTATTTTATTTATTTTAATGTTAAGAATAAAATTTTTTTCATTAGTTTTAGAAGTTTAAAAAGTTTAATAAAGGTTTTTTATATCAATTTTAGAATTATTTTTAAAAAACTACCATTTTTATAATGTTTTTAGTCATTCAAAAGTTATTATTTTTTAAAAATAATTATTTTCATGTGATAATGCATTGAAAATAGTATAAAGATTATTATTTTAGTGGTTTTTACCTTTTCTAAAATTTAAAATGCTATAGTAAACCCTTATTTTGTATATAATAGTAAAATAGTAAAATGAGAATTTCATAAACAAATGAGTTTTGGGGAAAATAGAGTAAGTATTTAATATAACAAAATGCCTATCTTATGTGTAATGCAAGGTGTGCTATATTATTTTATTTAAAATAAATTTTGTTAATTAGATAGTTAGTGAGATTAATTTGTTGATTTGAAATTTTATTTGCATATGCATATGATCCAATCTTACATTGTTTTTATAGTTAATTAAGATATTTTTGAGAGAAATGAATTTTTCTTTCTTATAAATAATAAACTTTTGTCTTTTCAAATTCTTGATTATCTTAAATTATGTTATATGATAAATCTTTTTTTTTTATCTTCTTTCTCCAAATTTTTGGATAAACATAATGCTATTAAGTAACTTGGCAATAAATTTTTCATCTGATAATGAAATTGGACGATTATTTTTGAGTTAGAAAAATAAATTAAATATTTACAATTTTTTCATTTGATTTTTTTCAATATATAAATGGAACTTATTATTTAACTTGTCCAAGTTTGTTATATCTTTCTCTACTAAAAGCTCATATAAGCCCATACTACTAGCCAAACCTACATTTTTCTCTATCCGTTTGTGTCATGGCTTATTCTCTATATCTCCCAATATTGCTTTTCACATCTTTAACCAATTCATAAAGATATTCAATAATCTTCAAGAATGTACATTCAAGATCTAATATTTTTTATTTTTATTATTCTTTATTTGAATTCAAAAAATAAGTACTCTCTCAATATCATAAAATCCTAAGTTATTTTGCTGTCATATGATCATTCTTGAGCCTTGAATACTTTATATCCTATATATAAGGATTTTATATTATATAACCTTATTTTAAAACCAATATATATATTGATAACTAGCTTTTCTTATTGAGAATTGATAACGAGTCTTCTAATTTGAAGAAACTATTCGCAACAGGTAGTGAAAACTACTATTAGTAGGTAGAGAAATTTACTGTAAGAAGTTTTAGAAACTATATTATTTGAGTGTTAGGAAAAAATTAGTGAAATTTTTATAAATATTTAGTATTTATATTTTAGGTCAGGAAATTATCCACAATAAATGATGGAAAATATCTTTATTGGGTAGAGAAACTACTATAAATCTCTCATAAACTACAATATTTGAGTGTCAGGAAAAAAAGTACAGTGATATTTGCATAATATATTAGATATTTATGTTTTAATTTAGGAAACTATCAGTATTAGGGGATGAAACTATTGTAAGCATCTTACGAAACTAAAGTGATTTTTAGTTCTGATTGTAAAGAGGGGTTCTCATTATATATGCCCCATATTTATATGTATTATGTGTGTGAATATGATGCTTCTAAAATATGGATTTTTATATATAATATAAGTATATACCTTCTTATGAAGATATTTTATGCATCATGGTATGTAATATTATTAGCCTAAGAAAATATAATTTTATTGTAAATTCGTAGTAGTTTTGATTTGGTTGTAACTTTACACTATTTGCAAAAATCACACCAAATTTAGTTATGAAAATTTACCCATCATATAATATATCAAATTAAAGCCCCAAAAGTCTAGTTTTTATGAAAAATATCAATTTTTTTATTTTGACTTATATACTAAATACAGATGGGGCTATAATAAGGATTGGTCGAATATGAAGAATTAGTGTAACTTACGAAATTAGTTTTTTAGCATGTTATATTTGTTTTGACCAATGATTGAGTTTTGGAGGTTATATTGATAATAAGTATTAATGTTTGACCAAAGTTAACATGGATTTATTTTTTAATATACGTGTGGGTTTTGTTAAAGAGTTGAGTTGGATTATAGTTCAATCTTTATCTTTTTGGAAAGTTATCCTTTTCAAGGGTTTCCTATATAGGAAGTATTTATCCTTAGAAAGTGGATAATAAAAGAAAAAGAGTTAATAAAGAATAGTTTATTATGTGCATTATGTGATCATTTTATTAAGATATTATTATTTTAAGTGGAATAAGTGGACTTTACATCATTTAGGGTTGACCTCCTGAAGTTGGTATTCGACAATAACCTTTTCTTTCTTTATGGATATATATTTTATTTTTTAGGTGTGTCCAGTTAAGGCTCCTCGTCTATTATATTGGCTTTGTTAAACCCTATTAATCTTCTCTAAATCCTATTAGGGGTTGTGCACATTTAAAAATAGGATGACCAAGTGTGATTTGAAATCCTTCTGTGATTGGTGGTAGGTCTTAAAACCCTATTAATCTTCTTCAAATCCTTTTGTTATCCCTTTTGGATTATGTTATTCGGAATATCCCAAGTATAATTTCTAATCCTCCTGTGGTTAGTAGTAGGTCTTAAAAACTTTGTTATCCCCTTTAGACGATGTCATAAGTATAATTTCTAATCCTCCTATGGTTGGTGGTAGGTCTTTTAACTTTTATTATCCTCTTTAAACTATGTCATCGAAAATGTCTCAAGTATGATTTCTACTTTTCTTGTGATAGGTCGTCAAACTTTTGTTATCCTCTTTGGACTATGCTAGTAGGAATGTCCCAAGTATAATTTTTAATCCTACTGTGGTTAGTAGCAAGTCTTCATACTTTTGTTATCTCCTTTGGACTATGTCCTCAGGGATGTCTCAAGTGTTATTTCTAATCTTCCTGTGGTTGGTGGTAGACTGGTAGGTCTTCAAACTATGATTTGCAAGTGACCCCTATTTAGGTTATCCACTTAAATAATTGGAGGTTGTAATCACCTAAAGTAAAGATTAATAATTAGATGTTTCATTTATTTTCGTTTGGTTTTCTTATATGATTCAGAATGTGTGTGTGTAAATACTTATATATTATATTCCATTGTACTTACAGGTTATTTAATTGTTATCCTAGCTAACTTATTAGATATTTTAAACAGGGCTATGATGATCCATGATATACATGATGAGTAGATAACCTAGTGTAGATTAAGTATAAAACTGTTCAAGATGTGGATGACGTGCATAATTGGAAAAAGTAAGAATGGTGATTATTTTCATAGATTTATTTGTCGCAATTGATTTAAGTTGACCACTTTCATGATTTTTAATTATAATTAACATTTTTATTTTGTCTTTTTGTTTGATTTTGATTTTGATTGAGTTTACTAGAAATTAATATTTTCTATTGGTTTGAGTTAATGATAAAGTTTGATGTATTTTTTATTTTATTTTAACAAGCGTTAGTAGTTAGTGTAAATTAAATAATGGTGTCTACTTGTACTAGTTGTGATTGTAATACCCTCATCGTTATATGGCTTCCACATATATTTTTTCTATTTTTCTAGTGAATTGATTTAAAAAAAATTGGGCGTTAAAGTTTTATTTTTTATAGTTTTTTATTTAATTGTATAATGTTGGACTTATATACCCTATAAAGATGGTGAAAGACATATCTACACCACTATCTAATAATGTACTAATCTTTCACCGTTATTATCTAAACCACTATAATTATCCAAATGATTGATTTCTTAATTTGTATTGTACGAAGAGTAATTTGAGTAGGCTAGTTTGGGGTTACTATAAGGGCGTTGGCTTATAAAGCAATATAGATATAAAGGATATTAGGTTTTTAATTTTATTTTGTAATATAAGATATATTATGAAAAATATTAATATATAAATTTTAATTTAAACCTTATAATATTTTCTTTCTAATTAAATAAATTAATTTTAATATGATGATATATGAGTGAAAAAAAGATTATTTATAATATCAACTTTATTATTTTTTTAATATATGGTCGTAAATACTTAATACATATTATATTATGAAACACAGGGAGTACACAGTTTAGCAACAGCGACAATTAATATCACGAAGTAAAAATATTCCATTTAACCTAGGAGTTAACCGGGCATCAACATAACATAATTCAGGGTCAATTTTTATCCCATGCATCAATACTCTGCCTTACCCCCCCCCCCTTACATCGGTGTAACTAGTAAAAATAAATAAATAACATATTAACTAACAGTTAATTAATATGGTCTTTCCCCAACGTAATTCCCCGGAGGGTAATAAAAGCAAATGACCAAACTAGCCTTTTGCTTAGGACACTCGGCAATCCCACACCCAACCTCCGTCGTGTTTCTCCATACGACCTGTTTGTACACCCCACACCGGTGATTTGCCGCACACGAATTATTCGCATAATTATAGTACTTCTTCTCCGACACCCACGTTCCAACTGCCATCTTCGGCGTCAACGCCGTTCCACCGCTCCACAATTGGTTGGCTCCGTACTTCCCGCCCCCGGTCAGATTTGCGAAGTCACAGTTGTTCTTCTCCCTTTGGTACCTCACTAACTTGCTCGTCACATTGGCCAGGTATGGATCCCATTTCAGTAGAGGCACACCGACTGATGCTCGAGCTTGGTTGTGTACGTCGAGGAATTCGTGGGATTGTGACGGAATTGTGGACGGCGAAATGGCGGTGGAGGATAGGATTAGGAGAAAGAAGAGGAGGAGGAACGAGATCAATAGATTGGGAAGATAAGGATGAGACATTGGTTATTATAATGGTTTTTCCACCGATCTGGTTCAGTACGTTGCAGCGCTTGCGGAGGGCGGTCGCTTTATATACCGGAGAGTATATTTTCGGTGGTGAAGTTAATTTACTAGTTCACCCTTTATTTGGATTTGGTAGATATTGAGCTGTGGATGTGTCGAAGGGAAATTTTGTCCGTTTAATTTAAAGATTTGTCCATTTTAGTTGGGGATCTTAATTAGGCTGGTTTAATTGGATATTGGATTTGAGATATGAGCGACGTGACATTATTGTAGTTGGTTGGGATCATTATTGCACTTTAATTGCGGGGTATAAAACAACTTAAACTACGAGGCATTTCACATGGGGAGATCTGTATGAAGTTCCCATGCCATCAGGCCTATATATTACAATAAGCCCAAGAATTTTCGAGGATATATAGCTGCTGGTGTGAATGCATACCGAATTTAATTAACAACTCCAGCTATCATCTTCATTCAAAAGAGTCTAATGCAGTGTAATTGATGTTAGTTGTATTGGTACATTTGGGGTTTGGGTTTGTGTCCTTTCGGTGTTTTCTATGATTTTAGTGGACTATGGAACTCTAAATTTTACATAAACGTCAACGGTAATGATTTTCTACAAGTAATAAATTTACTTTATTATCGTATTAAGAGTTATATCCACATACCATACTTGCACGTGTGTGCACTGTAGGCAAAAAGATTATGAATAGCTCTTTCTTTTCCTTCCCAGCTTGCTTAATTCGTACTATCAAGTCTTGAACTCTTCGCTTCATAGGTTCACCTATTCATGTCTCTCAAATCCTTTACCGATCAAATGCGAGATGTATAAGGGAGTTAAAAACTTAGATAATGATTTGACCTAACATCAAGGTCCTATCTTAAGAGTTGAGGTAGAGTTCACATAAGGTTTCAAATTCAAAACTATCTATTTCTATATTATACACTTTTATGGTGATTACAATACCTTTATTTTTTTTTAGATTTATAGGGACCGGTACAAGTAAGTACAAATCACTACATATATGACAACATTATAAATATTTTACAAGATAGAAAGAGGTGGAGGGAAATTTGAATCTGAGACCTCTAGTATCGAGGAGCTAGTCTTTACCATTAGGCTAAACCTGAGACCTAAATAGTAATTTATAGTTGACCTTATGATCACCTAATGAATTAAAAATAATTAATGATGTAACTCAATAGCATTCCCATGTAAGACACGTGCATTATTAATAATCTACTCTCTAGTTACATCAGTTTGTTTTCGATAAATAATCTATTGTGATTCACTACCCGCATCAATAATTAATGTCTATGAATAAGGAAAGACACTACACTAATATGTATCACTAAATTCTAGGAACCTTAGTTATTAACTTCTCAGACCAATCAATGTCTTAATCCTTATTTTGATTATAACAAATGCGCTAAAGGGGTTAGCCTATGTGTTTAAGTGAGCATGACCTACATTAATTATAAGGATGTCAAACCATACAAATCAATTCTCAAGTACGAAGTTTAAAAGAGCAATAGAGTTTCAAAGCATAAGAAAAATAAGACCTCAAGGTTTACACTTTAAGCCTTTGGTTATCTTGTAAGGTTGTGTGAGCACTAACACTTTTGATTTTGAATCCCTTAGGTTGTTTAAAATTATCTTTGGAATTTATCTTACATGAAGTTCATGTTGTTTTCAATCCTATATAATTTTTAAAGTGCTTTACAAAGTATTTGGTTCTAGACCAAACCATTCAACTAGTTTCATAACCCATCGACTAATTTTTGTTTTCCAAACCGGGACTTTAACCTTAAAAAAACCCACGAAACCAATCAACTAGTTACTATAGATTTTCTATCTTGAGAAAAATATTTTTGCCTTTATTTCAATACTTTGACTGATTTACTCTAACTCGTTTGACTGGTTATGAAACCAATCGACTAGTTTAACTAACCAAGTTATAGCTTTAATTCCTACAAAAAACTAATTTTGCCTTTATTTGAACACTTCAACTAGTTTTATTAAACCGATCGATTGGTTCTAGAAACTAATTGACTAATTTGACAAATTAGACTAAGGGTTTAAATTAAATGCAAAATAGTATTCACCTAAGAACTAAACCAATATGCTAGTTTGAGCAAACACATCAATTGGTTTGCAAAACCATTTGACTATTCTTGTATGTTCATAAAACCAAAGATATAGAGCATGCCACCGATTGATTGGTTCTAATAATTGAATGATTTTTTTTATGCAACAGTAACGACTTCAATTAAGTCTAAACATAATCCTTTGGGTGATTTTACTAATTGATCAACTAGTTAGAGTAGCCGATTAAATAATCAATATTAAATGCTAAAAATTTACCCGTTGGTTATGCAATAGATATATTATTTTATTTTTACTCCAATGATTACATTGTTGGCCATAAGTATAAATGAAATTTATGGGATAGAATAATTATAGCTTTTATGCTCTTATTAGTTCCATAATTTCTTCTCTATTATATCTTTCATTTAATCCTCAACAACACACTTTTGTATTCTAATTTCTATTGATATATTTTTCAAAAAAGTTATTACTCAATCTAATTAGATAGAATCAACTTCCTGATTGTAACATTTATTCTTTCTAGCTAGATTACACTCACAAATTGGTCTTAAAATTTCATGCTTATATCTTTTGTAAGATAACAAACCACAAGACTCTTTAAAACTCGTTATTTGAGATTGTGTGTTGCCTAGAATTTGTAGAATAGATCATTGGATTTTTAGATCCATAAAAATAGAAAGGATAACTCGGTCAAGTTGTAAATAATCTCCTAAGGGTCATTGATATTATATTTCATAAATTAAGAGAAGAGTAATCATCAATAAAACACATGAAAAGTTTAAAATCCAAAAGAAAAAACCTTTCAGTAGCGGATATGGAGAAATTTAACTCCTAAACCAGTATTAATTTCATGTCAATTTAAATAAATTCCATTACCATTCTTAATAACCCTATTCACCCCATTTGGGATTCTTTCACTAGTGAAATGAACCCAACCAGCATGATTGCATTTGATTTGCCAAATGGGATTGTAGAAACATCCTCATTTCCACTTAGATGATCATGACTTGTTCTTTGAATTAGACATTGGTACTTCAAAATTTTGAGAAAAAACACTTAGCCTCGCAGTTTTATATCATCTATAAATAATAGCCTACATTTGTGACCCATTATAGGTATATATAGTTTGTATCTTAAGGAAGGCTTGCACAAAAAATAGGAAAATAAGAAGCTAATGAAAAGGAGAAAGATAGAAAGCATGGCCTCAGATTTGAAGGGACTAAAGTTGAGCTCCATAAAAAATAAAAGAAAGAGAGAGAGAGATGAGATGTTAAACTTGAGAAGTAAAAAAGAAGCAAAGTAACATAATTATCAAGTTTTTTATGTTAAATATACAGGTTTAGTCTATTAAATAAATAGGTTTAGTATATTAAAGTATTGAATAATTTGATTTCAATTTATTATCAAACTCAATTGATAATTCTCAAGTTTTTTCCCTTTTAATTACATTGATTTAGTTCAGGATGATTAATATATAGGTTTGATGTATTAAATGGTTATGTTAAGTATTTTTAATGACTAGGTTTGGGTAGCTATACATTTTTCAAGTTTTATTTTTAGTGCAAATGCTTAGGTTTAGTGTGTCAAATATATAGGTTCAATATATTGAAGCATTATGTTTAGAGGCTAAATGATTATGGGTTCAAAGTTGTTTCATAACACAAGAGAGATAGGTTCAAAGTAGTAAACACATATGTTCATCGTAGCAATAATACAGGCTCATCTAATAAAACAAATAAGTTTATTCAGAATGTTAGGTTCGTAATAGAAAACACATAGGTTTATGATAATAATTACATAGGTTCACCTCTATGAACTAATGTATTCATCACATAAAATGAATATATTCATAACATGTAACCCCCAAATTCATGCTATGAAAATTTGAGATTCACAAAAAAAAGGTGTCATCATGAACAATTTTGCTCAGCATGTACTAAAATAGTAGTTATTATAAACAAAATAATTAGGTTCATAACATAAGAGAGCTAGATTCGTGATAGTCAACACTCATGTTCAGTAACAACAAATTTGTTAGGGCTTCTTTATAAAATACCATCCATATGTTCATTATGTTAATCATTTAGGTTCATTTCATAAAACATTTAGGTTCATAGCATAAAATAATGAATTTCACTGCATAAAAGTTTATGTTCAGGATTTAATAAATGCCAGCTAGAAAATAGATGAACGTAAAATTATAAACGTTCATTGCCTAAGGTGTTAATTGAAATACCCCAAAATCCCTAATTTAGAAAATCATGGCCGAATAGGAGATTATTAGGAAATTTATTAAAATAAACTACTTTTGGTGAAATAAAAAGGAATTAATAGGATAGATCAAGAAGGAAATTATAAGAGTGTAAATAGGGGAGATTATGGTATTTAAGTTAATTAGAGTTTTCATTTTTGAAATTTATTTAATGCCTTAAATTATATAAAATGGGGAGGATAAAATAGTTTCAAATTAATATAAAATATATGAGTATTTTAATTAGAGGAAAATTTAGGGGTTTTGTTAATTAAAATAAATTTAGGAAGATTTTTCCATAAATCCCAAAATTTACCTAAAAGTAGAAATTAATTATGGTTTTGATAATTATATTAAATACCCTAAATTACCCAAATGATATTAATTAAACCAACCCCAAATTTTCCCTCTTTTTCCTTTTTCCTTTTTCCTTTTTCCTCCCTCCTTTTTCCTTTTTCTTCCTTCCCCTTCTCTCCCTTATTTTCCCCCGACCTGGGCCGGCCTGCTGGCCCAAACCCCTCCCCTTTTCCTTCTTCTCGCCGCGGCCCAGCGAGCCTAGCCATCCGTGAGCCAAAACGCGGCGTTTCGACGCTGAAGTCGCTGAAACACCGCGTCGCGATACAAAGGAAATTTCGACCGTTGCCTGACGACGCGAGCGCTGCGTTTTTGCCAAATCCCGCCCAAAACGCAGCGTTTCATTTAAAGGGAAAAGAAACCGCGCGGTCCGGCCGGTTTCCTCCCTCTTCTTTCTTTCCCCTGGACCGCCGGTCCAGCCCCTCCTCCCTTCTTCTTCCTCGCGACGCCGCCGTCCCGCTTCTGCAACTCGCAAGCTCGCCGGAAAACGCAGCGGCGAGCGTCCCGTCCCTTCTCCGTCCTTCTCTCTCGTCTTTTCACCCCTGACCGACCTCTCCTCTTGACATGACCCATCGGGCAGCGTTTCCCCGCACGCAAGCCCTGACTTTTCTTCCCCGACAGGGTTTGGTCTGCGCCGGCAGACTTGCGCCGGACAGCTCACCGGACCTAACCCACCTAACCTCCCACGTGTCCTTGTCGTTTTCTCGTCCCAATCCCTCTATAAATAGCCCCAACCCCTGCCTTAATCGGGTTCGATTTTTGGAACCCAGTAATCCAACCCGTCGCGCCGCCCCACTTTCAGCCGCCGTTTCCTCCGCCCTCGGCCACCGTTGCCGCCTGCCCTTACCACCAAAATCCTCCCTGCACCGCCCTCTACGCAACCAACCTTCTTAGCCACCCTAACTCGCGCCGCACGTGCCGCCCTGGCCGTGCGAAAAACCCTTCCCGAATCAGCCCTTCCAGCCCTGGCGCCACCTTCGCGCCGCCACCGCCGGCCACGCCGCCGCTTGCAGCGCCACCACCACCCTCCAAAATGACCAGCAACTCCTGCCCTACCACCCCGCACCTCCCTTTCCCTTTGGTTTCCCTTCCCTAGCCTCCACCACCATTTTTCCCTCTTTCCTTTCCTCCACCGCCGCCGCCGCCGCTGCTGCCGCCGCGCCGCCGCCGCCACCACCACCCCAGTCAGGTTGTCAACCCCCCTGAACCCTAATTCCTAGGAAATAAAATAAATAAATAAATAAGATAAGTAAATAATAATAAGGGTTAAATGAATAAATAAATAAAAGGTGATTAGTGGGATTAATATTATTAACTAATATTATGAGTATTATTATTATTAATATTAACACTATCATTATTATTACTAATACCATTATTACTACTAATACTACCACCCATTCAATTATCATTATTATTATATTATTGTTATTATTATTATCGTTATTATTATTATTATCTTTATCATTATTATATTAATATTATCATTATTATTATTATTCTCATTATTATTATTATTATTATTATCTTATTATTATTATATTAACATAATTATTGATATTATTATTATTATTATTATTATTATTGTTGTTATTCTTATTATTGATATTATTATTATTATTATTATTATTGCTATTATTGATATTATTATTACTATTATTATTATCATATTATTATTATTATTTTTATCCTTATTATTATTGCTATTATTATTATTGATATTATTATTGTTATTATCTTTTATTATTATTATTATTATTTTTTTTATTATTGTTATTATTATTATTATTATCCCTATTATTATTATTATTAAGTGTTATTATTACTAACGTTACCATTAGGGTTAGTATTATTATCGTTATTAATATTAATATTATGATAGTTATTACTATTAATAGTATTACTAGTATGATTATTATTATTACTAATATAATTGTTATTATTAATATTATTATTGTTATTTTTACTATTGTTATTGTTAGTACTATTATTGTTATTATTGTTATTATTGATATTATTATTATTATTGCTATTATACTTAGGGTTGTGTTATTGTTATTAATATTACAATTATTATTATCATGGTCATTATTTTACTATTAGTATTATTATTATTATTATTATTGTTATTTTTAGTATTATTATTGTTAGCATTATTATTGTTATTATTATTATCATGGCTATTATTATTATTATTGCTATCACTATTACTATTATTGTTGTTAGTAGTAGTGTTATTAATATCATTATTATTATTGTTGTCTTTACTATTTTCTTATCAACGTTATTAAAGCTGTTGTTATTTTTATTATTATTATTACTATTATTATTAGTATCGTTATTATTATCATTATTATCATTACCATTATTACCCATATTACTATTATTATTGTAATATTATTATTATTACTTTCATTACTATCATTAGTATGGTTATTATTATTATCATTATTATTCTTATCATTGTTTTATCGTTATTGTGTTTATCGCATCTATTATTTTATCGATTATTACTGTTATTCTTATTATCCTTATTAATATTATTCTTATAATCGTTGATATTATTACTAATATTTTCATTGTATTTATTATTATTATTTGTATTATTATTTTCTTCATTCCTATCATTATTATTATTATCCCTATTATTGTTAGTAACATTATTATTGATTTTGTCACCTAAATGACTATGGTTGTACTAGTACTTTATTATTATTATTATTATCGATAATACACTATCACTAATGCTAATATGATTTCAATCATTACTATCATCATTATCATCATTATAGCTATTATTATTTTTATTAGGAGCACTATTATTATAAATGGTATTCTTATTATGGTAGGTATTATTGGTAATTATTATTAATGTTGTTAAAACCCTCACCTTAGTATTTGGATTGCTAAAATCTACTTAAGTAGCGATAATCCGTTTAAGTTATCGTAAGAGTAGTAATAACCTACCCTTTTATTTATAAACCCCATTATTAATAGTAGCCTTGGTATTAGGCCATGATAGGGGTAAGATAGGAATGTTGATAATTCTGGAAGAGGGAGATTAACCCTAAGTATTTCCCCTCTTATAGGTAACCGGGTCAAACCCCAGGAAGTGTAGGAGCGTGCTCCAAGCCCAGCGCCGATTTAAGTAAGGACGTAACTAAGGCTCTTGTGTGCTCTGCATGTTTTAAGTGTCTTATATGCTTTGTACAATTGGGTGTTATAATATGTATACTATATGCTTGTTTGTGAAGCGCTGCATGGATCCGAGGTACGTCCCCGTATCCTAGTCTTCGTGTGCTAATATGCTGTGATGTAGTGTGATGTGTTGTGATGTAGTGTGATGTGATGTGACCCCTACGTCATGTAGGTTGGGTTATGTGAGTGAGTGGGGTGAAGTGGAAGACTTGAAAAAGAAAAATAAGAGGTTAGAATGACCAAAGGGGAGTATGTTGGCTAAACAAGGTATGGACGACCTAAGTAGTTCGCCATTTGTGAAATAATGAGGAGAAAGTGGAATTAAGTAAACAACAAGGTGGGTATGAATTAAGGTTGTGTGGGGGAGTCTGTTGCTTGGTGGTATTGGAGTGTATATAGTGGTTTTAATGAGTATTTGGTGGTATTAATGACTTATGGTGGTATTAGGGTTTGTAAGGTGGCATTAGGGTTTATATAGTTGTTTTAATAATTACTGGGTGGTATTAATGACTAGGGTAGTATTGGGCTTTGTAAGATGGTATTGTGGTATTAGGGTTTGGAAGATGGTATGGCGGTTTGTATAGTGGTTTTAATGATTTATTGGTGGTATTAATGACTATTGTGGTATTAGGGTTTGGAGGATAGTATTGTGGTTGATATAGTGGTTTTAATGTTTTCTTGGTGGTATTAATGACTTATGGTGGTATTAGGGTTTTCGTGATGGTATTATGGTTGTTATAGACAAAAGAAGGTTGAGAGTGGTTAACCATGGCTTGGTGTGGACCATCATGGTTCGTATGGCTGTTTAGAGTTGTTTGGCGTTATTATGTGTATTATTGAGTCAAGTATAGTTGTGAATGTGGAATTTTACCATGTGTTATGTGTAATGAATGTAGTGAATGACTTATGCATGTCAAGGACCTGATATGATTCAATAAGATACGAATAAGACATTAACTGCTTAAAGTGAAATACTGATGAGCCCGACCCAGTCCGTTCCACCGGTTATTAATAGTGGTCAGAGGCGTGTTGCCCTGTAATTATATTTCCGGACCACCGGCTACAATAGTGGAGGGATCCGGGCTCGACAGACCCAAACTAATAAGTTAAATCAGGAAAGATACTGAGAAGACACCAATAACGTAAAGTGAGATTGTTGAGCCGAGCCCAGTCCGATCCACCGGTTATTAATAGTGGTCAGAGGCGTTCTGCTCTGTGTTTATTTCCGGACCACCGGCTATAATAGTGGAGGGATCTCGGCTCAGTACATCCAAAGTAAATAAGTTAAATCAGGAAAAATACTAATCACTTACAGTGGAACACCATGTAAGTGCGGGGCCAGTCCGATCCACCGGTTATTAATAGTGGTCAGAGGCGTTCTGCCCTGTGATTATATTTCCGGACCACCGGCTATAATAGTGGAGGTCCCCGTGCTTACAGGTGAAATAAAGACTGTTGGTAAAAGAGATTATTCTCATAATAAGAAATAACGGACATTGTATGAGCATGATTCAGCTTTCCGCTTACTTATCCTGATGTATGGCTGACGTATTGAGCATGTATCTTGTGTATTATTGCATGTTGCTTCTATGATTGTGTGTGATCGTATGCTTGGCCTTAGCGTCTATGCCTTACTCAGTACTGGACCCGTACTGATACTGCCTTGATTAACCGGGTCCTGTGATGATCCACCGATGGTGGGGAGCAGACCTTTGATGCAGGTCTTGATCAGTTACTAAGTTGGGGTGGAAGGCTGGATATGAGTGAGTAAGTGGTCCGGACAATTACCTTCGAAAATCGTGTGGTTTAATCGTATTTGCCTTTAGAGGATATAAATGTCGTATTTAACTTTTCAAGGGTTTTATCGTATCTTGCTATTCCGTTATTTTAAGTATTCTGATATATGGACCTTTTAAATTGTATTTCGGAATGTAACTTTTACCTTCGCACTCTGATCTGTAGAACTCGTGTTTTATGAATGGTTGGTTTGGGATTTTATTTCTTTCTAGCCTTAGCACTTAGTATCGGGTCGGTAGTTATGGATCGATCTGGTACTAAGTGTGGCGGTAATGCCCCCGAATTTACGGTTTTAAATTCTCTTGCTTCCGCTAAAACTTTGATTTAAACGAAATTTTTCAGTAGTAAATTTGGGGGTGTTACATTAATATTCAACATTTAAAATGTTTAGGTTCATCAATAAAGTGTTGTTTTGCATAATTAAATCATGAAATATTTAGGTCATAGTACAGGTTTAGTACATAAAATATTCTTGTTCACCTCATGAAATTATATAGGGTCATTTGATAAACCTTATAGGTGTGTCACATATAATACTTTAGGTCATGATAGTAAATGTTTGCTTGCTTGCTTATGTTAGGTTTGATATGTTAATTGTTTAGTTTCATTCCACAAAAGAGGTAGATATAGTATGTCTATGGTTTATTCGTAGCATATTAATTAGCTTGTTAAATGTTTATGTTATATTCATCCCATAAAATGGATGGGTTCATTGTGCTAACTATATATATTCATTTCATAAAGTGCTTAGGTTTATAGCATAAAATAGAAATGTTCTATACATAAAACATTTATATTCAAGATCTTATGAACATAGAATCGTTTTAGGTTCATCATAGAAAGTAGGTGAACTTAAGATGCAAAAATTTTCATTTAATAAGTTGTTTTGGTTCATTATATAAATTTTTTAGGTATATCAATAAATGGTTTCTAAACACATTTTATAAAGGAAAATTTTAGGTTCATTATTTAGTTCACTTATGTTCATTATTAGATTTTTCTAGGTTTAGTAGTTAAAATATTCATGTGTTGTCAGTAAATCACTTAGATTTATTTGATAAACTGCTTGAGTCCAACACATGAGCTTAGTAAATATTTGAAAAGATAAAGGTATACAAATATTTTTCAACTCATTGTGTTAGGTTTATTTATTTAGTGAATCTCCATATTCATTATTTATATTAGGCTTATTCCACAAAATAGTTAGGTTCGGTATGTTTGTGGTTTATGCTCATTATATTGATCAACATGTTAAACATTTACATTAGGTTTATGCCATATAACAGATAGGTTCATTATGTTAATCGTTTGTGTCCATTTTATTAAACATTTTGGTTCATAGCATAAAATAGAAAGGTTCATATAAAATGTTTATGATTAAGATTTGATAAACATATACTCATTTTAGGTTCACCATAGAAAGAAAATGAACATAAAACACAAAAAGGTTCATTACATGTGTCATTTAGGTTCATTATGTAAAATATTTAGGTTCATCCATAAATGGTTGGTGAACATATTGAAATTAGGATATATTAGGGTCATCATATAGGCTTGGTAGCTAAAATATTAATCAAAATAACAAAATCAAGCAAAAATTGCTTCAGTCATCAAAATAGCATATTAAAATAAATTAATAAGTTAAATAACAGCTTTGATTCCACAATAACATACTTGAGAAGTCAAAAATCAACAAAACAATCGCTGAACACAACCCGAAATACACAAAACTTATAAAACGAGAAGAACTAAATCGAAATCAAAGAATTTGATTGAAGAAAGACTAAAACTAGAAGAACACTAAGAAGATAAAGTATTATGAATAGAAGTGGAGAAGAACACGAAATAAAATAACATTCTTATAAATTGAGTTTTGCTTATAAAGGACAAAAGTATGACGTGACGATCAGTTTATACTATAATTTTTCCATTATCGGTATGTTCTTTTTTTAGATTTTTTTATTTGATATGATTTGTTTAATTTAAAAATAATTGATTTGTTATTATTAATTTACTATTATAATTGCTATATTTTTGTATTACTATTATCACTACAATTGTTGTTAATAATATTATTAGAATTATGATTAATTTATTTTTTATAATTTTATTGATATAATTTAATTTGGTATGAACTAATTGGATCTTAACTGATGTGATCAGATTTCAAAATATGATGCAAAGAATAAGCCATTCATCTAGAGAAAAGTGTGGTTGTCGAGTCTAACCAAGCGCTCCTCCCTAACATTTTAGTCCCTAACCTATTGAATTCCTAAAGCTTAGCCACTAAGGTAAGAGATTTGGGCAAGTAAAAATTTCTTATTACTTTTGAATCTCATGAGGAATAACAGAAAGCCTTAGAAGACAGTAGCTTGTTGTTTGATCATTTTCTAGTTGTGAGGAGGTGGAGAAAGGATAATGCATGTAGGATAAGGAATACATGGGTGGAGGTTAGGGGCATTCCTCTAATCATGTGGAAGGAAGAGTTCTTGTGTACTCTCGCACATCCTTGGGGAAAATGGGTGTGCTGGGAGGAAGAAGGGGATTGCAGGTTGTTAAGGGAGGAAACTGAGATCTTGATGGACACTTTTTTTTTGGAGGACATCCAGGAGAGGGTTGAGGTGCAAACAGGAGGATTAGTTGTAGTGGTGGTTGCTCAAGAAGTCGGCCAACACTACATTCCATGGCATCCATACAAGAAGACTAGGGACAAGAGTTGGCTTATGTCGTTTAATGAAGCTGATGATCAGATTTCCCATCAAGATTCCCATGCAGGCAGTGTGGCACCTTTCTTGAGTAAAGGTCGTGTGCAGGAGTAGGGATGCATGGAGGTTGATGCCTTGGTATCCACGAAAAGAGAGAATGGGGAAGAGGAAGAGGCGTGGGGAGAGGAAGAGACATCAATCCAAGTGGTGTGGGGAGAGTAAAGGACAATAATGGATATGGATTATCTGAGGGCTTAGGAAATAAGGGAAAAGTTGACGGTTGGATTTTTGTTAGAGCTGTCTTAGTTGAAGATTGTTTTGATTGGCCTTGAGAAAGAGGCAGGCAAGGTGAGGAACTGTGACTCCTAGAAAATGAAAATAGAACATGTGTCACATGATTTGGAAGGGGGATAGGCTAATTAGAAACTTGTTGAATCATGATAATTCTAAGATAAAAGGAGGGGAGGGTGAGGATGATGCTGATTGTGATAGGCATTTGGATGGGATGAAGGAATAGGGTGGTCCTGAGTCTTTTGAGGAAGGTCCTCCACTTGGCTTTGATCATTGATCATAGGTATTATGTGATGAAGGTTGCTCGAGGGATTGAAGGCTTCATCAAGAAGGAGGAGGGGAAATTTTCTTGGAGGAAGGTGATTTTGAGGAGGCTCTAAAAACTTGGAAATTAGGGTGTGAGTTGGGATTGTCGTCAAAAGAGGATGGTTTTGTGTGGAAAAAGTAACCGAGATAAGGAAGAGCCAAAGAATAAGTAGGAAAAGGTGTCTCTAGGTATTTTCATGTTAAAGGGGGTCAAGGGTAATGGGATCTTGATATGATTATAATTAGCTAGAATGTCAAGGGCTCAGGGGGATTGGAGCTCTAGGTAAGCTATCTAGTATTCAATCTATTTTAGTAAGAGAAAAGCCATGGATTCTTGGTTTGGTTGAAATGAAGCATCACTCCTTATTGGAGGCTTGGAGGAATGGCGTTTGGCATAATGGATTGGTAGAATGGAGGGACTCCCCAGCACGAGTTAGAAGAGGAGGTTTGATTATTGGTTGGGATGTCTAATTTTTTAGGGTTAGGAATTTAAAAATCGATAATTGGTGGATCTTGCTTGAAGGTATAATGCCTTCATTATCTTTTGAGTATGCCATTCTCTTGGTCTACTGCTTCCATGATCTAAGAGAAAAAAGGGGTCTTTTGGAGGAATTATATCTTGTTGGTCATCAGTGTTCTACTTCTTTGCTTGTAATGGGAGATTTTAATGAAGTTAGGCATCCAATCGATAGGCAAAGTAACACCAGAAATTGTTTCAATAAGTGGATTGATAGGATGGGTCTCATTGATGTGGTTCCTAAGAATGTGAAGTTCACTTAGAATTGGGGCGGTTCGGCTAGCCTCCCAGACCAATTCTTGTTAGATCCTTCTTGGTTATCTTCCTTTCAAACTCTATCTTGATCGAGTCTTGGGAGGTCTCTGTCTAATCACACTCCCATTTGCCTCAGTTCCCAAAAGTTAGAGGAGGGTCCAAAACTTAGGATATGTAGTTTTCTCATCTAAAGTTTTGTAGATTCGTCAAGGAGTGCTGGACAAAAGTGGAGGGGGCCTCCTGTCAAGATAAAATCAAGAAGCTCAAGAACCTACTTAGGGAGTAGAATAAATAGGTGTTTAGAGATATTGATTGGAAGATCAGATCATTGTAACAAGAATTGGAGAGGGTGGATGTTGTTAGAGAGGTTGGGCCTTTAGGTGAAGAGAATCTAGCAAGGAGAGCAGCCCTTCAGAATCAGTTATGGAAGTGGCACAAGAGGAAAGAATATTATTGGCTCTAAATCTCTAGAGTTAGGGGATTCAAATAACGAGATAGGAATACCAAGTATTTCCACATAGTAGCTTTAGTGAGAAAGAAGAGAGCTTTTATCAACAAGGTTTTAGAGATATACCAGGTTGTAACACCCCCAAAATTCACTACTGAAAAATTTCGTTTTATTTGAAAGAGTTAGTGGAAGCAAATTATAAAGTCGCGAATCTTGGGGATATTACCGCCACACTTAGTACCAGACCGGTTCACTCCTACCGTTCAAGTACTAAGTGCTAAGGCTAAAAGCATAAAAGAAAGGTTGTTGTGTCGGTCTAGGGGAGAAAGGAAAGAGGAGAGGAGGAGGCTGGGCCGGCTATGTGGGGGGGGGGGAGAATGGGCCGCTGGCCCATGCTCAAGGAGGGGACAAGTTTGGCAGCCCGAGCCAGTGAAAGGAAAAAAAAAAGAAAAAGAAAGGGAGGAGGAAAAGGAGAAAAGGAGAAGGAAAAGAAAAAAGAAAAAAGAAAAGGAAGGAAAAAGGGAAATAGGGAGAAATAATTTAATTTAATTTAGAGCATAATAAAATATAATATTTTTGATAAATTATTTAATTTAATTATTTAATTCAATATAAATTAATATATTGGTTCAAAAAGGCTAATTTTGGTAAAATATTAGTTTGAAAAATTATTTAAATAAAAATAATATGACAAAATAACAAAATATTTATTTTTAATTTATTAAATACTCCTATCCAAATTAACATACACAAAAATCCATAAAATAATTAAACTAATTAACTTTAAAAGCTAATTTATTTTAAATAAAAGCTATTTATTAAATTATAGGTTTTATAAAATTTTGGGGGATTACAAGGTGATTTCAAATCCGAATAGGATAAAGGACTTAATCATCTCCTATTTCAAAAGTCTTTATAAGGATCCTGGTTTGCCGGAAATAAAGCTCTCAGCTGAAGGTTTTCCCAGGCTTACGGAAGATTAGATTAGGATGATGGAAACCTTTTCATAGAGAGAGGAAGTTTAAAAGGCGGTTTGAGCTTGTGAGCCTCTTAAATCACCAGGGTATGATGGCTATCATATAGGGTTCATTTACAAGATATGGGGTACTATAGGGGTCAAGTTTATGAATTCTATTCTCGAGTTCTTCAAGTCAATTCGCTTACCACATGCGCTTAATACTACACTAATCTCTCTGATTCCCTGAAATACCCCAAAAATCCTAATTTAGGAATTATGGCAAAATGATGATTTATTAGAGAAAATTAAGAAAATATATTACTTCATTAAATAAAGAGGAAATTAATTGAGGAAAATAAGGAGAAAATAATAAATAAATTATTTAGAAAATTTTGGACATTTTACTAATTAAAATGGAAGTTAAGGACAATTTATCCAAAATAGCCTAACTAATTTAAAAATGGATTTAATTATTATAATTAAAATAATTATTATTAAAATTAAATATCTAAAATAAATATATAAATAAATAAAGACCAATACCCCAACCCAACCATTTTATTATTTTTCCCTTTTTCTCTTTTTTTTTCTTTTTTTTTTCTTTCTTCCTCCTTTACTCATTTTCTTTTTCCCCATTTTTTTTCTCCCCCGACTGGGCCAGCCCACCGACCCAGATCCCTTTCTCCCCCCGTCTCGCCTACCAGGCCTGCCAGCCCTACATCACCCGTTTCCCTAGCCGGCCGAACCGCCCCTTCTTTCTTTTCTTTCTTTCCCCTGGACCAACCGGTCCACCCCGCCCTGTCTCCTTCTCCCTCACGCGACTTGCAGTTCGACGCATGCAGCTCGAATTTTGCCGGCGGCCACCAACCCAGTACCGACCGTCCTCCCCTGCCCTTCCCGTCATTTTCTTTCCCTTTTTCGACCCCAACAATCCCTGCAGCTCCCTCCCCCGTGCCCATCTTCTTTCCTCTTTCTCCCCCTTCCCGACCTAACCTGCCATGGCAAGACCTGCACCGCCTGCCACCGGCCGGCCACCTGCACACCTGCCCCGCACGCCTCCTTCTCCCCTTGTCGTTTTCCCCTTCCAATTGCCTATAAATACCCCCCATTGGCAGCCCCGATCAGCTCCCTTTTCGATTTTTGCCCCGAAACCCTGCCTCTCCGCCGCCTCAAAAAGACGGGATTTCCGCCGTCACCAGAGACCGCCGCCGCCACCTTTGGCCACCGTTATCATCCCTGAAACTCCCTCGACAAACCCAAGCCACCACCACCCTCCGCCTTGCCCTGCACGTGCCGCCCTAGCCGTGCAAAGTTCCTATCCCGAAAACCACCACTCCCAGCCTTCGCCGCCCTTGCGCCGCCTTCCACCGCCAACCCAGCCGCCACCAGCACCTCCTCCACTCTCCAAAACACCCAGGGAAGCTTCCTCTACCTTCCCCTGCCTTCAACTCCCCCTGCCTCCCTCTCCTCCTTCCTCCCTAATCTTCCACCTCTCTCCACCACCCTCGGCCGCCGCGCCAACAACCCATGCCGCCACCCCTTGCCATGCTACCACCCTCACCCCACTCCCCTTCACCTGCTGTTTCTTTCCCCACCTCAAACTCCTCCTTTTCCCCTCCCATCTAACCACCACCTCCATCTTTTCCTCTCTTCTCCACCTCCACTGCTGCCGCCATCACCGCTACGCGCCGCCGCTGGACCACCACTGACCCTAGGTGGTTCTCCACTCATCCAAACCCTAATACCCTTTTATATAACTACTACTATTTTCTACTAATATTAATACTAATATACTTATTACTATTATTATTATTATTACTTTTATTATTACTATTATTATTATTATTATTATTATCATTATTACCATTATTATTGTCTCTATTATTAATGTCATATTTTCTTACTAATGCTAACATCTCTTTTGAACCCTAACTTTTATTATACTTAACTTTAATCTTAATTATTATAATTATTAGTATTAACATTATTAATAATATTACTATTATTACTTCTATTATCCTTACTATGGTTATTATTGTGGTTGCTAAACCTTACTTGGTTGTATTATTGTTATTATCATTACTACTAGGAGTATTATTATTATTATCGTTATTATTGTTATTATTATTATTATTATTATTATTATTATTATTATTATTATTATTATTATTATTATTATTATACTTAACACCCTTATCATTTTGTTAACAATAATACTACTTGTTCTTATCCATGTTACTTAACTCAAGCTAGTAAATATCATGTGGTTATTAACTAAGAAGAGTACTTGAACCTTATTACCATACCATTTAACGTTAACCCTAACCTCATTACTATGACACTATTATTAGCTATTACTATTATTACTACTATCACTACCTTATTGTTGTAACCAAAAGCATTTGAACCCTTTTATTTTTCAAGAATATACAACTATTATCATTATCACCCTTAGGAATAGTTTACTTGTAATATTGTGACCTTGTAATATTATCATTTCAAATATAACACCATTAACTTAGCCTTAAAACGCTAGGGTTTCTATCACTAGACGTTAGTGTCACTATTTTATTAATACTAACACTATTTTCCTAAAGCTAGCATAAACCCTATTACTACAAGATTAAAAATAATGGGTTTAATAAAATAAGTGTAATAATAAGTATCAAAAATAAATATATTTTGATTACTAATATTTAGTATACTAATTCTAAGGTAAAAACCCTAGTTTTTGTATAACACCCTCTTTAGTAATAAAAAATCTAATCCTAAACTGGAATAAGGGATTATGGTACTTATAAGGGAAACTAATACTTAGCTTTTTCCCCTTTTATAGGTAACCCCGACCAAAGCCCTAAGGAGTTAGAGGAGCGTGCTCCAAGCCCGGTGCCTACCTAGGTAAGGACGAAGCTATGGCCTTGTGCTATGTGTGATGTAATGTGTGGGTGAATGATGAGCATGCCATGTTGATGTGCATTATGCATGTGTTATGAATAACTTGTTTTGTGTAGTGCAGCGTGGATCATGAGGTATGTTGTGTGTGCCTTATATTATACGTGTATGACATGTTCCATGTTTGATGTTGATGTTGATGATGTGACTTGTTAAGGCCCTCTAGGACATGCATGCTAGGGTTTTGGGTAGCATGAAATGATAATAAAAGAACAACGGGAAATTGGACGTTTCGGAAGGTTGCATGGGGGAAATTAGACCTTGCATGGGCATGATCCTTACGTGTGGAAAGTTGATTTGGGTCGTAAGTAAGAGCTTGGGAGAGTCTTGGAGTGATTGGGAACTTGGTATGAAAAATAGTACGTGAGTTGGTGCATAAGCGACCTTATTAGGGTTTTGGGCGTAAGTGGGGGTTGGAGAGTCTGCATGGAGTGTTTAAATTATGCATGGGAATGAATCTTACGTGAGGAAAGTTGAATTAGGAAGTGAATAAAATAATGTCAAAGTTATGGACCCATTGGAGACTTGGGTGCAAAATTTTACGTGGGTCGGTGTAAGAGTGTCTAAGGGTTCCAATTAGGGTTTCAGGAGGAAATGAGCAATTTGAAGGGTACAAGGGTAATAATGATCAAGGAGGGATGAAGTATGGGGTTGAGAGTGAGAACTCACTTATATAAGGATGAGTATGGGTCCTAAATGAGGGAAGAGATTTTGGGATGCAAGAGGGAGGTTACTTGTCGAAGAAGTAAGGTGCTAGGGTTTGGCGCGGTCAACTAGGGTTTGTCGGTTCCACGGGAACTTGGGAGATAAAGCAATACATTTGGAGAAATTCCTAATAAGAATGAAGTGTGAGATAGAGAAAAGAGTAACGTTTGGGTATGTAAGAAGGAGTTGGGCCACATAGGCCCGATTAGGGTCTCCGAGGAGGAACCCTAGGGGGATGTCAGGTGTGAGAAGAGGTACGGGTCTCAAAATATGGGACGGTCCCTTGGAGGGGAAGGTAGTAGGGTATTAACCGCATGCATGTCAAGGGTGATGTGTGATTTAATAAGACACTGATAAGACATTAATCACGTAAAGCGAAAGATGTTGAGCCGAGCCCATGATCCGGTCCACCGGCTATAATAGTGGATCAGAGGCGTTTTGCCCTATGCGTTTATTTTCCGGTCCACCGGCTATAATAGTGGATCAGAGGCGTTCTGCCATGTGCGTTATCTTCTGGTCCACTAGCTATAATAGTGGGGGATCTCGTGTTCGACAAACCAAACGAATAAGTTAATCCACGGGAAAGATACTAAGTACTTAAAGCGAAACACCATGTGAGTCGGGGCCATGATCCAGTCCACCGACTATAATAGTGGATCAGAGGTGTTTTGCCCTGTGCGTTTATTTTTCGGTCCACCGGCTATAATAGTGGATCAGAGGCGTTCTGCCCTGTGCGTTATCTTCTGGTCCACCAGCTATAATAGTGGGGGATCTCGTGTTCGACAAACCAAACGAATAAGTTAATCCATGGGAAAGATACTAAGTACTTAAAGCGAAACACCATGTGAGTCGGGGCCATGATCCAGTCCACCGACTATAATAGTGGATCAGAGGTGTTTTGCCCTGTGCGTTTATTTTTCGGTCCACCGGCTATAATAGTGGATCAGAGGCGTTCTGCCCTGTGCGTATATCTTCCGGTCCACCGGCTATAATAGTGGGGCTCTCGCGCTCATATGGGCTATTGAATAAATGTGTGGAATGGACTTATTATCATTAATGAGAATAAAGAATAAGTCACCAGAAAAGTATTCAGACCTTATCTTGCGGGTTATCGCATTTTGTCTATATGATTGTGCTATGTGTGCTATGTGGTATGACTGTATGCTTGGCCTTAGCGCACCAGCGCCCTTACTCAGTATTGGACCCGTACTAATAATACCTTGATTGAATGGGTCCTATGATGATCCACCAATGGTGGGGAGCAGACCTCCTATGCAGGTTTGATTGATTACTAATTTGGGGTGGAAGGCTTGACTTGAGTGAGTAGGCGGTCCGGATATTGGTCCCTTGGGATCTGTTTTATTTAGCTATATTTTGTACTACGCTTCTTGTTTGAAACTATACTCTTAAGTTGTATTCCTAAACGATATTCTAAGTGTTGTTGACTCGTGTCTTCGTGAATGATCTATGTTAACTATGTACCTATGTTTTGAGGATTCTTACTTAACGATTGTTTAGTTTAGCCTTAGCACTTAGTATCAGAACGGTAGGAGTGAACCGGTCTGGTACTAAGTGTGGCGGTAATACCCCCAAGTTTACGGTTTTAATTCCTTCGCTTCTGCTAAACCTTTTGATTTAAACGAAATTTTTCAATAGTAAATTTGGGGGTGTTACATTCCCAAAGTAGAAGATCTAATGGAGGTTAGCCATTTCAGGCCAATAAGTTTTATAGGGTATATATATAAGGTGATATCGAAGATCATGGTAAATAGGATGAAATAGGTTGTTGATAGTCTGGTTAGTGGATCTTAATCATTTTTCATTGAGGATAAAAATATCTTGGATAGAGCTTTGGTCGCCAACGAGATAGTGCAATGGTTTAAGAAGAAGAAGGGATCGAGAGGTCTAATATTTAAGCTTGATTTTCAAAAAGCTTATGACAGCATAAGATGGGACTTTGTGGATAACATTTCAAGGATAATGGGCTTCGGTAGAGTCTAGAAAGGGTAGCTTAAGGAGTATCTTTCAACAGCCAGTATTTCAGTTTTGGTAAATGGGTTGCCTAACCCACCTTTCAAGATGAATCGGGGTCTTAAGCAAGGGGACCCTATGTCCCCCTTTCTCTTTGTCCTAGCCATTGAAGTTTTCAATCATCTTATCCAGATAGGTTATGCAAAAGGTTTGATTTGGGGGGTTAGAGTGGGGTTGAATAGGGTCGGCGTCACTCATCTTCAATTTGCGGATGATACTATGTTTTTTTGCGAAGCAACACTAGAAAATATCAAGAATTGGATAAGATTGATGGACTGTTTCTATCTTATATTAGGATTGAGCATTAATTTCTCAAAGTCTGAGCTTATCGAGTTATGGGTGGATGCTTAAATCAAGAGGAGGTTGTTGGTATCATGAATTGCAAGATCAAGTCTCTACCCATCAGGTACCTTGGTCTCCCATTGGGGGCGAACCCTAGGAGTAAAGAGACATGGAAGCTATGGTTGATAAGACTAAGTAGAAATTGGCAGGTGGAAGGCAAAGACATTATCCAAAGTAGGGAGACTGGTGCTGGTCAATAGTATTTTGAATATCCTATCGATGTTCTACATGAGCCTTTTTAAAATACTAGAAGGGGTGGAAAGGGAGATCATCAACATCCAAAGAAATTTCTTCTGGGCTGGTAGCAAGGATTAGAGGAAGTTGCTACTGGTGAGCTGGAGTGTTATCCAAAAACCTAGAAGCTTGGGTGGCCTGGGGGTTGAGGATCTAATAATGAGGAACAACGTGCTTTTTCTCAAATGATGGTGGAGGTTTTATATAAATGAGGGGTCTTCTTGGCAGTAAGTCATCTCGTCTATTTACACCGGTAATCATTTTGAAAGACTTGAGATTCTAGAGCAGAGTAAAGGCAGGACACAGTGGGCTAATATTGTTGAGTAGGGAAAGAGGAACCAAGTCTTAATGTTGGGTATAAGGATTATCTTGGGAGATGGCAGAAGATTCAGGTTTTGGCATGATCAGTGACTAGATTAGGGTATTTTAAAGAGTTCATTTCTTGGGTTGTTCATGGTATCCAATCAGTAAGGGGACAAAATAACGGAGATAGATTTTAGGGATAGTGCGATATGGCAGTGGAACCTGATGTGGCATCGAAGGCTTTTTAGCTGGGAGGAGGAGTAGGTGGAGCAATTGGATTTAATAATCACACAATTTATTTTAAAAAAATATAGGAGAGATTTGATTACTTAGGCGTTCGACAATAAGGAGGTTTTTTCAGTTAAGTCCTTTTGTGAGGTTTCTCATTAATTAATTGTTGGGGATGGAGGAGGAAGAAAGGATTGCAATAGATTTTGGATCAAAATTGCACTACCAAGGATTGAACTCATTATATGGTTTGCCATTCAACAGAAACTTAACACCAACGATAAGCTAACTAGATTTGATCTTCTTAGTATAAGGGAGTCAGGGTGTCCTTTTTGTAAAATTAAGTAAGATTCAGTAGATCACGTGTTCTTTCACTGTTCAAAGATGGGTGGGATCTAGTATGAGATTTGTGAATGGATTGGGTGCACTTGGATAATACTGAGATCTGCCATCGAGATTGCCCTTACTTGGCTAGGAGGCAAAAGTAGGGATTTAAGGGTGAAAATTTGGAATGCTGCGTTTTTTTCAATAATAGGTATCATTTGGGAATTCATAAACAAGTTAGTTTTCGAGAATCAATAAGTTTGTGTTCGTTGGATGACTACTCTAGTCAAAATGAGGATAGAGTTCTGGATCAAGAATGAACGAGAGGTTTTTGATTATAAATTAGACGAGTCGGTTTACAATATGCGGGCCCTCTTATGAGTTGCGGGATTTTCTTTATTCTCCATCCATCTCATTTTTCTTGTGTTCTTTGGTTATGGATTGTCATTCCAACTATCAAAAAAAAAAATAAGCCATTTATGTACCTACTAAAGTGATACATCGAGATGACTAAAAAAAGTTATGGACAAAATATGACGATTGCAGGGTATTTGATAAGATAGTTTCAATTAATTTTTAGTTAGTTTGATCCAAAATGTTCTCTTAATTAACTTTAAAAGTGTTAGAATGATTAATAATCTTGAATTTAAAGTTTTTTTCAAAAAAAAAAGAAAGTCTTAGAACATGAGACACTTGTGCATTAGATGAGGCTCAAGTATTTGCCCAACAATTTGTAGCTGAAAACCATTGAACCAAGAATCATATGTCACATGTACCTTTGCTTGACATTAACTTACCACTTTACATGTGTTTCTAATCTACTCAATGCAAGATGGTAATAAATAAAGAAAGAAAGAAAAATCATTAATAAAAAGCCAAGACTTGCATATCTCTTCAATTTGAAAAATACTACCATCTTTCCTTAGATTATGTTTCTTGAAAGTTATTTTATCGTATGTGATTTTTTTTATTGTTTCAATTTTATTTCCACTGCAGAGATAAAATTGGGAAAAGGTGGAAAGAAAAGGGGACAATCTCCATACGATATTTATTATACTAAGGATCCGATCTTTGGTGGACTTTTATTCTTTTGATTGATGTATAAAATATTTGGGAATATCTATTCACTAATAATTTATTTGGATTAAAGTGATTTAAAATAAGGATAAATATTAAAAATTAACGTAGTTTAAATTTTTTTAAAAAATTAAGAGTAAATGTTTTAAAATATTATTTGAATAATATTAATATAATCTATGAGAATTGGGATAAATATTTAAAATATTTATTTTAGATTGAAGGGAATGAAGTTTATAAAAATAAATGATATTTATACATTTATATTGAGCGGAGAAGAAGAAGCTGATTTAATTTGATGTAAAGTAAAGATATTTTTATTCGATTAAATAAAGAAATTATTTATATATTGACTTTCACTTTCATTACTCTTAAATTTTAAAATTAGTAAAGGTGAGGTTAGTCAGAGTAACGAATGTTAAATTTTAACTCTAATTTACTCCGTAGAAATTAATAAATTAATCTCTAAACAAAATAAATCAATTCACTAATCTCCTTCCATTCTAAAACGAGCATGACATAAGGCTCCGGTGCCCATTCCTCGTTAGTCGTTAAGTTGCATTTATTTCTTATTTGGGAAGTTACAAAATCAAGACTTCAAAGTTCATGCAGTCAAGTAGAAAGACTTTAGCTCTTGTATCGTCGAATGGGTCGTTTGAATTGCAACTTACAAATTACGCATGTTATATTTCAAAGAAAAGAATGTGGTGTGATGTGACAATACAATCGGTAGGAATATTAATGGTTTGAGTCTAGCCATACCAAAATTAAGACAGGTTTATATTATCTAAACTTAGACTTAGACCTAAATTTATTGAGTTTTAAAGATTTAGTCCCAAACCAACTAGGTCTTGCAGATATATAAATGAAGTTGTTTTTTCAAAAAATAATTAAAAATATATGTAAATATAAATATATTTATGTTTTGTATAGTTTAATATATACTTTTTGTTAAAAAAAATCATCTAAAAGAAAAAATTAAATATTTTTAAATAGTAATGTTAATTTTTTTAAATAGTATTTTACTGCTTTGGAATAAAATATTATATATATTATTTATAAAGTAAACTCACAAAAATAAAATTATAAAATAAATAACAAGATCAAATAATATATATATATATATATATATATATAGAGAGAGAGAGAGAGAGAGAGAGAGAGAGAGATACACTAAACATGTTGGGTTACTTAGATCTAGACGTAAAACTCTTGAACTTATATTCGGACTATAAATCTAGCCCAAAGTTTATATCTAAATATTATAAAATTATACTCACTATAAATAAAATAAGTCTAATTAATGTGAATAAGATCTAAAATACATTGTCATCCCTAATAACCGATCAAACTCCTATTAAATTCATGCCTCAACTTATGGGCATGGCTAAGGCTATATTTGAATATATATATATATACACACATAAAATAAAATCCATACCCTGCTGTGCTGATAACATCAAATATCATTAACATCAATTTTGGTTATGTACCGAAGAACTACATATTGCTTACGTGCTCCGTGCAAAAAATATATATTCAAACAGTACTTTAAGGCTTTGTTTGGATGAAAAATTTTAGAAATGAAGGGATTTGAAAAATGATAGAATTTTTGAAGTGCTCAACTTTTAAAATTCTATGGTTATAAATTCATTGTTTGAATAAAGAATTTGAATAGAAGATTTTTAAACTTCCTTGTTTGGATATTTTTATATATGGAATTAGAATAGAAAATTTATAATACTACCCAATTTTTTTTTTCAAATTCATTGTATAATATAAAATTATCTATAGAAGTATTATAAAATAACCTATCTGTTTACCAACAATAATTTATATATGGATATTTTCACCTATAAAATTATATAAAAATATTATAAACTCACTGTATGAATATAATCAACCCGTTATTAAGGTTTGTAAAACTGCTGGTTATAAATAAAAGAAGTCGATGTTTTATATCAGCTACGGGCCTACGGCTGATGATTATTATGCTAGCAACGATTCTATCATTAAACTAATAAAATAAATAAATAAATAATAGTAACATAGAAAACAAATACGTTAATATAATAATATTACTTAATAACACTATACATATATATACACATATGTATGTGTGTGTGTGTATTAAAAAATAAATTAAAATTTTATCAAGTTTTTAGTATACGCATTCTTTCGTAAAAAGGACCTTGAAACTTTCTCGGATTATTTTCATAATACAGATAACACTATACATACGTTTCCAGTGGTTAGGAAATGGAAGAGGGAGGATGCTTGCAGGTTAAGAAGAACATGGGTAGAGGTAAGGGGCTTGCCTGTGATGGTGTGGAAGGAGGATACAATATGATCACTGGTGGCTCCGTGGAGCTCGTGGGTATGCTGGGAGGAGGAGGGGGACTTCGGCACAAGTTTGGCGGCATCACGGGCGCTGATCGACACCCCCTTCATGGAAGACATTAAGGAATCCATAGAAATAAGGGTTCGGGAGGTAGCAGTAGAGGTGATAATTAAGGAAGTAGGGGAGAGTTACATGCCATGGCAACACTCAAAGGTAGTTGTGCCCGGCGGTCGGAGGAATGGCAAGGAAGTCGACGATCGGTGGTGTTCTCAGGGAAACATAGATGTGAAGAGTTTAGGCGCCTCGAGCAGTGCAAGCGCTACGGCATGGCAATGCAAGGGAGCGCATGTGGTGGGGAGCTCGAAGCTACGTTGTAGAGAGATGGAAGAGTCAACCAGGAAGAGTCTGACAGGCCGAAACACGGAACGGATGTGTGGGGCGACGGGCAGTAGTATAGGGAGGAGAGAAGAAGCTTCGAAGGGGGAGGATCACGATCAGGGAAGGGTTTTGAATACCGTCTGTGGAAGAAAAGAGGGAAGTGTAAGGGCGGATGGGCACTGAAGGGGGAAAGGCGAGGCTAGTGGGAGCAAAGGGCAATCACACGGGGTCATGGAGAGGGTGCAGGATGTTGGGACAGTAGGGGACGACGGCTGTAAGAAGCCTCAAAAGGCTGGGATGGATAGGGGAATGGAGGAAGTGACAGGGGATGGAAAGGTTCTATTGGCAGGGGCTATTCAAAAGGTGGCAGATAGGCGGGGGAGTATGTAGAAGATTGGGGGGTGGGGAAATGCCTTACACTGGATATTATTAATAAAAGGCCAGCTATTATATGGGAAGCGGAGGGTGAGGGCGACGTGCATGAGGGAGAGGGAGAGGGGGACATGCATGAGATGACAGGGGAACAGCATGAGGTCGATCGACGGTTGGAAGAAAAATAAAAGGATGAGTGTCAGGTGAATAGTGGAAAGGAGGGAGCGGATGGTGATATTTTTTTTGTGCAGGTAAGGGAGGGAGCTGGGGATCGAGTGACCCAAACGCAAGGACACGATAGTGTCGAAGAAGAAAATGGTAGTTGGAGGAGGGAGGAGTTGGAGGAAAATTTAGGAGGATGTGTAGGGGTCGAAAAGGAAGGGGCGTTGAGCTCCGTAAATACGAAATTTGCGGGTGTCGACCATGATTTTGAAGAAGAATTAAGATTAATAAATAGGTGGAGGCATGTTGAGGGAGGAAAAAATTATAATCGTGCAGTGAGAGAGTCGGGGTCGGGACAACAAAATGGAGAGGAGGAGAGTGCGGAGGCGTCCCGGGATTCTTTAAAAGAGGTGCCACCGGGGTTTGGAAGTGCGAATCCTAGGATAGAGGAGAAGTTGGAGGGGGTGGAGATGGAGCAAGTAGAAAAGGAGAAGGGTTTAGTGGAAGGAAATGATTGGGCGAAGATAGAAGAAACCTGGAAGTTTGGTAAGGAAATTGGGCTAGGATCCTAGGAGGAGAACACTTGCAAGGAGAGATTGCTCAGTTTAAGAAGAAGCCAGAGGAAGATCAGGAGAAAGAAGCTTTAAGAAGGGATGGATAGAGGAAAAAGTGTAAAGGTGTGGATATTAGTTGTTATGATAATAGTTGGTTGGAATGTGAGGGGGATCGGAGCTTTTGGAAAATTATCTAGTATTAATGGGGTGTTAGAGAAGGAAAGACCATGGGTTTGTGGTCTGGTTGAAACAAAACACCAGTCCTTGCAGGATTCGTGGAAAAACAAGGTGTGGAGGAGTCCTTCAATTGAATGGAGAGACTCGATTGCTCGAGGTCGGAGTGGAGGTCTTATTATTGGGTGGGATATGTAGTACTTCTCTTTGAGTAACTTTAGGAGCGGTAGTAGATGGATCCTGATTGAAGGTCAACTTGGGCCAAAGGCTTTCGAGTGTGGGGTGTTGCTTGTCTATGGGTGCTCAGATACTAGTGAAAGAAAGGCCTTATGGGAGGAACTGTGGGATATCGGTCAACTTTGCGCTAGACCATTATTGGTCATGGGGGACTTTAACGAGGTCAGAGGCCCAAATGAGAGAAAAGGGGGTTGGATTGATAAAAGAAGCGTTGAGGCATTTAATGAGTGGATAGATAATATGGGTCTCATTGATTATAAGCCTCCAAATTTGTAGTTTTTGTGGTAGAGAGCAAACTCAACTAGCTTACTCGACAGATTTCTAATTAGTCCAGTCTGGTTATCTGAATTTCCTAGGATCTCTTGTAAAGGGTTAGGCAGATCTCTCTCGGATCAATTTGCAATTTGTCTTAGAGAAGCGTCTAGAGGAGGGGGAAGAAGCCGTTTCGTGCATGGGATATGTGGTTCTCTCATCCTAAGTTTCGAGGGTTTGTTACAGAGTGTTGGAACAATCTAGAAGGGAATTCTTGTCAAAGCAGGCTAAAGGATATGAAGGGGATGCTGAGGAAGTGGAACAAAGAGGTGTTTAGGGATATTGAATCAAGGATTAGATCTTTTGAAGAGGAACTGGCAAGGGTGGACAATATTGTTAATGGTGGCGCACCACTTGATGTAGACCTTGCTAGAAGAGCCACCCTGCAGATGCAACTATGGAAATGGCACAGGAGGAAAGAAAAGTATTGGCGATAGGTATCTAGGATAAGAGGGTTTCAAGATAGAGACAGAAACACTAGATTTTTTCACACAATAGATTCTATCAGAAAGAAGAGAGCCACCATCAGCAGATTGGTAGTAGAAGGCCAGGAGGTTTTGGAGCCAGAAGGAATAAAAGAAGAAATCTTATCTTTCTTTAAAAAGCTTTATGAGAAACCAAACCTTCCACAGGTGAGCGTTTCAGGTGACGGGTTCCAGAGGCTATCAAGTGAACAGAGTCAGAGGATTAATAGAATACCTAGTAGAGAAGATGTACAGAAGGCAGTATGGGCGTGTGACCTAGACAAAGTTTCGGGATACGACGGGTATCATATGGGTTTTATCAAAAAAATGTGGGATGTTATTGGGGGAGAGTTTACCAATTAGGTACTGGAGTTCTTCAGGACAAGTAGGTTACCCCGGGCTCTCAACACTACTCTAATTACGCTGATCCCCAAGTTAGAGGAAGTGGAAGAGGTTCACCAGTTCAAACCCATCAGCTTAGTGGGGTGTATCTATAAGGTGATTTCAAAACTTATGGCTCAAAAACTGAAATAGGTGGTCAGCGACTTAGTCAGTGATTCTCAAGCAGCCTTTATTGAAGGAAGAAGCATTTTGGATGGGGCATTGATAGCCAATGAGATAGTACAATGGACTAAGAAGAGAAGAGGAGCAAGAGGTGTAATGATTAAGCTGGATTTTCAAAAGGCATACGACGACATCATATGGGATTTTGTGGATAGTATCCTTAGCATTATGGGGTTCGGGAAGGTCTTTAGAGGTTGGATTCAGGAGAGCATCACGACAGAAAACATATCGATCCTCATTAATGGAGTACCCTCTAAACCTTTCGAGATGGGTAAGGGACTAAGACAGGGGGATCCTATATCTCCTTTCCTATTTGTTATGGCTGTGGAGGTGTTTACCCAACTCATAAGAAGAGGTGTGGAGAAAGGCCTACTGCAAGGTATTATGGTGGGAAGGGATGAATGCATGGTCACTCATTTACAGTTTGCGGACGACACAATGGTCTTCTGTGGGGATTCATTAGAAAAAGTCAGAAACTGGCGAAGACTTATGGACTGCTTCTTTTTATTGTCAGGCCTTTGGGTTAATTTTGAGAAGTCGGAGCTTATTGGGCTCGATGTGGGAGCAAGTTTCCAATCTGAGGTGGCAGGTATTATGGGGTGTCAAGTTGGAACGTTACCTATGAGCTATCTTGGCATTCCGTTGGGAGAAAATGTAGCCAGAAAGGAAGTGTGGAAACCAATAGTGGACAAGATAAAGAAGAGGCTAGCTGGATGGAAGTCTAGATTTCTTTCACGAGTAGGGAGACTGATTCTGATTAAAAGTGTGTTAAACAGTTTACCTCTGTATTTCATGAGCCTGTTTAGAATCCCTAAGGGTGTGGCGAAAGAGATCATTAGTATCTAGAGAAACTTCTTCTGGAGTAGTAGTGGAGAAAGGAGAAGCCTGCCGTTGGTCAAATGGGATGTGCTTCAGAGGCCTAAAACTTTAGGGGGGTTGGGTGTAGGGGATCTGGTGATGAGAAATAACGCTCTACTTTTCAAATGGTGGTGAAGGTACTACACAGTAAAGGGAGCGTCATGGAAGCGTATTATAGCATCGATCTACTCCAGCGATCACTTTGGTTGTCTACAATTACCACAGGAGCACAGAGGATGGACACCTTGGAGGGACATTGTTCGGACGAGCAGCGTGATTCAGAACACAGACTCAGAGCTAAAGGGTGAGATTGGCGACGAGAAGAGGGTCAGATTCTGGAGTGATGATTGGACATGGCAGAGAGTACTGAGGAACCGGTTCCCTAGACTATTCTCGGCTTCTGCTCAGAAAGATGATAAAGTGGCGGATATGGGAGAATGGGAAGGTGGAAGATGGAGTTGGAACCTTAGGTGGAGAAGAGCCCTGTTCGTATGGGAAGCGGATCAATCAGAGCACCTGAGAACAGCCAATCAGAGGGTTCAAATGAGCAATAGCAGGCAGGATACGATCAGGTGGGGAGGCGAAAATTTCTGTATTTTCTCTGTGAGATCACTCTGTCAGGCTGAGTACCAGAGGATAGCTGCGGTGGGCCAGTTTTCACCGAGCTCAAGTTTGATGTGGGGCAGTGCAGCTCCTCCAAGGATGGCTCTTTTGTCGTGGTTTGCGGTTCAACACAGACTAAATACCAGAGACAGATTGGTTAGGTTGCAAATTATTTAAGAAACCGAGGCAAGTTGTTCGTTTTGTCTGGTAGAGAAGGAGTCGAGTGACCATATCTTTCTGCACTGTAAAGTGACTGGGAGACTGTGGTATGACCTCTGTGAATGGATCAGGTGCGAATGGGTGATGTCAGAAACAATGGATAAGAATGCTTTGGCCTGGTTAGGTGTTCGAAGTAAAGGACAGGGGAAAGATATTTGGCAGGCTACTTTTTTCGCAGTCATAGGGTCTATTTGGGAGTCCAGGAATAAGGTAGTTTTTGACAATCAAAAGTTCTTCACCAAGTGGATGCTAATGACTATCAAAATACGAGTTGGCTTCTGGATAAAATTGAGTAGTAAGGAGTTTCCATACAGAATCGAGGAGTTAGTGCATAATGTGCAAGCTTTTTATAGATGGAGTATTCTTGTCAGTAGTGTCTGTTCTAGGTGCAGAATTCCTTGAGCCAATAAGGTCGTTTGTATTGTCTGATACTTCGTGATGAAATTATCAAACACTATACATACGTACACACACACACACACACACACACACACACACACACACACATATATATATATATATATATATATATATAAAAAAATAAATTAAAATTTTATTAAATTTCTAATACGCACATTCTTTCGTAAAAAAGGTCCTAAAACTTTTTCAAATTATTTTCATACTACAGTGTGTGTGTGTGTGAACCGGGAGTTGAGAAATTCCCAAATGTTTAGCTTGACATTGTAGAAAGAGTTTGGAGGTTTAACAATTTTATTGAGTGGGATTATAAAATAAATTTTAAAACTATATATTATTTTCTAAAATCTATTTTAGCTTAGCCAAACATAATATTTAAGTTAGTGGAGTTTAGAAATCCTTCTTTAAACTAAAATTCCCTCTACAAATCCTGTATCCAAAAATAGCCTAAGAAGTTGTCTATGTCAGCACAACGGGGAACTTATATTGGGTGTGTTAAGTTTTTTTGAAAGTGTAATGTTGGGGTGTTTAATGGCAGACACTTTGCTGGAGCGTAATAGGAATTGTGATTTCAATGTAGTGGTGTAGTCACCAGTGTTGCATGGAAACGGGGACGGGAACGGGGAAACGGGGACGGGACGAAACGCGGAAACGCCGTTTTTTAAAAGTATAGGAAACGGGGACGGTAGGAAACGTTAAGAAAAAATTATATATATGTATTTAAAAATAGATTAAATTTATTAAAATTAAGAGAAATAAATAAAAAATTATAAAATTAATTCATATATTAATTAAATTTAATTATTAATGATTATTTTTAATAAAAAAATTGATTAAATAATATTTTTTAATAAAAATATTAATTAAATATTTTAATATAAATTAAGCACAAACTTTTAATCAAATCAGGGCTAAAAGCTTGAACCAACGAAGTGAAAGGCTGAAAGCAGACATGGAAATGCGCAGCATATATATATATATATATATAAAACACACACACACATATTTCTCTGCCAGGCTAGGGCCGTGGGGCCGGCCGGCCGGGGCGTGGGGCGTGGGCAGGGCTGCCAGGCTGTCAGTGAGGGGCAGTGGGGCGTGGGCAGGGCTGCCAGGCTGCCAGGCTAGGGCCGTGGGGTCGGGGCGTCGTGCGACGGTGCGAGGGGATGGGGGACCGGGTGACTGGACCGGGTGACAATAAAAATTCTCCAAAACGACGTCGTTTTGGAGGTTTTTTTTTTTTTTTTTAATCAGCGTCCCAGCGTCCCGTCTCGCGTTTCGTCCCCGGAAACGTCCCGGGGACGCGAAACGGACGCACTTCAGCGTTTCCGTGCATCACTGGTAGTCACCCCCCACCCCTCCTTCTGCAAAGCTGCAATATATATATGATGAACTACTCAAAAACATCTACATGGGAGAGTATGTCCTACAATAATGTTAATTTCTTATACTGTTTCAGTATTTATTGTAATTTGTTTAATCTAACTTATTATCAATTAATTATTCATCTTTCTATGTTTTGTAGTCATGCATATGATCCGATATAGACAAATTGAAAGACTGCTTCGATCAATAAAAATTAAATATATTAAATATTCAACCGGACAAAAAATATAAATAATATTTTATTTGTAGAAATACATATGTTTAAACTAAGATTATAATTGACCCTTTATGACCATATGTAATAATAATATAATATTTTATATGTCGGTCTAAATATTTAATTTTTCACTAGTCCTTGCGTTTTTAATTCAATAACACTATATGCGCGAATTTAAAACCAAGAATAATACCTAAATTCTTCTAAAATTTTGTGTACTAGTTCTTTAATTAATTTTTTATTATTATCAATAGTTAGGTGATAAAAACCCACGACAATACAAAATAAATAAATAAATAAAGTTTTTGACACAAAAAGTACAATAAATTTAGCATTGGTATTATTTGTATCATCGTCATCCTTATTATTGTAGTTGTTGTAATAATTTACTGTACTTTTTATGCCATAAGTCTCTTTTATTTTATATTATTATTAATTTTTATCATTCAATGATCAATAATAAAAAAATCAGTCCATAATTTAGGAAGAATTTGGGTTTTAGATTTGGATATATAGCAGCCAGTATTGCTTTGGGTTAGCAAGTCTACGGAGCATCAACTCTTGCAGCAATAAATTCTCTTAATAACTCGGTTATTACTTATAGGAAGAATTTCAAATGTAGACACCCTGTAAGTTCGATTATATTTCCAGCTTTAATAAACATCAGTCAAATAAAGTTTTAGGGCTTGTTTGGTATCAAAATAATAGAAATAAATTTTTTTATTTTATATCTTTTATATTAAATATTTAATAATAATAAATATAATTTTAATAAAATATCTATTTTAAATTAAATTAAAATCTAAAATAAATATATTTAATTTTAAATAAATTATACAAAATATATAAAATATAAAAATAATTTTTTCTATTCCAATTGCCGTAACAAACAAGCACTAACAAGTAAATAATAATATGATAATAATGATACGACCTTGAATCTTACTACATTGAACCAGTCAAAACCGTAGTAATAGGTAACTATGTATGTAATTGATTCGTAAAGGTCTCGAAAATTATAACTTGTTACTGGGTTTGTGAAAAAAGATAAGTCAAGATTTGATCTTGTTGAAGCTTCGCCTGTGGATCAAAGCATCGATTCCATCGTTTCCCTATCCATCCGGCTGATGAAGAGGTAGGGCCCTTCCCACTCCGGAATTCCCTATGTGACCGGACGGGACAAACAGAGCAGCAGCAATTAATTGGTGGAATGTTGCGCGATCGGCATGGAAGATCTATATGCGTCCGATTGATCTTCTGGAGATAAACAGAGCTGGTGTTACCCACAACACAATCCATATGGCGTGCGTACCTACACGCTTTGGAAAGGCTAGTTGAGGGACTTGGGGATGGAGATCGAATCGGACTCTGATGATCATGCTGTGAGACGGTGCAAATGCAAGGACCCAAGCAACGGGCCATCGGCGTTCCAGCTTAGCTTCATGATGAGGCGGCGGTCCGTCTCACTTACTACTACTAGTGACTTGATGGCTGTAACCTGTAAGAGTGGACACGTGGTGCTGCAATGCAAGGGACGTTTTGTGGTTGCATTAGATGGAGGAATAGCTAGCACCTCACGAGATGCTTATGACCAACCTCCTCTCCTAATAAAACCTTACTCTGTCAAAATTATATCTATGAACTCTATTTTATAAATTATAAAACCTTTGCATATAGATATACACACACGACACATTACATTACGTTTAACAATACGACGACACGCATTTTACAAGTGCTAAATCACTACTCGTAATTCTAATTTTACTCTTGTTCTAGCACCAACAGATGATCAGACAAAATCATCCCACCAAATCAAAAGGAAGAAAAAGATGGCTTTGATTTGATCCACCGGAATAAATACAGATGATTGGCCTTTTAAACGTACTACCACTATATAATATGAAACTAAGTCAGACAGATCTTACAGATTACCACAAAAATCAGTACTACTATTATCTAAAAGAACGCTGTAGATCATCGAGACTGAGGTGAGAACTAGCCTTAATAGCAAAAGTACACAAATCTTCCAGCTTCAAAGGCTGCATCTCGAATCTCAACGGCATAAGAAAATACAAATTACCCGGCTGCAACTCTTCTGAATCCGGGACCCGAGGTGCACACGAGTCGATCAACATTGATTCCGAACTACATAGGTAGTGATTCGGGTTCTTTGCCGTTACTTGCGCCGCGGTTATCGGCGGCTTGAATTCTTGCAACATACCTTCCATGTCGATTACTTTAGCCACACTTGAAGGTAATCGATTCCTGCCTCTTTTGGATCCTCCTCCGATGGATCTGTGTCCGGACTTTTGAGATGATGCACACCCACCCATCAGATTGAAACGAATGGGGTAACCTAGGGATCAATGAAATCTTAGAAACGAACAGGGCCGAGGTTTAGGAAGTGTTGTGGATTGATTTTTTTATTTTTTTTTTCCTTTCTTCTTTGAAGATTCTGGGTTGGTTAGGTACTATCAAGGCCGAGGTACTATCAGAAAGTCAGGCGAGGTGTGGAGTGTGCATTTGGAATTTTGGACAGGACGCGGTGAAGTGATAGGTCAGGGCGACGGTCCGGAGGATTGACTTTGTTAAAAAAAAATGTGGACTCTTAAAAAAAGAGAGTCTACCATTGCATTTTTCACATAAAATAATATTCCTGCTTCTGTTTCAAGTTTAATTTATATCAGCGATGGGGTCAGGCAGATAATTAATTTTTAAATCCATTTTAATTCTAAATTTTTATTATTAGAGAAATTGTCTCTATTTCCATAAGGACTAACTATCCATTCTGCCTTGATCCCCGCGTCAAAATTCTACCCTAATATTCTAAACCCTTCTCTATTCTTCGTATTTCGACATGTTTCCCAAAATCTAATATAATTTTAAAAATTCTTATCAGACTCCAACATTTTTTTTATTAGGTTATATATAGTTATAATTATAAAACGTGTGACATAAATTTTTTGATGTAAACAATATGATGTAAGAGATATAATATCTACACCATAAAAGAATTAATTCAGTATGCTAATTAAATATTGATAATAACTAATGATGTAAAAGCATCCATAGATCCTCAAGATGATAAAGATTTGATATACTTGATTATGGAACCAATCGCATTATATATCTTTGATAATAATATTAATAATATAACTAACCTTTCTAAGTTTATTTTAAGTCATTCTTATAGGTATGTAACATATTTATAAAAAGAAGATCACGCCATTTAGATGTCATTGTACATAAGATTTTATTTGCTACAAGCTATTACAAATAGAAATATTATACATGAAAGTCAATACTATAAGTCAAGAGACCTATCAACAATATTGTTTTGATTAGGGTTCTTGTCAGTTGTTTTCATGTACTAATTAACTTGTTTTATTTGGAATAGTCTTTGTTGATTCATGTATTATATAGGGTATAACCACATTGTTAACACTAGTTTATGTACTAGTTAGCCGTGTGAGTATCATTTGGCTATATTACACTACTAGGAAAACGGGAAATAATAACGGGACATTAATAACGGTAGTTCGACAACCGTTGTCAAACGCGTGAAAATTAATGGGCGGGAGAGTTTTGATAACGGTTCTAGCTAAAAATCGTTATTAAAAGGGCAACGTTAAAATTTGCACGGATGTTTTAATAACGGTTTCAGGGAAATCGTTATTAAAAGATGATTTAATAACGGTTCATATTAGAACCGTTGTCAAAAGTCAGAAGCTTTTAATAACGGTTCCTGAAAGAACCGTTATTAAAAGGTGTTTTAATAACGGTTCTCTCAGAAACCGTTATTAAATCCTCTTTTTAATAACGGTTCTCTTAGGAACCGTTAATAAAACTCCAAAATCAAACTTATATTTCGTTCATTTATGTTTCGTGCCAAAATTTTCAGACTCTCTGCACCTTCGTTCTCTTGCTCTCCTTCTCCTTGCAAACCCTCGCACCACCACACCGGCTCCTCTCAAGTAAAGGAAACCCTCGCACCGCCAACTCTCCACCACGCCTCTGCCATTACCGGCTCTGCATGTGCGTGTTGTCATTGTTCCGAAGCTAGCTAGCACTTGCACCTTCATCCTCTGTCGACGTGTTTGAAGCCATTGCCTCTTTCAACATTCTCGATCACCGTCGTGTTTGTAGCTAGCTCACTTTATGTATGTGTTTGTTCTTCCTCTCGTAACTTTTTATCTAGCTACTTATATATGTATATATATATAAATGCATGCATGTTGCTACAGGGTTTCGTTTATTTATTATTGAAAGATTGTGGTTTGTCGTTCGAAAATGTGTACGTTGTTGTATGTATTGGCTGAAAATTTTGATGTTTGTTGTTGAATTTGTTGCGTTATTGTTATATATTAACAAATGCATGTGTTGGCCGAGACCTTTACATATATATATAATATGAATGTGAGTATAGAATTATATACATTTTCACTCATAAAACTATATATATAGACACACACACACACACACACATTTTCATTAATAACTATAGGACACTAGCAATAAGATATAGAAAATGTCATATAATGAAATGCAAATATATTTTACATATGCATATGTTAATGATTGCTGTTTGATGAGGATTAAATAGATATAGAGAATAAGGAATATATAAAAGTGAATAATTAAATAGAGAGAAATAATTGTGTATGATAATAATAATATATAATAATAATAATTAATAATATGATTTATATATTATGCTTTAATTACATTTAGCTAGGTTTAGGGATTAGGTTTTTTTTTGTGGTTTAGGGTTAGGTTTTCTTATAATAAATTATGGTTAATTATCTAGGTTTAGGGTTAGGGTTTATCGTTTATTATGGTTAATTATGGTTAATTAGGGTTAGGGTTAGGGTTAGGGTTAGTATTAATATCTTTTTGGAAACGTGTTAGCATGATTCGTATATATATATATATATATATATATATATATATATATATATATATATATATATATATATATATATATATATATATATAGCATGATACGCACATGCTTTCTAAGCATGATTCGTATCGATAATATAATAGTACATTATTATGCTCAATACATAACATTCTAACATAATTTATTTATTTATTTTTTGTAGAGATATAAACATTGATAGGGATAGTAGTGATGATGACCTACGATTATGAGAATTATCATAGACATAGAGGAGAAGTAGTCGAGTTGGGATGGAATACTTACAATCTTCCCATCGGCCCTTACGCAGATATGCTCTTGACCTACATTTCACTTGTGACCCGTAACCGTGTTCCTATCTCCTATAATAATTGGAAGCAGGTTCCACAGGGTCATAAGGAGCATATTTGGCAAGAAATTACGGTAAATATGCTATTTTATGTAATCATTTTTGTATGTCAAATGTTATTAATTTTATTACATTAACATCGGTATACATCTACATGTCTTATTTTGCAGAGAGTGTTCAATGTCCCAGAGAGTAGGAAGAAATGGCTTCTTAGACATTGTGGGGAGCGTCTAAGAACCTTTAGGTCATATTTAGGTCGTAGAAAAATGTATAGAAAGAAGGATGGTTCTGTACGTCAGAACCCACCCAAACGATACGGTTTCATCGATCAAGAAAGTTGGAACCAATTCATTGCTTATCGTCTTACGGTGGATTTTAAGGTACTTGTTAGATAACAATTAAACTTTTTGTATCAATCCTAGTATTATGCTTAATATTGAAATAACCATGTCATTATGTTTTGCCTTGTCACATAGGAAAAAAGTACCCAAAATAAAGAGATTGCCAAGCAAAATAAATACCGGCATAATATGGCTCGCAAAGGCTATGCGGGCCTTGAAGAGGAGTTGGTATGCATTTTGTGATTTCTATTTACATGTAAATGTTGAATTTTATAATAATATTCTTAATTAAGAATATTTTTTGATTTGTAGCTTCTAGCCCAAGACTTGGACCCATGTACCTCGTCCATCAATATTGGTACATTATGGAAGAAGGCTAGAGCAACAAGAGATGGATATATTAATGAATAGGTTGATGTTGCAGCCAAAAAAATTGTAAGTTTGTAGATATCTAGAACCTTACTTACTTTTCTTTTAGAAAACTATTATATTATGCTTATTCCTATAAGTTAAATTTACAGGACGAACTTGAAACGTCAGAAGGTGAGGAGGTGGACCAATATAGCATTGTGGCCCAGGCTACAGGAATTGTAGAACACCCTGGAAGACACAGGGGCATTGGATTGGGTGTTACGAGAACGAGCATATGTGGTCGATCTCGTGGTTCTCGTAGCACTAATGAGCAAGTCGCCATCCTCACCCAAAAATTGAACGTGGCATTTGAACCGATGGCAACAATGGAGCAAGTGCTGTCATTTATTAAATCTCAAGGGTATAAGCCATCCGATTCAGTAGACCATGATCAGCTTCACATACCTAATGTAAATAGCGTCAGAGATAGTTGTGAAGCTGATGCATTTCTTTCTACTCTTCCCGAGGTAAGCATTACAAACTATGAATTGTTATTAAATGTATTCAGTGTTATAAATTATTAATAATGTGTAATATTTTTGTTTAGGGTTTGCATAAATGTGACTTATTAGCGAATGACCTTTCAACAATTTTGGCGAAAGGAAGGGTCCGCATCAGTCACAGTATTGAAACGCAGACAATCCACAGGTACAATTTAGCCCTAAATACAAGGCCGGTGAGTATTGACACTCCAATCATTGGCAGTGCACACTTGCCTTGTTATAAAGAGGGCGATGAGGCAACCATAGTACTAGAAGCTCATGGAAGCTTCGTGGCTTGGCCTGCGGATCAAATACGTCTCACTACTGAAGAGGTATTGACATTTAATTTGACATCTTCATTAGACCTTGTTTAGTAGTTACACTATATATACCTTTTTCATATATATATATATATATATTTATATGCTCAATATATATTTTGTTTAATATTATCAATTAAGGAATCAAAAAAGGAATCAAAAAAGAAGACTGCTTCTGCTAGTAAAACCAAGAGAGGTACTAGCAGAACGAGCAACACAAAACAGAGCACTGCTAAAGGAAAGAGAGCTAAATCTGAAAAATCAGTTGCCCCACAAAAGATTCCTTCTTCAGATCAGCAAAGCCAACCTCCACCAGCATTAGCTATATTATATTTTTATGCCCAAAACTACCTCAGGGATAATTATATTTTCATTGATTGTCGTCCTGAGTATGTTGGGAGGGACGATGCTACTTACATGGTATCGAGGGATGACATAAGCGACATTTATAATCAAGAATGGATGTCAACCATAAGTGTCGTCGTCTATGTCACGTAAGTATTATTTCATTTTGAGATTTTAGTACTCTTAACTTATACAATTGGAATTTTTATCACCTCTTATATGAGTTATTATTTATTAACAAATATGCATTGTTTTTGTTGTCCATAAGTTGGTAGCTACTCAAGCTGCGATGGAGGGAATGTTGTCCTCTATTATGTTTGTGTGCCCATACTACATAGCTGACAGTAGTACAATAAGAGAGGGTAGGCACATAAACTATTTAGCGGATCGCATTTTGATTGAGGGACACAACAAGCTCTATCTCATTCCTCACCTCGCAACTGAACATTGGGTTTTGTACGCCGTCCGACCTGATCTTAATAAATTCTATGTGTTTGATTCCCTTTGAACCTATGACGTGCCTTTTGAAGTCGCTCGTTGTTATGGGAAGGAATTTATCGACATGTTAGTATACTTTTCACTTCTTACTTCATTAGCTTATTTATACATATATTCGCTTAGCTAGCTTTCATTATTTGAGGTATATATGCGTACTTACAATATTGTGTATCCAACTCTATTTATTAAGGCACTACAGACAGCGTATCAAAGGAGAGGTGGGAATGGTGTCCCAGACCCAAAGAATGTTCAATACGAGCCTGTCATAGTAAGTAGGAAGGCAACTATTTTGTATTTTATTTTAATTAAAATTAATATCTAATAGTTAGAGAGCTAACTGAATTTATATGACAGTGTCCACAACAGCAAAACGACAAAGATTGTGGATACTATGTATGTAGAGCAATGGATTTGATAGTCCAAAATAGATCGGTCAACATAGATCCAAGCCATGTATGTTTTCTTTTCGATATTTTTCCATTAATGAATCATGACATATATGTTTGATACTTGACGTAAGTGCTAACTGTATATCAATCAAAACTTGGGATTTGTAGTTTTTCACCGATGATTATGCACAAGGCCAACAATACAATGTTGAAGAAATTGATGAAGTGAGAGAGCAATGGGCCAAGCATGTGCACTCATTCATTCGGTATTAGGTAGAGATCTATATATTCTACATGCATGTTCAGGTTTGTATTTTGTCTAGCTATGTCTTTAAGTCTTCTAAGCTAGATTTATAAACATTTTGCTTTGGCATGTAGAGCTACCAAGTTGTGGTATGCCTACTAATTTTGATTCTTGAGTATATATGTCGGGTGTATTAACAAGGCCGGGATTGATTGAAATTATGGTGTGACTGCAGATTTGTTATCAATTGATGATGTTTTACAATGCAGATTTGGTAATTATTTGAACATACAACTGTGTATGTGGGCAGGAACAAAACTGCAAAACCTAAAAAAAAAACTGGAGTTTTAATAACGGTTCTGATGAAAACCGTTATTAAAAGATGGTTTTAATAACGGTTCTGATGTTGAAAACCGTTATTAAAACCGTTATTAAAACTCCAGTTTTTAATAACGGTTTGATACTTGAACCGTTATTAAAACCTATCTTTTAATAACGGTTTTCATCAGAACCGTTATTAAAACCCTATTGTTTAACAACGGTTTTTCTTAAAAACCGTTATTAAACATGCATTTTATGCTCATATTGGCGGGTTTTTTTTATATTTTTGATAACGGTTATGAACCGTTATTAAAGATTTAATAACGGGCGTTTTAATAACGGTTGAAAACCGTTATGAAAACTGTAAAATAACCGTTATTAAAACTACTTTTTGGGGTAGTGTTAGTGTGCTAGTTAGCAATGTAGAGCTTCCTATATAAGCATAGGTGTTGACACTTATGACATATGGCTAAACCATTTGAAATCTGATGCAAGTATTAAACTTGTCTATTCCTCTCTTTTGTAATTGAATAATCCTATCTAAGATTACTTGGAGTAATATTAGATAAGGTGGCTTTCAAATATTGAATTTCTTGTTGAATTCTTTATCAATTCTTACTTGAATATCTTATTTCCCCCTTCTTCCATAGTAGTTGATGGTCCTTACACCATCCTCATTCATTTGAATCTTCAATACCACAAGAAGAATTATGCCAACTAAAAAAAAGGATTACATAAATAATGTAGGAAAATCTTCATCTCATTCTTCTATTGTTGGAGGTCAAGAGTTAGTATAATTGGAGACAGTACAAATTATTCTTGAAAATTTTGAACACTTTCATAATAACTCTAATGATATTTTGTTAAGTAATTCTTACAAGTATTATATATGTTTGTAAGAAGAAAAATTCAACAAAGACATCTAGTGTACAAGACAATAATAAGACAATGATTGCAAAGTTGCATAAATTATAAAGCTACAAGACATGAAGCTTGATTACTTGACTATTCAATGTCCTCCATAAGTAGAGTTTTGTTTAGCTTTAATATTTTATGTAAACTTTGTAATATATTGTAACTTGTAATTGTGAATAATTGTATGTATAATATGGTGTGTAGTGCACTATTTTGGCTCTTTATTTAGCTAGCTAAACCAATTAGGTTGGGCTTGGTTAATGAAGGGAATTAAGGCCTCATGTACACACACACACACACACACATGTGTCGACTTGTACATCATTATGAAAGGAAGCAAGTGAAATAAAATTTTAAAAATTTCAAAATTCTTCCTTCTCTTCAAGTGAGAATTATCTTGAGAGTTTGGGTTTTGTTCTTTAGATAAAACTTGGTGATTTCTCTTTAAAATTGAGTTCTTTGTTGGAGATACAAACCCACAATTACAACATTGTCGACTACGTCAACATATTTGAGTCTTGATTTTTCTTCAATAACCAAAATAAAATTTACTCCAATTGTGAAAGGATAATTCTCCATTATCTTCCACATCAATTTTTGCTATCAAAGGTAGTGTTAAATGGACCACCATTGGAAGAAAACTCATCTTCAACATGGAGTCCAACAAATACACCACCAACGGTCTTAAGTTAAGGTTCTTAATTCTTATTGTTACTATCTTATGACTCTTGATTATTTTTCTTGATATCTAGCGTGCATGAGTTTGATTTGAAGTGAATGTGTATAGATATTGGTAATGTGGTATAGGAATCTTAGAATAATCTTAGATGTTTGCATGTAAAAAAGAACAAACAAGATAAGTAGATGCATGTAGGGTTTTTGGATGTGATAAGGAGATGATCGGGTACATGCATTGCTTATTGTGTGTTTGTTTTAATGAGTTTTGTTCTGCATGAGATCCTACATGATTTGAATAGATTTTTCATGAAAATAATAGCCTTTTGAACTAGTTTAAAGGTATAGTAATTGACTAGACATCTAATTCTAATCATGGCTTGATTGTGAGATTTGTGTTGGAAATTTGTTTTCTAGTTGTTGAACCTTAAGGCATAAGTAGTCCATGATTTGGATGAGTTAATTTGTGAATTCTTCTTCAAGAATTTATCAAGAAACATACAAGGTGTAACAATTCATATTTTTTTAGAGTGTTATATATGATTTTTGGCTATGTATTTGATTTGTTGGAGTCAAAATTTTCTACACTACACATGCAACGTGAGCTCGAGTACACAAGAGGATGAGTTGGGAATGTGGCTCACTATTTTGGCTAAGGGGGAAGGGTGAGGCAAGGGCAATGATGGTGGATGGAGATGGTGGTTGGGTGGCGCTATAAGGATGTGATGGAAGGTGGGCGAAATGGCTAGCGGTGGCTCGGTTGGGAAGGGAACCAAACAGAGTCTGGAGAGGGAGAAAGGGGGTTATGTATGTGTGGGTGGTGGCTGCTGGAGATGATGGTGCAGAGGGTGGCAACACATGAAACGGAGGGTAGGGAGGAGGAGAAGGGCGGCGGGTGTTGGATTTGGAATGACGCCTAGCTGGAGGTTGTGTTTGGTTGGAAAAAGGGAGGTGTCAAAGGGGATACTATAAAGGCTGGAGCATGGGTAAGGTTGGGAGAATGGTCGGGGAGGGCTGGCGATAACGAAGCAAGGCAGAGAGGGATGAAGAGGAAGGGCGATATTTAGTTAAAGAATAAGGTCGAAAAAGTTGGTGCAGGGGTGTGCTATAGTTGGTGGTGGATTTTCTTCAGAAAAATTAAGGGAGGGAGAAGGTTGTTGGCGGTGGCTCCTTAGGCTGATGTGCGATGGCCAGAAGGAGGTAAGAGGGGATAAGGTTGTGCCAAAATTACAGAATTAGGAGGGGGAGAGAATGGATAGTTGAGGAATATGTGTGTGTGTGTGCGCGCATATGAATGTACAGGGGAATAAAGGGGTTGTGATCGGGTGAGGGAAAAAAAGATGGATAAGAAAAAGGAGGGGAAATAATTTAGCCCTAACCCATAATTGTAGGGATTGGAGAAGATGGGGTAGGGGTAGGTTTAGTAGGGAAAAAAGTGCACACAAGAATAAGTAGAGAAGAAGAACGACTAGGAAAGAGGAGGAAAAAAATACATAAAAAAAGGGAAGGTGAAGAAAAAGAAAATGGAAGAAAGGGGGGAAAGGAAAAATATGTGTTTAGATTTAGGTTTAGGTTAAAAATGATTTGGGTTAAGGTATTAGAATAAATTAATTAAATTATTAGCCAGAATTAGATTTAGGTTAGGAACGATATTAATAACCCAAAATAAGAAAGAAAAAAAATTAGGGTTAAGCTAAGATTTATGATTAGGGAATTAGGGTAAGATAGATAAATAAATTTTTTGATGTTAGAATTAGGTTACGATATTAAATACTCAAAATTAAGGTTAGCTAAAAATTTGGGGTATTACATAAACCATTTATAATACATTCAAATCATGAAAGTTTAAAATATCTACATGGGCAAAATAAAATTAATCCTAAACATGCAAAATGGGTTGGTTTCTTACAATCCTTCATATATTTTTTCAAACATTTTGATGTTAAAGAAAACATGTTATTAGATGCATTATCAAGAAGATATTTGATACTTGTTATGTTGGATGCTAAATTATTAGATTTTGAAATGTTGAAATAATTATATGCAAAAGATGAACATTTTTTTGAGATTTATGATGCATGTAAAAAGAATTATAGTTATGATAATTATGTACTTAAATATGACTTTCTTTTCAAACTTAACAAATTGTGCATACCTCATTCTAGTGTACATGATTTACTTGTTATGCATGTACATAAGGGAGGTATAGCTAGTTATTCTGGTGTTCATAAAACTATGGAATATTATGAGAGCATTTTTATTAGTCACAAATGATAAAATTAGTATAAGCTATTATTGGGAGATGTGTGATTTGTCAAAAGAGTAAGAGTTTCTTCTATAAAGGTTGGTATACTCCTTTATCTGTTCCTAGTCAACCATGGGAGGATGTTAGTATGAACTTTATTCTAGGGTTACCAAAGACACAAAGGGGTAATAATTTTATTATGGAAATGGTTGACAGGTTTTATAAAATGGCACACTTTATTCCTTATAATAAAACGGATGATGTAACTCATGTGAGGGGTTTATATTTCAAGAAAATAGTAAGGTTACATGCTATTCCCATAAGTATAGTGTTGGATAGAGATGTAAAGTTTTTGAGTTACTTTTGGAAGACACTTTAACATATGTTAAGTACTAGGTTATTATCTAGTACATCCCATAAGCCACAAACGGATGGTTAAACTAAAGTGATAAATAGGATCTTAGAAACTTTAATACGAGGCTTATTTAATAAGAGTAAAAAAATAATTGGATATAAAACTCGTATACACTGAATTTGCATATAATAGGATTCCTTCTAGTGCAACTCAATCGAGTCCATTTGAAAATGTCTATAGAGTTAATCCTTATTTTTCTATGTATATGTTGTCATTGAAGAAATGTGATATTAAGAACTATGATGCTAAAGAAAGAGTTTAATTCTTCAAGAACTTCATGATAAAATTATGACAATATTGAGAAATCTAAGGCTAAATACCAAACTCATGATAAAATTAATCATAATTTGTCTATTTATATATTGTCATTGAAGAAATGTGATATTAAGAACTATTATGTTAAAGAAAGAGTCTAATTCTTCAAGAAATTCATGATAAAATCAGAACAATATTGAGAAATCTAAGGCTAAATATCAAACTCATGCAAACAAAAATCAAATTACACAAGTGTTTTCATCAAAAGATTTGATTTGGTTACACTTAATAAAAGAAAGATTTCCAAACTTAATAAAATAAAATAAAATAATTCAAAGAGTTGGTAGACCATTTAAAATCTTAATAAAATTTAGAAATAATTCTTATGAATTAGAATTACCTGAATCCTATGGGGAAGTTTCTTGGACTTTCAACTTTGATAATCTATCTCCTTACTATAATGATGTTAATTTGAGGGAAATTTTTATTTTACAAAGGGAGAATGATATAGGAGCATCTCCATCTCATTCTTCTATTGTTGGAGGTCAAGAGTTAGTATATTTGGAGGCGGCACCGATTATTTTTATAAAACTTGAATACATTTATGATAACTCTAATGATGTTTTGTTAATTAATTATTACAGGTATTATATATGGTTACAAGAAGAATGATTCACGAAATACGGCTAACGTACAAGATAATGGCAAGATAAGGATTGTAAAGTTGCATGAACGACAAAGCTACAAGACATGAATCTTGATTACTTGATTATTCAATGTGTTACATCAATAGAGTTTTATTTAGCATTGATATTTTATATAAAATTTGTCATATCTTGTAAGTTGTTATTGTAGATCATTATATGTATAATTTGGCATGTAGTGCACTAGTTTGGCCCTTTATTTAGCCAACTAGACTAGTTAGGCTGGGCTTGGTTAATAAAGAGGGAACTAAGGCCGCATATACCTATATATATAAACATGTGTCGACTTATACATCATTATCAAAGGAATAAAGTGAAATAAAATTTCATAATTTTTGAAATTCTTCCTTTTCTTCAAGTGAAAATTATCTTGAGAGTTTGGATTTTGTTCTTTAGATAAAACTTGGTGATTTCTCTTTAGAATTGAGTGGCTTTTTTAGTAGAGATACAAACCCATGATTACAACATTGTGGACTACATCAATATATTTGAGTTTTGAGTTTTATTCATTAACCAAAATAAATGGTCTTGCAATTGTGAAAGATTAATTCTTTATTATCTTCTACATATATATATATATATATAAGATGCACCCAAGGACCTCGGGATGCAAACTAACTACCTGAAGAAAATAAACACAAAAGGTTTGGAGGATAGATAGATAATTAGAAAGAACATATAAGAATAAGGAAATGGGAAAAAAAGGATTTGAAAGAATGGAAATTTGTTTATTTCATTTGAATTTGGGATACATAATGGGAAAATAAAGGTGGGTTATTTGGATATGGGGATTTTGTACTCATCCCTAAAAATGCCAAGAAATTATTCCATGAACCCAAAACCTAAAATTCTCCCTAGAATACTATTATTTCTTATTAATGAGAATATATAAATGAAAAATAATTTTGGTTTATGTTTAAGGTTTTAAGGTTTATGGTATAAGGGTCTACGAATTAGGGTAAAGGTTAGTATTTGTGGGTGAGGGCTTGGAGGTTAGAGTTGGGAAATTTACAGAATAAGTGACGATGGGGAGGGCTAGTTGCATTAATAAGTGATGTTGGAGAGGGCTAGCTGCAACAATGTGTGATACTAGGAAGAGCTAGTTTTGGCAACATCTGACGCGAGGAAGGGGTTAGCTGCCTGGGCAACATCCGACGCTTGGAAGGGGTTAGCTATGACAACATCTATTGTTGGTGAAGGGTTAGTTGCATCAACAAATGACGCTAGTGAGGGTAGTTTGCATTGGCATTGGACGCTCGGATATTTTGTGGGTGTATTAGTGTAGTATGAGTGAATTCTTGATGCTAGAGGGTGTTTTACTTTGTAGAGGTTTGATGATGGATGGGTGATACTGTATATAGATCTAAAAATTTTTTAGATCTAAATTTTTTATGAACTAAAATCAGGGCTGAATACAAACTTGATTCAAGTTCAAATATCATGCATTTTCTTCTTTGTGACTAGAAACCTCTTCCTCTCTTTCTTCTTCATATTCGTAGCTTCCAAAATCCATGTTTGGGTCCATATTTGGGTTGAGAGAATGAAGGTTAAGGAAAGGATTGTGGGAGAAAAAAATGATAACAATAAGAGGAAAAGGAAGACATTGAGGAGAGGGATGGGTAGGATAAGGTTTGAGTAGAAAAGGTGTGGAAGGTAGTTTGGTCAATTTTATATTTTTTTGTTTTCTAAATGGTAATTATAAATTTTCTAAATAAAAAAAATCCTAAAAAAATTGCAATGAGGCAAATCAAGTTGCAAATCAATCGGCAAAAAATGGGGTTAGCGAGGGCTCAACTATTGGTTGATAGTATGGTTGTGTCCTGTGATAGAGTGGTTTAGATAGTACATTTACAGTGTTGGAACCGCCTAAGTTGAGGGTATTTGAGAGGCTTTTGCCACACTTCATTGCGCGCGGAAAGCATTGGCCGGTTGGGTTGAGATGGCATTACATACGTTGAGTTAGGAGTTTCTACGACAGCATCCATATATATCTATTGTATTAACTAAGTAGGAGTAGTTTGGGAGGTCGTATATTCTATTTATATGTATGTGGGATTTGTTCTAATTAATGGTTCTTCAAAATCTTATTATTTATCAATAAAAGGTTTACTCCCTCCATGTTTAAAATGAAATATTTTTAGCTCAAATTTTTTATTTGAAGATAAAATCTGTTTTAAAAAAAAATTAATGCTTACTTTTCATTTTTATTCCTTTTTTTCTTTTTTTATTTGATATATTAATTGTTATATTATTTTTTAAAGAATGATATGATTATTATATTAGGAATATATTTATTATATTCTTAAATAATATATGAATTACTAAAAAAATAGAAATGATTGGAGTATTTACTTCTTCTTTTTTTAAATAAGGGTTAAAAAGGCATTGCGCTTATGAAGGTGAGCTGTTGTAGCCTCGGATAATATTCGCCAGAATAGCTAACAGAATTAGTAATCGTATGACAGAGAAAGCGATTGAGATCGGTCAGTAAATGTAGAGGCCTCGAGATCTTCCGATTCATTTATGGATAGGGCGGGCGAAACCTACTCGTACACAGATAGGTGGTCAGTAGCGTTGTTTTTCTCGCAATCAGACGGACAAGAGATAGGCCAGAAAAACAAAGCCCAATCACAAAGGACTGTCAGAGACGTGGGCCTGCTGGAAGAGAGACCCATCGACGTCAAGGCTAGCTGGATGGGGATCATAATTAATGGGTCATGGTCATGGGAGTGTTACGCTCCCGGCCGGCTTGACGCCTCTTTACTAGTACCCGCCCCCTTTTCCCGCGCTGGTGCAGCAGGTAGGCGCGCCTATTAATCGTAGCTGTTAATTGAAAAACAACCTTTTACTATATAGAAAAAAAAAATTCATGTATTACCCCTACAGACTGCTTATCGGCCAAAATTATCGCAGGAGTGGGTTGAAAAAAAAAATGGGGAGCTTAGGCAATTATTGTGGATAGGTGGGTTATCTAAAAAAAACGAAAAAGAAAAAAAAGAGAAAAATAATTATTATCAATGAATATAAAGGGTTTCGAACAATTATTATTGAAAAATGGAGTTTCGGTAATTATTGTTTGAGTGTGAATAGATTTCAGTCAGAATTGTCAAACAACTAGATTGAACAAAAAATAAAAAATAAAAAACTCTTGACTTCAACAACTATAATCGATAAATAAAAGATTACTTTAGAAATTTACTTTCCATCAAATAAAAGTTTGTTTTTTATATAATAATACCCCTAATAATTATGATGAAAAAGATTGGACTTCGCTTCGTTTGTTCTTCTCGTTGGATCCTTTTGCCATCCTTATCCCAAGTTAGTAGTACGGTGGGTGGGGTCACTACCCCGAAGGTTCTTTCTGATCATCGGGCTGTATCGTTCCCTGCCTATGTGCAGCTGATCTGGTGCTCGAACCCCGTCTTAATTAGCGCAGGGCTCTTAGAATGACTAGTTTTGTTTGCAAACACGATGCTTTCAAACTTATATTTATTTATTTATGATTCATTATAATTAACATTGTTTACGGATTTGATATCAGATGTTTTCAATAATCGATAAAAAAAAAAATTAGATATTACAGATCTAATATCAAATGTTTCAAATATTTGATAAAAAAAATTCAGATATTTAGAATATCACATTTTCGGAAGAAGAAAAAAAAAATTATTTCATTATCTTACAATAAAAATTCTCTTTTTAAGTTATACATACACATATATAATTATATACAATAAAATATTATAAAAATAAACAAATATATATATATATATATATATATTATCAAATAAGATATTATTTATATTTATTAGATCGGATCAGGGTCGACCCTACATACATCGAGACTCTAAGACATATATATCAAATGGGGCATTTCCATATGAATAAATATACATTTTATTTATTTTATTGTATTGTATTTATAACATTTTAAATGCTACTAATAGTATTCTTACCAAGAGGAACATTTTATATTTTATTTTTCTCAACAATAAGATAATGAGATGGGTAATAGGTTTGCAAAATTTTCAGTAGATTGTTAGTGATTTTGATTATAAAGTGCACATTTGTAGTACTTGATAATATCTTTGAGTTAGTTTTTCTTTCTTTCTTTCTTTCTTTCTTTAGCTTAATATATCATAGTGAAACAATTTATGCTAAAATAATCTAATAAAATATAGAGCAATACCTATGCTAATGATGTAGTATGCAAGATTGTAGCTAAAATAATCTTAAATTTTTTACTCACTAAAACAACATTAGTCCATTACGACACTAATTTTTATGATGGCCAAAATTATTATAATAGACATGTCTATTGCAACAATAGATTGTCAGCAAATGAGTAATTTTAAATGCAAGATTGTATGATTACTAAGACGACTAGCAATTTAATTTAATTAATTTTACCCTCGTAGTATTTGAAATTAATTTTTAAAGAAAACTAGACACATCAATGACTGGGTAGTCACAATATCTTAAAAATATTTCCCTCCCACCTCTCTTAGCATCAAAAAATGAAAAATTCTTTAACGGTGACACATTGTCGCTGTAGAGGAGAATTATCGTTATACATGTGGCTGGAATTTTTCACCCTCCTAACAAAATACTATTGTTCGTTTAAATAGGGGTCTACTACAGCAACACCGTCATTACTGTAGAGGGGGAGGAGTCGCTACAATAGAGGAAAGCTATATAAACAAGAAAAAAACTATCAAACGTCATTCTCGCCATTCATCTCTCTCATTCTCTCGTTCTTGTTGTAACTCTATTTTTCTGCCTCTCTCATGCCCATTTGGTATGTTATGGCTTTAATTCTTGTTTTTTGTTACTTTTTATCAAAATCTTATGTATTATTGTTAATTCTTCCTTTAATTTTTTTTTTATATTTTTATAGGCTTCCATGGCACCCACTACCGATGCTACCTTTCACTGCCTTCTCATCGTCTTTATCTTGATTTAATCTTTGTTTTTTACTCTTTATTATAGTTTATTTTGTTTTAATTATTAATTTATAAAAGCTAACAAATTTTTTGCTTAATTGTATGTCGTCGGAGAAGTGTCTGTCGTTGCCTTCTATTGCTGCTATATATATATAAATGTTATTGTTAAATATGTGATTATTGTTAAAAATTTTGTTGTGATATGTGATTATTGCTGAATATTTAAAATGGATGTAGGTGGTGCTAATTATATATTGATGTAATTGTTTTGATATGTCATTGGGATATATATAGGCGCGCACACATGTATATTATGATTGATATACGTGGTGATAATTGTGATACATATATTGTCATTTCTAAAGTATTAGAGGACTTACATAAAGTATTATTATTTTAAAGTATTAGAGGACTTACATAAAGTATTATTAAAAAAGTGGAATAATAAGATAATAAAAATAAGAATTAATAAAATATTATTGGAGCTTGAAATTTTATGATTAAATAATTAAGTGGAATAATAAGATAATAAAACTTTAAAATAATAAGATATTGTTGGCCATAAATAATAGATTATTAAAATTCAAAACAATAAGAATATAAAATTATTAGATAACAAATTATTTCTAATTTAGATAAAGTATTATTAATATAGTTGAATAATAAGATAATAAAAATGTAACTTAATAAAATGTTGTTTAAGTTTAAAAATTATGATTAAATAACTAAGTGGTAAAATAAGATACTAAGACTTTAAAATGATTAGATATAAGTGGCCTTAAATAATTTATTATTTAAATTTAAAATAATAAAAATATAAAAGTATTAGATAATAAATTATTTTTTAACTTTAGATAAAGTATTATTAATACAGTTTAATAATAAGACAATAAAATTTTAAATTAATAAAATATTGTTAAATATTAAAAAATTATGATTAAATAATTAAGTAGTATAATAAGATAATAAAACTTTAATATAATAAGATATTGTTGGAGTTAAATAATTTATTTTTAAAATTTAAAATAATAAGAATATACAATTATTAAATTATAATTTATTGCTAACTTTGGATAAAGTATTATTTATAGAGTGGAATAATGAGGCAATCAAATATAACTTAATAAAATATTTTTAAATATTAAAAAAATTATCATTGAATAACTTAGTGGTATAATAAGATAATAAAACTTTAAAATAATAAGATATTGGTGGCCTTAAATAATTTATTATCTAATAATTTGAAAATTTATGATGAAATAACTAATAGAATAGAATAATAAGATAATGAAAATGATAATTAGTAAAAGATTATTTGAATTTGGAAATTTATGATTAAATAATTAGAAATTATCCTAAATTGTTAGATATTTTTTTTCTTTTGTAGGTGATAGGATGTATATTTTACCTGATGCATATTTTTCAGCCTACTCCTAAACAAAAGGTATTTGTATAATTTTATATATAGATAAAATTATTATGTATTAATATTAATCAAGTGTTAGTATTTCTTGATTTGTAGGTAAATTAAAAAAGAGACGTAAAAAACAAAAGCAAGCAATAATATTCTAGTCTTCATGGCTCGTCATCGATTTCTTAATTTTGCTAGAGGAAGGTATTGTATGCCTACTTTATAATTTCATTCATTATTTATAATGTTCTATTTTTTTTATTATAACTATAGGCCGACCCTAGAATCAAGAAAATTTCGAATGAGGTCGAGACTTTCAAAAAATACACTGCAAGGATAGAAAATGATTGAGCGATGATGTCGAAAGAAAATATGTAAATTTATAATTATTTAAAGAAATTAATTTAATAATATTTTATTTATAAGCTATTTATTCTTAATTTTAAATTTTTTATTACATAAAATAGCGGAGACACTGTAAATGATGATGAAGGAGGCTCAAATCCGTTTATACGGGAGTGAATGTGAGTTTAACAAATCAATACAAATTGATCGGGTGGTCATTTTACATGACGTCCATACAAATTGATTGGGGGATCATTTTACGTGACGTCCTTGGACAATGACGTGGGCATGAGATATCTATTGGAAGATTATTGAATGGCTTTTCCTTAGCATAATCTGCAGCTTTACCGCTTTTTGCCAGTACCAGTACTAGTACTTCTGCTTTTGTGGAAAAACTTAGCAAACTAACTAAAATTTTTCAAAAATACAAGGAAACTATTGAAAATTCGAAAATACGATAAGTAAGATCTAGTTGTTTATGGTATATAGCAAAACTGTAATAACAATTTCGAATTACAAACAGTAGTTATATTTTAAATGTTTTTTTTATTTAATACTATCAATTAGATATTAATATTAATTTGAAAACAAATTATATTTAAATTTTATAAGGTTGTAATAAAAATTTAAGAAAAAAACTAAACTTGTCTTTCATTAATAAGTAGAGTCGTTGTAGTAAATTAATTAGTCATCGTGATAGAGTAATAAGTTTTTTTTTTTAATTAGACATTCAAAAATGATGGAGTTGTTGTTCTAGATCCATTAATCGTCATAATAAATAATTTTAATTTTTTATAGTGCAATCATAGTAGTATTATAGCAACAATATAATTGTCACAGTAGGATTAATTATCAATAATAACTTATGTCATCATAATTTTGTATCTTTTAACACGAGCAATTACGACGATATATTTTTGTAATAGATATTCTATGATATATTAACGATGATATATCTTTATAATAGATATTCTATGAAAATGTCTTGCCACCTCAACAACAACAAAAGTCATCGTAGAAAAATATATTTGCAATAGTGACTCAATTCCCTGTAAAATTAAAGAAAACTATTGAAACTGATAATAACACTGGATTTGAGACAGATTGAGATAGGTAGGAATGGGCGGAGAATCAAACAAACAATTTAGGTCAACAATTCAAAGACAGCTAATAATGGTCAAATGAAATAAATCAATTGTATGGAAGCATTGGGGAACCGACTTTATCTAAAAACTGTGGATGTATTAGGACCCTTATGCCTCTTTAGTCTTTGCTAGCTGGGATCCTTATATTTGGCATTATTTATTTATTTAGTTATTTTTGTATAATTTATATACCCACACTGATAAATTATGAATCCTTAATATTTTTTAGGCCTTAGGCTTGTGCCTTGTTGGCCTTATACTAAAATACAATCTCTTCAACTAATCCTATATTTTATTAATTAAATACATCAACAATATATTATTAGTTACTAGTAGGAGTTTAATTTAATATAACAACTATATTATACTTAATTACGGTATCTTATAAAACCAATCTCCCGATATATTTTTTCAATAATCTAACCAAATTTATCCAAATATATTCTATAAAAATTAGCAAACTAAATAAATACAATATAAGTATCAACATATTTAATATATTATAAACATATTTAATAAAAAAAATAAACTAATCTAATCTATTATCCTATCAATATAATTAAAAGCATTCACCAATAATCCCCATCACATAAAAATATATTTAACATATTTAATTAAAATATAAATAAATCTAATAAATATCAAATCATATATAAAAAATGCAATAACGTAATTAACATAGTATTAACAAATCTAAACATAATGAACAAATTTAACCAAATTAATCGTAATTAAAAAATTATAACTAAAAAATATAATTAATAAACCATAATTAATATATACAATTACACATCCTAATAATAAACGAAAACCCTAGAATATAGAGATAATTTACCAAACCTATATTTAATTAAAATATTATAGCATAATTAATAGAATATAATAGATCTAAAAATATAGTTGATAAATTTAACCGAATTAACCATAATTGAAAATTATAATTAATATAAACATAATTCACAAACTATAATTAATAAACATCATTAAAATCATAATTAATACAAATATAATTTAGAAACCCTAAACCGACAATTATTACCCTAACAACGGCAAAGACTGTTGAAGCCCAACCCATACCACCGGTAGAGATTGCCTTTGCACACGTCGAACAACGACAAGAATCGGCGAAGCCCAAGCCTCCATCACCGGCAGATATTGTTGAAGCTTAACAACACCCACCGGCAGATATTACCGAAGCCAATCCCTCCATTGGCAGAGCCTAGATTCGCCCACCGACACAAATCACAAAAGCTCAAGCCCGCCCCCCCATTGGCACGTTTTGACATTCCCCCATATCGGCCTTTTTTTTCTACTAGATCTAGAATTAAAAAAATTAAATTTCATAACATTTAATATATGATTTTTATCTATAATAATAAAAAAAAAAGAAAAGAATTTCATATACTAGATCTACGATATAAGTTATATGTATTGCTAAAAAAATAAACTTTAAACTCACAAATTTAAAATTAAATAAAATAATTTAATAGATAATTTTAATTAAACTCATAAATTTATAACCTAACTTGAGTATATTTTTATAAACAAAAAAATTATTATTAAAAAAACATATTAATTACTTACCTCTTATGTGAGTGTTGTGCCGAGCTAAAAAAAAATTATTTACCTGTTGAAGAGAGAAGGGGGACAGGAAGAGAAAGAAGATAGGAAAGAAAGTAAATGAAAGTATGAAAAAACTAAGTTTCGATAAAGGGGTTAAAAAAGAGACAGAAAGGATAATTTTAGTATTTTATATGCTAATAAAAAAATAAGTATTGTAAATAAAATAATAATTTTTTATATAATTTATATGCTTATTGTTAACGTAATAAATTTTTATGTCCTAAGTAGCAGCTACGTTGCTGAAATTGAGAATAACAATGGATTTGAGACAGAATGAGATAGGTAGGGAATGGGCGGAGAATCAAACAAACAATTTGGGTCAACAATTCAAAAAGAGCTAATAATGGTCAAATGAAATAAATCAATTGTATGGATTATATCTTGTATGGAAGTATCGGGGGAACCGACTTTATCCAAAAACTGTGGATGTATTTGGAATCTTACGCCTCTTTAGTCTTTGCTAGCTGGGATCCTTATATTTGGTATTATTTATTTATTTATTGTATAATTTATATACCCAAACTGATAAATTATGAATACGTAATATTTTTTAGGCATTAGGCTCGTGCCTTGTTGGCCTTACACTAACACCTTTGATTTGAAATAAACAATATAGAATCAATTATTTAAATTTTAAATTTTTGATCAAGTTGAATATCAAAACCTAATTGTAATGGTGGATTACAATCTAACAAAACAAAAGAAACGGAAAGGAGCGCTTTGAATCATACAAGTAGCAAGCTATGGTAAGCTAGGGTAGGGTTACAAAGCCCGGGAATTTTTTGTTTGCTGCTTCATGGGGATGGGGGGGAAGGGTATTGGCTAGTGGCTACCTACCAATTTACCAAACAACCATGCAATGAATGTATATATGCATGCTATAAAACAATAGGGAAGAATATTGAGTTGGGTAGGCAATCTATGATAGGAGGGGCCATAGCCATATATTATTATGGGCAGTAGGCACACCTTCATGTAGTCCATATACATTAACTATATGAAGGACCCAAGCTGGATGCCACTCCCTTCGTTCCTTTTTCATCATATGTTGTATTCACTCCACTCATTCTATTTTGTACTCTCTCTCTGTATTTACATCTAGTGGTCCCACGTCAAGTTTCGTCTTTTTTTCTTCCTTCCCGGCCTTCCTTGTTCTTTCTCCCACTCCCGTTGCATGCCGGCTCGGGATCCCCCGTGATTCATTGCCTACGATCACATATAGTAGTAGGCTAGTAGCTAGGAGGATAGGTTCGATGACGTCTTTCTTTACTGATTAAACCCGAGCTCTGCAAATATCTTGTAAGTCGGGCTCCAATTATATATAATATAATATATATATGGACTTTGATTTATTTGTTTATTATACTAACTACCTATAAACATTAGTTTCATGTACATGGAAAACTCCTTCCGAGGGACGTGCCGAATGATCTAACGGTAAGAAAATCTGCAGTTTCTTTTCTTCCAATATGACCCGTCCTCGGCTCCAGTTCCATCAGATATAAGGATTTATTTATTTCTCTCCACGGGTTTCAGGTTCTGCTCCCCCACCCCCACCCTCATTTGGACCGACCGTACTATTAAAAAAAATAATCTGAAAATGGAGTGTAAATGAGCATAATACTTTGAAACTCAATTCATTTAATAAATAAATTTAAAAATAAAATTTATATTTGATTTATTTAACCACTTTAATCACATTAATCTTTTAACTATCCCAGAACAGTTTGCCAACGGCGAGCCGACTCTAAGTGACCTCATTTGAAAGCGCTTTAAAACGTCATCGCTTTCAAAATACCACATGTAGTAATTGCACTTTTCTCGTTAACATAAAATAAGTAGATAACAACGTCGTATCAAAAATAAATAAATTGACAACGACAAAAACAGGTTTCCAAAATCAGGCGTTGAGTGAGCGTTCAGTGGCCCGGCTCATCATTTCATTATCGATGCACCTTTACTGTCCACCGCTCTACCCACCCCTACCCCCCCCCCCCCCAAAGCTACATCCCCCCTGCACCTCCCTCCCTTGGGCGGTTGGGCCCCTTCGCCTTACGACAATCAAGAAAGAATGGTGAGTGACCAGATGTGCCTTCGCTCGCAAGTTCTGTACCCACCGTCAGCTTTTTGTTCTTCGGGTACACTACCCAAATCCCACTTAACTTTATATAGGCTCCCCTTCTCGTCGTCTTCTTCAGCTGCTATGATGTTTATCTAATTTAATTTGAATTAAAAAAAATTAATCACTTATCATAATTATATCTACCGCATTTGATTTTTATATCTATTATTATTATTATTATTATTATTATTATCATTAGTTTTATATACCTTTACTATTATTAATTTTTTTCAATATAAAATAATCTGATAAAACTTTTGAAATAAACTGAGGATAACAGTCGAGCCTCCCCGGCGGACCTAGCGTCAGCTTTCTGCTTGCATATGATGTCTATAGGGGGCCGAGACTCGCACCTAATAATTATTGCGTTTGCGTGTAATGTGTATATCCGTGATTAAGTGAAGGACATCGCATTTCCATATGCTTATAAGAAAATAGATACAGAGCCCAAATTAACAGCTTGTTTGGATATAAAAATGACCATTTCTGTGTAAGTAAAAATAATGGTGTCACGTCACGTACTTGATGTCAACTGAATTTATCGCAACAGCTAATAAATCAGCACAAAAGGGAAAGAAAAACTCCCGTGCCTTTTTTCCCCGAGTTTTGTTATTTGAAAACGTATTCTTTAATCCGTGAAAATTAAAGAGCGTATGTATATATCCTCTTTCACAGGTTTTTTTTTTTTTTTTTTTTCTGTTCTCCTACTTCTGCCATCGGTAATTTTATCATTTTCTTGCCATTCCGATCTAAAAGTCCTTCCATTTCCCAACCATCAGCTTATTAACGCGATCCCTTGGCCTTCCGACGGCGGACTTTATCGTTCATTTTCCTCATTTACCGATAATTTTTACCCGTTTCTTTTCTCTAACTATGGATCCCTTGTCTCGGTTTTTGACTATAAATGAACTGAGTCAATTCGATATTTGGCTCGATTCGACTCGTTCGTTTAGTTAAATAAATCGAACCCGAGTCTCACTTTTAGGCTCGCTTATTAAACGAGCCAAGTCCAAGATTGAAAAAGCTTGGCTCGATTCATTTTTTGGCTTTAGCTCGTGAGTTCGGCTTGCCTCATTCGTTTAGTTAAACAACTCGATCCTAAACCTTATTTTAGACTCGTTTAATTAAACGAGCCGAGTCCAAGTCTAGAGATATTTGGCTCGGCTCGACTCGGCTCATTTACAGCCCTCGTTTCCTCCCCGCAGTCCCCATCTTGCCCCAACCATCGATACTTTCATCCGACCCCTTACCCCGTTCCCTCCCCCAAACTTGAAAAAATACATACATACCTTTCCCACCGAAACTAACTTTATCCAACATTGATCCGCATATAATTAACTCGACCAATCTAATATTAACTGGTTATGGTAATAAACAATTACACATGTCTCATTATTTAAAGCTTTTAAAATATATTGTTTCATAAGTTTTACTTATTTTTCTTACTTTTATTGTTTGCATACTTATTAAATAATGATATTCTAATTTTATCAATTTTTTTCTTATATAAATACAGTATTAAAAAGTCATAATGATAAAAAAATAGTAGTCAATAACACATTTTTAATTATATATTTATATGAAATCAAACTTAATATTTGTTTGCGACGTTAATGAGTTAGATTAATTTTTATGGTCAATATCTTATTTGATCCAAATTCAAAATCATTCGATTTGATATTAGATTGGCTCAAATCCAACTTGACCCATAAAAACCTATAAAATTTTAATTTGTTAAGTTAACATAAACCTGACCCGAACCAAATACGAACTAAATCAATCCGAACTCGACCCAACATGTTAAATTAACTCGTTTCAACAATGATTCGAACCCAACCCTTACCTTAATAATAAGATAATCCGAAATAATTCAAATCTAAAATGATTTAATTCAATTTACAATTGACTCATAAAAATGAATCGTATAGCAACTCGGCCGAAGGATGACTTGATACTTTATAAACTAATCTGAACCCAATCAATCCGACCCGATTAATGCCTATAACCAACATCAAAAGAATATTTTAAAAAAAAAGCAGTATTTCCAAATCCAACCTAAAACAAATACAACGCGAAACCCGAACCCTTTTCTCAGCCGAATCCCAAGAGGAGCCCAACACGGCCGACCTAAAGGTACATGCATATTCTCCTGATAATATAATATTATACTCTCTAACATTTAAGGCATGCTTGTATATTCATGCACTCATCTGACATGCAAGCTTGCCACAAATAGGGTGGGAGGGCGGTGTCCCTTAATCGGAAAGAGGGGAGGGGGTAGGACATTGTCCATTTAATCCGAGAGATTATCGCGGGAGCGAGGTGCATTTAATTATAGATGATTGTTATGTATACTTAATATAACTAATTATAGTATAATTTTAGTATATTTTATCATATATTTATAAAAATATATTAAATATATCATAATTATATTATATCTACGTGTGGGTGTACTAAAAAACTAGATATATTAGACACACCACATGTATATTTAATATAATTATAGTATACTTTTATATATTTTAATGTATATGTATTATGTTTTTATATATTTTGATGTATATTTATAAAAATATAATAAATATACACTAAATATATATTAAAAATATATCATAATTATATTAAATATATAGGTGATGCATTCAATTTCAGAGTCACATATTAAAAAAATAATTCCTCCTATAATATTAAGGTTAGGGTTGTTCATGTTATCTGATATCCGCTTATCTGATCTGATATCTGAAACAATTCGATCCAAAAAATAAATAATAGATTCAATTTTTTTAAATTAAATATCCAATCCAGCAAAAAAATTCAAACAAACTAGATATTTAATCTAGAAAATACAAATAATATTTGATCCAAAGAAAAATATTTATACATTTTTTATAATTTTTTATTTTATATATAATTATATATAAATAAATTTAGATGTGTGTGTGTGTAAAATTTTTACTTGATTTATTATTTGGGCCAAAATTTAATTTAGTTAAAAGTATGTACTTAATATAATTTCTTTTTAGATATTTATAACAAAAAAAAATGCATGTCGATAGACCCCAACCACCTAGTCACTCACCCCTTCCTTATCCTCTCTCTTTCTTTCTCATTTTTTCTTTGTGTTGCAAACTAGTTTCGAAACCCCCTAGTCCTAGCCTTAACCTCCTGCTTCAGTGTTTCCTGCTCCCTACGTGCTCCCCTATCTTCTCTTTGTTTTTTGTTTTTGATCTACCCACGCCACCGCCGTATCACCTCGCCTCGTCACTCAACCACACCACAACACATTGTCGCTACCTTCGAGTTCCGGCGCACCAATAGACAACGACGGACGGCAGTAACGGATTGCACCATACACCATACCACCTCGCCTTGCCACCACCAGCTACCTCAGCGGCGTCCGCCACAAGCGAACGTTCCCCGACCTCTAGTGAAGTTCCACCACCATTTATTTGCTCTATTTTGGCTTATTTCAATGGGTATATTTTTTTTTCCAAATTCTAACTATTATTTTGATTAATTTTCTATGATTAGCTTATGATAAGTTAAATTAATTGTTGAGTTGGTGCTGTATTATAGTTTAAAGAATTGGATCTGATTGAATATAATTAAATCTTGTGATGTAGTAGTTTTGATTTTAGTTTTAAAATTGGATATTTGATGAGATGATTATATATTGGCCGAGCGGATTGGATAATATCAAATATATTTTGTAATTTAGTTGTTTTTTTATTTAAAATTTTATTCGGATAATATCGGCTATATTTGATATTCGATCTGAAATTTTAAATATTCAATCTTTCGAATATCTGAAGTTTCGGATCAAATATCAAATATTATGCCACAATATTTAACGTTAAGGGTAAAAGCAACAATGCGTAGACAAAACAAGTAGGCCCTTTTTTTTCCCCATTTTGAAAACATACCTCACACTAAAAACGTGTATTTCCTTTATGCCACGGTGTTTGCAAATTATTCTTTATTACATTATTGTTACTGCTGTCTACTCATAATAACTGTTATATGATGGTACCATTTATTGTCGAGCATTTCATTCGGCGTTTGTCCAAGTTAGGAACAATGGGGTATTTTGTCTGTTTATTTCATTTTGCAGAGTGAGCAGGATTTCACGATTCTGTATGCCAACAACCATCTTATTTCCACCGCCCCATACTTGCATGTCGGTTCGAAATGTGTGTAGTATGATAATTGGGTGTAATTTTTTAAAATTCATGCATTATACTATAGTAAATATAAGTTTCCGCACCTCCACGTGACTCTAAGCATTTGATGAAAGAACCCTGCTGAAAGTGTACTGGCCCTTTAGTCGTTGAAATCATGCACTTGAAAATCCTAACAACAGATGAGTGCTTTCAAGCAATAGCTCGCTAAGATGAGGAACCTCAATTACTAGCAGTAGCTTACTATAAAGAAGTGTATGCTAGTAACGTACTCCTTCCATATAAAATATAATGTCATTCTATTAATCTTTATATTTTAAAAAATAATAATAAAAAAAGTATTAAAATTACACTAACATCCTTTATTAAAAATAACAAAATATTAATTCATAAAAAAAAATTAAGGTAAAAATATAAAGTAGGTTTAGATTTTTTTTTAAAAAACAATTTTCCTTTCTATAGAAAAATTTAGTAATAGAATTACTTTCTTTTTTATATGGAGGGAGTAGTAAATTTAAGAAGATATTTTTCTAACTTCCGGTTATATAAATAGCAAATGTATATTATTATCTTTAAAAGATGATCATTTACAATCTAAATGTGTGATATTATTTTAAATAATGTGTATTTATATATTAAAAAATAATATTTATATTATGAAAGATATATATTTATATTCAAAAAATATGTATTTATATCATAGAAGGTATCGATTATTTTTCAAAAGCTGTGTATTATTTTTGAAAAGATAAGTATTTACATCCCAAAATATGTGTTTTTATATATTGAAAGATGTACATTTTATTAGACTAAATGAGTAATCTTGTCATGGAAGATGTGTACATTTCTCACAATATTTGTCGCAATAAAAAAAAATTACCAACAGATAAAACCTTATTGGTATACATAAGTTATTTTATAGGAGAGGGACGGGTATGGGATACTCAGGGTGCTACACGAGCACAGACAACGAACAAATAGAATTGACAGAAAATCACTCAAAAGAGGATTTTATTTAAAATAACGTACACGGATAATATTTGAAAAGAAATAACTAACTCATATAGAGAATGAGTAATTTTACTAAACTCAAATCGAATTAACGTACAAGGGTGTGCATGTTCTTGGGCCTTTATACATATGGTTTATAACCTCTTCAATCGCATCTCCTCAAATAAGATGATAGTAAGAAACGAACTCTTAAAATAATATTATAAGTCAAAAGATGAAGATTCTTTTAGAAAGACTACCACGAAATACTTCTAAAAACAGAATAATATTAACAAACAAAAAAGATAATAGCTAACTAATTGACCCATATGCTCCGGCATTAATGATTACATCCCAATATCTCTATGCAACTATTACCCACATTTTCATGCACACATGTGGTTGGTAATCTCAAAAAAGAAGAAAAAAATCATGAATTTCATTATTAATTTTCAACTTTGTATATTCTCATATTAAAATTCAATTTGATATATAGTAGTAGTACAATAAAACGTCCAAAATTGTGTGTATAAAAATGATTGTATACATCTTCTAATGATGTCCAATTTAATTGTAAGGAAAATATTTTTGTCCTTACAAATCAAAGGTTGCTAGTTTTCGATGAGGTTGATGGAATTTTTTGGAGGTTTGTACATTTCCACGTTCACTTTAGCCTCCCACGTCAAGGATGGATTTATCTTGACCATTGTTAACGTTTGCTTGACTTGTACTTATTTGGATTTGCATTCATTTGACGGAGTCATGAGACTGTTGAGCGATGTATTGACCGCGATCTGTAGGTACTCAAATGGATTCACGTCATTCCTTCTCTCTGGAGAATCATGATTTGTAGGTGCTCAATTATTTTGTAGGATGCGTTTAGATGGTTTGTATAGTTGTGTGTGTTTAGTCCCCACTACAACTTGCATGGATTGCTCAAATTGGGCAATTGTTGCGGAGTTTGTTGGAACTGTGCCGGGTAACACATGATCGGATGCGGTCTGAGAGACTTAAAGCAACAAATTGTTAGTAGATCGACACGGGAGATAAGAACACATGCATGAGGGAGAGGAGAGTGGGGGGAGGGGGGGGGGTGGAATACTTCAACTTCAACAAACCCTGCCAGCCAGCTGATGTGAGATCATATCTGTTCTTCTTCAAGTGAGTTGGCGGTGCAAGATTTATAGGCATCAACTACCGTACCTGTGTATTCTAAGGCACATCAATTGTTTTGGGTTAATTTAATCCCCCAAACAGGGAGGTGACGCGAGAAACTGCGTAGAGGGTGACGCTCGTTCAGATACTTGACGTTACGTGTTGAAAAGTACTTGTGAGTTTTTCAACTCACCGGCCCCCCGGTCGCCGGTTCACGAGATTCTTTCTATCCCATGAAAACTTCCAGGCCTGAAACTAGTAAGTGTGTAGTGTCCGGCGGTCTAACGGAGTAATAAAGGAAGGCATCATCAGGCAGAGGCAGGTCTTTTTCTTGGACTTGAGAGTTTAGACCACCTTCACACCCTCCCCTCCCTTCCACCCCGGAGATTATTCCTGCGCATCGCCATCAGCGACGGTGAGATGCACGCGGACGCAACTACTCTACGGTCTACGCACGATAAAACAGCGCTGCTCGTGATTCCATGCTTTCATACAGTTGACTGCTATTTTTATCCTCTCCTTTAAAATCTCGCATGCATTTTCTCTATTATTAACCGGAGTGTTATATATATAAGGGAGAAAAGAATAAAAAAATATATATACATTTTTAGTTAAAGTAATATTTGTACATATTTATAAAAAAAAAATAGTAATAATAATAATGATAACCGAAGAACCGTGTCTATATTGGGAATTTCCTAATGTCCCTTGATTCCCTTTATGTAGTGGGAAGGAACGTGCCATACGTGTCCATAGTTTTACCAAATGCATAGATTTACCAGTTGTAAAATGGGTGCGATATTTTACATATTCAATTATCGAATATTCGGTAGAAGATTTTAACAACTTGCACCCCTCCGTTAAAATGTGGGAGGTATGGTCGAAAGTTTACACACAGAGCATGTTATGACCAGCGTTTCTCGATCCAACGAGTTGAGTTTCGATCCCTGTTTTTTTAGTGTTAAAAGCCTCAGATTTATTAATAGTTAATTTATTCTCTAAATAGCGGTCGGTCAGGGAGGCTAAAATAGCTATTACACCCAGTTCTCGGGCCAGTAAAATTGTGTCATTGAACGGATACTTAGTTAAAGAAGGACTACGCTAAATAAAAAATACTACTAGCACTACAATACATCTAGAAATAGAAGCCGGAACCGAACAAATTACATTCATGTTCGTTATATACTATTTACAAAAAAAAAATTAATAACTGCTCTCTCCCACGTACACTTTCCGGGTGGGATGGGATGGGATGGGGTAGGGTTGGGGCCTCGGGGGTAGAATTTTCGGTTTTCACTTATCCTCAGGAATAGCACTCAGACTAGCTGCGAATCTCTTCCTACATCTACTTCTCCCACTCCCTCTTCTACCACCGCCGCAACCTCTGTCCGCCACCAACACAGCCTTTTCCCTAACCTCCACTTCGCCCCACAAAAGAGGTGCCACGCCGTTTTTGGGACACGCGCGGCCGTACTTTTTACCTCCGCCGCCCTTCATCAGCGCCGCACTGGCTTTCACGGCCAATGCCGCCATTTCCTCGGCCTGTAACCTCCTCTTCAATTTACTTAACGGAAGAGCGAAATACAGCTGTCCGAGCTGCAGTTCTTCTTCTTCGGGCAGGGCCGTTACCAGACCTTCGAAGTCCATGTCGTCCGAATTGCATATGATGACGCTCGGGTACTTCTGGATCAAATAGGATACCCGCACTGGGTATGGGAATTCTTGTAACTGCCCGTCTTGTAGGACTAGTTTCGCCGTTCTCGCCGGCTTGTGATTTGCCTCGCAGGATGTACATAGACCCATTGCGACTGCAGGATTGTTATTTTTTTTTGTCCCGGTATCTTGTTATTATTATATAGTAATAGTAATAGGAAGAAGATGTAGTTGTTGCGAGAGAGGATTAGTAGCAGCGGGGGAGGGATCTCGGATTCTGAAATTGCGGGTTGTGAGAGAAGATGAGAGAAGGGATGGAGAGCGTGGGGTGAATGTTGGGCTCATATATATGGGGTGCTGCTCAAGGGATTTGGGAGGAGGGGGGCAAATTCGAGAAATTAGCTACCAAATGGGTCCACAGGAAAAAATGAATGAGGAGAGAGAGATGGATCTGATCTACTAGGAAGGGAGGGAGGGAGGGAGGAAGGATGGCGGCAGGAAGGATGGGGTGACTTTTTTCGACGAACGGGCTTCCTCATCAAAGGGTTGTTGAGTTTACCAATTACCACTGACATCGAGAGTCGAGAGAAGGAAATTATATAATGAAAAAGGAAGGGAGGGGGGGGGGAGGGACCGGGGAGGAGGAAGCGGAAGGGGAAGAATTATAGAGAGAGATTGATGCGCCAACCTGTAAATGTTGCGTGACAGGTTGTAAATTTGTACCGCGCTGCTACTTGTAGATTTTTCTCTTGCCACCGATTTTATTTCAAAACTACGTTAATTTGGGGACTGGACGGACAGGACAGGACAGACTGACAGAGTGGCAACGATACGTTTCATTTTTTTTTTCCCTTTTCTCTCTTACTACTGATTTATTATTACTTTACTTTTGTACTCTGTTCCCCACCATCAGGCCCCCTTGCTAATTTGGTCATTCATTATTAAAAAAATCGAATTACATGGGGATTGTGTTCCCTTCGGGTCAGAAATAAATTCATTTTAATAATATATATATTTTTTAAATTAATAAAAACAGCCTGAAAATTATAAAAATATTTTTATTAAAAAATTATAAAATATTTAATATCTATATAATAAAAAATATAATGGCAAAGAAAAAAATATTATATAAATTTTTTTAAATGATTTTATTTTTTATATAAAAATTTAATAATGAAGATGCATTTTTTATACAAATAAAACACTTCCTTCGTATTAAAAAAAAATCATTATATTATTGTATATATTTTTAAAGAAAGTTTCATATTAGTACAGGAAATTTTTATATAAAAATAGTAGTAAAAAAAAGTTTTAAAATTACACCAACACCCTTCATTAAAAAATAACAAATTATTTAATATATATAATTACAAAATATAATGATAAAAATAAAAAATAAACTTTTATTTTTTTAAAATAACTTTTTTATTTAAAATTTAATAATAAAATATTTTTTATACGAAAAAAATTATCAATACCTTGAAAAAGTGTGTCATTCGACGATCAACACATGCTCCTAATTAAGTGGACATAAAAATAATACTTTTCTGTATAACAAAATTATTTTCTTACTAAACTTTTAGATGAAAATATTATTTTAAAATAATTTTTTACCCCTAATTTTTTAAAATTATATATATATTGTCATTTTTAACCGAATGGTGTTATTATAATTTTAAAATTATTTTTAGTAATTTTTTAAAGAGTACTCAACAGAGGGAGTAATATTTTCCAGCAATACTTTATGGATCCTTTTACGATATTATATGGATAAAAAAGCTAGGATAGGAATAATTAAGTATAAAATGTATTCATGTAGTTTTACAACAATAAGGATAAAAAAATGTATTTTTTTACAACGGAGTTGAAAAATTATTATTGCGACAAATTAGCAATGATATGTTCCATATATAAACACCATTAATCCTAATCAAAGTATTTCATGCAACTAAGGCAAAAATAGCTAACTCATCTTTTGTTTATAAAAGGAATAAACCTTCTCGATGAGACTTGTTTTGGCTTTAACAAACAAATGAAAGATTCCCTGTTAAGCTCCTTTTAACTTTGTATGCATGAATTTATATCGGAGAAAGAAATTGAAACAAGAAACAAATACAAAAAAATATATATTGAAGGAAAAAAGTCCCAAGAGTTGTGGGAACAAAATAAAATATTTCTAATTCCCCGAGTATAATTAGCAAGTAGTGATTAATGTAGTTTTAAAAATTCAATTAGATTGACAAATAAACCGAAGAATCGGTCAGATGTCAATTTTTAAGATTTTAAAATCATAAAAAAATGAATTAGACCGCTTAAAATCAATGAATTTATTGTCCGAACCGATCATTAAACTTATTAGGAGTCGATAAAATTTAGATATAGTTTAATTTTTTTATACATTTCACACACTAGTTAAATCAGTTCAAATTAATAATCCGACTACTAAACTACTGAACCAATTAAAATACTAATTTGATTATCTTTCTAATATTTAAAACTATGGTACGTACAAAATGATAGCATGATAACTTAATAATAATAATCAAAACAAATGCCATGTGAACAAATTATTATAAAAGCACTTATAATTATAAATATAAGAATAATATTGTTTAAATTATAACCTATTATAATTTAAATTAAATTAAATTAAGAGTTGATGTTTAAGTCAAAAATCACATAGTAATTTTTGTAGAGATAAAATTATGTGACTAAAATTATTTTATAGAGATCAAATTAGGGAATATCTTTATTTTTCGCTAATATGTCTCCTTTAGACATTCAATTTTATCTAACCAATAAAGTTATATCTTGCAAAAAATATTTTTATGAAAATATTCTATAAGTAACTTGATTAGATTAATCTCTTCAATGTATAAGCTCTTATATACGTTTATCAAAGGCTTGATCTTATATCCTTCGAGATTTGGTTTGCTTCTATTTTTTAGGGGGCAATACAAAATAAATCTATAAAGAAAGTAACAAGGCTTTAAAGATTAAATTGTAACATCTTACAAAGCCTTAAGTCACGCTGTTCAACTAAATCTTATCCTAAGCTTCATCCCACACCAATTACAAAATTGGCTTGTATTCTTATTAATCAAAAACTAGATGTCACTTTAGACAGGTTTAAGAGATTAGACTTATTTTTTACGCATTAGAGGTATGTAAGGGTATTAATGATATAGAGTTGAATTATTCGCTGAGAAATGAAATTTAAATCAAATTATGAGGTGTGTGTTTGAGAGTTTAAACAAAGTGTATTGTTTCTATTAGAATTATTATATAAATAATAAGGATAGAATTAATCCTATGGGCATCTGTTATCAACGAGAGAATTACCTCTCCAATAAAATATTCATATAACATCTTGTACCCCTCTTTTCATTACCTATTTCATTATTATTGTTTAACATCAAAACATTTAACTCACACAATGCACTAGAATTACCATCAAATAAACTTTTGTAATATAATTGATAAAACTTTTTCTTTAGATAAGTTCATAGAATCTCCTAAGCTTTGCGACAATGACCAACCTAGTTAAAAATTGAGGTTATCAAGGGTTGAAGATGACCAAAACCAAGAGAAAAGAAACCGACATGCTACATCTAGCATAGCACAAACAAAATAAATAATATTAAACTCATCTTTGCCAATCTTGTTTGACATAAAATCAGACATCTGATTATGGTGCTGAATTAGTAAACTCACTTGACTTTCTTTGTTGTTAAATTGTAAAAAGTTGGTAGCATTCAATTCACCCCTTCTTTAGTGTATGGTTCTCCCCAAGTTTATTCCACATGCAGAGAGATTAGGAATTGAAGTAAATAGATAAGATAATCAAAAGGTGGTCATGGATAACAAGTTTAATTGAACAATGTGTGTGTGTGTTGAGCATTTTATCTTTGAATTAACACTCAATTTTTTTTTCATATTTACAATCTATTTAACTTCTTCTAGTCTCTCTCACTTTCTCTTAAAGTTTTTATTAGGCTAAACTAGGGTTAGGGTTAGGGCTTGAAAAGTTGACAATGAAGTGGTTGAATTAAAGGAATTAAGCTTCATTTATATTAATTTAACCTAGAATGAATTAGGTTCATTTGGATGCCTGTGATTCTAGCATAGTTTTTGAACATTGATTATGAATTTAGGGCTCTAATGTGGATTTTCATCATGTATGGCATAATGATAATAGAGTGACACAGTGGTTGATTACACTAGCTCGAGAAGAGAGATTATGAGTTGCTTGGGAAATTAGATGTTGAAAGTTTTAGATGAGTGTGGTGATCAAATATAATGTGGATTAAACATATTAGTTGATAAGAGTGGCTAATATATTACCATATATATTGTACCTATAGACATAAGAAGATTAGGAGAGAGAAGGAGTGAAGGATCTTTTTGTATCTTTTTTCTTATAATTCATGTGAAAACTTAAAATAAAAATCTCAATAGTTAACAATCATATCGATCATGCATAATGATGGAATTGCTAAAGGAAGGACAACCTCCATACAAAAAGTGAAATACAATTACATTTCATATATAACATTATGCTTAAATGAAGGCTATATGGTACTTTTTTGTTAATTTTTTTTTAAATTGCTTGCAAATTTGCATGATATTTTTGTAATTAACAATAATATAAAAAATAAATATAAATATTATCAATTGATGGAATAAATTAATGCTAATTGGAGATCTTGATAAATAGTTTATCTCATAATAATCCAATGATAATAAAAGTGGAAGTATAATGACTTAAGTAACTCAAGTAATCTAGTTGTTACGTACCAAGTTTTGGTTAATATACTAATAAGGAATTAATACTTCAAGTGGAAGAACACACAAGTCTAGACCAAGTACTTTAAACTTAATTAAAAAAATAGCTTGGGCATAATGGAATAAGATGACCCTAATTTACTCTATCCGACAAATCCATCATCTTACAGGGGTATGCATACTTAATGATTGTATGTTTACTTGCGGCTCGGGTGTGTTTTACCTTAAAAGTGAGAGTATCAGTATTGTTAACTATCATTCTCCCATCTACAGGGGAAATGGGGGAGTTTTCATACTATTGGTTCCTTGACCTCATTATGTTAGAGAAATGGGTTAGTAGATCACCTAATTATGAATATTTGATATGGCTACATCTTAAGTAGATTCTAATAATGAGCAAGGTGAATGTGTAATTTCCGCTTATGGAGATCTTATGTGTTGCTTGCTTTACCCTATTTATATATATTTGTTACCTTACTAATATAAAAGCATTCATTTTCTTATGGATGTTACTCATTCCCATGGGTACACATCTCTACTGTTGACATATAAGTTTTTGAAGACCACGTTTAGGTTAGACGTAGAGTCTTAGCCATTCAGTAGTTACTTTTTTGTTTGGATACTTTACTAGCTATTAGATCCATGGTTCCTTTTTGTTGTACTTTAAATTGTATCATTTTCAAAGTTTATCTCCAAAACTCTTATCTATGCTTATAAAATTTCTCTCATTCTCTTGTTATCTCATTTAAACTTGTTAAATTACTTATCTTATACTAAATGCGAGATTGGTATAGAAACCATAATTGTATTTAGTATAAAGGTAATGCTAGATTATTTTATGATTAAATTTTTGCAAAAAAAAATAGTAGTAAATTTTGGTGTTTTATAGATATTGGGTTTTCTTCATGTGCTAGTGCGACTAGGACACTTTAATGTTTTTAGGTTGATAGTTAGTATGATATTATAGTGCATTTGTGTATTAGTATAACCAGATTACCTTAATATCTTTAGATTGATATGATCTCCCCTCAAGTAAAGTAAATAACAAGATAGGAACTTTGTTTGTTGGACTTTGGTGATATTGGAATTATTGGTTTGGTAGTTATCTTTGTGCCCCACTCGTGGTTTTAGAATTGATTGATAGTCGCCTTAGTAAACTACCCAAATGTTTATGAGGTATGATGTGATTGTTACGTAGTTGGTCTTAAGTTGTGTAAACTGATAAGGGTAATGGTATTATGAGCATGGGTTTTCGGTGTTGTGTTATGTCTTGACATGTTTTAATTTATCTTAGTAATTTATGAATTATTGATGTATTTATGCCATGATTATCTTGAAGTTACCTTTTATGTGCTTTATGTAACATCTGCATGTTTAGTTTCATGTAATAGGTTACTCTATACCTTCATATTGATAGGTTCCATTTTACAACCCATTGCTTGTTTTTATGGGCAATTTTGACTTTGTAAGATTGCTTTGAGTGTTCTGCTTGATGTTAATGTTTGAAGTTGAGAGTTAGAACTACCTGGTACTCACTTTGACATTTTTTGATCAGTATACTCCTTAGACTCTTATGTCTCCTTCTTTATTCTTTTTATATGTCGATTGTAACCTTTGTCTAATTTTTTGTTATAATGAAACAATGCTGATATGTTATATAATCTCTTATCCACTTCTTATGTTTATTGTTCATAATTTAAGTAAAGTAATATTTTAACCTTATCACAAAGTATAAGTATGATAAAAGAAACTATACTTATACTAAGTGTAATGGTAACACCCTATATTATTAGTGTCTAAGCTTCTGCAAATAATTATTTTAAAAGAAAAAATTTAAATAGTCTAGTAGCAACACTAATATTACGCTAATATTAATAATAATTATGATAAGAATAAGATTAACTAAAATAAGCATAATAATAATGATAATGATGTTAATATTATTTTTGATATTAATGATATTAATGTTCATATTATTAATATGAATAAAAATATAATTAATATGACTAATAACAACAACAACAATGTCTATAATATTAATATTGTTGATAATATTATTATTCTTATTAATAATGAAATTAATGATATGATTTTCATTATTATTAATATTTCTATAATTTTATTGTTAATAAATTAATAAAAGAAATAGTAATAATGTTATTATTATTAGTAATATTAATAAAATGGTAACATTAATCTTATTATTATTACTACTACTAATGAAATAAATAGTAGCGTTAAAAATATTTCTATTACTATTACAAGTAATATTACTATTCGTATTGATATTATCATTCTTTTTAATTATGATTATAATAATAATGATTTTATTATTATTATCATTATTATTATTTATAGTAGTATTAGTAATTGTCACACGTAAACTTATAGATAAATGACCTTACATTTATATAGAAAACTTAGAAAATATGGTTGAACTTATTTTTAAGTTTTTTTTGCAATGTTAGAAAATGATGTTTTATTGTTTTCCGGGTAGGAAAAGAGAAAACTTAGGAGTTATGAACGTGTGCTTTTAAATTTCTAAAAAATTGGAATTTTTATTATAGAAAATATGATTATTTTTCAAGAATAAATGAACTCTTAAGTTTTCTAATAAAATTTGATCTAGCCATGAATATTTGTTTATGAACTTATCCTGTATATTTAAATATTCATGAATATTTAAATAGATTATAACACTTTTATAATAGTACTATTTATATGAACATGTGTTTCTAAATTTCTGAAAAATTGGAAACCTTTTTTTTATATAGAAAATATCATTATTTTGTAAGAATAAACGTACTCCTAAGTTTTCTAATAAAATTTCATCTAGCGGTGAATATTGGTTTATGGACTTATCATAATATTTAAACACCCTTTTATATTTCTTTGGATTATAACACTTTTATAATAGTATTATTTATATGATATTTTATAATTGCTTATGGCGAACATTTATGAACACAAAAATTGCAAATGTTGCATGAATGCGTGGAAACCGACATGGTCCTGATGCATATACATTAGCCTTGATTGATTTACGAACGGCCGCCGGCCGATACTGAAAGCAATGAAATTCATCTTACGAAATTGAAATCGGATGTACAAAAATGGGAGGAACAGAGGCACGAGACCCAATGGGCGGCGACACTATAACTTTTAGGTGCCCAAGGTTTCGGTTTATATTGATAGCTTGAAGTCGGATGGATTGAAAACAGCCTACTCCACACTAATTTGGTAAGAATATTAAATAATGCTAAATGTCCCACTAATCAAGTTCCACTCAATTACGCATTTCATTTTTGTTACGGGGTTGCGTTTCATGGCTTAAAGCGTAGCCTTTAGAGGGGAGGGGGGGGGGGAATAGAATACTGCGGCTAAAATGTTTATAAAACAGTGGGCGGAAGTGCAGTAGTACGGTTTACGTACCCAACAATCAAGTAGACCGCCTGGCGGGGATTATCACCAAAAATTAATAATTAATAGCGATGAAAGATTAGTACATCAGTAATAAAATATCAACATCTTAGCAATTAAAGATTAATAAATTAATAATTAAAGATCAATTTTAAGTAGAATAATGTTAAAATATCGACTTGTTGGTGAAAGATTAATACATTAGTGGTTAAATATTAGTATATTAGTGATGAAAGATTGATTTTTAAGTAGAATAGTAACAGTAATGAAATATTAGTTTGCAAGAGAAAAATCAATACATTAGTGGTAAAAAATCAGCATATTAGTAGCAAAAGGTTAGTATATTATTGGAAAAATATTATTTTTAAATAAAATAATGGTAAAAGATCAATTTTAAGTAGAATAATATCTATTCAATGATGGTGACATACTAGTTCAATAATTGTAAAAAATACTTAAATATATAATGAAATATGTGTGTGTGTGTGTGTGAAAGGTTAATATAATAATGGCAAAAAAAAAAAATTAGTAAGACTCGAGTGGTGAATGATTAATACAATAATAGTAAAAAATGTATACAAATTAGTTTTATAAAAAAAATATTAGAAATATTATGGCATAAAATTTTTAATTATCTTAGTGAGAGATATTTTAATTTTTTTATTATAAAAAGTATTTACTTAATGCTGACATTAACAAGTTAAATTTATCTTCTATATGCAACATCTTAAGTTATAGGTATTGTCAATCTTGCCTCTTTTATCATCCCACACCCATCTCCTTTATACCAAGCATGCCTTTAGGTTGTGTTAGATCAAGTTGGCTTTGGGTTTCAGATTGTCTTGAGTTGCAAGTCAGATTTGGATTGAGTTCGGTCATAGTTGAGTCATTTATTGATGGGTTAGCATTGGATCAGGTTATTATTATGTCGAGCTCAGGTTGAGTTGAATCGATAACAACTTATTTTTTGGATTTTTATCGAATCACATTTTTGAGCTAGTTAGATGGGATAATTTAACTTTTATCATCTCTAATGGCTCGTATACCATCTTATTAAGCATACATGTAAACTAGACTACTTCACAGCCATATATATTTTTTATTTTTGCATTTTTCCCACACACTTTACTTATAATTTTACTTGTGAAAATTTTGATTTCAGCTATATATAAGATCAACGTTTGAAAAACTCACTTTACCATGTCCAGCAAGCTAAGAAATAACAGTAAGACCACTATGATCAATTATTTAGCCTTTTTAAAACATTTGATGTTCACAATTCTTCTTGATTATAAAAGTTAGTAGGTTGCAGAGTTTCTTAACATATCAATAAACTAAACATTTAAGTCAAGTGGACCGGGCAATTGTTTAAAATTGGATCCAATAAAATAAGCCCAAGTATAATATGACAAATAAAGTAGACAAAGTGATGGAAAAAAAGTATATAATGCCAAAATTTGTAGTTTGTGGGACTAATATCCTGCAGTATCTATTGGGAGGGACCATTCTCTTCGTGGAAATCGGAAGCTCGACGTAAACCATTAAAATATAAAGAATAAAAGAAAATCACGATGGCAATGGTATAAATTATAGGGAGAATGAAGGGCACATTAGTAAGTTGGTGAGAGAAGACACGTGGGGAGGTCGACGACTGCCGGATAACTGGAGTTTTCGTGCATGCGACGGGCGAACACACGTGGACTGATGGCCCCTCTGAAGAACATTTATAAAAAATAAAACAAAAATAATGGGGAATGAGAGCCCCAACCCCAACAACCCGACAGCCGAAGGAGCATACTGATCTGGAGCTGTTGCATGCCGGAGCCTCAAACCCATGGAAGGGTCCTCGTGCCATGCCGTCCGCCACTTGTTCTGTTCTTTGTTTCTTGCTTAATACTTGTTGTAGTGCTGCCGATGTTGGAATTTAATGTCCGACTCACTAGCAAGAAGGAAATAAGCAAGAAGCCTGGCAGCGGTTTTTTTTTTTTTCTTTTCTCTGTCCCTTCCTCCTCCTCATACATCCCATATAAAATAACTATTGTGTTGCTCCGTTAGAGTTTCAGGAAATAAGATACTATATAATTTTCTTAAACTAGCTTATTACGTAATAGGCGTTCTTTTAAATATAAAAATATAGAAATTCAAATACTTTATAATCTATTTTTATTTTTATTCTCATTGATATTTACTGGTTTAGTTAGAACATTAATTAATGAAGTACAACTGATGAAAGGATATAGCAGTAGGAAATTCAGTGTTGAAGTTTCTAAAGCTTATTGTTTTTTAATATATGTTCTAAAAATGCTGCAGGCCTTAAATTGTAAAACCGATGGAGTAATTTGAAAGAAGTATTGCTTTGAATTTTTGATACAAAAGATAAACCTATTTTTTTTAAATAAAAAAAATCATATTCATCAAATTAAATTTAATATGGTCATTTTTTTTATAGTACTTTAGTAACCTGAGGCTAGCTAGCTCTTCAATTCCTATAGCAAATGCATACTCAACCTGCTCGACCAAATGTGTTTGGCGGATGATTTCTGATGGAAGATGTCGTTGTTCCTTCCCTCATATATATATGATAAACTAGTTCAGCGTTCTCACAACAATCCTCGTCTGTGTAGGACCCCTACCTCCACTCGCCATCCTAGCAATTAGACTATTCCATTTGTCATCCTACGCACGCCACCCGCCATGTTTGGAAACTATGATCCCTACCTCCCTAGCGCAGGAGGAATAATCAGAGAACAAATGTTGATTATTCATATCAGTTACAGCACAAACAGCACGCCAAGTATGACTTGTTGATCGCCGTTGAGCATTCTATGGTTGTGGTGAGCAAGTCTATGCTGTGCTGCAAGCCTAAGGTTAAACATGTTTCAAAGGATGAAGAGAAAAATAAGGATTCAACGAAGCTGAATGCCAAGCAACTTGAGTCCCGGTCTTATAGCCTCCCAGACCCCTGAAGTTTTTTTGCTTTCCTTGTCTGACGCAGCTAACAATGCACATTGTTGCCCCAAAATCATGTATTGTTAGAATATATTCCTATATATTCTGATTGGTCTAACAGATATAAAATTAGTTCCTAATTTGTAGCTAATCAGTTTAATTTGTAGCTAATTAGTTTAGCAATTCCAGCCTATCTTTGCGCATGTATTGATGTATATAAACCTATGGTGATGAATGGAAAAGACAGGGAATTCATTATCTTTCATGGTATCAGATTAAGGTTTCGACCTTGGCTTCATTCTCGTCGCGAACACACAACCCTTCTTCTTCCTTCTCCTTCTTCTTCTTCCGCTGCATCATGACTACTCTTCCCAAATTCCATCCAGCTTTGATTGTCACCAATGTCAAGTCCCTCGTTCCCATCGAGTTGGACACCGAGACTGGCATGTATCACTCTTGGGCTGCTTTATTCAAAGTTCTTGTTCGGGTTCACGACGTGTATGACCACATCATCCCACCCACTGAACCAGAGGCGGTCGCCGCTTATGAGACGAAAAAGGCTGTCGATTTGTCTCTTTGGAACCGCCTTGACGCGTCGGTTCTTCAATGGATATACGGGACTATCTCCTCCACTCTTCTCCTTGCAATCCTTCTCAAAGACGACACTGCTCAAGGGGTGTGGGCTCGTCTCGAGTCCATGTTTCAAGACAACAAGGCTTCCCGGGCAACCCACCTTGAACATGAATTGTCTGATCTCAACTTCGATAATTTCACTTCCATTGATGGCTACTGCAATCACATCAAGTCGTTGGCCGATCGTCTTGCGGATGTTGATGCTCCTATCCCTAATAGCCGCTTTATACTTAAACTCACTGGTGGTCTCCCTGAAGCTTACTCTGGCACAGTGGATTTCATCCAAAACCAAGAACGTCTTCCATCATTTGAGGGTTGTCGATCCCACCTGAAACTTGCGGATCGAACCATTAAAAATCGCTTGGCAAAGGAGGGTGGATCCGGTAACCGCGCTCAGGCAGCTCTTGTGGCTTCCAATGGTGGCCAGCAGACCACTGAGCCCTATTCGTCTCGCCCACCTTCTCGAACTAATAAGCCGAACAAGAAGTCCGGCTCTAAATATGGAAAAAGGGAAGCCTCCTGGCACGGGGAACCAACAACACGGGTCCAATTCGTCCCCCGACCCAAACTGGCCACAGCAACCATGGGCATCTTGGGCCCCGTGGATGTCTCACTGGCCTGTACCCCCACCTTGCCCATATCCGACCACCTCTTGGGCTCCTCGGGCTGCCCCCACAATCGGTCCAAGACCTGCTGGGCCTGGGATTTTGGGCCCCCGTCCACCTCAAGCATACAATGCAACGGGTTCTTCGGTTAGCTACTCTCCTACGGACATCGAAGCCGCCATGCATGCTCTCTCCTTTGCTCAACCGGACGGAAATTATTATATGGACACCGGTGCAACTTCTCATATGACTGCTGATCACGGTATTCTTTTCCCTTATTTCAATTCGAGCATTAAAAATAACATTGTTGTTGGTAGTGGTGATTTACTTCTGATTGTTGGTTATGGTAGCACTACATTACCCTCTCCTTTTCCTCCTTTTACCTTAAATAATGTCTTACATGCTCCGAAATTGATTAAAAACTTGATTTCAGTCCGCAAATTCACTACTGATAATATGGTTTCCATTACTTTTGATCCTTACGGGTTTTCAGTTCGTGATTTACAGACGGGAACCATACTCCTGAGATGTAACAGTACTGGTGATCTCTATCCTCTTTTCTCAAACACTCGAGCCTCTCATCCAGTCAATAATTCAGCACTCACTGCTATATCATCCAATCTTTGGCATAATCGTTTAGGGCACCCTCTAGCGCTGCTGTTCATAGCTCCCTTCATAGTACAAATTTAATTAATAGTGATAAGATTCGTATGTCATATTGTTCTTCTTGTCCTCTTGGAAAACATATTAAATTACCCTTTAATGATTCTATGTCTCGTACTGTTCTTCCTTTTGACATCATTCATAGTGATCTTTGGACGTCTCCTATTATTAGTTCATCTGGCCATTGTTATTACCTTTTGTTTCTTGATGATTACAGCAAATTTTTAAGGACTTTCCCTATCTCCAGGAAATCTGAAGTTAAACACTTATTTAAATCTTTTCATTCCCTTATCCATACACAATTTGAACATAACATCAAGACCTTTCAATGCGACAATGGCACCGAATATATCAATTGTACCTTTAAAGCGTTCTTTGATCAACATGGCATGCTATTCTGTCTTTCTTGCCCCCATTCTTCTCCTCAAAATGGAAAAGCCGAACGACACATAAAATCAATAAACAACATTATCCGGACCTTACTTGCCCATGCTTCTTTGCCTCTCTCTTTTTGGCATCACGCATTAGAAATGGCCACATATCTCCTCAACATTCTCCCCACCAAAATCTTAGGATTTAAGTCTCCCACTCAAATTCTTTATCAACGTGATCCTATATATTCGAATTTACGTGTTTTTGGTTGTCTATGTTTTCCCCCTTTTCCTTCCACTACTATCAATAAGTTGCAAGCACGGTCCACCCCTTGTGTCTATCTTGGCCCCGCTAAGAATCACCGAGGTTCCAAGTGCTATAATATGTCAACCGGGAAAATCATTGTTTGTCGCCATGTGAAATTTCTTGAAACCGAATTTCCCTTCTCTAAACTTCACAGTCCTCCTAAACATGATTATGATATTTTTGTTGTCAATCCCATTTCCCATCATTTACATTATCAACTTAGCACTCAAAATCCACACCAGGTTGTGGACACTAGGCCACACGAACCTAACTTGGACTCTGCTCACGGGTCCACTTCTCTAGGCCCAACTCATACCTCTTCTTCTTCCTCACCCACTGTTGCCCACTCTTAGCCGCCCGGTCCCACCACCTCTCCTAACTTATTTTGGTCTGGGCCTCCCCTCTAGTCTCGCCCAAACACATCCCACATACAAACGCCACACACTCCTTCTGCCCACACTATTCCTAATTCCCATACAATGACAACTAGAGCTAAAAATGGCATTTTCAAACCAAATTCCAAATATTTTACCAATCTACATGTCACGACCACTCCTAACATCTCTCCCCTACCCAAAGACTCTGTTAGCGCTATTCGTGATCACAATTGGAAAAATGCCATGTTAGATGAATTTAATGCTCTAATTGCTAATAATACATGGGAATTGGTACCTCAGCCTAAGGATGTGAATGTTATTCGATCTATGTGGATTTTTCGTCATAAGCACAATTCTGATGGTTCTTTTGAGAGGCATAAAGCCCGTCTTGTGGGTGATGGGAACACTCAACAGTAGGGTGTTGATTGTGATGAGACCTTTAGTCCGGTTGTTAAGCTGGCAACTATTCGTACTATCCTTAGCATTGCTATTTCAAAATCTTGGCCCATTCATCAGTTGGACGTCAAGAATGCTTTCCTACATGCTCATCTCAATGAAACGGTCTATATGCATCAACCCATGGGGTTCCGTGATAAACATCTCCCTGATCATGTGTGCTTACTAAAGAAATCTTTCTATGGCCTAAAACAGGCTCCTCGAGCCTGGTATCAACGGTTTGCAGATTTTTTGTCCACTATTGGATTCTCTCATAGCAAATCTGATCATTCATTAATCATTTACAGACAGGGTTCGGATATGGCTTATATACTGTTGTATGTTGATGATATCATTCTTACCACATCTTCTATCCGTCTGCGGGAGCATTTCATGTCACTTTTGGGCTCCGAGTTCGCCATGAAAGATTTGGGTCCTTTGCGTTATTTTTTAGGGATTGCTGTGACCCGTAATGCTCATGGTATGTTCTTATCTTAGAAACAATATGCCTCCGAGATTTTAGACAAGGCCGGGATGTCTAACTGCAGTTCTTGTCACACTCCTATCGATACTAAACCTAAGCTCAGTACCTCTAAGGATTCTCCTTTTGCAGATCCTACTACGTATCGCAGACTTGCTGGTGCCTTATAGTACCTTACTTTCACTAGGCCCAACATCTCTTATGCAGTCCAACAGGTTTGTCTTCATATGCATGACCCTCGGCAAGAGCATATGAATGCTCTTAAGCGTATTTTACGCTATCTTCAGGGCACTCTATCTTTTGGGTTACACTTATCTAAATCCTCTCTTAACCAACTCATTTCTTATACTGATGCTGATTGGGGAGGATGTCCGGATACCAGGCGATCTACTTCTGGTTATTGTGTTTTCCTTGGTGACAACTTGGTCTCTTGGTCATCTAAACGACAACCGACTTTGTCCCGTTCTAGTGCTGAAGCTGAGTACCGCGGGGTTGCAAATGTAGTTTCTGATTCCTGTTGGATTAGAAATTTGTTACTTGAGTTACATTGTCCAATCCAGAAAGCTACCATGGTTTATTGTGATAATGTGAGTGCCATTTATCTATCCGGGAACCCAGTGCAACATCAACGCACTAAACACATTGAAATGAACATTCATTTCGTTCGTGAAAAAGTGGCTAAAGGTGAAGTACGAGTTTTCCATGTTCCTTCTCGATAACAAATTGCTGATATTTTTACAAAGGGCCTTCCCCGTGTCTTATTTGACAACTTTCGGGACAATCTTCGCATTCGTGATCCTCCCGCTACAACTGAGGGGGTGTGTTAGAATATATTCCTATATATTCTGATTGGTCTAACAGATATAAAATTAGTTCCTAATTTGTAGCTAATCAGTTTAATTTGTAGCTAATTAGTTTAGCAATTCCAGCCTATCTTTGCGCATGTATTGATGTATATAAACCTAAGGTGATGAATGGAAAAGACAGGGAATTCATTATCTTTCATGTATATATGAAGAAGAGGTCTAAACATAATTTCCATCTCCCATATATAAACGTCTGCCTTCGATCTAGCACGAATGACGCATTTGAGCCATAGGATATCGATCCTTCCACGTATGGACTACGGTAAAACATCTTATTGCAGTTTTATTACAGCATTCCTTGTACCTCAAGCCAATACCATCCTCCTTTCTTTTGGCTGGTAATTAAACCTTGTCCAATGCACCCAGTGATCGCCGGTCGGTGACTATGGAGAGGTGGATGAGTGTGCAGCACCAAGGTTTTGAGATCTGATTTTCTATTTTCTTTTTAATTTTTATGGTTTAAAGTTTTCACTGGCGAATTTATATTCTCTGTCAATCGTTATTAAATGAGTAAATATATCTGTAGCATTTGTGTTGGAATTTGTTGTACCTTGTGAAAATTGAGAAGAAGGAGGGTAGAAAGAGAAGGATGCTGACCAGATTCAACGTACGGTGAGTGACCAGAAGCTATAGAGCTTTCGCGAGAGAATGGCAGGGGAATTGGGATTGTGGGCGAAAAAGTTCAATTAATATCTTGATTAGTAAGGAGTACTAGTTATAAATTAAGTACGACTTAATTGATATTTTTTTTATATCTTTTCTATTTTTCTCTCTCAGATATTAGTAGAATACTCTTATATTTTGTTATTAGAATTCATGAATAACCTTATGATTCATAATCATGAACTTATAATTCGAACTGATAAACTAATATTAATTAACAATGATTGGATAGATGTTTAGTAATTTATTGAATTTTATACTTGATGCATATTCTGAAATAATGCATGAAATGAATCGTATTCAAATGAAATTGTTGAATTATTATCATCTTAGATCTTTATCTTATCTAATAATTGATCTTTTAGTTATAGTTAACGGAATATGAAGTTAAAATAATATTAATATTAATAATATCAATTATATTATTATTCCAATTATTTTGTTTTATTGGAATTCAAGATCCACTAATTAATTTAGATACTTTTTATGGATTAAAAAAAACATAAACATATAATTATAATATGTAATAAATATGAATATATAAAAAGAAAATAATAGAAGAAATTATTATGATCCGCCGGCCACTGCAGACTACTCCGGTGAAGGGGGTACCATACCAGCTTAATTAGCTAATCAATGCCCTCATGGATTTGTTTATTACCAAAGGCTGATTTGGCATGACCTACTCATGATTTCTTACTGGTCTGTCTGACAAAGTAGCATACTATATATATTCTTGATTTCTTTCGCGCAGGATTGGAGTTCGGAACCTTTGTTATTATATGCATGCGATGGATAGATACTTAATTTTAATCATATCTTACAAACAACTTTACAAAAGATAGGAGGACGCTCATAATTATTGGATATGCCATCAACCGGGCAAACTCCATCTTCCTACGAACCTTCATTCCTATAAGAAGGTTCCCTGCAGCCATTTGTATTATTAATATGCTACTGGCTGTGGCTGGGACTAGAATTTCTTACTGTCTAGCACAGCTGTTTGGTATTAGCGGTGGAAAGCTATTAATCAACCCCACCTTGAAATCCCTCGTGCGTCAAAAGATCCATCTAATCATTTGATTCATGGGCCTACCGCGAGATCATTTACGGACATAGCAGATATTGATTGCTCTTGGTCGACATATATAGCGTGTTGCCTGATCAAATCTGAAATTTCTGTGCAGCAGCAGGAAGATTGAGCAGTGCCAATTAATATTCAGATTTTGTTTCAGATGAATTGAAGAAATCTTGATCCAGACATCCCGATGGAGAGAGGGTTTGTTAGTTTAACTATTAATGCAGAGACTGTCGATCAAAACATAGATTACATGCACTACATGATGATCATGTTACAGTCAATCATCATAACTTAAGTTCTTCAAGAATCCACAAAACCCAACCACAAGTAGTCATTATATTATCACATGATGATCATGTTACTTTAGGCCTCCAATCTTATTATATGTCACTCACATTCTTCCTAAAGTTTCATGCAAACCCATTTGAAAACCTTACATCCTTCATAAATCTTAAGAACGTCCTATGATTATTGGAGAAAAGAGTATAATCTAGCTTAGGTTTCATCATCTTCACCTTGTCATAATACAAATGTAAATCAAGCATAATGTTAAAATCTTCCAAAATCCATCTTGCTTTGATAGTATAACATCCCTATTATTACAACTTGAAAGTTTCATTATTTTTTGATAGGGTTTGCGAAAGCTATAACAAAATGGGAATGTTATCGCCACATCTAATATGAACAAGGTACAACCAATACCTGAACTATATCAGGTACAAGGCTAAAAGGACTCTTATACCTCAAGGAGTTAGGTGTGGTTGACACATGATTCGTGACTATTATAAGACTCAATTAACAATGAATCAGAGGTGGGGAAAAATCTTTAAAATAAAATAGTTAAAACATAAATGGAGAAGTGTTAAACGTTAAGATTTACATTAAAATTATAAAAGTAATTAGAAGGAAATATTGAAGGAAAATAAATGTGGTATCTTACACAATGTCTAATGTCACTACCACAAATAGAATTTTATAATAGTGGGATATCTGCAAAATAAGCCTAGCTGCTCCTCCACATATGCCAAGTTCATTGAAACGTGACATAGGGCATCAATATATTTAAGTACTTAGTAAAATATAGATCCTATGAGCACTTAAATATAATTCATGAAATCACATAACATCATATATCACATTCACAAGTGATTGCACTTGGAGAAACCTACTAATAATAATAGGTAATAGCCTAGGGGAGTAAATGGATTTGTTACACACATCCAAAAGATAATTCATGGATAACATTGTAACAACCCCATTTTTACTACTAAAAATTTTCATTTTGTGGAAGTGTTAATTACAAAATCAATGGGTGTTACTGCCACACTCAGTATAAGTTTGGCATCCTCTACCGTTCTTATACTAAGTGCTAAGGCTAAAACATTACTTTACTTAAATAACATTAAAACAAAGGTATGATAGAATTTCATTACAAATTATATTGTCCTGATAAATAAAAAAAAGATTAGGAAAAGAGTTGTAATATAACAAAAGGAAAATAGTAGGGGATTTAAGAGTCAACGAAATATCTGGACCAAAAGAAGTCAAGGATAACACTTGATAGTCCTAACTCTCAACCCTCTATTTGAAGTTGTCAGACCCTACCCTCAAAGTGATCCTACAAGGTAAAGACTGCCCATTGAATAGGCAGGGGACCATGAAACGGAACCCGTCAGTAGTACGGTACTGAATAACCCTTTATACCAAACTAATATGAAAAACTAACATGTAACACATGCAAGGCATACAACTAACAGGTATAAGACATTTTAGTATTCATACGAGGATTGATATACATTAATCATTTAGATGGTCGAATTCTTCCCAACCATTTAATCCTCTCCACCCAATGACTCCTCCTATGACTTCCTTGCTGATGCCATGATACAACTCCCACCATCCTATATCTCGACTTCCTCTTCCCAACCATTTAATCCTCCAACTCCCTCACCCCTCCTCCCAACCCCCTTTATCCTCCTCACCCTCCCACTCTCCTCCTTGTTCTTGTCCTACTACACACCATAATCAACATCCTATGCTCACTCGTAGCAAAGTTGGCATTTTTAAGCCCAAACTCCCCCTAACCCTCAATGTTAACCATACGTTACCTCTTCCCAACACCTACAAGCAAGCCTTACAAGATCCAAAATGGTCCGTTGCCATGCTTGGCGAATTTACTACTTTATTGAAAAATAAGACGTGGGATCTAGTGTCGTGCCCCTGGTGAAAATGTTATTCTCGACAAATGGCTTTTCCGCTATAAGTACCACTCCAATGGATCCCTTTCCCACCACAAAGAGAGGTGGGTTGTCCAGGGTTTCCATCAATAGTCGAGTATTGACTTTGATGAGACTTCCAACCCCATCATCAAACCTTGAACCATTCGCACCATTCTCAGCTTTGATCTCTCTCACCCTTGGCCTATTTACTAACTTGATGTAAACAAATGCTTTCCTTTATGGAAAAATAGATGAGACAGTGTACTACCAACAAACTCATGGCTTTGTTGATTCTGCCAATCCCACTCACGTTTATTGCCTTAAAAAATCTCTCTACGGACTGAAACAAGCTCCACAGGCTTGGTACAAGCGCTTTGCTTCCTACATCTCCACCATGGGATTCACCAACATTAAGTCAGAAACCTCCCTATTCATCTACAAACGGGGCACCAACATCGTATACCTCTTATTATATGTTGATGACATCATCCTTACCACCTCCTCCTCTAATATCCTACACCATCTAATCCTTCGCCTTAGCAATGAATTTTCTATGACCGACATGGGTGCCCTCCATTATTTCCATGGTGTCTTTGTCACTCACACTTTTAGGGGTCTCTTTCTCTCCCAAACCAAATACGCAGAAACTATACTACAATGAGCCAGCATGTCCCACTGTAATCCCTGTAGCATACCAGTTGATACATGAACCAAATTTTCATCTACATCAGGGGTGCTTGTCGCAGATCCCTCTCTTTATTATAGCTTTGCTGATGCCCTCCAATACCTCACTATCACCCGCCCATATCTCACATATGCCATTCAAAAAATTTGCCTCCACATGCACGACCCCCTTGAACCCCATTTTGTTGCTCTCAAACGCATCTTGCACTATGTTAAAGGGGCCATATATTATGGCCTTCAACTCCACCAGTTTGCCTACGATCATCTCATTGGCTACTCCAATCCTAATTAGGCCGATTGTTTAGACTCCCGCAGATCTACTTCTGGGTGTTATGTATTCCTCGGCAACAATATCCTCTCCTGGTCCTCAAAGCGGCAAAATACTGTCTCACAATCCATTGCCAAAGCTGAATATAGGGCAGTGGACAATGCAGTGGTTGAAACTTGTTGGCTACGTAACATACTTCATGAATTGCACCACCTACTTCACATATCAATGGTGGTCTACTATGATAATGTTAGTACTATATATCTCACCTCTAATCTTGTCCAGCATCAACGTACCAAGCATGTGGATATTGATATCCATTTCATACATGAGAAAGTTACTTTAGGTAAAGTACTTGTTTTGCATGCCCCTTCAACTCACCAATTCGCTATTGTTTTCACCAAAGGACTACCACACTCACTTTTCCAATTTGAGAATTCATTCACCACTCACTCCAATTGCGGGGGACTGCTAGAATATCTATAACAGGCTTAGTCAAATATTATCCCCTATATTCTCCCCAATACTTCTCCGCTATTGTAGCTATTCTCCCAAACAGCTTTATACTTAAATATACTACAGTAAATAAAATATGATTATTCTAGCCAACCACTTTCTCTTTCATGTAAAAATTACACAATAAGTCCTTAAACAATGGTTAAAAAAATGTATATTCACTATTCACTAAGTTTCTACAGTATACTCTACTTCATTATTATTATGAGCTATTCTCTCTTATTTTTGGTATTTGTTTTTATTGGCACATTATAAACACCTTGAGGCTAGAGGAAATAATATTGTATTGTATTCTATATATTTATGTTGAGCCAAAATTATAAGCTCCATCTATCGTTTCTCATATCTTATAAAAGGAAAATCCTTGATGTACTTTCAACCTGCACAACAGTCACTATTAGGGTTGTTGACAAATCAAGCCGGCTCGACTCGGCTCGACTCGTCTTGCTTGATTAAATAAACAAATCAAATCCAAGCCTCGATCTTAGGCTCATTTACTTAACAAGCCAAACTCAAGCTTAGGTTGACTCGGCTCGTTAGCTCGCAAACTGGCTTGATTCGAACTCGACTCGAATTCGGCTCGTTTGCTCGTTTATCAAATAAATTTTGAGAATATATACAAATATAAAATAAAGTTAAAAAGAACTAATTATTTTTTTTATAAATAATTATAATAATTTAAGTCTTTTTTTAATAAAAATAATTCTTATAAATTTTTTATTTAATAAAAATAATTTTTATAATTTAACCGGTTGTGCCGCACAACGAACCGGGTGGGGCTTTCAACCAGACACAACACTAATACTCACTGGGATTTTTTTTGAATTCTTGTGACTCCCGGGCCGTGTCCTGTCCCCACTCCCCAGTTCCCATTTGGCCACTCACATGACTCACCTAGTCCCCAACCCCAAGTCCTCATCGTCAAGTCAAGAGACTCAAGACTCAACACTGTGATTCTGTGAACAACGTCAAGACTCGAGACTCGAGACTCTCGACCCCGACAGGCGACACACCTTGCCAGCCCCAGCCTCCATCACCTCCCCCTTCTCCCTTGCCCTCTGCTCTAGTGACCGGCCTCCTCCTCCTTTCTCCTCCTTCATCGGGCGAAATCCACCACGAGCAACACACATCCACCACGAGCGGGCGACAGCAGCAGCTGACAGCGACGTCCCGCACTGGTTGTGCCATCGTCCAGCTCCAACGAGCAGCTCTGACCACCGGCGAGCTACCCCCAGCCTCCGACGAAGCTTCCCCGACCTTCCCTTGCCTCGAATCATTGATTTTCCTATGGTATAATTTTCTGAAAACTCATAATATTAATTTGTGTAATTGAGTATGATTTAGCTTGTGATAAGCTAAATTAATGGTTTGGTTATGTATATATGTGCTGTGGGAATGATTTGGATAGTTAATTATATGGTTATGCTGGAATTTTGGAAAAATTGGATTTTTGGTCGGGTTATTGATACGGACCACACCTCATCAACTACTCCTCTCCTTTTACTTTTTGATAATCGAACCCTGTGGTCTCCTAACTCATGTAATTCCACGTTTTCCATCTTTAGGGTATGTTGGGATCTGAATCCAGATTGAGGAGAGGAGGCAACAAGCGGGGGCGGAAGCACTTTTGAACTATGTTTTTGTAATTAATTAAGCTTGAATGTGTAACATGTGTAATCATGGTTGAAACATTATTATTTTTGTAGGGTGTGTGTGTTTAGTGGCCGATGATGATTTTACCCTATTTTTTGGAAATCCCATTGATAGTCTCGGGTTAGGCGGAGTTGGTTATCAATGGCCGCCCTCGAGCCTAAATGAGTATGGGTAAACTTAGTCTTGTTTCCCTATTTGCATTGGATTCAAGATCAGGATTATCTCGTTATAATCGCCTCTTGAATCTAATGAAAATAGGAGAATAGCGTTAACCCTTTTTTTTAAACTAAGTTTGGGTTGAACCAAAACTTGAGTCTAAGCCCAAGTTTTGGCCCAACCGGCGGGCGATCCGTCGTGCCCTAGTTACCCACCTATTTAATCTTCTTCCTCCTTCGGGGAGCGCCGATCGCCTTTCTTTTGCTCCCCTCTTGTTGGCTCGACCCCGTTTCTCTTTTGCCCTATTGATGACCGTTGCAGGTCACCATCGACGCACGTCCACCTTTACCTGCCCCGGATCTTGTCCCCGACACCGAATCTGAGGCCCTAGGTCAACTGTTTTCTCACCTTGCCCTCTCCCCCTTCCTTTTCGTGCTCGATTCCCGTCATATATATTGGGCGGGGTTGCTTGTAAAAGTCGAAGGTTTTTGGAATGAAATTTCTTGGGTTTTCCCATTAGTTTGCACACAAATCCGTTGAAGTATCAACGTCTGATTCGGAGATTACTCCGATTCAGCGGGAAACGAGTACATTCTTGACCCCTGTTTAACGGATCGAGTACGATCCGGCTAGTCGGGTTTGTATTAGTTATGCCCGAATTTTTTGGATCCGTCCGATTTAGCTATTTTAGGTAAATTGATTATACAGTATGTTTTAAAATGTATCCAATTTGATATTAGAACTGTCAATTTGAGAATTTTACGCAAGTTTTATCAAAATTTGATTCGTAGGTCAAAATTTGGATGTAATGAAATTGGGTCATATAAATGAGTCGTTCCACTCAATTGATTTTATAATATGATTTGAAATGTATTTAATTTCATATCGGAAGTGTTGATTTGGGCAAATTGTGTGTAATTGATCGGAATTGGATTTTTAGGTCAAAACTCTTACGAGATTAAATTGGATTGTGTAATCAGGTTGTTTTATTCGATTGACTATATAATTTACATTAGAATACATTTAATTACATTTTCAAATCGTTAATTCATATATTCTAGTAAGAATTGATCGGATTTGCGTTCCGGTCTCAAAAACCCTAACTGTGCTCAATTGTGCATTTCTTTTATTGGTTTTGAGCAATTGATTATTTGATATGTTATAAAATGTGTTTAATTGCATTTCTAAACATTCAATTTGATTAAATTAATAGAATTCAACCGAATTGTATTTTTGGGCCTAAAATCCTAGATTTCAAGTGAGATTATTAAATTGGTTATTGTATAGTTGTTTTTCTAAAATTAAATTTATAGAAGTAGTTGAAATGATCCTAATTGTATTTGGGTGGAATGCTTGGTTTGAGAGAGTAAGCAATCTAGAATTTGATTTATCGGGTTTTATCTTGTTTAACTGTATTCCTCTTTGAAAGTTACAACCATTGTATTTGAAATTTCAGGTTGGAGATGTTTGGAGATGTTTTCAAGCTCTTGTAATGGAAAATATCAATAAAACACTTGGTCAGTAGCTACTAGATAGCAACATATTTTGATTCTTTTCTACTACATTATTTTATAAATATTTTGTTTAATTTTATGTTTTTAAATTGAGCAATAGCATTATTATTTTATTGTACTTTTTCATTTTGTTAGCATGATCTTTTCTAATAATTTCTTTTGCTTTCTTATTTGGTGTTATGATGACCAATTTTGTTATTACGTTATTCTTAAAAGCCACATATGTTATATTAGTTGAAGTTTATCAAAAATGATTTCTATATTATGACTTTGAAGGTTAGCATTTTACATTTTTCCCTCAATTTTATTGGTTATCAAGTTGTTTTTATTTGTACATATTAATACATCACACATGTAACTTTTTGTTTTCCTTTTTACTCAACTTGGAATTTTGAACTTTAAAATTTCCCATATATTATTTGTTTTATAATGATTTTTTATTTTGATTAAAAAAAATAAAAAACCATGGTGGTGATTATTAATTATTCATAGTTTTATGTGTTATTTTTGCTACTACCTACTGCTAGTCTGCTACCTTGTGGTTTTTTTGCTGTTTTTAGTTCAAACTTATAATTATGTCAAATTTGGTAACTTCTGATTTTTCTTCTAAACAAGGATCTTCATCTCCTGTATCATCGCCATCTACATCAACAAGAAGCCCCAAAATGGCAGATGACCCTAATATATTTGAAGTTCCTAGAGATACTTACATTAGTGATCGTGATGAAGAGAATGATTTTGAGCCGACCAATAAGCTTGATGAAGATGTTGATGAGTAGATTAATGAGGAGCAGGAGGTGAATAATGAAAATAAAAATGATGATGATGAGTGTGCAATAACGAAGAAGGCTCGCAAGAAAACATCACATGTTTGGGAAGAGTATGAAGTGGTTACTTTAAAAGATGGGACCAAAAAGGCCCAATGCAAGCATTGTCGTAAACATCTATCAATTCTTCCGGGGGACGTAACCAGTCATTTTATCAGGCATTTGGAGCGATGTACTAGTCGGCCATAAAAAAAACAAAGGGTATTGTCTCTTTCTAAGTCCACTGGTATTAGTGTTGCTCATGTATTTAGATATGATCATGAAAGGGTGATGGAAAAGTGCGCTCATATGATACTCATGCATGAATATCCATTTAATATGATGGAACATGTAGGGTTTAATGAGTTTCTTTGGGCCATCTCTGATAAGTATCAGTGGATTACTCGTCATGCTGCTAAGGATGCTTGTTTTACTGTGTATGAATATGAAAAGAAGAAGGTGAAAAATATTCTGAAAGATGCTAATAAGATTAGCATTACAACTGATCTTTGGAAATATGATGTCCAAAAAATTCATTACATGGTTGTAACAGCCCACTTAATTGATAGTAATTGGAATCTTCAAAAGCATGTTTTAAAATTTTTTCACTTACCTCCTCCTGGTAGTGTATTAAATATATACAATGCTTTATGTGGCTGTTTGGTGGAATGGGAAATTGAAGATAAAGTGAGCACTATTACGGTGGATAATTGTAGTGCAAATGATGTTTGTGTAAGGCATTTGAAAGATCATTTTAGTTTGATGAAGAAGCTTTCTTTTGCTGGAAAAATATTTCATGTTTGATGCTGTGCTCATATTGTGAATCTGTTGGTGCAAGATGATTATAAGGAGATCAGTAATGTTATCTCTAATATTCGCACAAGTGTGAAATATTTGTCTGATTTTGATGCCCGTTTGATGAAATTCAGTGAGATTGCTAGATATTTAAAATTGCCTACAAAAAAGTTGATTCTTGATGTTTGCACACGTTGGAATTCTATGCATGCTATGTTATCTGCTGCATTAGAATTTAAGGATGTGTCTCCAAGATATGCAGAGCAAGATCCATCATATAAATGGGCCCCTTCTGTTGAAGAATGGAGACAAGCTGAAATAGTATGTGAATTTTTGGAGGTTTTTAGTGAGGTAACAAATATAATTTCTGTAAGTGAGTATCCAATGGCAAATCTATATCTTCCTGAGGTATGGAGAATTAAAGCAGTATTAGATGAGAAGGCTCGTTCTGAAGAACCATTTTTTCAAAGGATGGCTTTAGTCATGAAAGAAAAATTTGATAAATATTGGGGTGATTGTAATTTATTAATGGCTATTGCGGTTGTTTTAAACCCTAGATGTAAGTTGTCTTTGGTCGAATATACATTTCCCAATATTTTTAGTCATGATGAATCTGACATGCATATTTGGCTAGTTCGTGATACTTTACAAGTTATATTTGATGATTATGCTCGAGAGCATACACGTAACTTGGAGAAATCTTTAGTGGGATTTGAAATGGGTGAAGGGTCATTTGCTTTTAATACTGGGGCAAAGAAAGGTGCAGGTTTAGGAAGGATGGGATTTAAGCAATTCATTAGGTAATCTAGCACACAACTTCCTACAAAATCGAAGTTAGATATATACTTGGAGGAGAGTGTATTTATTTGTGATGATGATTCCGAATCTTATTTTAGTGCCTTAGAGTGGTGGAAGGCAAACACTTTAAAGTTTCGTATCTTATCACAAATGACATGTGATATCCTATACATACCTATCACCACAGTTGCTTCAAAAGCTGCTTTTAGTGCTGGGTCAAGGGTCATTGATCTGTATAGAGGAGCACTATCTACTAATACGGTTGAAGTACTTCTTTGTGCAGGTGATTGGATTTGTACAAAAAAAGGGCTAAAGAAGAAGGTAATAATATTTTTATGTTTTCATTATTAATTTTTGATCTCTTGAAATTTTAGGAATTAACTTCTAATCATTCATATATATATTATTGTTGCTCTCTTAATATAAGCAGGTGGCAGATGCTCCAAGCATGAAGATCATAGATCTACTATATTATGGTATATTTTTTGATCAAATTTAAGGTATAATATAATCAAAACTTATGGGATTGAAGTCTTTCTCAAATAACTATTACTAATCTAGTTCTCTTATTTATTCATAAAATTATCCTTGCAGATATGAAGGTTAGTGGATTTTGGTGCCATATTTTGAGATTTGGTGTAGAAGTGCTTATGATGGATTGGATGAGATGAAGGTTGCAAATTTGCTATAATTCTGGATATTGGAATTTAGAATTAAGGATTGAAGAATATTTTATTTTGTAAAAGCATGCAGGGTTGAAGGCACAATCTTTGAATATTTTGTATGAATGATTTGATACTATATGGTCTATGGTCCTATTTTAGTATTTATAATCAAGCCAAACAGGTCTTTATTTGATATTTAATTTTTGTTGAAAGTTACAGGTTTAATCGGCTAAATTTTCTAATAAACGAGCCGAACAAATCAAGCCAACCAAATCGAGCTCAAATCGAGCCGGTTTGGCTTGTTTAAAATTAAATGAACCGAGCCAAACTGAGCCACAAATCGAGCCACGAGCCGAGCCTAACGAACCGAGCCGATTTGGTTTGTTTTCAATTAACAAACCGAGTCGAATAGCTCGCTAGCTTTTTTTGAGCCGAACTCAAACCTCAAATACTTGACTCGATTCGAGCTCGAGCCTTCCAAAAAATTTAACGAGCTGAATCTAGCCGGGGAAGGTTTGGCTTGATTCGGTTCGTCAACAGCCCTAACTATAAGAAAATTCTTTCATAGCAAAAAAACTTTTGCAATGACAACACTTTGTTGTTGCGAAAAAATGTCCTTTGGCAATGACAATTTTATAGTGTTATAAAAAGTTGTTGCCAAAAATAATTCATTTATATGGTGATTATTAGGAAATTTTTTGGAACGACAATTGTTGTTGCAATATATGTGGTAGTTTATTTACAACGACATTCATATGTTGCAATATTTAAAATGTGTTTGCAACGAATTTTTCTTGTTCCAAAATGTTAACTGAATTTATTGCAACGACTATACTTGTTGCAAATATTTAGATTATTTTAAAGAAATGACATTTATATGTTTTGCAATGACAATTATCGTTGTAATATATGTTATAGTTTATTTGCAACAACATTTATATGCTGCAATATATAAAATATTTTTGCAATGACCTTTCTTTGTTAATGCAAAATGTTGACCAAATTTACTGCAACGACTATACTTGTTGCAAATATTTAGATTATTTTAACGAAATGACATTTATATGTTTTTCAACAACAATTATCATTTTAATATATGTAATATTTTATTTGCAATGATATTTATATGTTGCAATATACAAAATATTTTTGTAATGACTTTTTTTTTGTCGCAAAATGTTAATTGAATTTATTGCAACAACTATATTTTTTGAAAATGTTTATATTATTTTAATGCAATAACATTTATATGTTATACAGCGACATTTATTGTTGCAATATATGGAATGGTTATTTGCAACGACATTTAGAAGTTCCGATATACAAAATGTTTTTGCTACAAGTTTTTTTTGGCTACAAAATATTGATTGGATTTATTTCAACGACTATACTTGTTGCAAATATTTAGATTATTCCAGCAATGAATTTGCTATGACCGACAAGGGTGCCCTCTATTATTTCCTTAGTATCTTTGTCACTCACACTCTTGGCGCTCTCTTTCTCTCCCAAACCAAATACGCAGAAACTATACTGCAACAATATCCTCTTATGGTCCTCCAAGTAGCAAAATACTGTCTCACAGTCCAGTGTCGAGGCTGAACATAGGGAAGTGGCCAATGCAGTGGCTGAAACTTGTTAGCTGTGTAGCTTACTTCATAAACTGCACCACCCACTTCATAAATCAATGGTGGTCTACTATGATAATGTTAGTACTGTGTATCTCACCTCCAATCCTGTCCAGCATCAAAGTACCAATATGTGGAGATTGATATCCATTTTGTATGTGAGAAAGTCACTTTGCACGATGTACTTGTTTTTCATATTCGTTCAACTCACTGGTTCACTGACGTCTTCACCAAAGGGCTACCACACTCTCCTTTTCTAGCATTTAAGTCCAGTTTGAGCATTCGTTCACCTCTCACTCCAACTGCGGAGGACTGCTAGAATATCTATGACAAACTTAGTCAAATATTATCCCCTATATTCTCCCTAATACTTCTATGCTATTATAGTTATTCCCCCCGACAACTTTATAATTAAATATACTACAGTAAATGAAATATGATTATTATAGCCAACCACTCTCTCTTTCATGTAAAACTTACACAATAAGTCCTTAAACAATGGTGAAAAAAAATGTATATTCACTGTTAACTAAGTTTCTATAGTATACTCAACTTCGTTATTATTATGAGCTATTCTCTCATACTTTTGGGGTATGTTTTTACTGGCACATTATAAACACCTTGAGGCTAGAGGAAATAATATTGTATTGTATTCTATATATTTAGGTTGAGCCAAAATTATAAGTTCCATTTGTCCTTGTCCTTTCTCATATCTTACAAAAGGCAAATACTTGATGTACTTTCAACCTGCACAATCATCACTACAAAACAATTCTTTTATAGCAACAAAACTTTTACAATGACAAAACTTTGTTGTTGCGAAAAATGTCCTTTTGCAACGACACTTTTATAGTGTCACAAAAATTGGTTGCCAAAAATCATTCATTTATATGGTGATTATTAGGACATTTTTTGCAATGACAATTGTCGTTGCAATATATGTGATAGTTTATTTTCAACAACACATTTTTTTTCAATGAAAAAAGTAGTTGCTAATTACAAATTTTTGCAACGACATAAATTGTTGCCAATGTTAGATCAATATTTTGCAACGAAAAAATTTGTTGCAATATATAAACACTTGTAATTAGGTGAAGTGATGTATTGCAACGACAATTTATGTTGCATTTAATTACTTTTTTGCAATGACCATTTTCGTTGCTTTATTTTTTTGTAACGCCATGATGCGCAATGACCCTGCAACAAAAAATGTCGTTGCGATTTATATTTTTGGCAACGACTTTTTATCTTTAAAGCAAAAACTATTGCTGCTAAAAATATATTTTTTTTGTAGTGAATATATGTAAGTTCCCTTTTATAAGTTGGCACAACCATAAAGCTTTATTCTTACTTCTCATTTTCTTCAAGTATATACGACATTTTTCATTTTTATTACTGCATATATCTTATCATGTGATGAGGCTATTTGCATGCATGAAAATTTTACTATATATATGATATATACCCTACATTCATTTGAATTGGATGGCTTGAAAATGATTTCTTTAGATGTAATACATAAGTTCCAATATTATACTTTCTTTGATGCCATCCACAACCCTATAGTGCTCATGCTCCCTAAAACAAGGGGCTTTGATGCAGAAGCATCTAATGATTCTCATATTCCTATTGATTTTCAAGGTAAGGAAGAATTCACTTTCTTAATATTGTTGTGAAAAATTTCCTTTGGCAACAATAATTTTATAATGTTACAAAAAGTAGTTGCCAAAAATAATTTATTAATATCGTGATTATTAGGAAATGTATTGCAACGATAATTTTTGTTGCAATATATGTGATAGTTTATTTGCAACAACATTCATATGATGCGATACACAAAATGTGTTTGCAACGACCTTTTTTTTGTTGCAAAATGTTGACCAAATTTATTGCAATGACTATACTTGTTGCAAATATTTAGATTATTTTAACGAAATGACATTTATATATTTTTCAACAACAATTATCATTGTAATATATGTGATAATTTATTTGCAACGACATTTATATGTTGTAATATATAAATTGTTTTTGCAATGACCTTTTTTTATTGAAAAATGTTAATTGAATTTATTGTAAAGACTATACTTGTTGCAAATATTTAGATTATTTTAACACAATTAAATTTATATGTTTTGCAACGATATTTTCTTTTGCAATATAGGCAATGGTTTATTTGCAACGACATTTATATGTTGCAATATACAAAATATTTTTGCAATGACTTTTTTTTGTTGCAAAATCATAATTGAATTTATTGCAACAAGTATATTTGTTGCAAATATTTATATCATTTTAACGAAATAATATATATATGTTTTGCAACAACATTTATTGTTGCAATATATACCATGGTTATTTGCATCGACATTTATATGTTGCTATATACAAAATGTTTAAGCTACAACTTTTTTTGTTGCAAAATTTTGATTGGATTTATTGCAACGACTATACTTATTGCAAATTTAGATTATTTTACCAATGATTTAATACCAACAAACATATTCTTAATAGTATTGATCCATGTTCATGTAGTGTAGGATCATTGTATCATTTTTACGTCAAAATTAGATTGTATGATTTTACCATTAATTGTTACTACCAAAAATGCTTGCACCTTTAATATCCCCCTGAAAGCCAAAAAAAAAAAGAAAAGAAGAAGCCGAGTTGATATTAATATCCTTTCCTAGTCGGGTAGGTAAAAAAAAACTTACAAAAACTTGAATAGAAATAATTCAAGATAACTACAATTTGATCATATGGCTAGACCCAAAATACATATGTATGCATCATGGTTATAACATGAAACTAAGGGCGCTAAGATAGAATCTACCTTGTAATATTTTGAGTGATAGGTTCCTTAAAAGTGTATCTACTGTTGGTGATTTACTACAACCACTTGGCTTGTAACTATAACAATATTTATTCACTGTATATTCCAACAAAGTGAAACAATTGGCATCTAAGCTCATATCCATTTTGAAGCTTCTATTTCAATCAGGTCTCTCCTATGGGCGATGAAATTAAATATGCGATGGAGGATGCTCTAGTCTATCCATCGGCCACATCAATTATTTGTCTTTAACATCAATTATTTAGTAAATATTATTAACATGCCAAATATTTTTAAGTTTATCATTTTATTTCATATTTTCAAAAGGGAAATATTAATGATAAATTATCAGTGATGAGTATTTTAATAGTAATAGAACAAGAATAAATAGTTTATTATCGTTGGTATTAAGTCTTAATACCGACGATAAATCGTCATAATAAGGAAGAAAAATAGTTTATTATCATCGTTATTAAAGATGAAAAATCGACGGTGTTAAGACAAATTCCGAGTAATAAGGCTTTTCAAAATCATATTTTTCATACTAAATTATTTCATTATTAATGTAGCATAAAATCATCTTGTAAAAATAAAAAGAAAAAGAAAACAATAATATTTACATAATAGATTTAATAGTTTTAATTAGATAAGAACATTTTATAAAGGGAAATGTAATTAATTGATTGCGCGTTATTCACTCTTATTTTTTTGTGTATGTTTTACCGCCGCATTATAAATACCTTCGGGTTAAGGAAATAACATTGTAAACCTTAATAGAGTTTCAACCTGCACACCAATACATGTAACTTCCCCTTTTATTTTCTTCGAGTATGTATCGCATTTTTTGTTTCTAGTAGTACATATATCACATTTTCTTCAACTAAATTATACTATCAAAATGAAGATGAAAATGATGATTTTTAGGTTTTATAATACAATTAACACATCAATTGTGGTAACAATATGTTTATTTTGTAAATTGTGTTAATATAATAATATTTGTCTTGAAATCTATATATTTAGGTTGAGCCAAAATTATAAACTCCATATGTCGTTTCTCATATCTTACAAAGGCAAATCCTTATTGTACTCATAACCTGCATAGCAATTACTACAAGAAAATTCTTTTTTGGTAACAAAACTTTTGCAACAACAACACTTTGTTGTTGCAAAAAATTTCCTTTGGCAATGATAATTTTATAGTCTTACAAAAAGTTGTTGCCAAAAATAATTCATTTATATGAAGATTATTATGAATGTTTTGCAACTATAATTGTCGTTGCAATATATGTAATAGTTTATTTGCAATGACATTCATATATTGCAATACAAAAATGTGTTTGTAACAACTTATTTTTTGATGTGAAATGTTGATCAAATTTATTCCAATGACTATACTTATTGCAAATATTTAGATTATTTTAACGAAATGACATTTATATGTTTTCCAACAACAATTATCGTTGTAAAATATGTGATAGTTTATTCGCAACGACATTTATATGTTGGAATATATAAAATGTATTTGCAATGACCTTTTTCTATTGCAAAATATTGATTGAATTTATTGCAAAGACTATACGTGTTGTAAATATTTAGATTATTGATTGCTCGTTATTCACTCTTATTATTTTTGTACGTGTATGTTTTATCACCGCAATATAAATACCTTCAGGGTGAAGGAAATAACATTGTAAACTTTGACGGAGTTTCAACCTACACACCAATACATGTAAGTTCCCCTTTTATTTTCTCCGAGTGTGTATCACATTTTTTGTTTCAAGTGTTGCATATATCACATTTTCGTCAACTTAATTATACTATCAAAATGAAGATGAAAATGATGATTTTTAGGTTTTATATTACAATTGACACATCAAATGTGGTAACAATATGTTTAATTTGTAAAATATGTTTATATAACAATATTTGCCTTTAAATCTATATATTTAGGTTGAGTCAACATTATAAACTCCATCTGTCATTTCTCATATCTTACAAAGGTAAATACTTAATGTACTCTTAACCTGCAAAAAAATTTCTACAACAAAATTCTTTTAGGGCAACAAAACTACCGCAACAATAACACTTTGTTGTTGCAAAAAATTTCTATTGGGAACGATAATTTTATAGAGTTAGAAAAAGTTGTTCCAAAAAATAATTCATTTATATGTTGATTATTTGGAAATGTTTTGCAGCTATAATTATCGTTGCAATATATGCAATAGTTTATTTCCAACGACATTCAAATTTTGCAATACACAAAATTTGTTTGTAACGACTTTTTTTTTTGTGAAGAAATGTTGACCAAACATATTGCAATGATTATACTAGTTGCAAATATTTATATTATTTAAAAAAAATGACATTTATATGTTTTTCAATAACAATTATCGTTGTAAAATATGTGATAGTTTATTTGCAACGATATTTATACGTTGCAATATATAAAATGTTTTTGCAATGTCCTTTTTCTATTGCAAAATAGTGATTGAATTTATTGCAAAGACTATATGTGTTGTAAATATTTACATTATTGATTGCGCGTTATACACTCTTATTTTTTGTGTATGTTATATCACAACATTATAAATACCTTCAGGGTGAAGGAAATAACATTGTAAACTTTGACGGTGTTTCAACCTACACACCAATACATGTAAGTTCCCCTTTTATTTTCTTCGAGTGTGTATCTCATTTTTTGTGTCTAGTACTGCATCTATCACATTTTCGTCAACTTAATTATAATATCAAAGTGAAGATGAAAATGATGATTTATAGGTTTTATATTACAATTGACACATTAAATGTGGTAAGAATATGTTTATTTTGTAAAATATGTTTATATAACTATATTTGACGTTAAAACTATATATTTAGGTTGAGTTAAAATTATAAACTCCATTTGTCGTTTCACATATCTTACAAAAGCAAATCCTTAATGTACTGTCAACCCGCACAACAATTACTTCAAGAAAATTCTTTTAGGGCAACAAAACTTTCGCAACAACAACACTTTCTTGTTGTGAAAAATTTCCTTTGGCAACGATAGTTTTATAGTGTTAGAAAACGTTGTTCCGAAAAATAATTCATTTATAGGTCGATTAATTGGATACGTTTTGTAGCTATAATTATCGTTGCAATATATGCAATAGTTTATTTGCAACGACATTCATATTTTGTAATACACAAAATGTGTTTGTAACGACTTTTTTTTTCCGAAGAAATGTTGACCGAATTTATTGCAATGACTATACTTGTTACAAATATTTATATTATATTAACGAAATGACATTTATATGTTTTTCAACAATAATTATCGTTGTAAAATATGTGATAGTATATTTGCAACGACATTTATATGTTACAATATATAAAATGTTTTTGCAATGTCCTTTTTCTATTGCAAAATAATGACTGAATTTATTGCATAGACTATACGTGTTGCAAATATTTAGATTATTGATTGCGCGTTATACGCTCTTATTTTTTTGTGTATGTTTTATCGCTGCATTATAAATACTTTCAGGGTGAAGGAAATAACATTGTAAACCTTGACGGATTTTCAACCTACACACCAATACATGTAAGTTCCCCTTTTATTTTATTCGAGTGTATATCACATTTTTTGTTTCTAGTACTGCATATATCACATTTTCTACAACTTAATTATACTGTCAAAATGAAGATGAAAATGATGATTTTTAGGTTTTATATTACATTTGACACATCAAATGTGGTAACAACATGTTTATATAACAATATTTACCTTTAAATCTATATATTTAGGTTGAGTCAAAATTATAAACTCCATCTGTCGTTTCACATATCTTACAACGGCAAATCCTTTATGTACTCTCAACCTGCACACCAATTTCTACTAAAAAATTCTTTTAAGGCAACAAAACTTTCTCAACAATAATACTTTGTTGTTGCAAAAAATTTCTATTGGCTACGATAATTTTATAGTGTTAGAGATAGTTGTTGGAAAAAATAATTCATTTATATGTTGATTATTTGGAAATGTTTTGCAGCTATAATTGTCGTTGCAATATATGCAATAGTTTATTTGCAACGACATTCATATTTTGCAGTAAAGAAAATGTCTTTGTAACGACTTTTTTTTGTGAAGAAATGTTTACCAAACTTATTGGAATGGTTATACTTGTTGCAAATATTTAGGTTATTTTAACGAAATGACATTTATATATTTTCCAATAACAATTATCATTGTAAAATATGTCATAGTTTATTTGCAACGACATTTATATGTTGCAATATATGAAATGTTTTTGCAATGTCCTTTTTCTGTTGCAAAATAACGATAGAATTTATTGCAAAGACTATACGTGTTGCAAATATTTAGATTATTGATTGCGCGTTATACACTCTTATTTTTTTGTGTATGTTTTATCGCTGCATTATAAATACCATTAGGGTGAAGGAAATAACATTGTAAACCTTGACAGAGTTTCAACATACACACCAATACATGTAAGTTCCCCTGTTATTTTCTTCGAGTGTGAGTCACATTTTTTGTTTCTAGTACAGCATATTTCACATTTTCCTCAACTTAATTATACTATCAAAATAAAGATGAAAGTGATTATTTTTAGGTTTTATATTACAATTGACACATCAAATGTGGAAAAAATATGTTTATTTTGTAAAATATTTTTATATAACAATATTTGCCATTAAATCTATATATTTAGGTTGAGTCAAAACTATAAACTCCATCTGTCGTTTTGTCATATCTTACAAAGACAAATCCTTAACGTACTCTCCACCCGCACAACAATTTCTACAAGAAAATTCTTTTAGGGCAACAAAACTTTCGCAACAATAGCACTTTGCTGTTCGAAAAAATTTCCTTTGGCAATGATAATTTTATAGTTTTACAAAAAGTAGTTCCCAAAAAGAATTCATTTATATGGTGATCATTTGGAAATATTTTGTAGCTATAATTGTCGTTGCAATATAGAAAATAGTTTATTTGCAACGACATTCATATTTTGCAATACACAAAATGTGTTTGTAACGACTTTTTTTTTGCGAAGAAATGTTGACCAAACTTATTGCAACAATTATATTTGTTGCAAATATTTAAATTATTTTAACAAAATGACATTTATATGTTTTTCAACGACAATTATCGTGGTAAAATATGAGATAATTTATTTGCAACGAGATTTATATGTTGCAATATATAAAATGTTTTTGCAATGGCCTTTTTCTGTTGCAAAATAGTGATTGAATTAATTGCAAAGACTATACGTGTTGTAAATATTTAGATTAATGATTGCGCGTTATACACTCTTATTTTTTTGTGTATCCTTTATCGCCGCATTATAAATTCCTTCAGGGTGAAGGAAATAACATTGTAAATCTTGACGGAGTTTCAACCAACACACCAATAAATGTAAGTTCCCCTTTTATTTTCTCGAGTGTGTATCTCATTTTTGTTTCTGGTGCTGCATATTTCACATTTTCCTCAACTTAATTATACTATTAAAATGAAGATGAAAGTGATTACTTTTAGGTTTTATATTACAATTGACACATCAAATGTGGAAACAATATGTTTATTTTGTAAAATATTTTTATATAACAATATTTGCCTTTAAATCTATATATTTAGGTTGAGTTAAAACTATAAACTCCATCTGTCGTTTTGTCATATCTTACAAAGACAAATCCTTAACGTACTCTCCACCCGCACAACAATTTCTATAAGAAAATTCTTTTAGGGCAACAAAACTTTCGCAACAATAGCACTTTGCTGTTTGAAAAAATTTCCTTTGGCAATGATAATTTTATAGTTTTACAAAAAGTTGTTTCCAAAAAGAATTCATTTATATGGTGATCATTTGGAAATATTTTGCAGCTATAATTCTCGTTGCAATATATGCAATAGTTTATTTGCAACGACATTCATATTTTGCAATACACAAAATGTGTTTGTAACGACTTTTTTTTTTGCAAAGAAATGTTGACCAAACTTATTGCAAAAATTATATTTGTTGCAAATATTTAAATTATTTTAACAAAATGACATTTATATGTTTTTCAACGACAATTATCGTTGTAAAATATGAGATAATTTATTTGCAACGAGATTTATATGTTGCAATATATAAAATGTTTTTGCAATGGCCTTTTTCTGTTGCAAAATAGTGATTTAATTAATTGCAAAGACTATACGTGTTGTAAATATTTAGATTATTGATTGCGCGTTGTATACTCTTATTTTTTTGTGTATCCTTTATCGCCGCATTATAAATTCCTTCAGGGTGAAGGAAATAACATTGTAAATCTTGATGGAGTTTCAACCAACACACCAATAAATGTAAGTTCCCCTTTTATTTTCTTTGAGTGTGTATCGCATTTTTGTTTCTGGTGCTGCATATATCACATTTTCCTCAACTTAATTATACTATCAAAATGAAGATGAAAGTGATGATTTTTAGGTTTTATATTACAATTTTATCATCAAATGTGGTAACAATATGTTTATATAACAATATTTGCCTTTAAATCTATATATTTAGGTTGAGTCAAAATTATAAACTCCATCCGTCGTTTCTCATATCTTAAAAAGTCAAATCCTTTATGTACTGTCAACCTGCACAACAATTTCTACTACAAAATTCTTTTAAGGCAACAAAACTTTCGCAACAACAACACTTTGTTGTAGCAAAAAATTTCCATTGGCAACGATAATTTTTTAGTATTAGAAAAAGTTGTTCCAAAAAATAATTCATTTATAGGTTGATTAATTGGAAACGTTTTGCAGCTATAATTGTCGTTGCAATATATGCAATAGTTTATTTGCAGCGACATTCATATTTTGCAATACACAAAATGTGTTTGTATCTTTTATCGCCGCATTATAAATTCCTTCAGGGTGAAGGAAATAACATTGTAAACATTGACGGAGTTTCAACCTACACACCAATAACCTACACACCAATACATGTAAGTTCCCCTTTTATTTTCTTGTGTATCGCATTTTTTGTTTCTAGTGCTGCATATTTCACATTTTCCTCAACTTAATTATACTATCAAAATGAAGATGAAATTGATGATTTTTAGGTTTATATTACAATTGAATCATCAAATGCGGTAACAATATGTTTATTTTGTAAAATATTTTTATATAACAATATTTGCCTTTAAATCTATATATTTACGTTGAGTCAAAATTATAAACTCCATCTGTCGTTTCTCATATCTTACAAAGGCAAATCCTTAATGTACTCTCAACCTGCACAACAATTACTACAAGAAAATTCTTTTAAAGCAACAAAACTTTTGCAACAATAGCACTTTGTTGTTGCAAAAAATTTCCTTTGGCAACGATAATTTTATAGTGTTACAAAAAGTTGTTTCCAAAATTAATTCATTTATATGGTGATTATTTGGAAATGTTTTGCAGCTATAATTGTCGTTGCAATATATGCAATAGAATATTTGCAACGACAATCATATTTTGCAATACACAAATTGTGTTTGTAACGACTTCTTTTTTCCGAAGAAATGTTGACCAAACTTATTGCAATGATTATATTTGTTGCAAATATATAAATTATTTTAACGAAGTGACATTTATTTGTTTTTCAACAACAATTATCGTTCTAAAATATGTGATAATTTATCTGCAACGAGATTTATATGTTGCAATATATAAAATGTTTTTACAATGGCCTTTTTCTGTTGCAAAATGCTGATTGAATTAATTGCAAAGACTATACATTTCGTAAATATTTAGATTACTGATTACGCGTTATACACTCTTATTTTTTTGTGTATGTTTTATCGCCGCATTATAAATACCTTCAGGGTGAAGGAAATATCGTTGTAAACCATGACGGAGTTTCAACATACACACCAGTACATGTAAGTTCCCCTTTTATTTTCTTCGAGTGTGTATCGCATTTTTTGATTCTAGTACTGCATATATCACATTTTCTTCAACATAATTATTCTATCAAAATGAAGATGAAAATGATGATTTTTAGGTTTTATATTACAATTGATACATCAAATGTGGTAACAATAAGTTTATTTTGTAAAATATGTTTATATAAGAATATTTTCCTTTAAATCTATATATTTAGGTTGACTCAAAATTATAAACTCTGTCTATCGTTTCTCATATCTTACAAAGGCAAATCCTTAATAGACTCTCAACCTGTTAAAAAAGTTCTACAACAAAATTCTTTTAAGGCAACAAAACTACCGCAACAATAACACTTTGTTGTTGCAAAAAATTTCTATTGGTAACGATAATTTTATAGTGTTAGAAAAAGTTGTTCCAAAAAATAATTCATTTATATGTTGATTATTTGGAAATGTTTTGCAGCTATAATTATCGTTGCAATATATGCAATAGTTTATTTGCAACGACATTCATATTTGCAATACATAAAATGTGTTTGTAACGACTTTTTTTTTTGTGAAGAAATCTTGACCAATCATATTGCAATGATTATACTAGTTGCAAATATGTATATTATTTTAACAAAATGACATTTATATGTTTTTCAACAACAATTATCGTTGTAAAATATGTGATAGTTTATTTGCAACGACATTTATATGTTTCAATATATAAAATGTGTTTGCATTGTCCTTTTTCTATTGCAAAATAGTGACTGAATTTATTGCAAAGACTATACGTGTTGTAAATATTTAGATTATTGATTGCGCGTTATACACGCTTATTTTTTGGGTATGTTTTATCGCCGCATTATAAATATCTTCAGGGTGAAAGAAATAACATTGTAAACTTTGATGGAGTTTCAACCTACTCACCAATACATGTAAGTTCCCCTTTTATTTTCTTCGAGTGTGTATTGCATTTTTTGTTTCTAGTACTACATATATCACATTTTCTTCAACTTAATTATACTATCAAAGTGAAGATGAAATTGGTGATTTTTAGGTTTTATATTACAATTGACACATCAAAAGTGATAAAAATATGTTTATTTTGTAAATTATGTTTATATAACTATATTTGCCTTTAAAACTATATATTTAGGTTGAGTCAAAATTATAAACTCCATCTGTCGTTTCTTATATCTTACAAATGCAAATCCATATTGTACTGTCAACCCGCACAACAATTTCTTCAAGAAAATTCTTTTAGGGCAACAAAACTTTCGCAACAATAGCACTTTGTTGTTGCAAAAAATTTCCTTTGGCAACGAAAGTCTTATAGTGTTAGTAAAAGTTGTTCCGAAAAAAAAAATTCATTTATAGGTTGATTAATTGGAAGCATTTTGCAGCTATAATTGTCGTTGCAATATATGCAATAGTTTATTTGCAACGACATTCATATTTTGCAATACAAAAAATGTGCTTGTAACGAATTTTTTTTTTGCGAAGAAATATTGACCAAACATATTGCAATGATTATACTAGTTGCTAATATTTATATTATTTTAACAAAATGACATTTATGTGTTTTTCAAGAACAATTATCGTTGTAAAATATGTGATAGTTTATTTTCAACGACATTTATATGTTGCAATATATAAAATGTTCTTGCAATGTCCTTTTTCTATTGCAAAATAGTTTTTGAATTTATTGCAAAGACTATACGTGTTGTAAATATTTAGATTATTGATTGCGTGTTATACACTCTTATTTTTTGTTTATGTTTTATCGCCGCATTATAAATACGTTCAGAGTGAAGGAAATAACGTTGTAAACTTTGACGGAGTTTCAACCTACACACCAATACATGTAAGTTCCCCTTTCATTTCCTACGAGTGTGTATCACATTTTTTGTTTCTAGTACTGCATATATCACATTTTCTTCGACTTAATTATACTATCAAAGTGAAGATGAAAATGATGATTTTTAGGTTTTATATTGCAATTGACACATCAAAAGTGATAACAATATGTTTATTTTGTTAAATATGTTTATATAACTATATTTGCTTTTAAAACTATATATTGAGATTGAGTCAAAATTATAAACTCAATCTAATGTTTCTCATATCTTACAAAAGCAAATCCTTAATGTACTCTCAATCCGTACAACAATTACTTCAAGAAATTTTTTTAGGGCAACAAAACATTCCCAACAACTACACGGTTGTGAAAAAATTCCTTTGGCAACGATTATTTTATAGTGTTAGAAAAATTTGTTCCAAAACATAATTCATTTATACGTTGATTAATTGGAAACGTTTTGCAGCTATAATTGTCGTTGCAATATTTGCAATAGTTTATTTGCAACGACATTCATATTTTGCAATACACAAAATGTGTTTGTAACGACTTTTTTTTTGCGAAGAAATGTTGATCGAATTTATTGCAATGACTATATTTGTTACAAATATTTAGATTATTTTAACGAAATGACATTTATATGTTTTTCAACAACAATTATCGTTTTAAAATATGTGATAGTTTATTTACAACGACATTTATATGTTGCAATATATTAAATGTTTTTGCAATGTCCTTTTTCTATTGCAAAATAGTGATTGAATTTATTGCAAAGACTATACGTGTTGTAAATATTTATATTATTGATTGCACGTTACACACTCTTATTTTTTTGTGTATGTTTTATCGCCGCATTATAAATACCTTCAGGGTGAAGGAAATAACATTATAAACTTTGATGGAGTTTCAACCTACACACCAATACATGTAAGTTCCCCTATTATTTTCTTCGAATGTGTATCGCATTTTTTGTTTCTAGTGCTGCATATTTCACATTTTCCTCAACTTAATTATACTATCAAAATGAAGATGAAAGTGATGATTTTTAGGTTTTATATTGCAATTGACACATCAAATGTGGTAACAATATGTTTATTTTGTAAAATATGTTTATATAACAATATTTGCCTTTAAATCTATATATTTAGGTTGAGTCAAAATTATAAACTCCATCTGTCGTTTCTCATATCTTAAAAAAGCAAATCCTTAATGTACTCTCAATCCGCACAACAATTACTTCAAGAAAATTTTTTAGGGCTACAAAACTTTCTCAACAACAACACTTTCATGTTGTGAAAAATTTCCTTTGGCAACGATTATTTTATAGTGTTAGAAAAAGTTGTTCCAAAAAATAATTCATTTATATGTTTATTAATTGGAAATGTTTTGCAGATATAATTGTCGTTGCAATATATGCAATATTTTATTTGCAACGACATTCATATTTTGCAATACACAAAATGTGTTTGTAACGACTTTTTTTTTGCGAAGAAATGTTGACCAAACATATTGCAATGATTATACTAGTTGCAAATATTTATATTATTTTAACAAAATGACATTTATATGTTTTTCAACAACAATTATCGTTGTAAAATATGTGATATTTTATTTGCAACGACATTTATATGTTGCAATATATAAAATGTTTTTGCAATATATGTTTTTCAACAACAATTATCGTTGTAAAATATGTGATAGTTTATTTGCAACGACATTTATATGTTGCAATATATAAAATGTTTTTGCAATGGCCTTTTTCTATTGCAAAATAGTGATTGAATTTATTGCAAAGACTATACGTGTTGCAAATATTTAGATTATTGATTGTGTGTTATACAATCTTATTTTTTTGTGTATCTTTTATCGCCGCATTATAAATTCCATCAGGGTGAAGGAAATAACATTGTAAACCTTGACGGAGTTTCAACCTACACACCAATACATGTAAGTTCCCCTTTTATTTTCTTCGAGTGTGTATTACATTTTTTTTTCTAGTACTGCATATATCACATTTTATTCAACTTAATTATATTATCAAAATGAAGATGAAAATGATGATTTTTTGGTTTTATATTACAATTGACACATCAAATGTGGTAACAATATGTTTATTTTGTAAAATATGTTTATATAACAATATTTGCCTTTAAATCTATATATTTAGGTTGAGTCAAAATTATAAACTCCATTTGTCGTTTCACATATCTTACAAAGGCAAATCCTTAATGTACTCTCAACTTGCACAAAAATTTCTATAACAAAATTCTTTTAAGGCAACAAAACTACGGCAACAATAACACTTTGTTGTTGTAAAAAATTTCTATTGGTAATGATAATTTTATAGTGTTAGAAAAAGTTGTTCCAAAAAATAATTCATTTGTATGTTGATTATTTGGAAATGTTTTGTAGCTATAATTATCGTTGCAATATATGCAATAGTTTATTTGCAACAACATTCATATTTTTCATTACACAAAATGTGTTTGTAACGACTTTTTTTTTGTGAAGAAATGTTGACCAAACATATTGCAATGATTATACTAGTTGCAAATATTTATATTATTTTAACAAAATGACATTTATAATTTTTTCAACAACAATTATCATTGTAAAATATGTGATAGTTTATTTGCAACGACATTTATATGTTGCAATATATAATATGTTTTTGCTATGGCCTTTTTCTATTGCAAAATAGTGATTGAATTTATTGCAAAGACTATATGTGTTGCAAATATTTAGATTATTGATTGCGTGTTATACAATCTTATTTTTTTGTGTATGTATTATCGTCGCATTATAAATACCTTGAGGATGAAGGAAATAACATTGTAAACCTTGACCGAGTTTCAACCTACACACCAATACATGTAAGTTCCCCTTTTATTTTCTTCGAGTGTGCATCACATTTTTTGTTTCTAGTACTACATATATCACATTTTCCTAAACTTAATTATACTATGAAAATGAAGATGAAAATGATGATTTTTAGGTTTTATATTACAATTAACACATCAAATGTGGTAACAATATGTTTATTTTGTGAATTATTTTTATATAAGAATATTTGTCTTTAAATCTATATATTTAGGTTGAGCCAAAATTATAAACTCCTTCTGTCGTTTCTCATATCTTACAAAGAAAAACCCTTAATGTACTCTCAACCTGCACAACAATTACTACAAGAAAATTCTTTTAAGGCAACAAAACTATCGTAACAACAACACTTTGTTGTTGCAAAAAATTTCCTTTGGCAACGATAATTTTATAGTCTTACAAAAAGTTGTTCCCAAAAATAATTCATTTATATGAAGATTATTATGAAATGGTTCGCAACTGTAACTGTCGTTGCAATATATGCAATAGTTTATTTGCAACGACATTCATATGTTGCAATACAAAAAATGTGTTTTTAACAACTTTTTTTGTTGCGAAATCTTGACTGAATCTATTGCAATGACTATACTTGTTACAAATATTTCGATTATTTTAACGAAATGACATTTATATGTTTTTCAACAACAATTATCGTTGTAAAATATGTGATAGTTTATTTGCAACGACATTTATATGTTGCAGTATATAAAATGTTTTTGTAATGAAATTTTTCTATTGTAAAATGTTCATTGAATTTATTGCAAAGACTATACGTGTTGCAAATATTTAGATTATTGATTGCGCATTAATCACTCTTATTTTTTGTGTATGTTTTATCGCTGCATTATAAATACATTCAGGGTGAAGGAAATAACGTTGTAAACCTTGACGGAGTTTCAACCTACACACCAATACATGTAAGTTTTCCTTTTATTTTCTTCGAGTGTGTATCGCATTTTTTGTTTCTAGTACTGCATATATCACATTTTCGTCAACTTAATTATACTATCAAAATGGAGATGAAAATGATGATTTTTAGGTTTTATATTATAATTGACACATCAAATGTGGTAAAAATATGTTTATTTTATAAATTATTTGAATATAATAATATTTGTCTTTAAGTCTATATATTTAGGTTGAGCCAAAATTAAAAACTCCATCTGTTGTTTCTCATATCTTACAAAGGGAAATCCTTAATTTACTCTTCAACTTGCACAAGAATTACTACAAGAAAATTCTTTTATGGTAACAAAACTTTTGCAACAACAAGATTTTATTGTTGCGAAAAATTTCCTTTGGCAACGATAATTTTATAGTCTTACAAAAAGTTGTTGCAAAAAATAATTCATTTATATGAAGATTATTATGAAATGTTTTGCAACTATAATTGTCATTGCAATATATGCAATAGTTTATTTGCAACGACATTCATACGTTGCAATACACGAAATGTGTTTGTAATGACTTTTTTTTTTGTTGTGAAATGTTCACCGAATTTTTTGCAATGACTATACTTGTTGCAAATATTTAGATTATTTTAACGAAATGACATTTATATGTTTTTCATCAACATTTATCACTGTAGTATATGTGATAGTTTATTTGCAACGACATTTATATGTTGCAATATATAAAATGTTTTTGCAATGACCTTTTTCTATTGCAAAATGTTGATTGAATTTATTGCAAAGACTATACTTGTTGCAAATATTTAGATTATTTTAACACAATGACATTTATATGTTTTGCAACGATATTTTTTGTCACAATATAGGCAATGGTTTATTTGCAACGACATTTATATGTTGCAATATACAAAATATTTTTGCAATGACTTTTTATTTGTTGCAAAATCATAATTGAATTTATTGCAACAAGTATATTTGTTTCAAATATATGCAGAAAATGTGATATATGCAGTACTAGAAACAAAAAATGTGATACACACTCGTAGAAAATGAAAGGGGAACTTACATGTATTGGTGTGTAGGTTGAAACTCCGTCAAAGTTTACAACGTTATTTCCTTCACTCTGAACGTATTTATAATGCGGCGATAAAACATAAACAAAAAATAAGAGTGTATAACACGCAATCAATAATCTAAATATTTACAACACGTATAGTCTTTGCAATAAATTCAAAAACTATTTTGCAATAGAAAAAGGACATTGCAAGAACATTTTATATATTGCAACATATAAATGTCGTTGAAAATAAAATATCACATATTTTACAACGATAATTGTTCTTGAAAAACACATAAATGTCATTTTGTTAAAATAATATAAATATTAGCAACTAGTATAATCATTGCAATATGTTTGGTCAATATTTCTTCGCAAAAAAAAAAATTCGTTACAAGCACATTTTGTGTATTGCAAAATATGAATGTCGTTGCAAATAAACTATTGCATATATTGCAACGACAATTATAGCTGCAAAATGCTTCCAATTAATCAACCTATAAATGAATTTTTTTTTTCGGAACAACTTTTACTAACACTATAAGACTTTCGTTGCCAAAGGAAATTTTTTGCAACAACAAAGTGCTATTGTTGCGAAAGTTTTGTTGCCCTAAAAGAATTTTCTTGAAGAAATTGTTGTGCGGGTTGACAGTACAATATGGATTTGCATTTGTAAGATATAAGAAACGACAGATGGAGTTTATAATTTTGACTAAACCTAAACATATAGTGGGATTCACATAAAATCATAGAACATGTTGCTGTGTTGTCAATAAAATCGTGTCTTCCAGTGGGATTTTCGTGTTGAAGTCTTCATAGAAAATGTAGAGGAGATCCAGAGGTAGATTATGGACTATTTTATTGAGAGAAATTGATGAGAGATGAGTCGAATATACGGCCTGCAAGTTCCAGGTCAGTTTCGGGCTTCACATGAAATCATAGAACATGTTTCTGTATTTTCAACAAAAACTTGTCTTCCGGAGGGATATTCGTGTTGAAGTCTTCATAGGAAATGTATAGGACATCCAGAGGTAGAAGATTGAATAATTTATTGAGAGAAATTGATGAGAAATGAATCGAATACACGACCTGCAAGTTCCAGGTCTGTTTCGGGCGATTGAGAACTTGTTGGTTTTAACAGAGGAAGAAGATTATGCAATTGTAGGAGTATAGAAGAAAACCAATACTATCCGCAACTCTACTTTAAAAATGAGCATTACAGTATTTAAATAAGCTGAAAAATAAACTTCCTGATACCACTAACCCATGTCTAACATTATGCATAAGATAGTGGGCTAATTCTGAAACTGAAATAGGCTAATGGAACTGCTAAATAATAACTAAATACATTGACTTCAATAACTGAAACATGCGACAGGTTGAATTACATCACAACACCTCCCCTTGATTCAAACTCACGCATTCCAATCTTCTCTAAGAAGAATTGATGCTTTGCTTGACTCAGTGCTTTAGTGAATAAATCAGCATCTTGATCATTTGTTCCGCAGAACTTCAAAACAATTTTTTCTTCAGACACTAACTTTCTGATGAAGTGATGTTGCACATCAATGTGCTTTGTTCTAGCATGAAAAGCTGGATTCTTGGTCATTGCAATTGTTGACTTATTGTCACACCATAATTCAGTAGCCTGTTCTTGTGCATTCAGTAGCCTGTTCTTGTGCACAATACAAATCTTTCAACAATTTTCTTAGCCAAAGTGCTTGTCTTGCAGCTGATCCAGCTGCCACATACTCAGCTTCAGAGGATGACAATGCCACTGTATCTTGCTTCTTTGAACTCCACGTAATTGCACCTGAACCAAGACTGAACACTGAACCAGAAGTGCTTTTTCTGTCATCAATGCACCCTGCCCAGTCACTATCTGTATGACCCTTCAATCTGAAATCTTCAACACTTTCATACCAGATTCCATGGTTGATTGTTCCAGCCACATACTTTAGTATCCTCTTTGCAGCTCCTAAATGTTGCTTGGTTGGATTGTGCATGTATCTTGATACTACACTCACACAATAAGCAATGTCTTGCCTTGTATGTGTGAGATAGTTCAAGCCTCCTACCAAGCTTCTGAACACCTTTTCATTAGCCTTCTCTGTGCCATCTTCTCTTTGCAACTTCTCATTAGTGTTCATTGGCGTTTTTGCTACTTCACAGCCTTCCATGTGGAACTTCTTCAGCAAATCTTTTGCATATTTTTCCTGACACACAAAGATGCCACTTTTTCTTTGCTTCACTTCCAAACCCAGGAAATATTGTAGAATTCCTAAGTCTGTCATCTCAAACTCCTTCATCATGGAGAGCTTGAATTCATCTAAAAGTACTTGTGAAGAGCTAAAGTAGATAATGTCATCAACATAGAGACATACTATAATAAATTCTTGCATACCTTGCTTCTTGACATACAAAGTTGGCTCGTTTTCACTTCTTTCAAACTCATACTGAAGGAAGAATGCATCAATCTTGCTGTACCAGGCTCGAGGAGCCTGTTTCAAGCCATAGAGAGCCTTCTGCAACTTGTAAACCTTGGTCTCTTCTCCAATTTTAACAAAGCCTTGAGGTTGCTCAACAAACACTTCCTCTTGCAATTCTCCATTGAGAAATGCTGACTTTACATCAAGTTGAAACACTGGCAATCTCCATTGGGCAGCCAAAGCAAGCACAACTCTCACTGTTTCAAACCTTGCTACTGGTGAGAATGTCTCCTCAAAGTCAATCCCTTCTTGTTGAGCATACCCTTTAGCTACCAGTCGTGCCTTATACTTTTGAATGCTCCCATCAGTGTTGTATTTGGTTTTGAAAACCCACTTCAAACCAATCACATTCTTCCCCTTAGGAAGTTCCATCAACTCCCAGGTTTTATTTTACTGAATAGACTTCATTTCTTCCTCCATTGCTACTTGCCACTCAGCTTCATTCATAGCCTCATCAAAACTTGTTGGTTCTGTAACAATCAGAGCAAAATCACAGCTTTCATAGATTTCAGTCAAAGATCTTAACCTTCTTGGTGGGGATTCATTTGAAGAGCTTGAAGGAGAGGAGCTTTGACTTGATGAACCGTGATGACTTGATGGTGTTGATGGAGAACTTGGAGACTGTTGATTATTGTCTATCATAGCTGGCTCCTCCACTGAACCATCAAAGGTGATGGTTTTCAGATTGCTTGTGCTATTCTCTTCTTGCTTCCAGCTCCATTCTGAATCTTCATTAAACACAACATTTCTGCTAACAATAATCTTGCCATTGAGAGGGTTATATAGCCTATATGCTTTGGATTGAATGGCATAACCAACAAATACACATTTCACAGTTTTATTATCTAGCTTAGATCTTAAGTTAACCAAAGCATAAGCTATACAACCAAAGACTCTTAAGTGACTTACAGATGGCTTCTTTCCTTTCCAAGCTTCTAATGGAGTCATGTTCATGACAGCTTTTGTTGGAGAAATTTTGAGAATGTACACTGCTGTAGCCACTGCCTCACACCAGTATTCATTTGGCATCCCCTTTGCTTTCAACATGCTTCTAGCCATCTCTACCACAGTTCTATTTTTTTCTCTCTGCAACACCATTCTGTTCTGGTGTATAAGGTGCTGTTAACTCTCTCTTTATGCCATGTTCCTCACAAAATTTAGTGAATTCATGTGAAAGAAACTCTCCTCCTCGATCTGTTCTTAAAGCCTTTACATAATTGCCAGACTGTTTCTCCACCATAACTTTGAACTTCTTAAAGTTCTCAAAGGCCTCTGACTTTGCCTTCAAAAAATACACCCAGCTCATTCTACTGTAATCATCTGTAATAAGTAGAAAATACTTACTTCCTCCAAGTGATTCAGTTTGCATTGGCCCACACAAATCAGCATGTAACAGCTCAAGACATTCACTAGCTCTCCAAGCTTTTCCACTTGGAAATGGACCCTTGGATTGCTTTCCATACAAGCACCCTTCACACAGCTCAAGCTCACCAATCTTTGGCAAGCCTTGCACCATTTCTCTTGCATTCAGCAACTTCAAGCCATGTACATTCAGGTGACCATAACGCAGATGCCACAGCTTTGCATCATCATTTCCTTTGACTATCAAAGCCTTGTTCAAATTACTAGATAAATCCAAAGGAAACATTCTATTCTTTCCCATAGAAATCTTCATCACAACTTCCTTGGATTTCTTGTCAGATATCAAACATGATTTATTCTTAAATAGCACAGAATAACCACCATTTAGCAATTGTCCTACACTTAGCAAATTGTGAGCTAACTGTGGCACATACTGCACATCATACAAGTGCTTGATATTACCTTGCTGAGTTTTGATTGCAATGATGCCTCTTCCCTCGACATTTAGTTGATTCCCATCACCTAGCCGCACTTTGCTCTTCTTTGAATCATCAAGCTCTTTGAACATGGACCTTGTGCTTGACATATGGTTAGAACAACCACTATCAATATACCACACACTTTCTGCATCATTACCAGATGCATTCTGTGCCAAAAACAGCTTTTCTTCATGCTCAACAAAATTTGTTTTTTGATCACCCTTTTGCTCATCTTCTTCTTTCTTCCAACAGCTTGCTTCCTTGTGTCCTGGCTTCTTGCAGTAGTAGCATTTGATTGGACTTTTGTAGGACTTGGAATTTTGCTCCCTTCCAGCACTACTTTGCCCTCTCCCACGACCTCTTCCTCTAGATCCACCTTTTCCTCTTCCTCTGCCACTGAACTGCCCAGATCTCACATTGTTGGAGGTGTCGTCTTTGACTTGGAAGGCTTTCTCCTCCTTTTCACTTGACCTGTTAAGCCTCTCTTCATGAGCTTGTAATGAACCCATCAACTCATCAAAGGTGTATGTTGACATGTCCTTTGATTCTTCTATGGCAGCCACCACATGATCATACTGTTTGGTAAGACTCCTCAGAATCTTCCCAACTACATGCTCATCAGTCATGGTTTCTCCATACGACCTCATTTGTTGCACCACACCAGACACACGTGACAAATAGTCTTGCACAGACTCTTTGTCCTTCATAAGAGAAGTCTCAAACTCTCTTCGCAGTGATTGCAGCCTTACTGTCATCACCTTCTTGTCTCCGAGATACTCTTGCTTTAGAGTATCCCATGCTCCTTTTGATGTGGTAGCCGATGCTATCCTCGGAAAGATCTCATCATCTAAGGCTTGTTGAATCATGAACAAAGCCTTAGAATCTTTCTTCCTCTTATCTTTGAGTTGTTGATCAAGCTCTTCAGATTGGTTATCTTCAAAGCCATTCTCTACCAATCCCCAAAACTCTTGAGACTTGAATAAAGTCATCATTTTCAAGCTCCAAAAATGATATTTCACACCTTTGAAAATTGGCAATTGAGAAGAACTAATGTTGCCTAATCCATTGTTCTACATTGTGAACAATTCTAACCCGTGTTTCCCTTGTATTTAAACACTCACTCTTTTCTCTCAGTTCCCTGGATATGAACCCGGAACAATGTGTTCTACTCTGATACCAAATTTGTTGGTTTTAACAGAGGAAGAAGATTATGCAATTGTAGGAGTATAGAAAACCAATACTATCCGCAACTCTACTTTAAAAATGAGCATTACAGTATTTAAATAAGCTGAAAAATAAACTTCCTGATACCACTAACCCATGTCTAACATTATGCATAAGATAGTGGGCTAATTCTGAAACTGAAATAGGCTAATGGAACTGCTAAATAATAACTAACTACATTGACTTCAATAACTGAAACATGCGACAGGTTGAATTACATCACAACAGAACTGTCCAGGGATGTTGAACACTTTGAAGCTTTTCTTCTTACTTGCACGAAGAGAAATTGAATGGGGTTGTCATACACTTGATCATACACTAATAGATAGTAGAATACGACAGAAATCAAGTGCTGAAAAGGCACACACGATCGTTGCAACCAGACGAACCAAACTGGTGCTGCTGAAATTCGAACTCTGTTGGTATTTTATGTGAAAAGTTGAGGGAAAATGCAACAAGATCGTTGCAATATTGCAAGAAATTCAAGAAATAAATTCAAGAAAACTAAAATAAGTTCATCAAGAATCAAAAATTGCAAGAAATGGTGGAGTATCCGTGGAGTTCTTGGTGAAAGAACACACCACGATTTCAGGTCGGCAGAAATCAGCTTCGAACAAATGAAGCTTTGATACCAAAAATGATGTGTTTTTTATCAAAGTAACGGAAGGTTGGATCGAAATTTGTATTAGAATATGTCACCCACAATCTAATGCAAAAATAATGAAGTGATTTGGTGGATTATAGACGAAGAAATTGATGTTACAAGATGAAGGGTACTCGACAGATTTGTATAACCTTCAAATATGTCGAGATTTAAGATAGTTTTGAGGAAGGATTATCCCGGATCTTCCTTGCTCAATGTAGACCCAAAAGGGAGGATTAGACTTTAGCTCTCTTGCTCAAAGTTTTATCAAAATTCTTATTCATTCAAAGCTCCTATACAAGCTGTGCACAAAGGGTATATATAGGAGAAGGGAGACTCGGTGGTGAGCTAGCTTAAACCAGCCGAGTTTTCCTTCTTAATTCAGCCCATTAATCATGGTTGAATTAAGCCCATATTAACCTTAATCCGAATCATAATATCATTGGTTAAATGATACTAAGGATTAATATTACAAAGCTATACAATAGACTAAGATACATACATGAAATTATAGCCATACCCTAACTTACATAAAATATACTTAGGGTTAGGGTTTACAACAAGTTTATAAAAATAATGAATATCATCACTCTATCTCTTGTTTCAATGTAGCATCCCATGTATGTCATAGCCTTGCATGCCTTGGAATACTTGTACACATCAATGTGTATGAACATCATCTTCTTGCAAATATGTAACATACCTACAAGAATAACTTGAATGGTTTTTAATGTCAAGCATATTAGAATTATCAAGAATATTTAACATGATAGGCTCCAATATTATAAAAGCTAAATCATCTTCCTTACCTTGAGGATTAGTATGAATATGACAATCATTATGTTCAATAGATGCTCCTGCATCATGCAGTTTGCAGACTCTGCACCTTCTAATCGAGTAATCGACATGTTATCAAATAGTAAGGGGAAGGATAAGTTTTTATTGCAGTGTTTTTGTTTTGGCTAGGATTTAACAATTGGATCAAACTATCGAGTAAGAAGCCCCGTTTGTGGCTGAACTTGAATCCTGAGTTTTTGGTTGAACTCGAACTTGGGATTGATTCTTTGCCTCGTTCTTGTTGCAAGTTGAATGTTTGTGACCCATATTAGTTGTTGAATAGGAAGAGGAGTTAATTATGAGCATAATAGAGAGTAGAAAACTAACTGAGATTTCATCCCTAAACCTATTTTTTCTCCGAAGGTTACTACTAGGCATACTATTTGCTTGAATTTTTTTATTACAAATTCTGTTATTATTCAATATAAAATTTCCGAAATTATTCTGTTAATCACCTGTTTGAAATGATTCCTCAATCTCTGATAATTTTTGAAATTGATTTGGCATTTCTGAAATTCTGAAATTCTCAATTCTCTTATTGTTCTGAAATTACGGTTGTATTTTGTAATGCTAAAATATTTAGAATTGATGCTGTATAATTTATACTTGATGCTGTGTAGGTAATCTTTGATGAGTATATCTAAATGTTGGGGATTGGAGCCATGTTTAAGGTTGATTACCAGGTTACGTATTTTGTATTTGCTACTATTAATGTGCCTCTTAAGTTGGGTTTTTGACATTTAGTTTGTAACTTATGATAAAATTCTAACCTAATTTTACATTTGTTGTTGTTAATATGTCTTTTTAAGTTAGTAATACTTAATTTATTCTTAATGCCTTAGAGATGTCTGTGGAGGCTAGTAATGCTGGCTCTACACCAAATTCTTCTCAAAGTAATTCTAAAGGAAAGAAGGATCCGACATAGGGTCATTGTAGGGAGGTTGAGGATGCTAATAAGAGAAAAAAAAATTACAATGATTATATTGTTCTAAAATTCATTCTGGGGGTGGAATCCAGCCTGTCAAACAACATTTAGCTGGTATAAAAGGTCAAGTAGAAAGGTGTAAAAAAGTTCTTCCTAAAGTATGTTTTGAGATGAATGAAAGTATTGAAGAATTTGCTAGCAAAAAAAGGAAGGCACAAGAGCTTTTAGCCAAAGATAACCCATATTGTTCGATGGACTTTCCTTCACACCGAGAACCATATTTGATACCTTCTCCTATGGTAACTAGTAGTTTCAAATCAGGAGAGAAGTAAGGGTTTTAGACAAGGGAAAAAAATATTTTAGGGCATCATTTTATGACAAGAACAACTACAGGTGCACAACCAACACTCAAAAGTGTGTTACAAAACAAATATGCTGTTGAGAAAGTTGACATTGTCATTTCTAAGTGGATGGTTGATTCATGTATTCCATTCAATGCTGCAAATTCTAATTATTATTGACCTGTTATTGATGGTATATCTCACATTGGTCTTGGTTATAAGGGGCCAATTGTTCATGCTTTTTGCAGTTACTTGTTAATGAAAAATGTTGAAGAGGTGAATAATTATGTTGAGACTTTTTGTTCTTATTAGAAAGAAACTGGTTGTACTATTATGGCAGATGGGTGGACGAACCAACATAATCAAACTTTAATTAACTTCTTAGTTTATTGTCCAAAAGGTACTGTGTTTTTAAAGTCTATTGATGCTTCTGATGCTTCAAAAACTGCTGAACTATTGTATAAGTTATTTAGAGAAATTGTTCTCTATGTTGGTGCTGAAAATGTTGTGCATATGGTGATTGATAATGCTGTGAATTATGTTGCTGTTGGAAGGTTGTTAGAATATGAGTTTAAGTCACTTTATTGGTCTCCTTCTACTGCAGATTGTGTTAATTTGATGCTGAAAGATATGGGTAAGTTAGATGAGGTCGAAGACATTATCAAGCATTCCTAAAAAATAACTAAGTATATCTATAATCATTGTTATGCATTGCATTTGATGAGGAAGTTCACGGAAGGGAGAGAGATCATTCGTCCAGCTCCTACTCTATTTGCTACTAATTTTATTACTTTGCAAAGCATTTTGACATATAAGTATGCTCTTAGGGCAATGGTTGTGTCTAGGGAGTCGACCTCTTGTGCTTATGCCAAGGATAGGGAGGGTAAGAAGTTTGTGGAGAATGTGTTGGATACCACATTTTGGAAGGAGTGTGCTATAATTGTGCAACTTACCGAACCTCTTATACGTGTTTTGCGATTGGTGGATAGTGGAGAGAAATCATGTATGGGTTATTTGTATCAAGCATTTCAGAAGGCTAGAGATGATATGGTTGCTAGATTTCATAGAAGCAAGAAAAGGGTGGAGCTTTATCTTCAAATTATTTTTCTCATTGGGATAATCAACTCTCAAGGAACTTACATGCAACTGGTTATTGGTTTAATCCTCGTTTCCAATATTCATCCGAAATTTCTCAACATCAAAGAACCGTGTCATCTGTTATTGATGTCATTGAGAGATATGCAAATGAAAATTTCACATTGAGGTCAAGATTAACAAAGGAAATGAGTTCTTTTAGAAAAGAAGAAGGTGATTTCTGAAGATGGTCTGCTGTACAAGATTTTTGTATTTTTGCTCCAAGTATAATTTTGTTACTTATTTCAAGGTATTATCAAACTTTTATATCTATTTACATTTTTTTAGTTTGTTTGGTAAATTATTATAATGATTTTATAGATGAATGGTGGGCATTATATGGATGTGTTGCTCCAAATATACAAAAGCTTGCCATTCGTGTTTTAAACCAGACTTATAGTGCTTCTGATTGTGAAAGAAATTGGATCATATTTAAGCATATCTATTCGAAGAAAAGGAATAGACTTGAGCACCAAAGGCTTAATGATTTAGTTTTTGTGAACTCTAACTTGAAAGGTATGAATTTAATTTGTTGTTGTCTTACTATTGTAAATCAATTTAATTTTGTTTTCTTTTGTGTAGAAATCGATTTAAGACAAGTTATGACCCAATTAATTTTGAAGAGTTTAATGCAATAGGCTCTTAAATTCTTTGGACAAGCCATCTAACTTGAATAATGAAGAGCTTGAGTTGCTTAGAAATGAATTAACTTCTATCACTATTTAAGACACTCTTAGTGAGGGTATGAAGCTCATACCTTTTTATAGCTTATATAAATTGATACAATAATTTAAGTAATTATTCTTATTCCATTTTTGTAGACGTATTGGATGCGATTGATAGAAGTGAAGATGATGAAGTTGAAGGGGAGAGTGGAGATGATGATGATAAAGATTATCGCATGCATGAAAATATCATTCCTATATTTTTTAACGTTGAAGATGATATAGATAATCTATAGGATAGGATGAGTAGCTCTTTGATCGAACCATTTAATTTATCTACTTGAATTGTAACTTTTCAACTAATGCGTTTTATTGTAAGTTATTTATGAATATGTAAGAGACTTGATGTTGGATTATGTTATTTTATAATTGTATTTGATATGTAGGAGACTTTTACTATGGAATTATGTTATTTTATGATCTTATATGAATATTTAATGATCACTTTAATTGAATTTAATTATGTTATTTTGTAATATTAAGTGTTAAATACTTAAACTATATTTTTAAACAAATATGTATAGATTTGACTTGAATTTAGTGAACCGGTAATCCGACTGGTTCGATGTCTAGTTCGGTTTTTAAAACTATGGTTTCATGGCTTAAAGCGTAGCCTTTAGGGGGGATATTACGGCTAAAATAAAAATTCCATCAATTAGTGGGCGGAAGTGCGGTAGTAGGGCTGTTGACAAACCAAGCTGGCTCGCAAGCTTTTTGAGCTCGACTTGTTAACAGCTTGACTCGACTTGGCTTGCTTATTAAACAAGCTTAAAAATTAGGCTCGAGCTCATTTACAATGCAAAAGCTCGTGAGCTCGGCTTGTTTACCACCAAAGCTCAAAAGTTGGCTCCTTAAAAGTTCGGCTCGACTTGTTAAAAGCTCAGCTCGTTTATAAATAAGCCAAGCTCAAGCTTCATTTTTAGGCTTGTTTAGTAAATGAGCCAAGCCCAAACCTACCCCTGCTCGGCTCGATTCGGCTCGTCAACAGCCCAATGCAGTAATACAGTTTACGTACTCAACAATCAACTAGACCACGTGGCGGATTATCACCAGAAAGACCAAAAAAGTGAAAAAGGTCAGAATGCTCCAAGTTCGACACATTACACACATAAGCGCGGATTACATACATAGTTGTTGGATTATATTATCTTCCCTTTGAAGTCTATATGGAGTGGGGGGAGACTTACTATTGAAGAAATTGAACTCAGCACGTGGGATGGGATGCGTCTCCCTCCTCACCCTCGGGTATGTTATTACGGTGGAACAAAATGAGTCACCCTTTCTTTCCAAAAATCAAATTATATTGTAGTTGGCGTCTTTGCCTTATTCAGCTTCCACTCTCATACTCCTTATACCGTTTGTTGGAATCACTCCAAATTCTCTTTCTAGGAACATAAGGTAAGGGGAGGGGGTGGGGGGAGAGAGGGAGGGAGAGAACCCTCCCCCTTATCACTCTCCTCCTATCAAATTTTCGATAATTTATACCGTAAAATCTTTTTTATGTTATCATGTCCTATAACATCTTGTTTTTAAAAGAAAAACTATCTTTCAATTAATTTATTATCATTTTGGTTTATTAAAAATTATCATAATATTTCTAAAATTTTACTTTATAAATATATATCTACATTAATAAATTTTATAAAAAAAATTGGTAAAAAATTAGGACATTAGTAGTAAAATATTTTTTTGAATAAAAAAATGGTAAAAAATTATCTCATTGGTTAAAGATTACTACATTAGTTGAGAAATATAAGCTTTAGTAGAAATATAAAAAATATTTTTCTTGTAAAATAACAGTACATTAATAATAAAAATATAGTTTTATGTACACAAATAGGAAAATATCAACTTTTTGATAAAAAAATAGCACATTAGTGTTGAAAGATGGCGATAAAAGATAATTTTAAGTAGCATAATAATATTGAAATATCAAATTAAATGTAAAAAAATTAGTATATTAGTGGTGAAAGATTGATACATTAATATTAAAAAATTAATTCACTAGTAAAAAATCAGTACATTAGTAGTGATTGATTAGTTTTAAATAAAAGAATTGAAAATTATCAACTTGTTGAAAAATCACCACATTTGTTGTGAAAGATCAATTTAAGTAGAATAATGGTAAAATATTAATTTTGTTGGTAACAAATTAGCATAATATTGGTGAAAAATTAGTACATTAATAATGAAATATCAACATCTTAGTGGTGAAATATTAATACATTAACTATTAAAGATCAATTTTAAGTAGAATAATGGTAAAATATTATCCCAAACCCATCTCCTTCATACCAAGCATGCCCTTTGGTTGTGTTAGATCAGGTTGGCTTTGGGTTTCAGGTTGGCTTCAGTTGTAAGTCAAATTTGGATCGGATTTGGTTAGAGTTGAGTCATTTATTGATGGGTTAGTATTGGATCAGGTTATTATTGTGTCAGACTCAAGTTGAGTTGAATCGATAACTTATTTTTTGGGTTTTTATCAGATCACATTTTTGAGCTAGTTAGACGGGATAATTTAGTTTTTGTCATCTCTAATGGTCCATATACCATCTTATTAAGCATACACGTAAACTGGACTACTTCACAGCCATATATATTTTCCATTTTTGCAATTTTCCCTACACATTTTACTTATAATTTTACTTTTGATATTGTTGATTAAATATAGTTTCTAATTTGATTAATTAATTAGATAATTTGTGATTTATGCTCATAACTTGTTACAGCTTAACTATTGATCATATGATTGCCTATGAATAGAATTGTAAGTGAACATAGTCGATTCACGAACTTTTTGAGATTGACTCGTTATTTAGATGAAGGAGACGAACTTGAGCCTTAGTTTTAGACTTGTTTAATAAATAAGCTGAATTTCACCATAAAGAATTTTGGCTCTAACTTGTTTATAGTGTAAAAGCTCACATGATAGGCTTTGTTTATTATAAAAGCTTACTTGACTCATTTACATCACCACTTATAAATCTATACTTGATGCGCTCTAAATTTAAGTATTGTATTTGATACCATACAACTATATTGCATAATATTTTTGTATTTTTTTTATAGGATCTTATGATTCTACAATTAAATTGGATTATTTAATTCTCATGAACCCATTTAAATCTGCATAAAATTTTGATTTCAGCTATATATAAGATCAACGTTTGAAAAATTCACTTTACCATGTCCAGCAAGCTAAGAAATAACAGTAAGACCACTATGATCAATTATTTAGCCTTTTTTAAAACTTTTGATGTTCACAATTCTTCTTGAGTATAAAAGTTAGTAGGTTGCAGAGTTTCTTGACATATCAATAAACTAGACATTTAAGTCAAGTGGATCGAGCAATTGTTTAAAATTGGATCCAATAAAACAAGCCCAAGTATAATATGACAAATAAAGTAGACAAAGAGATGGAAAAGAAGTATATAATGCCAAAATTTGTAGTTTGTGGGACTAATATCCTGCGGTATCTATTGGGAGGGACCATTCTCTTCGTGGAAATCGGAAGCTCAACGTAAACCATTAAAATATAAAGAATAAAAGAAAATCACGATGGCAATGGTATAAATTATAGGGAGAATGAAGGGCACATAAGTAAGTTGGTGAAAGAAGACACGTGGGGAGACCGATGAGTAGGGTTGTTAACGAACCGAATCGAGTCGAGCCGGGGTAGGCTTGGGCTTGGCTCGTTTAGTAAACGAGCCTAAAAATAAAGCTTGAGCTTGGTTTGTTTATAAACGAGCTGAGCTTTTAACAAGTCAAGCCGAACTTTTAACGAGCCGAATCTCGAGCTTTGGTGGTAAACGAGCCGAGCTCACGAGCTTTTACATTCTAAACGAGCTCGAGCCTAAATTTATTAGGCTCAAGCTTGATTTGTTTAATAATCGAGCCGAGCTCGAGCCAAATTTTTAAGCTTGTTTAATAAGCAAACCAAGTCGAGTCGAGCCGTTAACGAGCCGAGGCCAAAAAGCTCGCGAGCCGGCTTGGTTTGTCAATAGCCCTACCGATGAGTGCCGGATAACTGGAGTTTTCGTTCATTCGAACACACTTGGACTGATGGCCCCAACCCCTACAACCCGACAGCTGAAGGCGCATACTGATCTGGAGCTGTTGCATGCCGGAGCCTCAAACCCATGGAAGGGTTCTCGTGCCATGCCGTCCGGCACATGTTCTGTTCTTGTTTCTTGCTTAATACTTGTTGTAGTGCTGCCGATGTTGGAATTTAATGTCCGACTCACTAGCCGCCAAATTTTTATAGGGGAGAGGAAATAAGCAAGAAGCTTGGCAGCGGTTTTATTTTTTTCTTTTCTCTGTCCCTTCCTCCTCCTCGTACATCCCATATAAAATAACTATTATGTACTCCCTTGGAGTTTCAGGAAATAAGATACTATATAATTTTCTTCAATTTATTTCGTGATAGACGTTCTTTTAATTATAAAAATATAGAACATCAAATACTTTATAACATACAATGAAATCGCGGGTCCGATATTGTGTATCGGGTGCAATTTCACGGATTTAGTGTCTGCCGCGACGCGAAATGAACGAAACGCGACGGAGGAAGAAATTTACGGCGATGTGGCCGAAATTTTAGCGAAATATTGGATGTCAGCAAATATCGCTGATATTTTTTGAAATATCGGCCACCATACGAAAATCAACTGACAAACATACAATCTGACAAGCGAAAGTACAGAGCATCATCCATAGTGTCCTGTATGTCCGTGACCGACCGAGCCAACCCCACCCCCGTCCCCTCAACACCAAAAGTGAACTGCAAAAAAGAAGACGAAAGTAAGAGAGTACTGGACTGGAGTTGAGTGGAAGACAGACAGGCAAAAAAGATTCGAGATTGGACCATTTAAGTAGCAATTATTGACGAAAATGGTTATAAAAATTTGATGGAAGAAGCAATCAAGGAAAAGAAGTAAAGAACACTAACTTGCAAGGTTGCAAAGAAACCGGAGCTGCAACGACACACTGACGGCGAGCGGCGAAGGACGAACGACGACGATGAGCTGGAACTGGAACTTTAGAAGTGAAGTGATGCGAAGTTGCGAACATGAGGACTGAACTTTGAGTTTCTGAAGTGAAGAGGTCGATCGTCGACGTAGAGAACTCGAGAGTTGAGAGTCGAGACTGTCTCAACGCTGGGAGTGGGACTTGGAACTTGGAAGGAAGATTGAATCATTGAAACAATTTTGTATAAGACAGCCAACCCTCACTCACTGTCAATTCGAAATTTCGACAACTGCAGGCGAAATGTTAGTAAATAAATATGTGCTTATTTAAGTACTTAAGTGTGTTTATGTTATATCATTATCTATATAATTTTATAGAGTAATTTAGTATTTAGTATTCCTTATTTAGTGGATATGAAATATTTAAATAATTTATGTTAAATTATACTACTAACATGTTATAATATTATCTATGTTTTAGTAATTACCTAACTAATCTTCTTAAGTTATGCTTTCTAGTTTTTATTAATTAGCTATTATTTATTAGTTTAATAATATATTATTATGTTATTATTTTTTATATGCTACATATATGAATTATTTAAATAAAATATTAATACTTAGGCTAATAATGATGTGATATTAATAGTTAATTAACTTAGTATATGGATAAATTAATACTTATAATTATTAGAATTTAAATATATTGTTAATATATGCAGTTATGTACATGTGGTCATGTACTATAATAAATTAATAATAGTTTATTATTAATAATTTTGTATAATTATTGAATATTGCTTAGTTAAGTAATTTTAATATTAATTAAATTAGTACATGATTAATATTAATAGATGGATAATAAACAATTGTTATAGTGTTAATTTATTGTAAATTTATATAAATATATTATAATGATAATTTATTACTAATAAATTTAATATTATTATAGATTAGGCATCCAAAAAATCAATTCATAATAATTTAAAATTGGCTAAGAGGAGAAGTAGTATTTATTTAATATGAAGAAGAGTTAGATACTTAAATACTTATATATAGTATATATATTATTTTATTTATTTAACGTACATAGGTTATAGTATATACATAATAATTTAAATGTGTTTGTGTTATATTAAAAACTCATAATTACCTATATAATTTTATAGAGTAATTTAGTATTTAGTATTCCTTATTTAGTGGATATGAAATATTTAAATAATTTATGTTAAATTATACTACTAACATGTTATAATATTATCTATGTTTTATTAATTACCTAACTAATCTTCTTAAGTTATGCTTTCTAGTTTTTATTAATTAGCTATTATTTATTAGTTTAATAATATATTATTATGTTATTATTTTTTATATGCTACATATATGAATTATTTAAATAAAATATTAATACTTAGGCCAATAATGATGTGATATTAATAGTTAATTAACTTAGTATATGGATAAATTAATACTTATAATTATTAGAATTTAAATATATTGTTAATATATGCAGTTATGTACATGTGGTCATGTACTATAATAAATTAATAATAGTTTATTATTAATAATTTTGTATGATTATTGAATATTGCTTAGTTAAGTAATTTTAATATTAATTAAATTAGTACATGATTAATATTAATAGATGGATAATAAACAATTGTTATAGTGTTAATTTATTGTAAATTTATATAAATATATTATAACGATAATTTATTACTAATAAATTTAATATTATTATTGATTAGGCATCCAAAAAATCAATTCATAATAATTTAAAATTGGCTAAGAGGAGAAGTAGTATTTATTTAATATGAAGAAGAGTTAGATACTTAAATACTTATATATAGTATATATATTATTTTCTTTATTTAACGTACATAGGTTATAGTATATACATAATAATTTAAGTGTGTCTGTGTTATATTAAAAACTCATCATCACCTATATAATTTTATAGAGTAATTTAGTATTTAGTATTCCTTGTTTAGTGGATATAAAATATTTAAATAATTTATGTTAAATTATACTACTAACATGTTATAATATTATCTATGTTTTAGTAATTACCTAACCAATCTTCTTAAGTTATGCTTTCTAGTTTTTATTAATTAGCTATTATTTATTAGTTTAATAATATATTATCATGTTATTATTTTTTATATGCTACATATATGAATTATTTAAATAAAATATTAATACTTAGGCTAATAATGATGTGATATTAATAATTAATTAAATTAGTATATGGATAAATTAATACTTATTTTTAGTATATATATTATTTTCTTTATTTAACGTATATAGGTTATAGTATATACATAGTAATTTAAGTGTGTTTGTGTTATATGAAAAACTCATCATCGCCTATATAATTCTATAAGCAATTACTCTTATAGTTAACTTACTAATTATAGTTACCCTATACTTTTATAGTTTACTTACTAATTATAGCTACGCTATATATTTTTAGATATATTATTAGTAAACATGTCTCGTCGAACAAGTGGTGATGATAATGCTAGTGGTACTGGTTTGGTTAGAGATGCTGCATGGAATTTTGGAGAGTTTATGGATGGAAGTCGGCAAAAAATTAAGTGTGTTTTTGTGGCAAAGTTATTAATGGAGGAATTACACGACTGAAAGAACATTTAGGTCATGCGAAAGGAAATGTAGTAAAATGTGATCAAGTGTCAAGTGAAGTACGAAGAAATATGGAACAAATGTTATAGCAAATGAAAAATAATAAGATGGAAAAGAAGAGAAGGGACATTATTATTAAAGGAGAAATTACAAGAATGACATGAGGTGGTGATGAAGAATATGAAGAAGAAGAAGAAGAAGAAGAAGATTTTCAAGCGACTTTAAGGAGGAGTAGGTTTGAAGCTGATTTAGAATATGAACAACACATGTATAGGGTGACACATCATGAATATTATCATGAAGGTGGAAGTTGTCGCCAACAACCTTCTCGACCATTGGGTCGCTCATCTAGCGTAAATGTAAGATGAAGCCAGAGTTCATATGGACATGTACCTTCATCGACTCTTGCTTAAAGATTAGCAGCTATGAATGTTTCTTTAGAAAGAGAACAACAAATGAAGAAACAAACCAAAATCAATACTGGTATGAAGGCCTATAAGAGTCTTAAAGGAAAGTTAAGAAAGGCATGGGGAAATTGGATTACTCATAATAAAGTACAATTCAGTGCAATAGAATCCCCATTTACGAAGCCATTGATGATAGCTATTCATGAAGTAGGAAATCGTGTGCCACCACCCACCGCTTATAAGCTTTCGGAGGTATATTTTAAGGAAGAATATCAGTCACTAAAGGAATTGATCGATTCTTTGTCGCCACAATGGAAGAAATGGGGAGTTACCATCATGTGTGATGGATGGACTGGGTCAAGTAAAATGCATCTTATCAACTTTTTGATTTACTCAAAATGTGGGACATTTTTTCATAAATCTGTTGATGCCACCCATGTTCCATCTAAGGATGCAGATTATTACTTTAGGCTGATGAAAAATGTGGTTGAGGAAGTTGGTCCGGAGATAGTTGTACAAGTTATGACAGATAATGAAGCTGCGATCAAGGTTGGTGGAAAAAAATTGATGCAAGAGTTTCCACATCTGTATTAGACAGGTTATGCTGCTCATTGCATAGATATTATATTGGCTGATATTTTAAATAAGAGTAGCATTCATAAGATACTTGAAATGGCTCGAAGTATCACTCAATTCATATAAAGATATGATAAAGTGGTAGCCATAATGTTAAAATTTACAGATGATGGTCAACTTCTTTGACCTGACATAAGTAGATTTGCTACCAACTTTATTGCATTGGAGAGTATTGTGAGGCATAAGCATAATCTCAGAAACACGTGGGAGTCAGAACCATGGAAGCATACCAAATATGGTCAAATGAATGATGATCATGCAACAAAAGTTTGAGACATTATTCTCCAACAAACAGGTGAAGGAAGAAAGCTCTAGACAAAGGCCATTGATGTTTTTAAGGTGCAAGAGCCGCTTGTAAAGGTTCTAAGACTAGTGGATGGAGATGATAAACCAACAATGAGATTTCTCTATGAAGAAATGGAGAGAGAAAAATTAGCCATCAAAATGAATTGTCGATATTGGGATGGTTATTGGAAAATCATTGATAACAGGTGGAACTTTCAGCTTCACCACGATTTACATGCTGCAGGTAAAATTTCTTTTTAATTTAGTAAAGTACCTGCTAAATATCGATACACCATATATTACTAAATTCTTATTTAATTTACATGTGAGTTTTAAAAGGATATTTCCTCAACCCTCAATTTGCATACAGAATTCATGAAAATGATATTAGAGAGGATCAAGAAGTGATAAGAGGGTTGAAAAAAGTGATACAAAGACTCGAGCCAAACATTGATAATTAGATTCAAGCTTTCAATGAAGTAAACTTAGCTTGTGATACATTTCCTTGTATATAATAATAATAATAACTTATTATTTTAACTTTAATGTATAGTTGGATATATATAGTCTTAAACAATAAGACTTCAGTGACACTATGGCACAAAGAGCCATTAAATTCACCAATCCAGGTACTTAGTACTTACATTATATATCTTCTTAATATTTTATGCATATAACTTATAAATTTTTAATAATTATAAAATATTATAATTCTAGCTGAATGGTGGAATATATATGGTGATTCTACTCCACATCTCAAGAGGATTGTAATGAAAGTCTTAAGCGCTACTACCTCCTCATCAAATTGTGAAATAAATTGGAGCACTTTTAGTTTGATGCATACAAAATCTAGAAATTGGTTGAAGTATAGAAAACTGAACCTTCTCGTTTACGTACATTACAACTTAAGGCTACAAATAAGTGGTTTTACGATAAAGAGCCAAGCTGAGATGGAAAAATCATATAATCCTATTAATTTGGACTATATATTTCATGAAGATGATGTTTTGAATCCTTGGTTAGAAGAAATAGAGGATCCTTTACTTGATACTAGAGATGGAAATAATCAAGCATCTTCATGGAATGGCTTGGATGATGATGATATTGATGATGATGATAATGAAGTTCAAGGAGGTAGTAGTAGCTTTCAAGAACCGAAACTAGGAGAATATCCTCTAATTCATTATGGTGTTGCTGATCACTCCCAAGCTACAAATGAACCCAGTGCTGCATCTCATGGTTCTTATCTGAGTATGAGTGATGACGATAATGACGATGATGGTAGTGGTGGTGGCGGTGGTGGTATTGGTGGTGGTGGTGTTGGAGTAGGAGGGGATACATATGGATATGATAGCATTAGAGCATATGGACAAAGTAACTCTCCTTTTCATGGACATGGTGATGATCAACCAACTTATGGTAGTAGCAGAAGAGGTGATAGAAGCTCAAGTGGTTGCCACTCAGCTTACTCTGATCAAAGGTTCCATCAATTTGATTATGGTTCCTATCAACCTTTTGAATCCGTGCCTCCTCATCTCATGCATGGACACTATGGTCGCAGCACATCTAGTTGGTCGGAGACAGAGAGATATCAAAGACAAAATCCACATTTTGATTATCAATCTTCCTCCTCCAGCTATAAAAACTACGGAAATACTAGGATACCATTAGCACGACTACAAAATCCACATCCAAATGACTATTACTATCATTCAAATCAAAATCAAAACTCAGAGCATCCATCTCAGCCTGGCATACTAGATGATAGTTCTTCTTCTTCAACACAATATCCACAATTTCACTTCTCATTTTCTAATTTTGGAACACTTAATATATGAGATGTTCACAATGACTACAGCGTTCATTATAGACCAGACGGATAAGATGATTATGAAGATCCTCCACGACACTCTGTTTAGTGGTAGCTATTGTGGAAAATTTTATATAATAATTTATTGTTCTTCATTTATTATATATACATTACACTAACTTACTATTAAATATTTGAATTGTAATAAAGTATTGTTGTTTATTAACTTTGCATCTACTAGACTACCATAAAATAACATGCCTTGTTTTTGTTTATCAAACAAATAGTTAAAAATATATTTCAAAATCAACATGTGATTTGTATAAATACTCTAGGCATACCCAGAAGAATAAACAATGAGGTACACATACCACTTAATTGTAGCTCTACTAAGAAAATTTAAAAATGAAGTAGGTATATTACAAAATAGTTTTTCTACCTAATCAAAAGTTTTGATCTAGAACCGAAGGTCTACAAAACAATTTTACAAGCAAATCACTGTGCACATTTTGTAATCTGTACAACTAAACCATTAGTATATACATGTTTAGAATCAAAAGAATCTTCATTCCTTGTTCTCCAAACTCTAATCTCCATACTAGGTAAGTGGCAGAAGCTAGGGCTCGGACAAAAGTCATGAACTTGAAAGTCTGCAACAATAGAACCTCTAACTTCTTCTAAGGGATCCAATTACACTATACACAATTGTTATTGTACAACCTTTTGCAATACCAAGCTAAGACCTGATCTCCTTCCAAACACACACAACAATAGAACAATCAAAGAACAGGTGAGCATTAGAGACTTAGAATCATTAGATTCAACACCAACATGCCTTATATCTCATTACAAGGTAAAACTAGTGTTGTTAGAATTATTTAACATATAATAAGTCATTTAAAGACTTCTAATATAACATATAACCTTCATGTATAGTTGTATAAGTAATTAAATGATGAATAAACAACATTTCTACTATATTGTGAACAAAAAATCATAAATCACGCCGTAACGGCCGCGACACATAATTTATCGACCGCGACACTACAGCCGCGACTGCAATCGTGACCGCGGTTTTATTGTATGCTTTATAATCTATTTTAATTTTTATTCTCATTGATATTTCCTAATTTAGTTAGAACATTAACTGATGAAGTATAACTGATGAAAGGATATAGCAGTCGGAAATTCAATCTTGAAGTTTCTAAAGCTTATTGCTTTTTAATATATGTTCTAAAAATGCTACAAGCCTTAAATTTTAAAACCAATGGAGTAATTTGAAAGAAGTATCGCTTTGAATTTTTGATAAAAAAGATAAACCTATTTTTTTTAAAATAAAAAATATCATATTCATCAAATTAAAATTTAATATGGTCATTTTTGATACAAAAGAACATTAATGAATGAAGTATAACTAATGAAAGGATATATTAGTAATTTCAGTGTTGACGTTTCTAAAGGTCATTTCTTTTTAATATATGTTCTACAAATACTATAGGCCTTATATAGTAAAACCGTTGGAGTAATTTAAAATAAGTGCTGCTTTGAAATTTTGATACAAAAAATAAAACTATTTAAAAAAATATATATATATCATATTCATCAAATTAAAATTTAATATGGTCATATTTGATAATACTTTATATGTTTTCTTAACAAGTGAGGAAAAGTCTGAGGCTTTCATTACTTTGAAATGCATAGCAAGGACTACAAACCAAACATGAACAATAAAAAGGGAAAAATCAAACTAGGCTATGTACAAATTTAGTAACTTGAGGCAGGATAGCTCTTCAATTCCTATAGCAAATGCATACTCAACCTGCTCGACCAAATGTGTTTGGCGGATGATTTCTGATGGAAGATGTCGTTGTTTCTTCCCTCATATATATATGATAAACTAGTTCAGCGTTCTCAAAACAATCCTCGTCTGTGAAGGACCCATACCTCCACTCGCCATCCTAGCAATTAGACTATTCCATTTGTCATCCTACGCACGCCACTCGCCATGTTTGGAAACCATGATCCCTACCTCCCTAGCGCAGGAGGAATAATCAGAGAATAAATGTTGATTATTCATATCAGTTACAGCACAAACAGCACACCAAGTATGACTTGTTGATCGCCGTTGAGCATTCTATGGTTGTGGTGAGCAAGCCTATGCTGTGCTGCAAGCCTGAGGTTAAACAAGTTTCAAAGGATGAAGATAAAAAAAGGATTCAACGAAGCTGAATACCAAGCAACTTGAGTCCCGGCCCCTCGGTCTTATAGCCTCACAGACCTCTGATTTTTTTTGCTTTCCTTGTCTGACGCAGCTAACATTGCACATTGTTGCCCCAAAATCATGTATATATGAAGAAGAGGTCTGAACATAATTTCCATCTCCCATATATAGACGCCTGCCTTCGATGTAGCACAAATGACGCATTTGAGCCATAGGATATCGATCCTTCCACGTATGGACTATGGTAAAAAATCTTATGGCAGTTTTATTACAACATTCCTTGTACCTCAAGCCAATACCATCCTCCTTTCTTTTGGCAGGTAATTAAACCTTGTCCAATGCATCCAGTGATCGCCGGTCGGTGACTATGGAGAGGTGGATGGGTGCGGCAGCAAGGTTTTTGAGATCCGATTTTCTATTTTCTTTTTAATTTTTATGGTTTAAAGTTTTCACTGGCCAATTTATATTCACTGTCAATCGTTATTAAATGAGTAAATATATCTGTTGCATTTGTGTTGGAATTTGTTGTACCTTGTGAAAATTGAGAAGGAGGGTAGAAAGAGAAGGATGCTGAGCTGACCAGATTCAACGTACGGTGAGTGACCAGAAGCTATAGAGCTTTCGCGAGAGAATGGTAGGGGAATTGGGATTGTGGGCGAAAAAGTTCAATTAATATCTTGATTAGATAGGAGTACTAGTTATAAATTAAGTACGACTTGATATTTTTTATATATCTTGTATTTTGTTCTGAGAATTCATGAATAACCTCATGATTCATAATCATGAACTTATAATTCAAACTGATAAACTAATATTAATTAACAATGATTGGATAGATGTTTAGTAATTTATTGAATTTTATACTTGATGCATATTTTGAAATAATGCATGAAAAGAATCGTATTCAAATGAAATTGTTAAATTATTATCATCTTAGATCTTTATCTTATCTAATAATTGATCTTTAGTTATAGTTAACGGAATATGAAGTTAAAATAATATTAATATTAATAATATCAATTATATTATTATTCCAATTATTTTGTTTTATTGGAATTCAAGATCCACTAATTAATTTAGATACTTTTTATGGATTAAAAAAAACATAAACATAAACATATAATTATAATATGTAATAAATATGAATATATAAAAAAAATAATAGAAGAAATTATTATGATCCGCCGGCCACTACAGACTACTCCGGTGAAGAGGGTACCATACCAGCTGAATTAGCTAATCAATGCCCTCATGGATTTGTTTATTACCAAAGGTTGATTTGGCACGATCCTACTCATGATTTCTTACTGGTTTGTCTGACAAAGTAGCATACTATGTATATTCTTGATTTCTTTCGCGCAGGATTGGAGTTCTTCGGAACCTTTGTTATTATATGCATGCGATGGATAGATACTTAATTTTAATCATATCTTACAAACAACTTTACAAAAGATAGGTGGACGCTCATAATTGTTGGATATGCCATCAACCGGGCAAACTCCATCTTCCTACGAACCTTCATTCCTATAAGAAGGTTCCCTGCAGCCATTTGTATTATTAATATGCTACTGGCTGTGGCTGGGACTAGAATTTCTTACTGTCTAGCACAGCTGTTTGGTATTAGCGGTGGAAAGCTATTAATCAACCCCACCTTGAAATCCCTCGTGCGTCAAAAGATCCATCTAATCATTTGATTCATGGGCCTACCGCGAGATCATTTACGGACATAGCAGATATTGATTGCTCTTGGTCGACATATATAGCGTGTTGCCTGATCAAATCTGAAATTTCTGTGCAGCAGCAGGAAGATTGAGCAGTGCCAATTAATATTCAGATTTTGTTTTAGATGAATTGAAGAAATCTTGATCCAGACATCCCGATGGAGAGAGGGTTTGTTAATTTAACTATTAATGCGGAGATACTATCGAACAAAACATAGATTACGATACACAAATATGGGTCAATAGCGACATTATGAATCGTTAATATCATTCATCGATATTAAGTGATTATTTGAAGCTACTTGTAAAATATAATTATCCAAAGTAATTAGTTATTTTAGAAAATTTGTAGCTTAATATTTTTTAAAATAAGTATTTATCTTAAATAACTATTAATTAATAATAGTATGTTACTTTTAATTATACTAGGAGGGTGCCAAATATAATTGCTATAATTCTAACAAGGATAATAAGCAGACCCATTTAAATTTAGAAATTTTTTTTATTACTTCGGTAAAAACTTGAAGGCCATTCCAAAACTTTTCAGACCTATAATTCTATGACTTCATCTAATTGTTATCGATGGTCATCTTATTTTTTTTTTTTTCAAATAAATAACTTTTACTTATTTACCAATAATTAAATTTAGCACCTAAAAATGGTGCGGCATCAAAATAAACCGAAGACCTTTATTTTAAGTTAACGTTGCATTTATTTCATTTATTTTGATTTTACAAGCGTTCAACTCTATAAAATTAAAAAAAATTATCAAAGATTTGGGTTTTTTTAAATATTAATTGTTTAATTTTCATATAATATCAATAATACTTTTAAAATTTTTGTTTAAAATTATTATAGATTATTAATTATTAATTATCATCTAAGATAAAAAATGGTTTTTTATTTTAATATTTTTTGAAGTATTTATCTCTAAAATTTTGTTTGTTTTTTAATTATTAATTATTAATTATTCTTGTCAATTATTAATTTTTTAATAACTTGGTTGAAGCTCAACATTAATTATGATTATTATTATATAATAAAAAAATAAAAATCAAAATTTCTAACTTTTATCTCTAATCTTATTTTTAGTAACAAATATTAATTGAATCTAACAAGTTCACTAAAAATATAAAAATTACATATCACCAATTTAAAAGTCTACTAATCTGTTTTTTTTTTTTAAAACATATACACATACTAAGATACTAATAATTATATTAATTATCGTTCATCAACTAAAACAAACTAATTATTTTTCTAATATAACATATATAATCACAACAGTATATAATATAAAATTTAATTATATTCATAATCTAACTATAATAGCTTCGTCGGTAATGACTGCGTGATGTGGTAGCTAGATAAAAAATGGTAACCGAATGTATCTCCACTTAAATAGCCCCAATATATACAGCTATAACGTAACTCTCCAACAGATACTATACGCACATCTCCTTTACATAAAATTGTATACTGTCCAAACGCTTGATGTGCTTTTTTCTATCGATCGGTGAAAATCAATGGTCCACTTGGGGGTACGTACAATATACGGGGAATGCAAATCATTAACGAAGGGGCATACTCAGGATTTCTAAGGTTAAATCATAATATCCATTCATCTTATTCGCTAGTAACGGCTTATCTAGAGAAGAATTTAGCTTGGTGTCAAGAATGGTGAGACAAATACAGCCATAAGTAGCCCATGGAAATAACTTTGAGATATGCACTCTCTCTGGTCGGGGCTGGTTTTAGGCCTTTTGAGGCCCTAGGGAGTCAGCCCAATTACTTCCCCCCGATATCTATTAAAAAAAATCCTGATAATGATATTTATACATACTTCAACCATTCCACCAATAGTAAACTTTTATAACTATAATAAGACATGTAATATATATATATATATATAGTATTTGGGTCCCTAAAAATTTTGAAGCCCTAGGCCCATGCCTATTCGACCTGATGCTTGGGCTGGGCCTATCTCTAGTCTCCTCTCCAACTTCTCTTTACTCCCTCTTAGCTTCTCATTCCCATCTATAATTGAAGTTCCCTGCCATGAAAATCTTGAGGCTCGTGAGGAGTATGTGGTACTTCAAGCATCTTTGTGTGCCGTTGAAATCCAAATTTGTCATCTTGGAGGTGGTTATTGGAACAACAAGAAAACTAGTTTTTTTCTCCAAATCCTGTTGGTATGAATAAAAAATGATACATATAGGATCTGAATTAACCTAACTAATTGATCAGTTAACCCCTTGTTATTATTCTTCTTTTATTTGATCAATGAAAATTAGGTTAACTATAACATATAGGGCTTTAACATCCTTGCTTGTGACATATAGAAGATGATGCACAAAATGTGAATAGTATTAGTTTTTTTTCCACATCTTATGTGAATGTATTCGATGTTATTGAGATAAAAAGTTTCTTTCTGTGAATGATGATGAGAACACATTGTATTCTTTTTTCACTCGTTTCCTATATTTCGTCTCCAACTACAAGCTTGAAGTCTAATTCATAATTTATCCGACCATGAACACAGTAATAGGAAACAACAAGATAAAAAGAAGGGGTGGAGGAGGTGTCCTAAATCCTGTTTGTAGCTTTGTTGTTGAGAAGGATTTTAGATGTGCTTATATCACATGCATGCTGGTCTTCTTTTTTATTTATGTAACTATAGATTATATTGATGTTCTAAAATGATGTTTAATTGGCCACTTAATTACATGGTTGCACTCTACAAAATTGATGTGTTTATTTGGTTTCTTTGTTAGGTGTGGTTATGATTTTTGCTACGGTTGTGGCCTGTAGAGCCAAGTGGAGTGTGGTTCACAATTGTGTCAGAGTGAAAAAACGGAAGTCTTGTCTCTATGGAACAAAGATGCTTTAATCCCCATCTAGTAATATTAATTATCATTTTATCCAAACAATCAATATATTTTCATATTGTGCTCATAGTTTAGAAAAAATTAATGTGAGATAATTCGTAACATTTAATTAATCAGATATATTTGTTGGGGTTTTGTGTTCTCATACATTGTGGCTATTTAATCTAAAGCAATTTAAAAGAAAATTTCTTGTATCCCATATCTTCGTTGAACTCATTTTATAAGTTTAGTTTTTTCTTTGAACTCATTTTACAGGTCAAGTTCATGAAACTATTGTTACAGACAACACTTGAGATTTTTTTTTTCTCTTATAAATAATTTATTGTATATAGGTAAGGGTTGAGTTTTCGGAGATTAAAAAAGACATCAATTGGTTCACACTATTTACAACACTTTAGGTGTACATGTTGTGACTATGTTTTTAGCTTACTTAAAATTTAACTATAATTTTAAAATTGACTTAACTTCATATTTTAATGCCAAAGATTAATATATACTCCATGAAGCTTAATGACTGTTGCGTTCATATCTCCATCTTCAAAGTCATGAAAATGTTGATATTGCTTTGCACGAGCCAAGTAAACAAAAGTAGAGAAAGAGCAACCTTCAATATCTTCGTAATGTCAACTTATATTACAAAAGATTTACTTAAGTTTTCAAATGAGCACATAGTTGACACAGGAAAATAAAAAGTTTGTGAAACCACAACCACATCAAAGAAAAACATAGTGTTAAAAAAACTGAAATGGGACTAAAGATGTAATAGCTTGAGTTGTTTAGCTCTTCTATTTTTAAGACTGCAAATGGTGATCTTAACACTAGAGTGTAAGTTTCTCCAACCAAAACTTCTTAATAGAGGCCTAAAATACAATACGTAAGTATTATTTAACTTTATAAACAATTCAACTTGGGTTAAATAATTAAATAAATAAAATTAGGATCAATCAAATTAGTTAATATATTCAATTTTGCATTATCCTACAATTTTAACCCTATATTGCTTTATAAATAGGTACTTCGTAAAATAGTGGATTTTATTTCCCCATAGTCAATCATCATAACTTAAGTTCTTCAAGAATCCACAAAACCCAACCACAAGTAGTCATTATATTATCACATGATGATCATGTTACTTTAGGCCTCCAATCTTATTATATGTCACTCACATTCTTCCTAAAGTTTCATGCAAACCCATTTGAAAACCTTACATCCTTCATAAATCTTAAGAACTTCCTATGATTATTAGACAAAAGAGTATAATCTAGCTTAGGTTTCATCATCTTCACCTTGTTATAATGCAAATGTAAATCATGTATAATGTTAAAATCCTCCAAAATCCATCTTGCTTTGATAGTATAACACCCCTATTTTCACAACTTGAAAGTTTTATTATTTTTTTATAGGGTTTGTGAAAGATGTAACAAAATGGGGATGTTATCGCCACATCTAATATGAACAAGTACAACCAATACCTGAACTATATCAGGTACAAGGCTAAAAGGACTCTTATACCTCAAGGAGTTTGGTGTGGTTGACACCCAATTCAGGACTATTATAAGACTCGATTAACAATGAATCAGAGGTGAGGAAAACTCTTTAAAATAAAATAGTTAAAACATAAATGGAGAAATGTTAAATGTTAAGATTTACATTAAAATTATAAAAATAATTAGAAGGAAATATTTAAGGAAAATAAATGTGGTATCTTATACAAGGTCTAATGTCACTACCACAAATAGAATTTTATAACAGTGGGATACCTACAAAATAAGCCTAGCTGCTCCTCCACATATGCCAAGTTCATCGAAATGTGACTTAGGGCATCAATACAGTTAAGTACTTAGTAAAATATAGCTCTTATGAGCACTTAAATATAATTCATGAAATCACATAACATCATATATCACATTCACAAGTGATTGCACTTGGAGAAACCTACTAATAATAATAGGTAATATCTTAGGGGAGTAAGCATGGATTTGTTACACACATCCAAAAGATAATTTATGGATAACATTGTAACAGCCTCATTTTCACTGCTAAAAATTTTTGTTTTGTGGAAGCGTTAATTACAAAATCAATGGGTGCTACCTCCGCACTCAGTATAAGTCTGACATCCTCTACTATTTTTATACTAAATGCTAAGGCTAAAATATTATTTTACTTAAATAACATTAAAATAAAGGTAGGATAGAACTTCATTACAAATTATATTGTCTTGATAAATAAAAAAAGATCAAGCAAAGAGTTGTAATATAACAAAAGGGAAATAGTAGGGGACTTAAGATTCCACGAAATATCCGAACCAAAAGAAGTCGAGGAAAATACTGGATAGTCCTAACTCTCAACCCTCTATTTGAAATCATCAGACCCTACCCTTAAATTGATCCTACAAGGTAAAGATTGCCTGTTGAATAGCTAGGGGACCATAAAACAGAACCTTTTAGTATTACGGTATTGAATAACTCTCTATACCAAACTACTATGAAAAACTAGCATGGAATACATGTAAGGCATACAACTAACAGGTATAAGACATTTAAGTATTTATAAGAGGATTGATATACATTAATCATTTAGATGGTCGAATTCTATTAAAGCCACATACTACTCATTTTCATTTATCTAAAACAATTGAAAGCTTACTAGGCTAACATGCTAGAGACGTTTTGAGAAGTAATAATTATAACCTAAACTCAAACATAACAATTATAACATCCACAACATGACTCATGTCTCAGCATAACTCTTAACCAAATTTATAACACCACATGTATATTCACAGGTAAGCTATTACAAAAATCCACAACATCAAATGTATACTTACAGGTAGAATATGATAAGATACATAACATCACACGTGTACTTACAGATACAGAATAATAAAATCTATAATCTCATAGGTACACTTATAGGTACAGTAAATTAAAATACATAACATCAACAATATATTTATAGATATAATATAACAATATACATAACGTCACAGGCATACTTACAGACATAATACCCATACCTAAAACCACAGGTAGGCACAACAATTACTACCCCAAACCATAGGTAGGCACAATGACCACTACCAACCCAATCCATTATCTAATAATAACCATTCTAATCAAATCATATCATTTCCATTTTTATTTACTCGAGGGGGATACAATAATAACCCAGGGACATCATAGTACACTGGTCATACCGACGCACAAGGCAACTCTGTACCCTCAAACCATCCAACCCAGAGGCATAAAAAAATCTGGTCATACAGATGCACAAGTCATAGAGTACCCTCTTCACCTCAGACACCTAATCCTTAAGTATCGATACCCCCTATAGGGCCTGTAGGTTACCTATAAAGTAGACTAGGGCATTACTAAGGTACAATCGGCACACTAGAAACCCAAACAAATTGAGGACTTATACCTCGTCTCTAAGGTAGCTACCCCTAGAGAGAAACCATTTCTAAACTCGAGGTCTTCTACTTTACGTATTAGTATTTTTATAAGGTGATCATAGATAACACGCATTTCACATTTATTCTTATTTCCATACTTATTCACTTTTCCTTTATTTCCATTTATCCAAGTTAACTCTAAGGTCAATAGTTTAACACAAGGTGAAAGTCAATACTAAGGTCAACCTACCAAAAGTCTAAGGCCATCCTATATCTAATTATTCACATTTGGGCTCACTAGGCCGAAAATGACCAAAATGCCCCTGAGTCCAATAATTATTAGATTATCATTCATTTAAATACTAAATCTATTTTATTTATTAATTTTTAATGAAAGGGATAAAAAGAAATAATCTAACTATTTATCATACAATTTAAATTATTGATTGTGTTAAAAGACCATTGTACCTTTAAGTAGGTTTTTGCATACGAAACCCTATCATATATTTTTGAAACGTACAAAACACATTATCGCATAATCAACAACAGATGATATATATTAAACATAATTTTCAGGACAGATATCATAATGCACAAAAATGACTAAATTGCCCCTAGGACACACATCTATAATAATTATTCTGTAATTATATCTAAGCATGCTAAACTAATAATTATATACTAAATTATCATACCAAACATTTCCCTTTCATTAGAATCATTTTTAAATCATACTTTTATACCCAAAATATTTTATATCAGATAACATACTTGCTTTACCTTTTTTCATAATACTAATAATTAATACATAATTATATAAAAATAAATCATGCTTAACATATACCATACACCAAAAGCATTAATATGCTATCATGCAATATTTAACATTTTAGTAGGTTATAATGGTTACTTGAATTCCAACAAAAACATAAAATTAGTGTTATCCACTAAACTTTATTAGGACCTACTAATTAAACTTTCACACCTAGAAAGGAAGGGGGCATGGTTCTTGGCTGTGCGAGGGTTGGTCGGGTAAGGTAGGGAAAGAAAAAGGTGGAAGTTGATAGGGTGGAGACTGATGGCCAGCCGGCGGTGGTGGAGGCTGCTAGGTGGCTAGTTGGTTGCAGGAAGGCTGGGTTGTGATGTAGGGTTGTAGGAGGTGCAGGGTGGAGATGGTGGCATGGCTCGGTGGTGGATACAGTGTTGGTAGAGGCACAAGGGCTTGGTTGGTGGTCAGTGGTGGCAGGCAGGGGTCACAGTGGCGGTGTGGTTAATGGTTGCGAAGTGATGGAGTTGTGGTTGGGCTGGCTTCAAGGAGCTGAGCAATGGGTTGTTGTGGGCTGACGTGGTTGCGAGGTTGGGTGCACAGGGTGAAGAGATGAAGGGGGGAGATGGTGCTATGTGAGGTCCGGGGCTGGTGGTGGTGCTACATAATGGTGCGGTGGTTGAGGTTGGTTGACTCGGTGGTGGTGCTGGTCGAGGACGAGGCTACAAGGAGGTGATGTTGGTCGGCAGTTGATGTGGGATGGAGCATGAAAAGGGTTGTGTAACACCCCCAAAATTCACTACTGAAAAATTTCGTTTGATTAAAAGAAAATTAGCAGAAGCAGATTAATAAATTGTGAACTTTAGGAGTATTACCCATAGCAATAAAAACCGGACCGGACTGGTTGGCCGAACTGATAACCCAGTGAACCAGTTACAAATCCACGGAAAATATTAATTAAAACCTGTTTCATAAAAAAAACCAGTCAATATTATAAAAATAGGTCGGTTTTTAAAAAAATCGAGAACCGCTGGTTAATAAGTGAACCATTCCGGTTTTGTAAGTATATGATACAATTACTTTTTTACCCTCACATTAAATTTTGAGTGTTATATATCAGTAAGGGTAATTGAGTCTTTTGCACCCTCAAATGATTTTCCTATGTGAACCCTAAGAACATAAAAAAACAAAGCCTCACTTGGTCACTCCCCTCCTCGAATGCTCGAGCTTGATCGTTGCTGCTGTTCGCTTATTTCGGACTTCCAGTTCTGCACTTTTTCTTCTTCTTCTTTGATAGACAACTTGACTTCGCCTTTTTTCTTGACGCACAGGAGGTCAACTCTCGAGCAAGTAGTTCGTGATTTTTGTCCATCACCCATTGTCTTCTCGCTGTCATCTTCAACCTGAACGCTCGAGCACACCGCCTATTTTCATAGCGAAATCACTTGAGCCTTGCCATCCATTTTCATAGCTCGGTGATCCTTCAATCTCAGATGAATGATTTTCATAAGTTTTGATTTTCATATCTCGGCCATATTACAACTCTCAGATCAATTTTTTTTTATTGTTGTGATTGAAGTTTGCAATAATTTTTTATTCTGGTTGTGATTGCAAGTTTGCGATAATATTTTATTCCGGTTGCTATGGTTGTAAATTTTGGAGTTTGCAATAATTTTTCCATTTGAGATTTTAGGACATATTGATTCTAAAATTTTTGCATTTTTGAATCTTTGAAATAGCTTAGTCTTCCTTCATTGTTCTTTTGTGATTGCAACTCAGCTCGAAATTTTTTTATTAGGGCAATGATTCTGTTTTTATTTGAGATTTGTAGGATGATTATATGATTGCAAGTTTGCAACTCATATTTGAATTTGATTATGATTTTGGTTGCAGTGATTGTAAGTTTGCTATAAATTTTTTGTTTGAGATTTCAGGACACATTGATTTTGAAATTTCTTAACATATATGAATCTAAAATTGCTGCCAATGCTATTATTGATTTTGAATCTCTGATATAATTTAGTATGAGATGCCATTAGAAAATTTTAGTGTATAATTCTGAATCTCTTATCATTCAGCTAAAGGACATGATTCTCTTGATTCTGTTGTATTGTGTGTATATAATTTAGTATGAGATGTTATCGGAAATTTGTATTTTGCAATATAAATTTTAACTAGTCAAAATTTCTAAACATATTTGAATCTGTAATTGCCGCTATCCTCATTTTATTATTGATTTTGATAATATGAAATCTTAAGACATATTGATAATGTCGATTTTGTTATTGATTCCATTGATGCTGTTATTGATTCCATTGATTTTGTTATTAGTTTTGCTGATGTTTTTATCCAGGCCGAAGACATCATTCTCTTGATTCTGCTGTTTTGTGTGTATATAATTTAGCATGATAAATGATATTGGAAATTTTTATTCTACAATACTTTGATTTCTCCTATATTTACCCCATTTGCACCAATCCTTTGTATTATGCAATACGTTGATTTCCCTTGTATCTAATTGAATTGTAACTTCTAAACTAATGTATTTTATTTTAAGTTGTTTATGAATATGTAAGAGACTTAATGTTGGATTATGTTATTTTGTAATTGTATTTGATATGTAGGAGACTTTTAATATGAAATTATGTTATTTTATGATCTTATATGAATATGTAATGATCATTTTATGATGAAATATTTTGTTTGGTGATTCATGATATCTAATATTAAGTATTAAATAATTAAACTATATTTTTAAATGAATGCGGATAGATTTGACTTTAATTGAGTGAATCAGTTGAACCGCTGGTTTAACCAGTTTGAACCACTGGTCCGACCACTAAACCAGTGAACCAATTATCCAACCGGTTCACTCATACCATTCCAGTACCAAGTGCTAAGGTTAATAGAGTAAAACACAATTTACGGGAAACTCAAGCATATATAATCAGAGTAGCATAGTAAATAGTTTATAAGAGTAAAATCCACCAGTGGTGGTTACAAAACAACAAATATATTGATTTTATATATTTTAAGAGACAAAATAAAATCCTAATGATTTTGGATGGTTCCTTACACTCATTCCCAAGGTCCACTTGAAAGCACTGAACATGACCTACAAGGGGCACTGCCCATTGAATAGGCAGGGGCCCCACGAAGGGAATCCCTTCAGTACTACGGTACCGAGTAACCCTTTAAAAACACACTTAAAAATAGGCACGTAATGTAACACATGAAATACTATCACATTCGTACATAACATTAGGTATAACCATGATATTTGGATTTATATATTTGCACATCCAACAAGTCAATTAGATATTAGTAGCGTATTTGTAACCTTCACATACTTTTCAACTCAATAAAAATATTAATAGGCCATAATTATCAATCGATAATTTTCGGGCTTTAAGGCCATTAGTCCATTATTAATCAATCAACTTGGATCATACAAGTCCCTATGAGTGCTAAAACCCCACTATTATAGCTTGTGGAACAGTCGCGAGAGTACATGCCCTGCCACTATTTTAGCCGGTAGAACGGTCGCGAGGGTAACATACCCTGCCACTATTATTTGCCGATGGACCGGTTTGGCCCCAACTTACAAGATGTTTTACTGTAAGTAATTAGTATCTTTCCCATGTCTTATCGCTTTTACATTTGGTTTTTTGAGTACGGAATCCCCCACTATTATAGCCGGTGGAACGGTCATGAGGGCACATGCCCTGCCACTATTATTACCGGTGGAACGGTCGCGAGGGTAAAATACCCTACCACTATTATTCGCTGGTGGACCGGTTTGGGTCCGGCTCAACATCTTTCTCTTTAAGTGATTAGTGTCTTACCGTATCTCATTCAAAAGTATTTCACCTTTGACATGCAGGGCTAAAGGTAATAGCATGTAAAACACGACATATGAATTATCCGTACTATCACATACTAAATGAGGACACATGTACACATTTCGATTTCAAGCCACTCCACATATGAAATAGTTAAAGATAATAGCATGTAAAACATGACAGATGAATTATATAGGACATCCAAGGCACGTAGGACACATGACACACATTCAGCCTTAGTTATACCCTTACTCGGTTTAGGTTACCGAGCTATTTTCACACTTGTTAGGCCACTAGTCACCCTCCATAATTATTACCCTGAATATAATTCTCATTTGATTGGTGAGATTACTAATTTACCCTTTTTCCTTTATTATAATTAATAAATTATCCTTGAGTGGGTCAAATTACCAAATTACCCTTCCTCCTTATCCTAATTACCAAATTAACCCTTCATTTAGTTAATTACCCAATTACCGTCCTCTATTATTAATGACCAACTACCCTTCTCCATTATCAAAGCTACCAAATTATCCCTGGTTAGCTAAATTACCAAATTACCCTTTCATATGATCATAATTACCAAACTACCCTTCTCCTTCATCAAATTTACCAAATTACCCCTTAGTCATTTAGATTACCAAATTGCCCTCCTTAATTGTCATGATTACCAAACTACCCTACTCTATTAATAAAATTACCACAATACCCTCTAGTTAGTTAAATTACCAAATCACCCCTCACATTTATCATATTGACCATTTTACCCTTCTCCATTATTAAATTATTAAATTGCCCTTTAGTTATTTAAATTATTATTTTTCCCTTCTCAATTATTATAACTATTAAGTTACTCCTTTCCATTTTCCACTTTTATCCCTCTTATTGAAAAAATTACTATTTTACCCCTTTACTTCTAAATTTACCATTTTACCCCCTTAACTCCCAAAAATTGCCACATAGCCCTTTTATGAAATTGCTATCTTACCTCTTTTAATTTCCAAATTACCATTCTGCCCGTTAATCATAAAATTACTATTTTTCCCTTTAATTATAAAATCACAATTTTACCCTTTTATTATAAAATTTCAATTTGTCCTCTAATCACAAAATTACTATTTTACCCTTTAATTATAAAATTACCAATTTGTCCTTTTATTACAAAATTACCTAATTAACTTTTTTATTACAAAATTTCCAAATTGCCCTTTTAATACAAAATTACCAATTTACCCTTTCGCTACAAAATTACCAAATTTCTCTTTTAATATAAAATTACCGATTTGCCCCTTTCGGTATAAAATTACCATTTTATCCTTTTATTAACAAATTTACCATTTTACCCTTACCTCCAAAATTACCAACTGATCCTTTTATTAAGAATCGCCATTTTACTCTTAATGCAGCTTTTATATTAAATTATTATTAATACTACATAAAATATTAACTTTAATACCTCATTCATAACTCTCATAATTAATATAATACTTATTAGCAGATATATATATGTATTAAGCCATACTCTTGTACAATATACCTTAATAAAATCTCCTAATTCTCACAAAATATTAAATAGGTATTAAAATCACAATAGTATAATACAACATGGAAAACACTTAATATTTTTCTTAACAACCAAACTATTACCTTAAATGACATTTCCATACATATCATATATCCTATCATACTTCCTTTTATCAGCAAACACAATATCCACATACAACATATTAAACAACACCAACCAAGTATAATAATATATTAAAAATCCTAATGTGCTAACATACGTTAATCCATGCGTTTAAGTAGGATTTAACGATTACCTTGGTTTTCACAAAAATGAACCTTACCAGTATTCCGGTTAAAGGTCCAAGCTTTGATTATCAAAATCAATACCTAAAAATAATATAAAGATCTATTACATTAGAAATAATAAAATCAAGGCATAAAACTTTATAATGCTTAATTAATCAAATAATTAAATTAAAAATATAATTATACCTTAGAATTACTAACCAAATAGATCAAGAAATCCAAAAACTCATGCTGCTAATGCAACATAAGCTGCATGAAAATAAATGGGGGGGGAGGGCTCGAAGGAGGGGTGAAAATAGGAGGAATGTGCATTTTCGGGTTGGTGGTTTGGGGCTAGAAAAGGAGGTAGTTGGGGGAGGATTTAGGGTAAGGTGATGGTGCAAAAGTGTAGAAGGGATGTAAGTGGTGGTCGGGGAAGGGTTAACGGTGACTAAGGAAGGCGGAGAAGGTGGTAGCGAAGCTGCGAAGGTGGCAGCCGAAGAGGGAGGTTGAGATGGGGATGGTAAGAAAGGAAAATAGAGGGGAAAAATGAGGGCCTGAAGGTGCTTTCTTAGGCCAAAGGAGTATTGGGGGTGGTAGAGGGAGTTGTAGAGAGTACTAAGGTGGCTCAGGTGGCGGTGTAAGCGGTGGGATGGTAGCGAAAAGAGGCGTTACAGGGCAGTTGCCTGTAAGGGGAGTAGAGAAGAGAAAAAGAGGAGAGGGGGAAGAATGGGGCCGTGGGGCGGCTTGATAGGGGTTGTGGTGGCTCGAGGGTGAGGTAGAGGGTGGCAGGAGATGGTGTTGGTGGTGGTTGAGGCAGCGGCAGCGACAGAGATGGGTGGAAAAACCAAAAACAGGGGGAGAGAGGGGAGGAGAAGAAAGGAGAAAAGGAGAGGCTCTGGCAAGGCATAAGGCTCGAAAAAAAAGCAGATCGAGTATAAAAGGAGGAATAAATAGGAGAGGAAGAGAAGGGAAGGGATAGGGCTCGAGGGGTGGCTATAGGTGGTAGTGGGATGGCCATGGCAGGGAGAGGGAGATGAAGGTGATGGTAGGGAGAGGGAGAGGGAGTTGCAGGGAGTGGCAGTCATACGGAGTGACGGTGGCAGGGAGTAGGGAAGAAGAAAGAAAGAAGAAGAAGAGAATCGAGGGAGGGGGCTAGCGTGCTGGTGCGTACAATGGGGGAGCAGACTGGCCGAAACAGGCTGGACCGATCTAGGAAGAAGGAGAAGAAAAGAAAGGGGTGGCCGGCTTGAAGCACGGGAAAGAAAAAATAAGAACTTGGGCCAAGCCCAAGGGCTGAGGAGAAGGAGAGGGAGGGGAGGAGAGGATGGGACATCAGCCCAACGTGCATGAGGGGGAGAGAGTAGGCCAGCCAGCTGGCGGCCCAAGGAAGTAAAAAGAAAAAAGAAAGAAAAGGGAAAAGAAGGAAAAAGGGAAAAAAAGGAAAAAATGGTTTTAATTAAAGTAATTTAATTTATAAATAATAAATTAAAATATTTTTGGGTAATAAACTTATTTAACAATTTAATTAAAATATAAGGGTTTAAAAGGAGAATTTTAGTAAAATAATGATTTAAAAAATTATTTAAATAATAAGGATAAGATAGAATAACACAATATTTATTTTAATTTATTAAAGTATTTATACCAAATTTCATACACTAAAAAATCCATAAAATAATTAAATTAAAAATATCCATAAAATAATTAAATTAAAAATATTTAAAAGCTAATTTATCCAAAATAAAATTTATTTATTAAAATATAGGGTTTTAAAAATTTTGGGGATTACAAGTTGCTTGGGTGATAGGAAAGAAAAACCAAAAAAAGGAGAGAGGGGAGGAGGATGGGGTTATTTAGGGTGTGTGTTAGCCGAAAGAAATAGGAGGGAGCTAGGAGGAATAGTGGGTTAGGATGGAGTGTGAGAGAGTATGTGTGCAATGAGAGTGTAGTACAGAGATGAGGGATGTGGGGAGGTGATGGTTGAATAAAGTAAGATAAAGAGGGGGACATGGAGAGAGAAAGATATATATATATATATATATATATATATATATATATTTTAATTTAAATTTAGTTAGGATAAATTACAGTATTGGGTAGAAAAATAATTCGGATGGGAATGGGTTTAATAAAATGGAAAAAAATAAAATAATTGGAATAAATTTTAGGAATTTATTTTTGGTTATGGGTCGCGGCTATTAATAAAATAATTCAGATAAGATTTATGGATAAAAACTAGAATTAAAATAAACAATTGATTTCTATCAACTTTTTAGTTTGATTATTTTTATATCTATACCACCGTAGTAGTAGTAATAATAATAATAATATATTTAATACTAAACCTCCAAAAATAATAATTATAACTTATCATACATAATTATTAATTTAAATTAGGGCTCCTAAAAATGGGGTATTATAAACATATTATCACCAACTCATTATATAAGCACACAACTTTAATTACCAAACCCAAATAAGCATTTAATTGGTGAAACCCCAAACTTTAATGGTCATAAGAGCCAAGAGGCTTCCATAGAGCATATCACCCACCTTACTTGGTTTAATACTACAGCTAAACAACCATTTAATTTGTGAAACCCCACACCTTAATGGATAATGGAGCTAGGAGGCTTTAAAACGGGATACAACACCCACCTTACTTAGTTTACTGCCATATCCATATGGGCATTTAATTGGTTAAACCCCACACATTAATGGACATTAGAGACAAGAGGAGATATAACACATAATTTACTTGGTTTAATGCCATAACCAAACTAGTGTTTAATTGGTGAAACTACACACCTTAATGGGCATTAGAGCCATGCGGCTTTCAAAGGGGATAAAGCACCGACCTTATGTTGCTCAATACCATAACCATATTATTTTGTGTTTATTGATCAGCAATATAACAATATTTAATTTGGTAGTATTTAACATTCAACATGCTATGATACTTAATTATGTTATGTTTAACAATCAACACACAATGATATTTAATTATGTCATGTTTAATGATTAACACACAATGATATTTGTTTATGTTGTGTTTAGTATTCAACACACCATGATATTTATTTATGACATGTTTAAAGATTAACAAGTAATGATACTTAATTATGCCGTGATTAATGGTAAACACACAATGATTTTTAATTCTGTGTTGCGTAATGATCAATGAGCAATAGTACTTCATTATTCCATTTTTAACATTTAACATGCTATGATATTTAATTATGATGTGTTTTATAATAAAAATGTAATGATATTTAATTATTCCATGTTTAACGATAAACATGTAACAATATTTAATTAATTATATTAAACACTTAAAATGTAATGATATTTAATTATGCTTATTATATGTGTTTGATGAACTAAGGGGTTCTTAGGAAGTGGGAATAAGAATCGACATTGTGAGATTTTTGAGGGTAAAGTGGAAATAAGAGAGAAGAAAACAAAAGTACAAAGTTTTATTATGATTTTTTATGTCTAAAATGAATACAATACCCCATACACACAAGGGTGAAATGAGGGGAAAAAGAGAGGAAAAAATACTATGCTGTCACGGATAAGAAGTTGCCTTATCCTATGTAGAGAGCTGGCTTGCTAAGAAAACCATATAGGTCATCAACTCGAGATTGGTCAAAGATTAATGTTGATTGAAGCACACTCTGAAGCTTTTTGGAGCTAATTCTTGTCATTTGGGCTGGTGTCTAAGAACTTGCGAATCCTAACTGAGAAAAGAATCCATATCATCACTACATTTAAATTTTCATTCACAACCTTAGCCACTTCCATAGGGTAGATAAGCTAAAATTCTATTACATGGATGGCTACCACAACTATATGTTAATGTTTCTATTGGGGTCCTATATATAATAATGAACAAGAGTGAATAAATTTATACACACATTTTTCGGACACCTTATATGCAATAATGAACAATTATAAATAAATTTACACATGAATATCTATTATATAGCTCATACACATTATTGAGTAGCAAAAAAAGAAGCTCATACATTTAAAGTACATTGAATACCTAATATACAATAATAAACCACAATAGATGCATCAAAATATGAAACATCTTGCCATACCATATTGTTAAAATGAAAACAAAGCCATAAAAATTCTTCAAATAAGATTCAAAATTTGAATTTTAATAAGAATAAGAGTGTAAATAAGTGGCTTATTGTGAAAACTTCATTCTCCCTACTCCCATGTGTCCATAAGGAACATATATTTAGATTATAGAGGCGACATGATCTTGACTATAATGTATTATAAAAGGAACATTTTCTTATATGACTAATCGTGTTGCATTTCTTTCTACCACTATATCATGTAAAGGGGGACAAAAATCTAGGCTATGATTTGGGATTCCATATCCTCAAGAAATCTTACAAACTGATTTTTTTTTTAAATTATAAGAAATTACCCCAAGTAATGAGTACACATATCGTAGAGAATTATTCATCTTTGAATCAAAGTCTAGGTATTTTCAACTCTCTTATATCTTTAACTCATTTTATTTCTACACCTCTACTTTTAATACTTTTTTTAACTATCAACTTCCAGATTCTCTTTTTAATAAAAAAACTTTACTTCAAATTTACACTAGTATGCCTCAGACCTAAAATTCCTTACCATATTCTTCCTTTCTTAATCTAATAAACCTTTCTTCCTTTGATTCTTCGTCTTTTTCAGGGCATAATATTCACCCTTGTTTTCTCTATTCATTGATATCTACATAACTCCTCCCACCTTTAGTATAGGTAAATGAATACAATAGAGAAAACATCCTGACAATAGTCAAATGTAAAGAGTTTGTGTCTCCACCACACTAACCATTAGTTCTCTCAACATACATGGTGAATATTCTACATATTTTAAAGATCATTTTCACAAAGATTATCATTTTTTGATTCCTCTAATTCCCACTATTCAAATACCTCAACCACATCCTTAACTTTTCCTCTTCTTTAAGTCTAATAAACCATTCATTGTTGAACCACTTGGTCTCTCATAACCTCACCTTTTCTATTAACACGTCTAAACCTTCTTCTAATGACTTAGATACTCTTCTTCTGAGTAACCTTGCCTCAACATGAGCATTGTAATAAGTAGAAAAAATAGAAGATAGCAAGATAATGATCACTAACCACCAAAGAGGGACACAATTAAGTGTCCTCTCTCAAAATAATCAATATACTCAAAATGATCATAAAGAAATATTTTCAAAATACATGGAAACAACCTTCATACATGTTATAGCCACAAGTGTCTCAAAGATAGTTTTAATACTATAGTAAACCTTTTATATATATAGAGAAACTAATTACCCCATCCATCTAGCATATACAAGGGGGTAGGTTTGAATAGAAGTAATGCTGATATTAAGGATAATAACACTAGTAAAAATCTTTTTCCTCCACTAAGTTCTTCTATAAAAGGATTCTTTTAAACACTTCCAAATGCAACACAAAACTCAAGCCCATTAAGGAAACTTCCACTTTCAAGAGGTTCCAATTTTGTTGTTGTACTCGGTGATAATGTAGAAAATATTGATCCAAAATCAATAAATATGCAATAGAGTAAAGAGAAATTAATGTACACTATAGGTAGGATGTAAATATCAAAGCTAGATAAAAGAAGCAAAAGGCCTGTAAACGTTAAGCCATGTTCTACTACTTCTAGAGTTTCTTCCTATCTCAATCATTTTTCCATTTCTCTATCTTCTTAGGTTTTCTTAAATATTGTTATTAAATTGCCCTAAAGATAGAGATTATAAGCTCATCAATTAATTATAAGTCCCTAATAAATTGATTAATTATTTTGTTAATCGCCTTTAAGTAGAATAGGAGCATTTAAATAGTAGAGTATGTCTTATTATAATAATAAACAAAATTTTAAAAGCTAGCATGCCCTCTAGAATAGTAATTTCAATTCCCAATACATTTTTTTCACAAACTCATATTTGAAAAATGGGGTATAAAAGACCCATATTTTTGTAATCTTCAATTATGAACATCATATATAACAATAGTTAATCAAATTTAAAACATAATTAACTACCCAAAAAAGAGGAAATTTTAGGAATTTATCACTCACACCTACAAACAAAAAAAGGGAATAAAAGGAATTGAAACCCATAAAGATAACTAAATACATCAATCCATAAATTAAATCCTAAATATCATAAAAATCTATGAACCCATCATCATACCTTGACAATCTTACATGCTTAGAATCTCTAATCCTTAATTAACATAAAGCATACAGGTTAAAAGAAACAAGAAAAATCAAATGTAGATCACAAAATAATTAGTCATGTTTCATGAATCCTTTTCCATTAGCTCCAAATATAAATGATCTAGACAAATAAATAAGGTTATAAACATTATAATATCAACAATAATAAAATTGAAATAGAAAAACACTCACATAATCCACACAAATAAAAAAAATCAAATTTTATGAAGTTTGGAAAATTTCTAGAGCCCATCACATCAAACTCGATATTAAAATGAATATTATATGAATTAATAAAAAGAAAAACAAGACAATAGATTGTTGAAATCTAAGAAAACCTAACATAATGAAATGACAATTAGGGTTTACTACAACAATAAATAGAGATGATATTTAATGTTGATGGTAACAAAAATTCTCAAATGACGAGAGAAATTAAAAAATTTAGAGGGATCATATTCAGATATAATTAGTGGCATTATGGACTTGCAACATGAAGCTTCAAATTTCAACTTGATGTTTAGTACGTTTGAAGTTTACACTGAGTTTTTGAAGAGTTCATTGTTGGAGAATTAATGAAGATCAAAAAATAAGAATGAGAATGAAATAAAGAATCAAAACCGATGATGGTGACATGGTGAAAAATGATGGTGAGCTATGGTATGGCCTTTTTTTGGAAAACAATTGTCGGGAGGTGCCATGACTCTATTTTATATTATCTTTTCATGCTTTCCTTAGTTATATGGTAGGAAAAATGCTCTAGTGTAAGTTTCCTTTGCTTTTTTCTTATTATTTTATTCCACTCTAATTTTATTAGCCACGAAGCACATAATAAAATAGTTTCCATCCTACTTTTTCCTTTTTTGTATAATTTTTCATAAACCAAATAGGCCTTAATGTTCTTTTGTTATTGTTTTTCTTTAATCCTTGATCTAATAGAACTACTATATTCACTACCTTTTCCTTATGTGTATCTAGAATATGGGCCCAAAGCATGATTAACATCTCTTCTTATGTTTAAGTGGCTACTTTATCCTTATCTTTCATAATTCAGTGAAGATCTACTTATAATACACATCAAAAATTTTTGGGTTAGAGTTAGGGCCTATGATATAGAGTTAGGATCAGGGTTTATATTTTAGGTTTTAAGGTTTGGGGAGTTAAGGTAAGGGTTTAGTGCTTAAGATTTTAGGTTTAAGGCTAGGGTTAAAGTGTAGGGTTTATGGATAAGGTTAGGTATAGTGTTTATAGTGGAGGTTTAGAATTTAGGGTTTAGGGTTCAGGGTTAGGATATAGGAAAATCCTATTCTTGTTATCTTAGATAAAGTTTCTATATTTTTCCATCTTATTTTGATAAATTGGTAATTACATATGAGCTGCACTAATGTTATCATGAATGAAAAAGTTTAGGATGATAATTAGGTATCAAAATCATGTTTAATCACCCTTTAGTTAGGATATTTAGCTAAACATTGAATTATTTTATAGTTGACTATATGGACACAGATAATGCACATATAATTTATTTTCTACTACTGATTAAAAATTTTTTCCTCTAGACTTAGAATACTTTCTTTTAAAAAATATGAGCCTTTATAATAAGGAAAAAAGTTTAGAATGTGTAGGTCAAATTGAGTTAAGCTAAAATTATTTTTATGGAGCATAAATCTTTTTAAATTCAATTTTAATTTAGATATTAGATTTATTATTTAGCCATTATTATAGCTAATTACCTATTCTTTAAGATGAAATATAAGGTATATTTTATTATTGCTAATGAAGAATAAAGTTAGCTAAGTTTTTATAGGTTTTTATGTACTATATAAGTGTTGTCTTGACATTTTCGTACTAATTTTGTTAAAAATTTACACATTTGATTTTAGACATGAATTTTAGAATATTTTCACATTATAAAAATGAAAATATACCTATAATATAATTGGAGATGATTTATACAAAGTGCATACAAAGTGTTGAATCAAGTTAGAGAACTTTGGTCAAGTGTATAAGCACTTTCAAAGGTGACTCCATTTTTGGGACTAATTTCTACAAAAATTTTACAAATCTAGTTTTTGATCTCAAATTTTCTTGTTTTCACATTATTAACATGTTTAGAGACTTGTCATATGATTAAAAGCTTAGTATACTAAAAACATACATTTATAAGAGGGGTTTAAGCATTTTCGGAGACAATATCTTCAAGTTTTGAGTTCATTTTTGTAGTAAAACTTTTAGGTATGATATTTTTTATTTTATTTTTATGTCACTTGTTTTGCATGATATGAAGGCCGAAAAATCGCATAAGTTTTTGAAAAAAGTACTAAACATATACGGCTAAGTTTGGATTGAATTTAAGTTCTTTTAGGCATTAAAATCTCTACTTTCACATGTGATTCAAGCTAGCTATTATTTTATGAGCTTTAATTTGTATGAATTATTCTTTTTCTTAATTTAATTTAAGATCCATTTTTTTTATTATTTACAATTTTATTAACGTAATTTATGATCTTGGTTGGTGTGAATCAATTTTTTTAATTAAATTTTGGTTTAGATTCCATATTTGATTTTTGGCCATTTTGCTAGCAAATAACATGTTCATAGAATTGAAATATAAGGGAAATTTTAGTATAGCTAATGAAAAATAAATTTAGCTAGGTTTTATAGGTTTTTATGCATTATAGAATCATTGTTTTGACGTTTTCATATTGATTTTGCTAAAAAAAATGTACATATTTGATCTTATACCTAAATTTTAGATTTTTTCACATTATAAAAATGATAATACATATGTAATATAATTAGGAATATAGTATAAAAAATGATAAATCAAGTTAAACTAGTTTGGTAAGCTTAATTAACACTTTTGGAGGTGATTCCTTCTTATCTAGGACTGATTACCACAACAATTTTACAAACCTAATTTTTTTTATCTAAAATCAGCTTGTTTTTACCTTATAAACATTTTCAAAGACCTATCATATGATTGAGAATTTAGTATATTAAAAGTGTAAGTTTAGAGGAGGGGTTTAAGTATTTTTTGAAGTAAACATCTTTAAGTTTTCAGTTGATTTCTATTGTAAAACTTTTAGGTATGATCTTTTTATTTTTGTTTTTATTTTTATGTCACTATTTTTGCATGGTATGAAGGTTGAAACATAAAACGTAGTACGCATATATGGTTAAGTTTGGGTTGAATTTAATGTTATTTAGGCATTAAAATATCTATTTTCGCAAGTTATTCAAGTGAGTTATATTTTTTTATGAATTTCTATAGGTATGAATCTATTTTTTTTCCTTAATTCAACTTCATATATTTTTTTAATGAGTCATCATTTTATTAATGTAATTTATTAGCTTATTTTGGTATAAATTAGTTTTTTTAATTCAATTTTAGTTTAGTTTTTATATCTAGTTTTTGGGTATTATGCTAGCTAATTACATGTTCACAAACTTAAAGTATAAGGGAAATTTCAGTATAGCTAATGAAGAATAAATTTAGCTAAGTTTCTATAGGTTTTTATGCATGATAAAAGCATTGTATTGATGTTTTCATATTTATTTTGCTAAAAATGTAGAGGATCTGATCTCTAGACATCTTTCACTTAGCAAAAGTGATGACAAACCTATAAGATAATCACAAAAGTATTAGACAAAGTGCTAAATCTAGTAAGAATAGTTTGTACACTTAAAATGATTTTAAATGATCTAGTAGTGTACTTATCAGAATCACTTAAAATGCATGAATGAATTATTAATCAAGAGTGGACATCATAAATTAGACAATAGACATACCTCTAGCTAGATAGTATCCTTTGAGGTATTAAAATTAATGGGGCAAGTTAAGGCAAGTTATTTTTTCATTCCCCAAAATATTTTATAAGGCATATAATTGTATACATCATGCAAAATAAAACCTACCTTTCTATTAAATATAAGTTACATGGAGGTATTCTAATATACTCCCTCCATTTTAAAATATAATGCCTAACATTTTTCGGCACATAGTTTAGGGAGTTTTACATGAGATAATAGCTAAGGAAAGAACAAAAAAAAACTTATTAATGAATTAATTTAAATATAGATATATTTAAGCCAAGTGATGTTGTAGAAGAATACTTCAATGCCAAGGAGAAAATGTAGAGAAGGTAGAAAATATGCAGAGTAGTGATGAAGAGGAGAAATATAGCTTTTAAGGACAATGGATCCACAATATCAAGACCAAAAGCATAATATCAATAAAATCTACATAAACTAACCTAGCAAATGAGGGATTTAACCCTGGTATGTCTAGGCTCAACTAAACATGCTAAAGTACATAAGATCTCGTATATCCTTCATTAAAAGGGGAAAAGAGACCTCCTATAACTACTCACACCATATAAAGTAATAAATAAAAATTATGTAAATGAAAAATGCAAGTGAAGGGGATCTCCTTTCTTGAGACAAAGGAATTATATTTTGAAAGAAATGGAAGTAAATTTAAAAGGTAGGGTATCCTCGAGAACAAGATAAAGGCTACATAAAGCTAATAAAACATAAAATTCTTCTCTCTCTCTCTCTCTCTCTATGCCAAAAGGGAAATATGTTGATCAGATCTAGGAGAATATTAAAATGTGATAACAACTCCTAGCACAATAATACAACTCACTTGAGCGTTATAATCACTTGGCTAGCATTGATAATATAATGTATCAAAAAGGACAAAAAAGAGATATGCAAGCCAATCCCTATCCAATATAATCATTATGCAAAAAGAAGTTGTATTGGCTCAATCAAGTAGTTGAGAAAAAGTAGTAAGGAAGTACATAGTAACAGTCACAACTAAGATTAGCCTTCACCACTAATAGGTATCTCAACATCTTTATACCTTAGGATTCATAAATATCCATACTAACACAAAACTAAGGTAAATAAACCTTCACACCATATATATTCTCATATAAGGATAAATAAAAACATCACACACACTTAGAGTAGTATCATCGAGCATCAAACTTAATAGATCAAATGCAATAGTAGGTTAACAAAGAATTCAACATAGAAATAGTAGTGGCTAGCTACTTATCACACTAGTTTCTTTTTTCATTTTTGAATAAAAAATTAACAAGCAGATAAATTATAAGAAGCTTCAAAGTAGCAACAATTTTGGTAGAACAAAGTTCATAAGAAGGCTGGGCAAAAATCACAAATAATATGAAACATCAATCATCGATAACATACATAGATCATTTGCAATCATGAAATAAAATAATCACATGCTCATAATTCAACCCTAATTTTTGTACTTGAAACATTAAAAATACTTCTAGAAAGAGAAATCGTGGAATTTTTTCTCACCCTTAATTTAATTATTTTATAGCAAAGTGAAACGAGGCTACCTAATTACAGCCAAAACTGGTCACAACATGGGGTAAATTAAAATCATTTAAAAATAATAATGATGAGCAGAATGGATGAACAAACACAATGCATCCAAACTAGACCATTTGATCACACCAAATTGAGCAGTGTTGATTGTAGTTGGGGAGACAATTAAACCATATAATATTGAAGACTAGAACAAAAAGAATTAATGATAATAGAAGTAAATAAGATGGTAAACAAATTAAAGACAAAAAGAACTAGAGAGAGTAGAGATTGCAGGGGGAAGAAAAAGGAGGGATTGAAAGGGAGCAGGAGCACAATGCATAGGAAGATATGGAGTGAGCACGATGAACAAATGATCCCAACCACGCGTTGTCCATCGTTGGTTGACAAAAACCACTGCTATGACAAACACAATTGGAATCACTAAAAAGAAGGATGGTACCTGTGCATGTGCTTCTTGTAGTTGATGGATTGTGAGAATGAAATTTCTCTTAATGGTAGCTTTAGAATGACCTATTTTATCTTTTTTCCCTACTAAAACCACATCCTAAATTTTTTGTGAAATTTGTTTTCCATGATGGTTATAATCATTGCCAAAGTTAATTTAAAATATAAAATTATATTCTACCATAAGGAATAGGTTCTGTTACTAAAAAATCAATTTTCACAAATTTTAAAGGCATTTTTTGGTTTTATTTAAAAATGTTTTTATTTATTTCTTCTATTAATTTTTATCAAATAAAAAATCATGTAATATAATATTTTTTTTAATTTTATTTTTTGTAAAACAATATTCATATTGAATAAAATGAAATATATTATTCGATTACAATTTTTTTAGTCAAAGCTACAACTGTTGTAGTAAATAGGTTTTAGTGTTTCGCAACAAAATTATTGTAAGAAAAAATTTATTTTTTTAACAACAACAATATATCGTAGCTATAAATATAAGATATACAATTGAGTACCATTATTTTTCTCCTTCCTATGAACTTGGAATCTTTTTTAGCCGCAACTAATGAAGTTGTTGCAAAATAAAATTTCCTCAACAATCTTATTGTGAGAAAAAATGTTTTTTTTAGCAGCAACAACAAATCATGGCTATAGATATAAGATATAAAATCAATCACTACCGAATTTCTCCTTCCTCTAAACTTATATTTTTTTTTAGCCACGACTAATTAAGTTGTTGTAATATAATATTTTTTTGCAACAATATATTTGTTATAGAAAATATTCACTTTCTAGTAACGATAATGAGATATAGTTATACATTTTTTTTATAAAATGATATATTTTTTTTGTAAAAAGAAAATAGAATTTATGGCAAAAATATTTCGCTGTAACAGTTAATTATTGTTGCTAAAAATATTTTTTTTCAACAAAGATTTTCATTCATTGCTAAAGATACATTTTCCTTTAGTGAGAATAACCCTTTAACAACTCTCCTAAAGTGATGTCCCACAATTTGCTAATATTTATGATAAAAGAAAGCATCAGAACCTTCTATCTCATGTGCCTTATTATCTCCTATATCAAAGAGACCTTTGCTTTATAAACTAGAACAATAAGGAACCTTTATTACTCAACATATAACAATTTAGTCTCTACCAAATACCAAGGGATCTATCTTGCAATAAGACATAGAAGAGGACCCCATAACGCCTTTTAAAAAAAAAATAAAAAAGGCCTTGGATGTCTTGTGGGTATTCACCAGATAACCTTATTGATTCTTGATTTGATGGATTTGTTTCTTTTAGGGTTGACCCTTAACATAAGCATGAAAGATTTGGTGTTATTATTATCCAAGGGAACCTAATTGATTATGATTTTTTTTATAAAAATATTCTTCACATTTAGATTAACGATGTAAGAGTTCTAGGGCTTTTTTCTCCCTTTGTATAAGACTAGGATTCAGTGGGTTATGTTATAAGTCATGCTAAATAGATTGAACCTTAGTACTAACTTGTATCACCCTATCTATAATACTACAATATTTATGTATTTTAAGGGCTCTAAGTTCCTTCTTCATGAGTTTGATTTTTTTATTAAAAAACAGATATTGTAGTACCTCTTCCTGATTGTTTCCATAGTGAACCCACTAAGGCTTCAAAACCATCATTTATAACCCACGAAGGGTATTTTGATAGGTGTAGATCTAGTATCAGAGGTGACAATCATTGAAGAATGATATGATATAAGAGGAGTATCAAGGAAATCATGGAAGGTGGGAAAAGATTTTTTCCATTTAACTTTACCTAATATTTCATCTAAATTACAAAAATTTGAGTTAGGATTAATTACTTGTTAAGGCAAGTGAAAAGAGCATCTCCGTAGTTGATATTAGTTAATGAAAAATCCTTAAGGTATTCATTAAAATCATTAAGCTCTTGTGTACTAGGTAGGTCCTCTTATATTTTCTCAAAAGCTTTGAGGATAACATTGAAATCTCCAAGTAAAATCTATGGTGCATGAGTAGGTCTAGTATCTAGTAACAAGTTCCATTTGTCATTTCTCCCAACACTAGTGTTGAGTCCATAATCCTAGGTTATATTGAAGGAAATAGAATTAGAAATGCTGGTAATTATACAAGAAATACCTCTAGAATAGATGGAAATAACTTGTAAGTGCTAAAGAAGGGCCCCCTAACTAATCCATATTCTTCCATTGTAGTGATGTGGATGATTATTAATCTAGGACTAGTGATTATGTAAATTTTTACTAATATATAAACCTTTATCTCCTTAACCCTTGTTTCAGTTAAAGCAAATAGCAACAATTTATTCTTACGCATCTAGATCTTCATCTTCTGCTGCTTATTAGGCTTGTTAAAGCCTTTAATGTTCTAACTTCCAATATTCATAAAAAAAATATTATTAGGGTTATGAAAATATTTCCCTCCCAAAAAACATGGCACATTCACTAAATATGGTTCTTGGTATTTGATTGCTAACATTTTAGTCATTAAAAGCCCTTCAAAATCAGTTGTGATCATAATATTGTCAGGTGAAGTCATAGTGACATATTGTACTAGTTTTGGTGCCTGAGTCAAGGAAGTTGTAGTAGTTTTCTATGAGTTTAGATGTGGATAAGTCTATGAAGTTTTATAAGGAGTAAAACCAAGGATATGACTAGATGAAGTACCTCGTTTCCTTCTATCCTTAACTATTATCCACTCACTCTTTAAAACAACATTTACAAGAGGTTTGGTTTTTATCACATTAACTAATGATGTGTCAAATTTATCGTATTGTAAACATATTTGAGGCTTCCACTCATATTTAATGTTTTGATTGTAAAGCTTCCTATTAGTAGCTTGAGGAATTATTGAATTAGGTGATTATTTATGAGCATCTACTTCCACCATGATTCGTGGGAAGTAAATTCTATTCTTTATGATTGTAACAACATTTGTGCACATTGGAGTCCCCACAAAGCTAGTAGTTTGACTTTAGGATTTTTGGGACCACATAGGAAGATTTAATCCTCGAATATTGATTTATGTTCTCAATTACTAAATTTTTTTATTTCAAAATATTCACCCTAATATTCCAAAACAGGAAGGAAATTCATAGAACTCTAATAAGGACAACTAAGGATCAAAACAAAATTAGCTTTTTCTTCTTTCTAAATATTAAAAGAAAGAAGCCCTCATCATGGAGGTGAATGTGAGGCATAAAGACATGATTATATTTTCTTTAACACAATTGGTCATTTGTGTGAAAGAAGGGCTTGTACCAAAAGCAAAGCCAACCAAAGAAAAGCTCTAATTTTGAGATTTGGTTTTCCAATCATTAGGATCCAATTAGAAAATAGAGTTATCAATAAGAAAAGGGGGATCATATGAGAGGGGCATAATACTTTCTAGTTTGGAATTGTTTACTAAGGTGTACTTTTAGTTTATTAGGGCATACAAAATTAATAACTTTGAAAGTTGAGGTCAAGGATTAGGACTTGGTGAATTTGTTTTCTACCAACATTGTGGTATGGATGGTTTTGTCTTCATTTGAATTTATATATCAGTTGGTTTAGATGAAGGTTTCATATGGAATTTAGTGTTAAAATAATTATCATTTTGGTGGTTGCTAGAAGTTTCATCATAAAAGGTTTTGCTTTATACAAAATTCTCAGCGATACGTTCATTTGATTCCAATTTCAAATCATCTAGTGCTACCTTTGTTATGCTATTTGTAGAATCATCAATTTATTTCGTAGAGTTTGGATGTAGTAATGGATTCCTCATATTTAGCATTGAATGGACTGGGGAGAGGGCATGCATGTTGTGCATGCAAGCACAACCCTCGTGTGAGTAAATAATTAGCTCATTTTTATTTATTAGTTTTATTTCACTTGATCTTAGATTGGTATTTTGTAAATGATTATTTTAAATTTAAAGAGTTAATGTAAAGATATTATCCAAAGTGATCTATTAGATATACATTAATACTCTTTGCATTTGTATGTTAATTGTTGTATTATTATTATTAATATCATTTATTTAATTTTGGAAAGGGAAATTCAAAGAAAATAATAAACTATTATAAATAAAAGAAATTTTAGAGAGTGATCAATGATAGCAGTAAATGAATTGAAAAGAAACCATCTTTAGTCATTAGGAAATGGAATATCACTAATGAAATAAGGTTAAATAGAGACGATCTATATCTTTAGTATTAAGGAAAATTTCACTAGTAATGTGTGATGGAAACAGGTCAGGGTTTCGCGAAGGATCAAAAGATTAATAGAGCGCAAAGTTCGATTTCGCCGGCACAACCTAAGGAAAATTTTCCAAAGGAAGACCCAAAGATTCAAAAGCACAATTTATTCAATGGCAACTAAAATTTGAAGGTGAATGATCAAGATCGATCAAGGTGAGAACGAGACAGAATCAAAGAAGACAAGCGAATGAGAGAATTGCTAAGAGAGAGAAGAAGTCGCGAGAGAGATCGAGAATCAGCAAGCATTATTTCCGTCCGAAAGTTGTCCGTATTACAATATTTTGCCTATTTGTATGTACACAAAAGGCCGTATATGTCGACACATACATACGGAACAAATATAGGCCTGAAAGAAAACGGGTTGTACAGTCTTTGGGCCACAATAAGCCAACCAACCCAATTTCAACCCAACATCAAAATTTCCCAAATACAATTAAGCTTAAGCCTTAATTTCCCATCAGCTATAACAACTTTAGCTAATCATGGTTATTAAGGATTGATTAATCCGCAATCCATCTAGTCCAAATTAAGGACTGGGTGGCGGATTATACAACCGTCCTAATTTCCATTAGCCCATTCCGACCGGCGAATGTATCATATGAGATTACAAATTATTAACAAAAATTTACATAATCTGTACACTCCAATACATATTCTACACTTCTCAGCAACTATATCCAAAGTCCACAGAATCCATATGCAGCATTATTCTCCTATTAATTCATCAAATAAGACAAACAATTATAAGTAATTAATTCACAGCAATTTTCAAAATTACTTAAATATAAATTCATAAAATTCACATCATTCCCCTCTTCTTGGAAAGGTTTTGCCTCTGAAACCTGAATAAGTCCCAGAAATGGACTAAGATCAGCCACATTGAAAGAGTTACTCACATTTCCAAATTTAACAGGTAAATCAATTTTACAAGCATTATCATTAATTTTATCTAATAAAGTAAATGGTCCATCCCCTCTAGGGTCCAACTTTGACTTTCTAAAATTTGGAAACCTTTCTTTCCTTAGGTGAACCCAGACTAAATCTCCAAGTTTAAAAATCATTTTTCTCCTTCTTTTATTAGCATGTTCAGCCATCTGTTGTACCTTCTTATTAATCTGTTGCCTTACAGTCTCATGTAATCTTTTTATACTTTCAGCTCTAGATTCAACATCAAAATTTTGCAAATCAGCATGAGGTACAGAACTCAAATCTAATGGAGTTAATGGATTAAAACCATACACAATCTCAAATGGAGTTTTATTAGTTGTAGAATGTAAAGTCTTATTATAAGAAAATTCCACTTGAGGTAAAACATATTCCCATTGTTTAAGATTCTTTCCAAGGACAACTCTCAACATGTTTCCCAAAGTTCTATTAACCACCTCAGTTTGACCATCAGTTTGAGGGTGACAAGTTGTTGAAAACAATAATTTAGTTCCTAATTTTCCCCACAAAACTTTCCAAAAATGGCTTAAAAACTTAACATCTCTATCTGAAACTATAGTCTTAGGAATTCCATGTAACTTAACCACATTAGAAAAAAATAATTCAGCCACTACTACAACATCATTTATTTTATTATAAGGTATGAAATGAGCCATCTTACTGAACCTATCTACTACAATCATTATTGAATCTTTAGCTCTATTAGTCCTAGGTAATCCTAAAACAAAATCCAAAGATACATCAACCCAAGGATGGTTAGATATAGGTAAGGGGGTATATAATCCAAAAGGTTTTGAATTAGTTTTTTCCTGCCTACATTTAATACAATTGACACAATGTTTCAAAACATCCTTTTTCATGTGTGGCCAATAAAAATGTTCAATTAAAACATCTAAAGTTTTCTGAGTTCCTAGATGTGCCATTAACCCACCACTATGTGCTTCTTGAATTAATAATCCTCTATAAGAGCATGTAGGAACACACAACCTATTTTTCCCTAAACAAGGATCCTTCATTAATAAAATATTTTCCTTGAGAAGAAACTTCACACCTTTTATATATTTCTTTAAAATCAATATCTTCTAAGTATAATAGTTTAATACTAGAAAACCCTAATAAAGTAGTATCAGCAGCATTTAATAAAGCATATCTCCTAGATAAAGCATCTGCAACTATATTATCACTACCTTTCTTATATTTAATTATGTAAGGAAAAATTTCAATGAATTCTATCCATCTACCTTGTCTCCTATTTAACTTTTATTGACTATTTAAATACTTAATAGCCTCCCGATCAGTATTAATTAAAAATTCTCTATGCCACAAATAATGTTGCCATACCTCCAAAGCCCTTACTAAAGCATATAGTTCCTTTTCATAGGCAGAATAATTCAATGTACTACCATTTAATTTTTCACTAAAATAAGCTATTGGTTTTCCTTCTTGAGAAAGTACATCCCCTATTCCTAACCTTGAAGCATCACAATCTAGTTCAAACATTTTTTCAAAGTCAGGAAGACTCAAAATAGGTGCTTGGGTTAATTTAGTCTTAAGTGTCTCAAAAGATTGCTGTTGTTCTAATCCCCAAATAAACCCATTATCCTTCTTTGTTATGGCAGTCAAAGGAGCAGCTATAGTACTAAAGTTTCTCACAAATCTCCTGTAAAAAGAACACAGTCCATGAAAACATCTTACTTTAGTTACACTCTTTGGCACATGCCACTCTTGAATAGCCCAAACCTTTTCTTCATCTACAGATACACCTTCTTTTCCTACCACAAATCATAAGAAAACCACACTTTCCAAAAAAAATCTAAACTTAGCTAAATTAGCATACAACTATTCTGTTTTAAACACATTCAAAATAATCCTTAAGTGTTTCAAGTGTTCCTTTAAGGATTTACTATATATAAGTATATCATCAAAATAAACAACCACAAATTTTCCAATAAATTCCCTTAATACATGGTTCACAAGTCTCATAAAAGTACTAGGAGCATTTGACAACCCAAAAGGCATCACTAACCATTCATATAATCCAAAATTTGTCTTAAAAGCTATCTTCCACTCATCTCCTGGTTTCATCCTAATTTGATGATACCCACTCTTTAAATCTATTTTAGAAAATATAACAGCACCATGCAATTGATCCAACATTTCATCCAGCCTAGGAATGGGATATCTATACTTAATAGTTATCTTATTTACTGCCCTGCTATCCACACACATTCTCCAACTACCATCCTTTTTAGGTACTAGTAACACTGGTACTGCACAAGAACTCATAGACTCCTTAATATATCCTTTACTTAACAATTCTGAAACCTGTCCTTTTAATTCCTTAACCTCTTCAGGATTGGCCCTATAAGCAGGTCTGTTTGGTATAACAGCTCCTGGAATAAAATCTATTTGATGTTCTATTCCCCTTAATGGAGGTAATCCACTAGGTATGTCCTCAGGAAACAATTCACTATATTCTTCCAATAACAGTTTCACTATACTAGGCACTTCTTCAATTGTTCCTTTCTGAAACTCATAACAGTCCTTAAAAACCATCAAGTATACATTGGTATTTATTTTTATTGCCTTTCCTACATCCTTACCTTTAGCATAAAATCCAAAAGTTCCTTTCATGTCCTTTGTACTAAGATCATTTCCCAAATTAGACTTAGATAACTCTTTATAATCAGATTTAATTTTGGTTTGATCCTCAAATATTTCCTTTGGAGTCATTGGTGATAAAACAATCTTCTTATCATCCTTCTATACTGTATACCTATTCTTATAACCATAATGTACTACCCTCCTATCATATTGCCAAGGCCTACCCAACAACAAGTGAGAAGCATGCATAGGAACTATGTCACATAAAATAGAATCCTCATATTTTCCTAACTTTAAATTCACTAAAACGTGTTGACTAACCTTAACATCTCCCAACTCATTACGCCATTGCAATCTATATGGTTTTGGATGTTTAGTAGTGGTTAATCCTAATTTAGACACCAATAAGGTACTAGCAGCATTAATACAACTACCACTATCTATGGCCATGTTAAAGCACTTGTCATCAATAAAGCATCGAGTATGGAATATATTTTCTCTTTGTATAGCATTGGAATCAGGTAATTTATTACTATTTAAAGCTCTTCGAACCACAAAAAGATCCCTACTCACTGGTAATTCTATTTCCTCTTCTAGGTCACTATCATTCTTTCCAACTATATTAAACTCTTCTTCTTCTTCTTCTTCTTCTTCTTCTTCTTCTTTTTCTTCTTCAGATTCAGATTCAGATTCTACTTCTCCAGACTCTCTAATCAAAATTTTTCTCTTGTTCGGGCATTCAGAAGCTATATGTCCTAAGCCTCCACACCTAAAACATTTAATATCCCTAGTCCTGTTTGACCCATTTACAGGATTTGTCATCACATTCTTGCCCCTTTCAAACTTCTGTCCTGTCTTAGCTTCATTGTTTCTTCCCTTAAATTCTACCTTACTATTATTCTTCTAGTTTCCAGAAGTATTTCCCCCAAAATTTCTCCTCATACTAGTCTTAAACCCAATCCCAGGGGGTTTATATTGCCTAGATTTCCTTAATTGAATATCTATCTTAGTAGCTATATTCACCATTTCATTTAAGGTTCCACAAGGATACAGTTCTACTTTATCAGCCATCTCTGAATTTAACCCACTCAGAAACCTATCAATGGTAGCATCATCATCCTCAATAACTCATGTCTTAATAATCAAAACTTCTAACTCCTTATAATAGTCATCCACTGGTCTCACTCCTTGACTAATAGTTTGCAACCTCTTATGCAACTCTCTATAATAGTAACTTGGCACAAATCTCTTTCTCATTAAGACTTTAAACTCTGCCCAAGTCTGTATAGCTGGTTCCCCACACCTACGTCTAGTTAACACCAAACTATGATACCAAGAGGATGCATACTCAGTAAATTCTACTACAACCACTTTAATTTTCTTTTCTTCAGAGTAATTATGACACTCAAATACTAGTTCTATTTTCCTTTCCCATTCAAAATAATAATCAGGGTCATTCCTGCCATTAAACCTTGGTATACTAAGCTTAAGATTATTCAAATTCCTATTAATGAATTCTAATTCCCTATCCTGCCTATTGTTCTGTTTAGGCATCCTATCATTATTGTGAGATATTTGGTCTTCCAGCTCCTCTAGATTAGCTATGGGTGGAACTCTAGTCCTAGGATCCATTGGAGCCCTTCCTAAAACTCCTGCCTGATTAGTTTCAACTCTGTTATGCTGCAATTCATTGAGTATTTATTCTAGGTTAGTAGATAAAACAACAAATTGTGCAGTCATTTGTTCTTGAAAAGTCCTAAGGGTTTCTAAAAGATCATTACTAGACACAGATTGATTTACTGACTGGCCATTGTTAGACATGATGAAATTTAACAGCAATTAAACAACTAACACAGCAGTAATTTAATCAATAGAAGCAACTTATTCAAGAATTTTAGATAACAGAACACATAGTATAGCTACAAGAAATACTGTCGCATCAAATATTAACAGTAGTAGCAACAGTAAAGTTTACCTAGAGTGATTCAATGTCTATGATAATTTGACAATACTAAGTAAGTAAGAGTGAACGATATTACCGTGTCTGCTTAAGCAATTAATTCACTTATCTAGGGTGCCCCTCTTCTTGGAGGTCTATACCTTTTCTTGAAACCAAAATGGTTCGCCGGTTGTGTTATTAACCTATATACTTATCAACAAACAGATAATTTGGCGAGAAAATTGGAAATTAAGTATAGCAGATAGTAGTATTAAACAAAGGAATTTACAAATCGAGGTTACCAACAACAATCTGTCGTCCTTTAAACCAAACCCTAGGTCGATTAGGGTTTTTCTTCAGAATTTCAAAACAGCGGACCAAAACACTTTAGTCGCCGGTTTGAGAACGACAAGAATCGATACTGACTTCGTCGCTGCAAACCCTAAAATTTCACACCTCACGCTAGGGTTAGCGAAATACAGAAATCGAATAAAAAAAATGAAGAAAACTTAATCAGTAATATAGAAACTACGAGCACTCTAGAAATCGAGGCTTTGATACCAAATGATGGAAAACCGGTTAGGGTTTCGCGAAGGATCGAAAGATTAATCGAGCGCAAAGTTTGATTTCGCCGACACAACCTAAGGAAAAATTTCCAAAGGAAGACCCAAAGATTCAAAAGCACAATTGATTCAATGGCAACTGAAATTTGAAGGTGAATGATCAAGATCGATCAAGGCGAGAACGAGACAGAATCAGAGAAGACAAGCGAATGGGAGAATCGCCAAGAGAGAGAAGAAGTCGCGAGAGAGATTGAGAATCAGCAAGTATTATTTCCGTCCAAAAGTTGTCCGTATTAAAATATTTCGCCTATTTATATGTACACAAAGGGCCGTATATGTCGACACATACATAGGGAACAAATACAGGCCTGAAAGAGAACGGGTTGTACAATCTTTGGGCCACAATAAGCCGACCAACCCAATTTCAACCCAACATCAAAATGTCCCAAATACAATTAAGCTTAAGAAAAAATTAGTTTAAATGGGTGTTAATGACAACACTTGAAATTTTCAATTTAAAAAATAGTTTGAATTCAAAGAACCTTTATATCAACGATTATTGCTTATTATCAACTAAATTTATACCTCAATACTGATGATAATTAATTTTTTATTTGAACAATATTTTGTATTAAAAACCTTATTATCAATAATTTATCACAAGTAAGTCACTTTTTAAAATGTTAAATAGAATAAAAAATTAAGGTTTTTAAAATTGTTTCTAAATAAAATTTTAAAGATAAATGTTGTTATAAAAAAATTTATTTACAAAGCAAACATGTTATTATTACATTCAGCTTGTCAATACTAGCATAAAACCTAAAAATCATTTTCATCATCTTGATCTTGCTTAGATGGAGGAGGTGAATGAGCTTGAGCCCATGTATACGTAAAACTCTTATTTATCTTAATTCTTCATATTGACGCTCAAATTCTTCTTGTTGCTGGGCTATACTCTTGTTCATTTGTTTTTGGTTTACTCTATTTGAGATTTCCAATGTTATTTATAGTAGATTAGTGTGCATCGAACTCATACAAGAAGAAACATGACTTGAGCCCTCCCCTACAATCTTTCATCTCACACCTTTTCTATGACTTGGATGACTACCTAATACATCCTCAAGCTTTAGTTATTCATCAGTTATAGGAGGTGTAAGATCATCAACAGTACAAGAAGCTATTTGTGATAAGGTCTAATCTCATTTTCTTAACATTTTTTTCTCCTATGCATATCAGTAAAATTTAGACATATGATAGTAATATATATATTATAATTAATTATATATAACTAACTCATAAAATTTTTCTTAGCTTGGGGTATGTTATTTTGGAAATGTATTTCTCTATAGGTTTGAACGATGGGAAACATTTTGCTTCTCTTAGGATTGAATTATATATAACAAAAAAGTTAATAAATCACAATACATTGCATGGCAAAAAAAAAAAGAATTAAACCCCCAAAATACCTTATTGTAGTAATATTATGACATCAACTGTGTACCATGACAAGAGGGACTGGTATGTTTTACCCTATTAGTAGCATTTTTGTTTTCCAAAGACTTCACAAATAAAATAGTAATTTACTAATGTTCTTTATATGTAATTTTATTCAATTTATATACAAATATTTAATATTACCTTTATATCCTCTGAATTCCATTAATTGATATATCTTTAACACATATCTAGCCCCAAAAAAAGAAGGCCTATAATTATTGTCTTCCCTCCAATCCTTTTTATGATCACATTCGAGATCTTTATATTGATCAACCATTATTCATTCAGGACCCAAATTAAATCTAAGGCCATGAAGGATTTTTCCTCCATGGGAATAAATCATAATAATTCTACATATATACATAGACATCAGTTAGAAATTATATAATTTTTATTTTATACTTAAATAAAAAAAGATAATAAATAAACTTTACCTCAACTTCAAGGAGGATGTTTGCCTTATCATATGGAGGAACATATTACCACCTCTTAAAAATAGGGGTATCTTTTTCCCAATCTTATTTCCAACACATTTGGTAAATTATTTACAATATGGACCTATAACATTTAAGGTGTTTTCCTGCATATTGAAGTCTACTCCAACATTTTTCCTACCTCTTCTTTCAAACTCCTCCAACATCATTAATTTTCTATTTCTTTCTTTAGCCCTATTTTTAGGACCTAAAACACACATATACAAATTTTATCATTGAAATAATAAAATTATTCTAGTAATAGTGATGAAATAAATGTAATAGACCAAAATTTATAACTTTTGAGTTCTGATATCCATAACATAGTATACGAGGATGCTATAGATCACTTCCATTGCCATCTCCATCATGATTGAGATTTAGAACATCATCCATATATAAAATATAGAAACCATAAAATATTTTGATATAGAGAAAATATACATTATGATGGTGCACATAAATGAATACAGTGCAGAACATGTCAATTTCATAGGAAATAAGATAAAAATGTTCTCTAATTGTAAAATTGTGAATAGGTTTACATTTAGATTTAGTAAAAAAATTCAACTTGTTAAATAATTTGCAAATAGGATCATAAATTTTATCACTATCAATAAATTCTCCTTCACTATCCCCATTCGAAAATTCTTGTTCCACATTATCATCTTCAATTGTGAAGTCGCTTATGTCATCTTAATCACCACTTTGGATCGCAACACTACTAGAACCAATGTGTAAAATATTTAAGTTATAAAGGTTTCTGATATCATCATTGAAGTTAATGCCACTTGATTCAACTTCATCTACCATATGCATGTTTTCAAGAGTTTCATCATTTAAATCCTAAATTCTATGATGATTAACTTCCCAAACAACTTTCAAATTTGGGCCATTTTACAAATCATCCATATACTAGATTTATTTTTCCTGATTTTGAAGAATATATTAGTCATCCCTATACCACTCATCCATAGTATACACACTTGTAGTATGGTTTATACACATAGCTCTCTTTTTTCTTAGATAAGTACTAAACCACTTGAATTTAAATAAAACTATAGAAAAATTGGACAATTAAGATAATTATATGATTTCAATTAATTATCCATAAAACTTATCACTGCCTTCACCTAATAGGCATATGCCACTATTTTTCGTTTTTCTCTTTATATATGTATCATGCGTCGATAATTTAAATCTATTAATTATGCAACTTGAATAAGAAAGAACTATATCAAATGTTCCAAATGCCAAGGAAAATAACTCATCAGCACATTCAAGTGATCTCATTTCACAACTCATACATCTGTAATTATTATATGTTTTAAATAGTTAATGATATAGTAAACCCTAATAAATAATTATCTTAAATTTTCAATAACTATTATTATTAAAATAATTGCCTTTAAATAGAACCAATGTGGAAATTCTTTCGTTTTTACTTCTTCCAAATTGGCACCACCTTCATGTTGTTGAATGCCATCATTATGTTCACTATTAAAATAACACATTTTCACTACTTACTTATGTATAATAATATGATAAATATAGAGAATATCATAATACACTTACTCAAAATATTTTTGTATTTCTAGATAATTGTTTAAAACATACCATACAGTATCATTCTTAACTTTATTTGTTATATTCACATGCATCTTCTTACTATTAGAACGAGTGTGAGATTAGAAAAATGACAGTCGACGCTTCTCCACAGTTGCATATAAATTTGTATCTTGCTTGTTGAACTTAATCTCAGCACCTTTTAGGTATATAGAACAAAAACCAATACTTCATCGACTATGAAACCTTCAGCAATAGAACCTTCTAGTTGAGTATGATTTTATATATGAAGTTCTTTAACTTCCTCTCAGTTAGATACATCCATGTCCCATCAAATGGTCCAATGAGTCTTGCATCATCATATAAGTAGATTAGTAAGTGAACCATGATACTAAAAATGGATGAAGGAAATATGCATTCCATTTTAGACAAGATAATAGGGATATGCTCTTCTACTTTCTATAAATCTACCATGTGAAATTTCCTTACAGATATATTAGTGAAGAAGTTACACAGCTAGATAATGGTGTCGCTTATTTGATTGTTTAAAAAAGAACACACACACAATAGTAACATATGTTGCATTATGACATGATAGTCATGTGCCTTCAATTTGCTCAATCTAGTGTTAAGGACATTCTTCCTCAAATTACTAGTAAAACCATTAGGAAACTTCACATCCCTCAAATTGTTAAGGAATATTGTTTATCATGTGATGAAAGTGTATATTGAATAGTAAGATCCTTTAGTTTATTCCCATCATAATAAATATGAAACTTGCGTCTAATGTTCATATTTGGTAAGCCACATGCTACATTATCAATGTATTTTGAATCAACAATACCAAGTAAATTCTCGATCAAATTAGGAGAAACATTCTTTTGAATATGCATGACATCTAAATTTAGCATAAGCATGGACCAATATGACAACTCATAGAAGATGCTTTTCTTCTTCTAATTGAATTCATCAACACATCTCTTTTTCTTGTTAAAATATTTCCCAAATGGAGGATCTTGTACATGACTTATCTATAGCAAGATATTAGTAGGTGATAACTTTTGAGAATGACTTCTTTTCTTTACCTTACCATTAAATATATTTTTTTTGCATCTAATGATTATTTGGAATAAATATTCTAGGTCTAATATATCCTATCTTACTTCTAATTCTAATAGGTAAAGTGTCTTTATTATATTTCAATCATGAAATATATCTGTTCCTAGCCCATCTTGAGAGATATGATCGATTAAGATAATTATTAATAGTCCATAGCAATGCTTCTCACATTTTGAACACTTGATTCTCAAAAACATCTTTTGTATCTACTCCCACCATCTATAAATATTTCAATTCATCAACCAACAATGTAAGAAACATAATAATATCCATTAAAGGCCCATGACATCTAGGGATTAACAAAGTCAACATAAAAAATGGGTCTTTCACGCATTGCCATAGGGACAAGTTATAGGTAGTCATAATTATTGGTCATATGCTATAATTTCTACCCATGCCAAATGGATTAAACCCATCATATGCTAACCCTACACACAAATTCCAAGGATTAAAAAAAATACAAATACTTTATGTCAAAATCTTTCCATGCTTGTCCTTCAACAAGATTTTGTAGCACCTGTGGCTCCTTAGAAAGCTTAGGAAAATACCATCTCATATCTTTAAAAATGTGTCTACAAGCATACATTTCTTCAATCTTGGTGTTAGAGGAAAGTTACCTCAACACTTTATGAGGTATTTTTTCCCTTTATACCTTTATTAATTGATTGAGAGGTCCCATATACTAGAAAACTATTTCTTTCAACATTTTACTACCCAAAATATGCACAATCAAACTTGCATATATAAATCAATTTGAATCCTGAGCCTAACTTACTCATCATCTTCTTAGTATCGTAATACTATCTGGGCAACTTATTTCCCTCTAGAAGAGCTTCTTTCAACAACTTTAATAGTCCATCAAATGACTTATTACTCCATTTGTTCAACACCTTATGCTATATCAACTTTACTAAAAAGTTTAGAGAAGAGAAATTCTTACATATGGGATATAAGTATGTTTCCATCTACTCAAATAATTATTCATAATATTAATCCCCATCATTCTCCATATAACTACCTAAAGTTATATTATCATCTCTATTAATAAAATTGTTACCACCTAAGGGTTCATTATTATCTATGTCAACTGCATGAGGCTAACGAGTACCACCTAATAAATCACCCAAAATATGTGCCATCTCATCTTCACTCTCCTCCTCAACTGACATTGACTTTGTTTCACTATGGCAGACCCATTTCTTATAAGTTGGCACAAACCTAAAGCCTGGTATATGAATTTTAATTACACTAGGAGGGTGCCAAATATAATTATTATAATTCTTACAAGGATAGAAAACAAACCTATATGAATTTATAAATTTTTTTTTCTAATTCAAAAAAATATTGAAGCCCATTCCAAAACTCACAAGACTTACTATTTTATAACCTCATACAACTCTTATCGGAGATCATCTTATTAGTTAATTTTTTTTCGAGTAAATAACTTTAATTTACCTTATTAATAATGAAATTTAGCAAACAACATTACTAAAAGATTAACTAAACATATAATTTGTAAAAATTTTAACTAAATTACATGTACAATAACATGACAAAACATGGGTACATATATAATAAGGAACCCTAACACCAAAAACTATTATTCAACATGCTAGAACAACCTTTGGAGTATATAATTTTATGCTCCTAATCACCTACCAAAGCCCATGATAACATTTGATGACCAACTCTCAATTACCTAATGATTCCAGAATTCTTGTAGAATCATTTGTTCTTTCACTTCTTTAAAAGAAGGCCCATATATCTTTATTAACTCATTTGGATAATTAGGGTGTATACTTGCCGACATCCTATGGAGAGAGTTCCATTCACCATTAATCACTATCAATTCTATAGTAATTTAATCACATAATCTCATAAAATGTTCACTCTTAATAAATCTAGAGTGCAGAACATCGGTAATAAATATATATAGATATCTAGTCATTACCCCTACCCGGGGATTTATATGTGGTAAGATAAGTAAAGGATAATAAAACCTAAACTTGTATGGTTCCAAATATAAATCCCTCTCTACCACACAATCTAGCATACCACATACCCATCTCACATAATGCCTAATATCCCCATCTGAAGACATCTAAAAGTAAGATAGAGGGCATGCATCAAGTAGCATCCTACCATCTATAAAAATGGCACAAAATCATAATAAAAATGAATATGAGGACCCCTATTTTAAGTTAAGATTAGCTTTATTACATTTATTTTAATTTCACAAAAGGTTTAAATATGTAAAATTAAATAGTATTAAATATTTGAGTTTTTTTATATCATTTCATTAATTACCGTATACTTTTAAATATTAATTTTTTTACGTAAAATATTTAATTATTATAGATTAATCATTAAATATATTCTTACATTCTCAAATTCATTAATATTAACAAATTTATCTTCAATTTTTAATAACTAGGTTTAAGCATGCCTACTAATTATTATCTATGGTTAAGACATTGCAGATAAACTCTTTTTATATCCAATGACCATAAATATATTAGTTGTATTCTTTTACAAGAGTATAACTATATAAAATTCATTAATATAAAAAAGATAAAATAATTTTATTTATCTTTATTAATTACTCTTTATGGTTATAAAGCTTTCTTTATTTTCATATTTGTTTGAGGTATTGTCATGGCCATTAATTATTATTATTATTATTATTATTATTATTATTATTATTAAGATTATTATTATTATACAATAACATATGAAAATTAATCTTTATAACTATTTATCTCTTATCTATTTTTAGTATAAAAAAATTAATTAATTCTAACAAGCTTACTAGAAAAAAATACATATCACTAATTTTAAAGTTTAATATCATGTTTCTTCTAAAAACATATACACATACTAAGATACTACCATATATAATAATTCCTGGCTATGAACTAAAATATTTATTACACTTTAACATACTAATATTTTTTTAATCTAGCATGCATAGTGACAACTATATACAACATATCATTTAATTATATGCATAATCTAACTATAATAATCTAATTACTCAATTATACAAAATCTAATTAATCAATTATAAAAAAACAAACTACAAGAATCTAATTATCTAATTATACAAAATATAAATAAAATATATAAATAACCAATCCAACCCTAACTAAAATAATCTAATCCAAAAATTATGTCAATTTAAATAATATACAAATATTACCATAAAAAAACAAATACATAATAATTATACCAAATTAATACTACAAGGGTGCTTGGTAGTACTCAACGACAGAGCAACGGTGGTTGGCGATGTCACAGTAGTGCTTGGGTGTTGGTGTAGTAGTGGTCCTCCAATTATACTTAAAAAATATAATTTTATAACCTTAAATCAAATAATACATAATAAACTAAAATTATAAGCATACAAGCGTTACAAAATGAAACAAACGGAGGATATGGATGAAAAATAAGAAGAAACAATGGCGAGCTCGTCATTGATGAGAGAGAGAGAGAGAGAGAGAGAGAGAGAGAGAGAGAATTGAAGTTGAAATAGGAGGACAACAAATGAGGAGCTAGGGCTCACGATCTAGAATATAATAGACCCTTAATATCCACTATCGTCGGTATTAAGAATGACTAAATTAGATGATGTTGTTTCTCTCACACAAAAAAAAATTTGAATATTTATTATCGATGGCTTATCATTGTTATCAAACAAGTATCATCAGTAATAAGCAATTCATTATTATTCTTTCCCTTGACAGAATATTTCCTTCCTATTTCTTTTAATTAAATACCGATCACTTAATACCAATGATATACCGTTAATATTAAGGTCAATATTGTTGGTAATAAGATTTTAATTTATATTGTGCTTCTTTTGATGTTAATTTTCTCTACATAGTATTTTTATAAAATATATTACTTATTACCAAGTATTAGTATTATCAGTAAAAAAAAGTAACTAGTCGTTATTTATTTCCCTCATATTTTACTAAAACTTTTTGAGGAAAATTTTTAGCACCATTTAGCATTAGTGACAGGTATTGTCGGTATGAAGTATTTTTCTATCTTTGTTTAGGAAAAAATAAATTCTTCCTTTAATGTAATAGCTGCGAGTAATCATTGGTGATAAGGCCTAACACGGACTATTGTTTATTGTCGGTATAAACATTGTTAGTGTTAAGCCTTTTTTCTAGTAGTGTATTGTAACGAATGTTTACGTATGACTGTCTGGATAAGTTCTACTCATTGAGGTGTAAATTATTTTATTATTAATGCAGTATAAAATCATCTTGTAAAAAGAAAAAGAAAAAGCAAAGAAAATAATGTTTACATAATAGACCATTGCTCCTTAAATTTATGGGTTCATGATTTTAACTTTTGATTAGAAAAGGGAAATTTTAGAAAAGGAAATGTAAATTTGTATGTGATGTAATTCATTGGCTGATCAAATTATGAAATTTTAGAAAAGGATATGCCTTTATTATCCTGATCAAATTATTAAAAATATCATTCTTACTACCTCGCCATTACAAATTTTTATGCAATGTAAATCATGCATATAGCTTGCAAAAGATTTATGCATTCTACTATAGCAAGCTACCAGCTTCTGGCAAGAGTGTTAGTTTGATGTGTAGAATTATTTTAAAGGAATGGTAAATTCTATAATGATAGAATTTCTATAACCAACTTAGTCAAATATTATCCCCTATATTCTCCCTAATAATTCTATCATGGCTATTGCCCTTGCTTCCTCTTCTACTCCTTCTCCTTCCTCCATAACTATTAATGCTATTAGCATGGCCAATATCAAAAATCATGTCCCAATCACACTTGACCTCCAAGCCTCTAATTATAACATGTGGTGTAAACTATTTCTTGTCACGACTGGCAAGTTTGCTCTCAAAGACCACATTGATTGCACGTCATCCCAACCTTCCTCTGATCATGATGAATGGAAGCAGCTCGATTATATCGTCATGCCTTGGATTTATGGCTCTATCTCCCTCGATATTTTTTGCATTGTCATACAATCTAATGCTACTGCTCAAACAATTTGATTAGCCATAGAGAATCTTTTTCATGGTAATAATAAAAGAAGATCTATTAACCTTGAGGCTAAATTTCATAATCTTCAACAGGTACATCTATCTATTATTGAGTACTACTAGAAACTCAAAACTCTAGCCGACAACCTTGTTGACATAGACTAGCCTGTTACTGACAAAACTTTGGTTCTTCAAACTCTTTGAGGATTCAATGATCACCACTCCACTCATGCCTCCATCATTCCCATGCAATCTCCCTTCCCATCATTTATCAAAATCCACTCCCTTATGCTTCTCGAAGAATCTTACCAAACTAGCACCAATAATTACCCCCTCCACCGCTCTCATAGCCTCCTCTTTACTCATTCCACCTTTGCTCTCCACACTACATATTAGGCCCACCAATCCACATCTACTAACTCATGTACCAATAGCCAACACTCTCGTAGCAACTGGCATGGCCATTGGGGCGGCCATGGCAATAGTCAAAACATCACGTGGACACCAAATAATTCCCTCATGCCACTACCCTACCCTGGCCTTACTTGTATCCTTTATGATTTCCCACTTGGCAATCTAACAATCCTGGTATCCTTGGTCCATGACCCTCTTCCTCGGCTAACAGTCACACCACCCCTCAAACTCATAATCAAGCCTTTTTTGCTCACCCTTATCCCTCTCCTACTCCTACATCGTGGTCTGCAAGACCTTCATGGGATCAATCTATGCTCATCCATGCCTTGAACAACATGACTGTAACACCCCCAAAATTTACAAGTTTTTTTAAAAATTGGAATCATTTACAATAGAAATATTTTAAACCGTAAATTTTAGGAATGTTACCGCCGCACTTAATACTAGACCGGTTCACTCCTACCGTTCTAGCATTAAGTGATAAGGCTAAGAGAAACAACTCAAACCCTTAATACATAATCCAAATTCATAATAATGGAAACCGAATACCACGAGTCCTTACACCATCCAAAATACGAGAATTAGTTTTTCAGGAAAGAAGATAACGATAATAATAAAATTATTTTCAAAGTACTAATCATAAATAAAAGATAGGGTAATAAAAATTGCAAAGAGCCGACCACGTCACTATTGGAACGGATCCCGCCCCATCATCACTCGACCCCTCTTGATGCCCCATAGACATCAATGTCATCATAAAAGACATCTCCTACCTGCAGGAAATCAGATGGACCTTCTACTCGTTGGAATGAGCAGCACCCATGAAACGGATGATCAGTACGCTACGTACTGAGTAAGGTAACCGAGCACTAAGGCCAACACATAGCATACAAAATCATAAAGACAATGCTCAACTTACACTTTCAAACCACGTATATGATTCATAAAGACATACATATAATTACACAAGTTAATAAAGATTAAACCCACACATAAAGGCCCAAACATTTCAGATTAATTATTTAATTAATCTTTTTACCGAAAGCCGATACACACCATAACTTTTATCAAATCCATGTAATCACAGGAACACCCCACTATTTTAGCCGGTGGGCCAGTCACTTGCGGGACAAGGTCCACACCACTATTATTTGCCGGTGGACCGGTCACTTGCGGGACAAAGTCCATACCACTATTATTTACCGGTGGACCGAACTGGTTCCTGCTTACATGGGGTTTCACTGTAATTAATTAATATCTTGTAAGTATCTTTAACAAACTCGAGTTCGTTTTTATTGAGCTCGAGTCCCCCACTATTATTCGCCGGTGGACCGGACACTTGTGGGACAAAGTCCACATCACTATTATTTGCTGGTGGACCGGTCTCACATAGGGTATTAACCCTAACCACTATTTCTAACCGGTGGATTGGTTGGACCCGACTCAATAATCTTTCGCTTTAAGTGATTAATGTCTTAAATATTTTATTCAAAGATTTTTACCGAGACACGCATGACTATCTCCATACCAATCCTAGTTCTCGTACATATCCCTAGCTCCACATGACCACCCTCCCATGCAAACCCTAACTCCACATAAACCACTCTCCCATGCAAACCCTCACTCTCATGCAAAACCCTACCTCCACATAATCACACTCCCATACACTCTAACTCCACGTAAAACATATTTCCATGACAACCCATAATTCTCATGCAAAACCCTAGTCATCATTCAACTCCACGCAGAAACCCTCACCCCATACAACTTCATGCAGAAACCCTAACACCATGCAGTTATGTAGAAACCCTAATACCATGCAATTGTGTAGAAACCCTAAAACCATGCAAGTATGCAAAAACCCTAACACCATGCAGTTACTCCCCATCATGATTTTACAACCCCTTCGTGCATGTCTTGGGCCACGCCACATCGTACTAACAACATATTTATACACATCATTCTCATGCCACAATCATTTAACGAAACACACCTCGACTTCCTTACATGCTGCATTTATAACACTTACATAATAGTTACATAAAATACACGACATATCACATCACAAGACATGCATGGCATATAAATTATATATAACATAAATGGCCTTAGCACCCCTTACCTAAAATATCACCGGTCTTGGAGCAAGCTCTTATACCACTTGAGGGCTTTGAAATGGCTCACCTACTTTGGGAAAAAATAGTAGGATTAGGTTTTTCTTAAGAATGCTATTATTTCTAACTTATCCCAAGACCTTATTTTTAATTAAAGTACTCCTATACTAGAATTAACTATACAAAAATACTAGTAGAAATATTAACAATAAAAATAATGTAATACAAAACAAAAAGGTGATACAATGGTTTCTACCCTTCACCAAAATAAAATTAGTAAAGATAATAATAATAATAATAATAATAATAACAACTATTATTAATAATAGTAATATTAATAGAAACCTCAATAATAATAATAATAATAATCAAGCCTTAAAAATTATGAGATGGGTTTCGACCCTACCCCTTAATAATAAAATACCATTCAATAATATTAATAACATATATTATTTATAATAATATTAAAATAATAAGGATACTAATAAGGTTAGTATTATTATTAAATAAAATAGTAATAATAATATTTTAAAGCATAGGTGCGAATGATAACAAAATAATAAAGTCTCTGCCCTTCCAGAATAATTAAAGATAATAATAAAAATAACTATACTTATAATAGTAATAATGATAATAATAATGAAAATAATAATAAAACATACAATAATTCAAATAATACCTAAAATTTGAAAGAAAAACCCTAATTATTTTATTCCTGATCTCTATCCTGCAAGGAAAATTTAGCCTCAATATTTCATCAAATAATAATAATAATAACAAAAATAATAATAATCGATTAACCATGAATTAATTTGAATAAAACGAAATGAAGGTAGATAAATATAAAGGAGGGTCTTAGAAGGTCTAGGGTTTCACCTTGAGTCGGCAGGAAGCAGCGCCACAGATGGTGGTGCACGACGGTGATCGGAAAATGGGTCTAAGAGGGAAAAAGATGAAGAACAAGAGAGAAAGAGCAAGGGAAAAATTAGAATAAGGTTATGGTTTGGTGGAGGAGGATTATATGGAGTTTTTGAGTGGTTTAGATGGCAGTGGAAGTGGATGAAACGGCGGCGGACAACAGCTTAAAGGTTTCGGGGTGAAATTTCAGGTGAGATGAGCAACCAACTTGGTTCGGCTATGGAGGTCCGTGCAAGAAGAATCGAGAGGTGAAAATGGTTTATTTAATTAGAGGAAATTTTAGGGAAGAAAATGAAATGTTTCGGTGGCACTAAGATTGGCTAACGACGGCTGAATCTGCGTCTAAAGTCTCGGTGATGACAGCCTTCACTTATGGTTTCAAGTGAAAGAAAAATTCCAAAACTCCTTCAATCTAACTATTTATAGATGGTAAATGGGATAATGGGGTTTTGGAGGTCGGCAGGGAGGTATTAGGTACGAGAATTTGGGTGGCTGATGGCAGTAATTGGGAGGCCGACATTTGGTTTGCTTCAGGGTTTTGCGAGGCTAGGGAGAAGAAACGGGTCAGAGTTAACGCACTAGAATTACGCCAATTGATTCCTCGGGTCAAGGGGAATTCAAAGAGACAAGTAACGGTTGATAAAAGCCTCTGAAACCGGAGACGCCATTGATGGGGTCGAAGGTTTCATCGCAGCGATGGGGAAGGACGGAGGAAGAAGGAAGATGAAAGAAGGTGGGCCGGTCAGCCGAGGAAGGAAAAGAAGAGGGGAGAGCCGGGCGGTTCGCCCGCTGGTTAGGCCCTCACTTAACAAGACGCAGCGTCTCGACATAAAATTGACCAAAACACCGCGTCTGGACACATGCAGGAAGAAGGCCAGGGACGCTGGGCTGCGGGAGAAGAAAGGAAGAAAAAGGAAAGAGGATTGGGCCGCGCCAGGCCCATTCGGCGGAAGAAGGAGGAAGAAAGAAAAGAAAGAAAAGGAGAAAAGAAAAAGAAAGAGGAAAAAGGAAAAAAGGAAGAAAATAAGGTTTGGGGTTTAAATAAATTAATTAGAATATTTTGGGTATTTAATATAAAATATTTATTTAACAAAAATATTAAATTCCCTTTTTTAGGCTAGTTTAGGATTTTTAAAAGATTTTCCATAAATTCCATTTTAATTAGCAAAACACCCTTAATTTCTCCAATTAAATTATTTATAATATTATTATTAATTTAAAACTATTTTCTCATTATTATATTAAATAAAATAATTTATTTAATAAATTTCTAAAATAAAAAGCTTAATTAGCTAAAATACCCAAATTCCTCCTAATTAAATTACTTAAAAATTTATTCTTGATATTCCCTAATTAATTTCCTTTTATTTTAATTAAATAATATACTTAATTAACTATTATAAAAACTTCATTTAAATGTACTATTTAAAATTAGAAAATTTTCGGGGCATTTCAATGACACTCAACTCCCCTTTGGATAACAACTGGTACATGGATTATGGTGCAACGGAGCACATGCCAACTAGCACTGGTAATCTCTCTTCCTATTTTTCTCCCAACACAAACTCCTCTCATCATATCATGGTCGGTAATGGATCTTCTCTCCGTATCACTCATGCTGGCCATGCCTCTATCCGTATTTCCCCTACCCCTCTTCAACTACGTAATGTTCTTGTCACCCCTCACTTATTTAGGAATCTAATCGCCATGTATATGTTCACCACTGACACTAACTGCTCTATTTAATTTGATCATTTTGGTTTCTCTGTGAAGGATCTCCGCACGCACCACATGATTCTCAGGTGCAATAGCTTAGGAATCTCTACCCTCGTCCTCCATCTTCAACTTCGCCTACATCTGCTCTTAGCACCACAACTCTATCCTCTACCCTTTGGCATTGGCATCTTGGTCATCCCATTCATTCCACACTACATCATCTCCTCAAGTCTACTGCTATTTTATGCAATAAAGATTTATTTAGTCAATTGTGTCAAGCTTGCCAACTTGGCAAGAACATTCGCTTGCCCTTTTCTACATCTAGCTTTGTGACAACGAATCCCTTTTAACTCATTCATTATGACTTATGGTAATCCCCAATATCTAGTCCCTTGGGTTTTCAATATTACCTTATAATTCTTGATGACTTTATGCACTACATTTGGGTATATGCTTTATGTTTTAAACTTGATGTCCACACTTCCTTTTAGAATTTTCATGCTTATGTCACCATGAAATTCAATAAAACTAACAAAATAATACAATGTGATAATGGTTGTGAATTTAACAATACCACTAATCAACAATTCTTTGCTAAAATTGGTATTACTTTATGCCTCTCTTGCCCATACACATCATAACAAAATGGTAAATCCGAATGAACAATTTGTACCATTAACTACATGATTCGGACTCTATTGTTCCAATCATACATGCCTCCCTTCTACTAGGTTGAAGCCTTACACACATCTGTCCATCTCCTTAATTGCCTCCCTACCAAAACAGTCCACTTCAAAATGTCTCACAAAATGCTTTACAATACCCCTCCCTCATAATCCCACCTAAGAGTCTTCAGGTGCCTATGTTATCCCAATCTCTCTGCCACTACACCGCACAAGTTAGATCCTCCTCTAACCCTTGTGCTTTCCTCGGCTACCCCTATAATCACAAATGATATTGCTGTATTGATCTTCAAACTCATCGTGTTATTATTTCCCATCATGTCATATTTGATGGGCACACTTTTACTTTTCAATCATCCTCTCCACCCAATGACTCCTCCTATGACTTACTTGTTGATGCCATGGTACAACCCCAACCATCCTATATCTCGCCTCCATTTTCCCAACCATTTAATCCTCTAACTCCCTCACCCCTCCTACCAACCCCCTCTATCCTCCTCACCCTCCCACTTTCCTCCTTGTACATGTCCTACTACACACCATACTCAACATCCTATGCTCACTCGTAGGAAAGCCAACATTTTTAAGCCCAAACTCCCCCTAACCCTCAATGTTACCCATATGTTACCTCTTCCCAACACCTACAATCAAGCGTTACAAGATCTAAAATGGCCCGCTACCATGCTTGCCAAATTTACTTCTTTATTGGAAAATAAGACGTGGGATCTAGTGTCATACCCCTTGGTGAAAATGTTATTATCAGAAAATGGCTTTTCCTCCATAAGTACCACCCCTATGAAACCTTTGCCCACCGCAAAGTCAGGTAGATTGTCTAGGGTTTCCATCAATAGTTGAGTATTGACTTTGATGAGACTTTTAACCATGTCATCAAACCTTCAACCATTCACACCATTCTCAGCGTTGATCTCTCTCACCCTTGGCCCGTTCACCAACTTGACGTAGATATGCTTTCCTTCATGGAAAAATAGGCGAGACAGTGTACTGCCAACAAACTCCTAGCTTTGTTGATTTTACCAATCCCACTCACGTTGATCGCCTTAAAAAAGCTCTCTACGGACTGAAACAAGCTCCACGGGCCTGGTACAAGTGCTTTGCTTCCTACATCTCCACTTTGGGATTCACCAATAGTAAGTCAGACACCTCCCTATTCATCTACAGATGGGGCACCGACATTGTATACCTCTTATTATATGTTGATGACATCATTCTCACCGCCTCCTCCTCCAATATCCTCAAATGTCTAATCCTTCGCCTTAGCAATGAATTTTCTATGACTGACATGGGTGCCCTCCATTATTTTCGCGGTGTCTCTATCACTCACACTCTTGGGGGTCTCTTTCTCTCCCAAACCAAATATGAAAAAACTATACTACAATGGGCTAGTATGTCCCAATGTAATCTCTGTAGCATACAAATTCATACATGAAAAATATTGTTGTCTACATCAGGGGTGCTCAACGCAAACCCCTCTCTATCGTAGCCTCGTCGGTGCCCTCCAATAGCTCACTATCACCCACCTAGATCTCTCATATTCCATTCAAAAAAATTTCCTCCACATGCACGACCCCCTTGAAATCCATTTTTCCGCTCTCAAATGAATCTTGCGTTATATTAAAGGGACCATAGATCATGTCCTTTAGCTCCACCAATCTGCCTATGATAATCTCATTGGTTACTCTTATCCTGATTGGACCATTTGTCTAGACTCCCGTAGATCTACTTTTGGGTATTGTGTGTTTTTTGGAAACAATATCCTCTCTTGGTGCTCAAAGAGCAAAAACACTGTCTCACAATCCAATACCAAAGTTGAATATAGGGCAGTGGATAATGCAGTGGTTGAAACTTGTTAGTTACATAACTTACATCATGAACTATACCACCCACTTCACATATCAATGGTGGTTAAGTATGATAATGATAGTACTGTATATCTAACCTCCAATCCAGTCTAGCATTAACGTGCCAAGAATGTGGATATTGATATCCATTTTGTACATGAGAATGCCACTTTAGTTGAAGTACTTGTTCTACATGTTCCTTCAACTCATCAATTCGTTGTTGTCTTCACCAAAGGACTACCACACTCTCTTTTTGTAGAATTCTAGTTTGGGCATTTTTTCGCCTCTCACTCCAACTACGGGGGACTGCTAGAATATTTATAACAAGCTTAGTCAAATATTATCCCCAATACTTCTGTGCTATTGTGGCTATTCCCCCCCAACAACTTTATACTTATTTATACTGCAGTATATGAAATATGATTGTTCTAGCCAACCACTTTCTCTTTCATGTAAAAATTACACACTAAATCCTTAAACAATAGTTAAAAAATTTTATATTCACTATTCACTAAGTTTCTATAGTATACTTAGCTTCATATTATTTTGAGCTATTCTCTCTTATTTTTGGTATATGTTTTTACTGCCTCTTTGTAAACACCTTGAGGCTAGAGGAAATAATATTTTATTCTATTCAATATATTTAGTTTGAGCCAAAATTATAAAGTCCATATGTCGTTTCTTATATCTTATAAAAGGCAAATCCTTACGTACTTTCAACCTGTACAACCATCACTAGAAAAAAAAATCTTTTATAGTAACAAAACTTTTGGAATGATAACACTTTGTTGTTGCGAAAAATTCCCTTTGGAAACAACAATTGTATAGTATTACAAAAAGTGGTTGCCAAAAATAATTCATTTATATGGTGATTATTAAGAAATTTTTTGCGACGATAATTTTTATTGCAATATATGTGATAGTTTATTTGCAATGACATTCATATGTTGCAATATTCAAAATGTGTTTGCAATGACTTTTTCTTGTTGCAAAATGTTGATTGAATTTATTGCAATGACTATACTTGTTGCAAATATTTATATTATTTTAACAAAATGACATTTATATGTTTTGTAATGATAATTATCATTGTAATATATGTGATAATTTATTTTCAATGATATTTATATGTTGCAATATATAAAATATTTTTGCAATGAATTTTTTTTGTTACTGCAAAATGTTGATTGAATTTATTATAATGATTATATTTATTGAAAATATTTATATTATTTTATTGCAATGACATTTATATGTTTTGCAATAACAATTTTTGTTGTAATATAGGCGATGGTTTATTTGCAACGACATTTATATGTTGCAATATAAAAAATAATTTTGTAATAAATTTTTTTGTTGCAAAATATTAATTGAGTTTATTGCAACAACTATATTTGTTGAAAATATTTATATTATTTTAACGCAATAACATTTATATGTTTTAGAACAACATTTATTGTTGTAATATATGCAATGGTTATTTGCAATGACATTTATAAGTTGTAATATATAAAATGTTTTTGCTACAATTTTTTTTGTTGCAAAATATTGATTGGATTTATTGTGACGACTATACTTCTAGTAAATATTTAGATTATTTTAAAAATGAATTTGCTATGACCGACATTGGTGCCCTCTACAATTCCCTTGGTGTCTTCGTCACTCACACTATTGGGGGTCTCTTTTTCTCCCAAACCAAATACATAGAAACTATACTGTAGTGAGCTGGCATGTCCTACTATAATACCTATAGCACACTAGTTGGTACACGCATTAGGGGTGCGTGTCGCAGACTCCTCTCTCTATCGTAACCTTATCAGTGCCCTCTAATACCTCACTATCACCCGATCAGATCTCACTTATGCCTTTCAACAAATTTGCCTCCACATGGATGACCCTTGTGAATCCCATTTCCCCGCACTCAAACGCATCTTGTGTTATGTTAAAGGGACCATAGATCATGACCTTTAGCTCCACCAATCTCCCTATGATCACCTTATTGCCTACTCTAATGTTGATTGCGTTGGTTTCCCAGACTCCCGTAGATCTACTTCTGGGTATTGTGTGTTCCTTAGCATCAATATCCTCTCTTGGTCCTTTAAGATACAAAATACTATCTTAGGGTCCAGTGCCGAAGCTAAATATAGGGTAGAGGCCAATGAAGTTGCTGAAAATTGTTGGTTGTGTAACTTACATCATGAACTACATCACCTACTTCACATATCAATGGTGGTCTACTGTGATAATGTTGGTAATATATATCTCAACTCCAATCTTGTCTAACATCATTGTACCAAGAATGTGGATATTGATATCCATTTTATATGTGAGAAAGTCATGTTGGGCGAAGTACTTACTCTACATGTTCCTTTAACTCATCAATTTGCTAACGTCTTGACTAAAGGACTACCACGCTCTCTTTTTCTAGAATTTAAGTCTAGTTTGAGCATTAGTTCACCTCTTGCTCCAACTATGGGGGATGGCTAGAATATCTATAACAGACTTAGTCAAATATTATCCTAAATATTCTCCCTAATACTTCTCCGCTTTTATAGCTATTCTCCCCCACATCTTTATACTTAAATATACTATAGTAAATGAAATATGATTATTCTATCCAACCAATTTCTATTTCATGTAAAAGTTACACACTAAATCCTTAAACAATAGTTAAAAAAATTTATATTCACTGTTCACTAAGTTTCTACAGTATACTCAGCTTTGTTATTATTATGAGCTATTCTCTCTTATTTTTGGTATATGTTTTTACTAGCACATTATAAGCACCTTGAGGCTAAAGGAAATACTATTGTATTCTATTCTATATATTTATGTTGAGACAAAATTATAAACTCCATATATTGTTTCTCATATCTTAGAAAAGATAAAATTTTTTGGAATGACCTTTCTTTGTTGATATAAAATGTTAATTGAATTTATTACAACAACTATACTTGTTGAATATGTTTATATTATTTTAACACAATAACATTTATGTTTTTTACAATGATATTTATTGTTGCAATATATAGAATGGTTATCTACGACGACATTTAGAAGCTGCAATATAAAAAATGTTTTTGCTACAAGTTTTTTTTGTTACAAAATATTGATTGGATTTATTGCAACAACTATACTTGTTGTATCTCTGTTATTTCAGCAATGAATTTTCTATGACCGACAAGGGTGCCCTCTATTATTTCCTTGGTATCTCTTTTACTCACACTCCTAGAAGTCTCTTTCTCTCCCAAATAAAATACAAATAAATTATATTACAACATTATCCGCTCATGGCCCTCAAACAGCAAAATACTTTCTCACGGTCTAGTGCCAAGGCTGAATATAGGGCAGTGTCCAATGCAGTTGCTGAAACTCGTCAGCTGTGTAACTTACTTCATGAACTTCACCACCCACTTTAGAAATTAATGGTGGTCTACCATGACAATGTTAGTACTGTGTATCTCACCTCTAATCTTGTCTAGCATCCATGTACCAATATGTGGAGATTGATATCCATTTTGTATGTGAGAAAGTCATTTTGTGTGATGTAATAATTCGGCATGTTCATTCAACTCACCAGTTCACTACCATCTTCCCCAAAGGGCTACCCTACTCTCTTTCTAGAATTTAAGTCCAATTTGAGCATTTGTTCACCTCTCGCTCCAACTATGGGGGGCTGCTAGAATATGTATGATAGACTTAGTCAAACATTATCCCCTATATTTTCTTTAATCATTCTTCACTGTTATAGCTATTTCCCGTAACAACTTTATACTTAAATATAATATAATAAATAAAATATGATTATTCTCGCCAACCACATTCTCTTTCATTTAAAAATTACACAATAAATCCTTAAACAATGGTTAAAAAAATGTATATTCACTGTTCACTAAGTTTCTATAGTATACTCAACTTCTTTATTATTATGAGCTATTCTCTCTTACTTTGGGGTATGTTTTTACTGCCACATTATGAACACCTAGAGGCCAGAGGAAATAATACTGTATTTTATTCTATATATTTAGGTTGAACCAAATTTATAAACTCCATCTGTCATTTCTTATATCTTACAAAAGGTAAATACTTGACGTACTTTCAACCTACACAACCATCACTATAAAAAACATTATTTTATAGGAACAAAACTTTAGCAATGACAACACTTTGTTGTTGCAAAAAATGTCTTTTGGAAATAATAATTTTATAGTATTACAAAAAATGGCTGCGAAAAATAATTCATTTATATGGTGATTATTAGGAAATATTTTGCAAATCATTTATTTCTGGCACTTCATAAAAAATGTTTGCGTAATAGATTTATTAATTTCAATTATATAATATCATTTTATAAAGGGAAATGTGATTAATTGATTGTGCCTTATTCACTCTTATTTTTTTGAGTATGTTTTATCACTGCATTATAAATACTTTTGGGGTGCAGGAAATAACATTATAAATCTTGACGGAGTTTCAACCTACATACCAAGACACATCTTCTATTTTCTTCCAGTATGTATCACATTTTTTTTGTTTATTGTACTTCATAAAAAAATGTCGAAGTAATAGATTTATTAATTTCAATTGGATAAGATCATTTAATAAAGGGAAATGTAATTAATAGAAAGTGTGTTATTCATCATTTAATAAAGGGAAATGTAATTAATAGAAAGCATGTTATTCACTCTTACTTTTTTTGTGTATGTTTTATCGTCGCATTATAAATACCTTCATGGGTGCAGGAAATGAGATTGTAAACCTTGACTGAGTTTCAACCTACTCTCCAAGACATGTAAGTTCCCTATTATTTTCTTCGAGTATGTATCGCTTTTTTATTTCTGGTACTTCATAAAAAAATGTCTACGTAAGATATTTATTAATTTCAATTTGATAAGATCATTTTATAAAGGGAAATGTGATTAATTGATTGCGCATTATTCACTCTTTTTTTGTGTATGTTTTATCGTTGCATTATAAATATCTTTGGGGTGCTGGAAATAACATTGCAAACCTTGACAGAGCTTCAACCTACATACCAAGACAGGTAAGTTCCCTTTTATTTTCTTCAAGTATGTATCACATGTTTTTTTTTTTTGGTACTTCATAAAAAAATGTTGAAGTAATATAATTATTAATTTCAATTTGATAAGATCATTTAATAAAGGGAAATGTAATAAATTGATTGTGTGTTATTCACTCTTACTTTTTTGTGTATTTTTTATCGTCGCATTATAAATACCTTCGGGGTACAGGAAATAACATTGTAAACCTTGACAGAGTCTCAACATACACACCAAGACATGTAAGTTCCCTTTTATTTTCTTCTAGTATGTATCGCTTTTTTTATTTTTGGTACTTCATAAAAAAATGTCTACGTAATAGATTTATTAATTTCAATTAGATAAGATTATTTTATAAAGGGAAATATGATTAAGTGATTGCGCGTTATTCACACTTATTTTTTTTTGGTGTATGTTTTATCGTTGCATTATAAATACATTAGGGGTGCAGGAAATAACATTGGAAACCTTGACCGAGCTTCAACCTACATACCAAGACAGGTAAGTTCCCCTTTATTTTCTTCCAGTATGTATCACATGTTTTTTTGTTTTCGGTACTTCATAAAAAAAATGTCAAAGTAATAGATTTATTAATTTCAATTAGATAAGATCATTTTATAAAGGGAATTGTGATTAATTGATTGTGCAATATTCACTCTTATTTTTTATTGTGTATGTTTTATTGTTGTATTATAAATACCTTTGGGGTGCAGAAAATAACATTGTAAACCTTGACGGAGTTTCAACCTACATACTGAGACATGTAAGTTCCCTTCTATTTTCTTCCATTATGTACCGCATTTTTTTTTGGTACTCCGTAAAAAAATGTCGAAGTAATAGATTTATTAATTTCAATTTGATAAGATCATTTAATAAAGGGAAATTTAATAAATTGACTATGTATTATTCACTCTTACTTTTTTGTGTATGTTTTATTGTCGCATTATAAATACCTTCAGGGTATAGGAAATAACATTATAAACCTTGAAAGAGTCTCAACCTACACACCAAGACATGTAAGTTCCCTTTTATTTTATGCTAGTATGTTTTGCTTTTTTTATTTATGGTACATCATAAAAAAAAAGTCTACCTAATAGATTTATTAATTTCAATTAGATAAGATCATTTTATAAAGGGAAATGTAATTAACTGATTGTGTGTTATTCACTCTTACTTTTTTGTGTATGTTTTATCGCTGCATTATGATTATCCTCGGGATGCAGGAAATAACATTGTAAACCGTGATAGAGTTTCAACCTACGCACCAAGACATGTATGTTCCTTTTTATTTTCTTCTAGTATGTATCACTTTTTTATTTCTGGTACTTCATAAAAAAATGTCTATGTAATATATTAATTAATTTCAATTAGATAAAATCATTCTATGAAGGGAGATGTAATTAAATGACTGCGTATTATTCACTCTTACTTTTTTGTGTATGTTTTATCATGGCATTATAAATACCTTTGGGGTGTAGGAAATAACATTATAAACCTTGACAGAGTTTCAACCTACAAACCAAGACATGTATGTTCCCTTTTATTTTCTTCTAGTATGCATCACTTTTTTTATTTCTAGTACTTCATAAAATAAATGTCTACATAATAGATTTATTAATTTCAATTAGATAAGATCATTTTATAAAGGGAAATGTGATTAATTGATTGCGCTTTATTCACTCTATTTTTTTGTGTATGTTTTATCTCTGCGTTTTAAATACCTTTGGGGTGCAGGAAATAACATTGTAAACCCTGACGGAGTTTCAACCTACATATGAAGGCATGTAAGTTCCCTTCTATTTTCTTTCAGTATGTATCACATTTTTTTTTTGTTTTTGGTACTTTATAAAAAAATGTCGAAGTAATAGATTTATTAACTTCAATTAGATAAGATCATTTTATAAAGGGAAATGTAATTAATTGATTGCGTGTTATTCACTCTTACTTTTTTGTGTATGTTTTATCGTTGTATTATATATACCTTCGGGGTGTAGGAAATAACATTGTAAACCTTGATAGGGTTTCAACCTACGCACCAAGACATGTATGTTCCCTTTTATTTTCTTCCAGTATGTGTCTCTATTTTATTTCTGGTACTTCATCAAAAACATGTCTATGTAATTGATTAATTAATTTTAATTAGATAAGATCATTTTATGAAGGGAAATGTAATTAAATGACTGCGTGTTATTCACTCTTACTTTTTTGTGTATGTTTTATCATGGCATTATAAATACCTTTAGGGTGCAGGAAATGACATTATAAAACTTGACAGAGTTTCAACCTATGCACCAAGACATGTATGTTCCCTTTTATTTTCTTTTAGTATGTATCGCCTTTTTTTTATTTCTAGTACTTCATAAAAAAAAATTCTACATAATAGATTTATTAATTTCAATTAGATAAGATCATTTTATAAAGGGAAATGTGATTAATTGATTGCGCGATATTCACTCTTATTTTTTTGTGCATGTTTTATCGCTGCGTTATAAATACCTTTGGGGTGCAGGAATTGACATTGTAAACCTTGACGTAGTTTCAACCTACATACCAAGACGTGTAAGTTCCCTTCTATTTTCTTCCAGTATGTATCACATTTTTTTTTAATTTCTAGTACTTCATAAAAAAATGTCGAAGTGATAGATTTATTAATTTCAATTAGATAATATCAGTTTATAAAGGGAAATGTAATTAATTGACTACATGTTATTCACTCTTACTTTTTTGTGTATGTTTTATCGTCGTATTATATATACCTTCGGGGTGCAGGAAATAACATTGTAAACCTTGATAGAGTTTCAACCTTCACAACAAGAGATGTATGTTCCCTTTTATTTTCTTCCAATATGTATCACTTTTTTTTTATTTCTGGTACTTCATAAAAAAATGTCTACGCAATAGAATAATTAATTTCAATTAGATAAGATCATTGTATAAAGGGAAATGTGATTAATTGACTGTGTGTTATTCACTCTTACTTTTTTGTGTATGTTTTATCATTGCATTATAAATACCTTCGGAGTGAAAGAAATGACATTGTAAACCTTGACAGAGTTTCAACCTACACACCAAGACATGTAAGTTCCCTTTTGATTTTCTTCGAGTATGTATGACATTTTTTTATTTCTGGTACTTGATATATCACATTTTCTTCAAGTTAATTATACTATCAAAATGAAGATGAAAATGATGATTTTTAGGTTTTATATTATAATTGACACGTTAAATGTGGTAACAATAAGTTTATTTTGTAAATTATGTTTATATAACAATATTTTTCTTTAAAATCAATCATTTAGTAAATATTATTGACATGTCAAATGTTTTTAAGTTTTTCATTTTATTTCATAATTTCAAAAGGGAAATATTAATGATAAATTATTAGTAATGAGTATTTTAATAGTAATAGAGCTAGAATAAATAATTTATTATCGTTGGTATTATTTCTTAATACTAATGATAAATCATCAAAATAAGGAAGAAAAATTATTTATTATCATCATTATTAAAACTTAATACCGACATTCATTAGTATTAAAGATGAAAAATCATCGGTGTTAAGACAAATTGATTGGATTTTTGCAACAATTATGCTTGTTGTAAATATTTAGATTATTTTAGTAGTTAATTTCCTATGACCGACAAGGGTACCCTCCATTATTTCCCTATTGTCCCTATCACTCACACTCCTGGCGGTCTCTTTCACTTCCAAAGCAAATTTGTAGAAACTATATTGCAACGAGCCGACATGTCCCATTGTAATCCTTGTAGCTCACCACTCGATACAAGTAATAAATTGTTGTCTATGTTAGGGCTGCTCGTCGCAGACCCCTGTCTCTATCGTAGCCTCACCAGTTCCTTCCAATAGCTCACTATCACCCTCCCAGATCTCACTTATGCTGTTCAAAAAATTTGCCCCCACATGCTTGACCATCGTGAACTCCGATTCCCCTCTTTTAAATGCATCTTGTGCTATGTTAAAGGGACCATAGATCATGGGCTTCAGTTGCACCAATCTACTTATGATCACCTTATTGCCTACTACGATACTGATTGGGCCGGTTACCTAGACTCTCCCAGATTTACTTCTAGATATTTTTGGTGTATGTTTTTATTGCCACATTTTAAATACCTTGATGCTAGAGGAAATAATATTTTATTCTATTCTATATATTTAGGTTGATCCAAAATTATAAACTCCATATGTTTTTTCTCATATCTTATAAAGGCAAATCCTTAATGTACTTTTAACTTGCACAACAATCACTACAAGAAAATTCTTTTATGGCAACAAAACTTTTGCAACAACACTTTGATGATGCGAAAAATAACCTTTGGCAACGATAATTTTATAGGGTTACAAACAAGTTCTTGCCAAAAATAATTCATTTATATGGTGATTATTAGGAAATGTTTTGCAACGATAATTGTCATTACAATATATGTGATAGTTTATTTGTAATGACATTCATATTTTGCAATATACAAAATGTGTTTGCAAAGACTTTTTTTTTTGTTGCAAAATGTTAATTGAATTTTTTTTACAACAACTATACATGTTGTAAATATTTAGATTATTTTAATGAAATGACATTTATATGTTTTGCAACGATAATTATCGTTGTAATATATGTGATAGTTTATTTGCAATGACATTTATATGTTATTATAAATAAAATGTTTTTGCAATGACCTTTTTTTATTGTAAAATGTTGATTGAATTTATTGCAATGACTATATTGGTTGCAAATATTTATATATTTTGTAACAAAAATTATCGTTGTAATATATGTGATAGTTTATTTGTAATGACATTTATATGTTATAATATATAAAATTATTTTTCAATGACCTTTTTTTTTGTTGCAAAATGTTGATTGAATTTATTACAACGACTATACTGGTTGCAAATATTTAGATTATTTTAATGCAATGATATTTATATGTTTTGCAACGATATTTTTGTTGTAATATAGGTGATGGTTTATTTGCAACGACATATATATGTTGAAATATACAAAATATTTTTGTAATGACTTTTTGTTGTAAAATCTTAATTGAATTTATTGCAACAAGTATATTTGTTGCAAATATTTATATTATTTTAATACAATAACATTTACATGTTTTGTAATGACATATATTATTGAAATATAAAAAATTTTTTTGCTACAAATTTTTTTTGTTGCAAAATATTGATTATATTTATTGCAATGACTATAGTTGTTATAAATATTTAGATTATTTTAATGCAATGCCATTTTTATGTTTTACAATGACATTTTGGAGGAGTATATCGGCATTGGAGTATTATTAGGAGGAGAAGACTATTTAGGTGGGAGGACGAACGAAAGCAGAATATGATGAACATGATAACTCAGACTCTACAGAAACAAAGATAAGGGAGATAACATATTCTGAGGTTAAGACAACAGTGAGGTGTTTACAATGATATCTTTTTGTTGAGCTCACTTTAGAGATAATATAGGGGAAGAAGAGATATAAAATAAATTTAGAAGACTTTGGATTGGTATAGCTCTACCAAGGATTTAAGTATTAACATGGTTTGTGATACAACAAAAATTGAACACTAAGGATAATTTTGTGATGTTATGGCTTATCAAGTCTATTGATGCGATTTTCCCATTCTATGAAACTGCTTTTGAATTTGTCACACATTTATTTCTACACTGCATAATTACTAGGAGATTGTAGTATGACATGTGCCATTGGATGAGATACACTTGGTTGATTATGGAAAACATGCTCGTTGCCTTTTTTGCTTGGCTAAGAGTGAGTTGGAAGGGAGCGAAAGTTAAAATCTGGGTAGGTACCTCTTTTGTAGTTATAGGAACCATTTGGGAGTGTCAAAATAAGGTGCTGTTTGATAAGTAGTGTCGAAATAATTGTGAAATTGGCTTGCATCCTTACTAATCAAAAAGTAGATGTTGCTTTGGATAAGTTTAAGAGATTAGACCTATTTTTTGCACGTTATAGGAGCATAAGGTTATTGATGATATAAAGTTAGATTATTCACCGAGAAATCAAATTTAAATCAAATTATAAGGTGTGTGTGTTTGAGAGTTTAAACAAAGTGTATTGTTTCTACTAGAATTATTATATAAATAATAAGGATAGAATTAATCCTATGGGCATGTGCTATTAAAGAGAGAATTAAATTTTTTATAAAATATTCATATAATATCTTGTACCCCTCTCTTTATTATTTGTTTCATTATTGTTGTTTAACAACAAAACATGTAATTCACACAATGCACTAGAATTACCATCAAATAAATTTTTGCAATATAATTGATAATACCTTTTCTTTAGATAATTTCATAGAATCCCCTAAGCCTTACAACAATGACCATCCTAGTTAAAAATTGAGGTGATCAATGGTTGAATATGACCAAAACCAAGATATGACAAATGAACATGCTATATCTAGAATAGCACAAACAAAATAAATAGTACTAAATTCATATTTTCCAACCTTGTTCAAGATAAAATTAGATAACTGAGTATTGTGCTGAGTTAGTAAACTCACTTGAATTTCTTTGTTTTTAAAGTGTAAAAAGTTAGTAGCATTCAATTCATCCCTTCTTTAGTGTATGTTTCTCCCCAAGTTTCTTCCACATGCAGAGCGTTTAGGAATTGAAGTAAATAGATAAGATAATCAAAAGGTGGTCATGGACAATAGGTTTAATTGAAAAATGTGTGTGTGTGTGTGTTAAGGATTTTATCTTTGAATTAACTCTCAATTTACACTCAATTTGTTTTTCTTATTCATAAGCTATTCAACTTCTTCTAGTGTCTCTCACTTTCTCTTAATTTCTTGTTAGGCTAAACTAGGGTTAGGTGTAGGGCTTGAAAAGTTGATAATGAAGTGGTAGAATTAAAGGAATTAAGCTTCATTTATATTAATTTGGCCTATATTGAATTAGGTTCATTTGGATGCCTATGATTTTGGCATAGTTGTGTAACATTAATTATGAATTTAGGGCTCTAATGTGGATTCTCATCATGTTTTTCATAGTGATAATAGAGTGACACAATGGTGGATTACATTAGTAGAGGAATAGAGATGATGAGTTGATTGGGAAATTAGATGTTGAAAATTGTAGATGAGTGCGGTGATCAAATATAACATGGATTTAACATATTAGTTGATAAGAGTGGATAATATATTACCATATATCTTGTACCTATAGACATGAGAAGATTAGGTGAGAGAAAGAGCGAAGGATGTTTTTGTATCCTTTTTTCTTATAATTCATGTGAAAACTTAAAATAAAAATGTCAATAGTTAATGGTCATATCGATCATGCGTAATGATAGAATTGATAAAGGAAGGATAACCTCCATAAAAAAATTGAAATACAATTACATTTTACATGATGTAAGTTTGATCATTTGACCATATAGAACATTATGCTTAAATGAAGGCTATATGGTACTTTTTTGTTAATTTTTTTAAATTTCTTGCATATCTGTATGATATTTTTTTAATTAACAATTATTTTATAAAAAAATAAATTTAAATATTATCAATTTTCAGAATAAATTAATGCTAATTGGAGTTATTGATAAGAAGTTTATCTCATAATACTCCATTGATAATAAAAGTAGAAGTATAATGACTTAAACAACTCAAGTAATCTAGTTGTTATGTGCTAAGTTTTGGTTAATGTACTAATAAGGCATTAATACTTCAAGTAGAAGAACACACAAGTCTAGGCCAAGTACTTTAAACTTAATTAAAAAAAAACCTTGGGCCTAACGGTAGAAGATGACCCCAATTTATTCTACCCGACCTATCCATCATCTTATAGGGGTATGCATACTTAATGATTATAGGTTTACTTGTAGCTCCGGTGTATTCTATCTTAAAAGTGAGAGTATCAGTATTGTTAACTATCATTCTCCCATTTTAGAGGAAATGGGAGAGTATTGATACTATTAGTTCTAGACCTCATTATGTTAGAGAAATGGGTTAGTAGACCACCTAATTATGGATATTTGATATGGCTGCATCTTAAGTAGATTCCAATGATAAGTATGGTGAATGTGTAATTTTCACTTATGGAGATCTTATGTGTTGCTTGCTTCACTCTAGTTATATATGTTTGTTACCTTACTAAGATAAAAGTATTAATTTTTTTTTTATGGATGCTACTCATTCTCACGGGTATATATCTTTACTATTGACATATAGGTTTTTTGAATACCATGTTAGGGAATTTGCTAACTTTAATGCACTTCCCAAGGAAGAGTCGCTAATTTTCTTGGGTTAGAGGTAGAATCTTAGCCATTTAGTAGTTAATTTTTGTTTGGATACTATATGGGATATTAGATCCATGGTTCCTTTATGTTTTACTTTAAATTGTTTCATTTTCAAAGTTTATCTCCAAAATTCCTATCTATGCTTATGAACATTTTATCATTCTCTTGTTATCTCATTTAAACTTAAATTATTTATCTTATAATAAATACGAGATTGGTGTAGAAAATGGACGTGTATTCAGTATAAAGGTAACGCTAGATTATTTTATGATCAAATTTTGCAAAAAAAATAAATAGAAGTAAATTTTGTTGTTTGATAGATATTAGATTTTCTTCATGTGCTAGTGTGACTAGGGAACCTTTATGTCATTAATTGATAGTTGGTAGGATACTATGGTATATTTGTGTACTAGTATGACCAGATTACCTTAACATCTTCACACTGATATGATCTTCCCTCAAGTAAAGTAAATAATAAGATAGGAACTTTGTTTATTGGACTTTGGTTATATTTGGATTATTGGTTTGGAAGGAGTCTTTGTGCTTCGCTCATGGTTTTAGAATTGATTGATAGTCACCTTAGTAAAATACCCAAATGTTTATGAGGTATGATGTGATTGTTATGTAATTGTTTATTAAGTTGTGAAAAATAATAAGGGTAATGGTATTATAAACATGGGTTTTTTGGTGATGTGTTATGACCTAGCATGTTTAAATTTATTTGAGTCATTTATGAATTCTTGATGTATTCATGCCATGATTATCTTGTAGTTACATTTGCATGTTTAGTTTCATGTACTAGGTTACTCTATACCTTCATATTAATAGGTTCCATTTTACAATCCATTGCTTATTTTTGTGGGAAATTTTGACTTTATAAGATTGCTTTGAGTATTCTACTTGATTTTAATGTTTGAGGTTGAGAGTTAGAACTTTTCGGTACCCACTCTAACATTTTTTTGATCAGTATACTCCTTAAACTCTTATGTCTCTTCCTTTATTCTTTTTATATGTCGGTTGTAAGCTTTGTATAATCTTTTGTTATAATGAAACAATGCTAATATGTTATATAATCTCTTATCTACTACTTATGATTATTATTTATAATGTAAGTAGAGTAATATTTTAACCTTATCACATAGTATAAGAATGGTAAAAGAAACTATAACTATACTAAGTGTAACGGTAAAACCCTATACTATTAGTGTCTATGCTTCCGCAAATAATTCTTTTAGAATAAAATTTTCAAATGTTAAAACAGGGTGTGCTACAAATACTATTAGTCTAGTAGTAACATTAATATTACGCTAATAATCTGAGGAAGTTTTTATGTAGGGTCTAACCTTGTTTGTGGCTCATTAGTAGCTCATGTTAAGGCCTATATCTTTGCAAGAGGCTGGAGAAGCTCTCTAGTCTATAGGGAAATATAAAGCCTCTAGACCTGATGGGTTCATTGTAGGCTTTTTCAAGACCTCATGGTCTGTGTTGGGAGAAGATTTATGGGTTTTGTTGAGGAATTCATTTCAAACTACTTTAGGTCCTTCTTTTTTAGGGCAAACGAAGTTGTTCCTTATTCATAAATGTGAGGGTGCTAGGGAGTTGTAGAGTTCAGACCAATTGCTTTTTGCAATTTGTTGTATAAGGTTTTTGCTAAAATTTTAGCTGGTAGACTGCAAAATATTTTGCCAGCTCTTATTTATGCTTCGTAGGCTGGTTTTGTTAAAGGCAGAAACATTGGAGATAATGTGTTATTAGCCCATAAGTTACTTCATTTGTATAACATGAAGCATGCATCACCAAGATGGATGCTTAAGGTGGATATGAGGAAGTCTATGATTCAGTTAATTGGAAGTTTTTAGAGAATGTTTTACTTGGAATGCATGTCCCTCCTCATATGGTAAAATTTCTAATGGCCTCTGTATCATCACTTTCTTATTCATTATGCATTAATAATGATATATAGGGACCTTTTCAAGGGAAAAATGGTTTCAGAAAAGAAGACCCACTTGTCTCCTTATTTGTTTATCATTGTTATAGAATATCTAAGTCGGATGTTTCAGACTTTTTAGTTGAAGGATGATTTCTAGGGGCATCCTAATTGCAAGAGGTTGAAAAATTATTAACCTTGCTTTTGTAGATGATCTTTTTGGAGTTATATAAAGCTTATTTTCCCTCAATTCTTACTATCAAAGGCAATTTAGAAGAGTTTTCTGGTGTTTCAGGGCTTCATATTAGTCCAAAGAAGAGTTCTATCTATTTTAGAGGTATCTCTCAAGAGTTGAAGGGGTATATCCTTTCTCAGTTACAATTCCAAGATAGGAGGTTTCCTTTCAGATATCTAGGGGTGCCTTTGGATGCTTCTAAGCTAAAGGCTGCTGATATGCTCTTATTGATTTAGAAAATCATTGGGAGACTTCATCATTGGGCTAACAAGTTGTTATCCCATGCAAGTTGACATTAATTGTTGAAATCGGTCATCTTTGGTATAGCTAATTACTAGAGTCAATTGTTTTTACTCCCAAAAAAGATTTTGCACCAGGTGGTGGGTTTATGTAGGGCTTTTCTATGGACATGGAAGGTTTCCCCAAATAAAAGAGCTCTATTAGCCTAGAGGGTGGTATTTTTGCCTAAGAAGGAGGGTGTACAGGGCATTATGGATTTATTTGCCTGGAATGTTGCAGTTGTGGGGAAACACCTATGGAATTTGTGTCAAGAAAATGATTCCTTATGAATAAAATGAGTTCATCCTATTTCATAAAACAACAGACTGTGGAATCTTGTTAGCTCCCTAGTACATCCTCTTGACTATTGAAGAGTATCTTTGACTTAAGATATCGTTTGATCCCAGTTTTCCAGAATTGGCAACTTGATTATCTATATAAAATTTCTGATGTGTATGAAAACATTAGACATTTAGCTCCTAAAGTGTTTTGGTAGAAATTTGTGTGGTACAGGCTAGCTGGCCCAAAGTACAAGTTCATTTTCTAGCTGGCTACTCATTCCAGACTACCTACCACAGATAATTTAGCCAAGTTTGTTCAATCCATTGACCTTCTGTGTAGTTTCTACTTGTAAGAGGAGAGTACTGATCATTTGTTCCATCACTACCCTACACTGAAATAGCTATGCGAATCAATTAGTACGGCTTGCAGGGAAAGGAGGAGGCATAGATCATAGTAGGATTTATTAAGATCTATATCTAGAGTATGAGGTAGAGGGATAACTAAGGCTCAGTTTAAATGGGGTTTTATGTAGTAGCTTTTTATGAGATTTGAAAAGTTAGGAATGCATGCATTTCCTCAAAGGTAGTTTGGGATTTGAAAAGGATAGATTTTCAAATCTCATTGGTTATGTCTTCTATATGTAGTAAGAGTAATAATTTAGTGGTTTCTTGCGTCAAGTAGATCAATTCGACTGGCTGGTTGGTAATTTTGCTTGATGTTATAATTTTTTTCTACTTAAAAAAATATGATAAGAGTAAGATTAACTAAAATAAACATAATAATAATAATAATGATATTAATATTATGTTTGATATTAATGATATTAATATTCATATTATTAATATGAATATAAATATTATTATTATCACTAAAAACAACAACAACAACAATGTGTATAATATTAATATTGTTAATAATATTATTATTCTTATTAAAAATGAAATTAATGATATGATTTTCATTGTTATTAATATTTCTATAATTTTATTGTTAATAAATTAATAAGATAAATAGTAATAGTGTTATTATTATTAGTAATATTAATAAAATGGTAACATTAATCATATTATTATTACTACTACTAATGAAATAAATAGTGGCATTAAAAATATTTCTATTAATGTCACAAGTAATATTCATATTAATATTGATAGTATCATTCTTTTTAATTATGATTATAATAATAATTATTATTATTATTATTATTATTATTATTATTATTATTATTTATAGTAGTATTAGTAATTTTCACTGGTAAGCATATAGATAAATGACACATTTATATTTGATAAACTAGTTTAGTGTTCTCACTGCAATCCTCGTCTTGGATGAGACTACTAAGAAGCCACGATAAAACCTATTTCCCATCTCATCTTCACCATATCCAAGAAAAATGTATTGGCGGGTCTTGGAGTCAAGCTTTGATCTTTCATCTCTTAGCACATGCACATAAGCGTTGCATCCAAACATGCGCAAGTGATCATAAGAAGGCTCCTTGCCAAACCAAACCATGTTTGGAACATCACCCTCTAAGGAAACACAAGGAGAAAGATTGATCACATGAGCAGATGTATATAAAGCCTCACCCTAGAAGCTTTTGGTAAGTTTTGCTTCTGAAAGAAAACGAAGGACCCTCTCCACCAAGGTTCTATTCATCCGTTCTGCTACATCATTCAACTGAGGAGTTTTGTTTGGAGTTCTCTGATGTCGTATAACCTATGCTTTGCAATAATCATCCAGATGCCCAGTATATTCACCTCCATTATCAAAACGCAAGCATAAGAGTTTTCTCCCAGAATGTCTTTCAACCAAAGCATGAAATTGCTTGAAGACACCAAATACTGCATCTTTATATTTCAAAGCATAAACCTGGAGTTTTCTAAAATAGTCATAAATGAAGGTAACAAAATAAAGTGCATCACCAAGAGATCTTAGCTTCAAACCATAGACATTAGAATGAACTAACTCAAGCAAACCTGGCTTTCTTGATGGAGATTGAGTCTTGAAAGAGACTCTAGATTGCTTACGAATCATGCAATAAGAACATCTTTCCAACTTTCCACTCTTCACACCAGATATCAAATTCTTCGTAGCCAAACAATTTAGGCCTTTCTCACTTATATGACTGAACCTTCTATGCCATAATGTACTAGGGTCATGCTCTGCAACATTGACAATATCCTTTCCAATAGAAGCATTTATAAGATAGAGACTTGAGTGCTTCTTATCATGAGCTACCACCAAGGCATCTTTAGTGAGTTTCCATTGTCCTCCACTAAAGGTGTTGCAGAAACCATCATCATCAAGCTTACCTATGGAAATCAAATTCAAGCACATATCAGGAGCATGTCTGACATTCTTGAGAAGTAACGTTACTCCATTGTCAATCACCAAGCAAACATCACCCATCTTCAATACCCCATAGTCAGTAGGAGTATAAAAGGTGAAGAAATCCATCCTGGATGTAACATGTAAAGAGGCACCACTATCAACAACCCAACTTGACTCAGGACTAGCAAGATTCACCAAATTCTCATCATAAATAACTAGAAGATCATTAGTAATGACGGTAGCAACACGATCATTATTACCCTACTCATTATCTTAACTCTTGTCATGATTCTTCTTGTTGTTATTGTTGTTTCCTTACTTGTTATCCCTTTTCCACTTGTATTAAAATTGGTGGATATGACCTATAACACCCCAAAATTCACTATTTTTTTTAAGCGGAAGCATTTATAATAGAAATACTTAAAACCTGTGAATTCTGGGAATGTTACCGCCACACTTAGTACTAGACCGGTTCTCTCCGACCGTTCCAATACCAAGTGCTAAGGCTAAAGAAAATATTTACATTAAATTCAAATTAGCAATTCATGAAGGAATTCAAAAGATGATACAATAAAATCAGAGTACGCATAAATATTTACACTTGAAACTTCATGAAACCCGATGGGTCAAATTCCGAATTGCCTACTCACTCAAGTCGGACCTGCCACCCCAAAACAGCCTCTGATCTTAACCTGCACAAGAGTTCTGCTCCCCACCATCGGTGGATCGTCACAGGACCCATCAACCAAGGTAGTATCAGTACGGGTCCAGTACTGAGTAAGGAGACATGGTCACTAAGGCCAACATATAGTTGTACATAAATAATGCAGGAATAATAATAACGCACAAGACCAATATGATCACATAAATACATACAACCATCCAAGTAAGAGTACAAGGTCTGATTGTAGACTGGATTAATTTTTAAATTAATCTCTTATTAGAATTCATTTCACACCATACTTTTTATCAAGTCCATATGAGTACGGGAACCCCACTATTTTGCCGGTGGATCGGTCGCGAGGGTAACATACCCTGCCACTATTATATGCCGGTGGATCGGTCTGGCCCCTTCTCGCACGGTGTTCCACTATAAGTAATTAGTATCTTTCCCATGTCTTGGAAACTATCGGGTTTGATTTTGTTGAGCTCGGAATCCCCCACTATTATTGCTGGTGGATCGGTCGCGAGGGTACATGCCCTGCCACTATTATAGCCGGTGGATCGGTCGCGAGGGAAATATTCCCTACCACTATTATGCCGGTGGATCGGTCTGGGCCCGGCTCAACATCTTTCACTTTATGTGATTAATGTCTTAAGTATCTTATTCAAATGCTTTCATCAAACATGCATAACTCGCCACGCATCACAATTACACCTTAATCACCATAAATACATGATACATCAAAAACCCTAAGCAACCACACCAAACCTTAATCAACCAACCCAAACCATAATTAACCATTCCAAACCCTAGCTCAGTCTCCTACGTACCCAGATAATGCTCTACGTACTATCTTTCACCTAAAGTGTATAAACGCCCAAACAACACTTATATTATGTTCCCTACATCCCAAATCAACTTTCCACACATACATTTCATACCCATGCAAACATTAACCTCCCCATGCAAACCTTCGAACTTCTTCATGCAAACCCTAAATTCAATTAACACAAAACCAAAGATTCACCCATTCCCAACCTAAATTCAAGCCATATAAAACCCAAAGATTTGTCCATAACAAACCCTAAATTCAAAACCATAAAGATTCTTCCAAACACTTATAAATTAATTCTCCCAATCAAATCATAAATTAAATTCTCCCATATAATATTATGAAATACATTCTCCCAAATAACATCATAAACTAAATTCTCCCAACAAATTATAAATTAACTCTCCCTATCAAATCATAACTTAAATTCTCCCATGTAATATTATAAAATACATTCTCCCAAATAACATCATAAACTAAAGTCTCCCAAACAAATCATAATTTAATTCTCCAAAATCAATCATAAACTAAATTCTCCCAAACAAACCATAATTTAATTCTCCCAATCAATCATAAATTAAATTCTCCCAAACAAATTATAAATTAACTCTCCCTATCAAATCATAACTTAAACTCTCCCATATAATATTATAATCTACATTCCTCCAAATAACATCATAAACTAAACTCTCCCAAACAAACCATAATTTAATTCTCCCAATCAATCATAAATTAAATTCTCCCATATAATATTATAAATTACATTATCACAAATAACATCATAACTAAACTCTCCCAAACAAATCATAATTTATATTCTCCCAATCAAATCATAAATTAAATTCTCCGCATAAAACCCTAAATTATATTCTTCCACACAAAACCACATAAATTGGATTACTCCTTATAAACCATAATATTATGTCAACTCACTTCCCATAGTCAACTTCTTTCCCTATCCTCCTTTTTCATTCATTCTTCCACACAAACCACATCAACATTCCCTCAAACCACATCAACATTCTCTCATGCATGTCTTACGGGATCACAACACATATCATCATACAATTAATAATACAAATGCCATGCAAAACATACTTCAACTTCACTTCATATCACATATAAAAATATTTAATAATAATAAACATTAGATACATAGCATGCGAAACACATAAACCACATAAACACATAAAAGGCCTTAGCACTCCTTACCTAAAACGACACCGGTCTTGGAGCACGCTCCTATTCCACTTGAGGGATTTGACCAAATAATAACATACTGATAACAATAACATTAACAAAATTATAACTTTACTAAAGATATTATTAGAAATATTATTAAATCTAATAATATGGGATTAAAGACTTTACCCTAATAATAATAATGACACTAATATAATAATAGCTAAGGTACTAAAATAATGTAACAACAATATAATAAGTGTAAGAATAAAAAAAATTAATGGTAAATTATTTTTAATATTAATTACAGAATAATAATAATGGTAATTCGAAATAATAAAAATACTAATAATAACAATAATTATAATAACACCTTAATATTATTAATTAGGATAATGACAATAATAATAATACTTATAGTAATGACAAGATCGAATTAAAATATATTAGAGCTTCAGAACCTCCAGAAATAATAATCAAAACATTAATACCAATAATAATATTAATAACACAATAATAGAAATAATAATAAAAGTAATACTAATCTATTTCAAATAATTGAAATAAATTAAATTAAGGATTATAAAAATATGAAGAAGGGTTCATAGGGTCTTGGGTTCAACCTTATACTGGTGGGAACTGGCGGCACCGGCGGCGGAGCACGGCGGTGGTGGCGGTGGCCGGAAAAAGAGAGGAAAGAAGGGAAAGTTGCATGCTGGGAACAAGATAGGAAGAATTAAAATGGGAGCTTGGGTGTTTTGAGTTCCCCAGAAGGAGAGGGACAGAATAGAGGTGGTGGCGCAGCCAGAGGTGGCGGCGCACGGCGGTGGCCGAGTGGAGGAGAATTAGGAAGAGAGAGGAGGAGAGGGAGAAAAAGGAAGATAAAGGCATGGGGAGATAGAGTAGGGTCTGCAGCACGGAATGGGAGGAGAAAGAAGCGGCTTTAGCGGCGGAGGAGGTGGCTAAGGGCGGCGCGAAGGGTGGCGGGGCAGAAAACAGGGTTGATCGGGAAGAGGACTTCGCACAGTTGGAAAATTCTATGTAGGAAGAATCGAGGGTGATGAATGGTTTGGCTAGCTAGAGAGTGGTGCAAGGAAGACAAGGGTGGCAAGAACAGGCGACGAAGTTGGCCAGAGGCGGAGGACGAGACGTCTAAAGGAGAGGCGGTGGCAAGGTCGGATTCTGGGTTGGGGATTCAAGAGCTCGATACAGAGCTACTTATGAGGGTATTTATAGGGAAAATAAGGTAGGGTAGGGTTATTTGGGTCGGCTACGGGGTAAGGAACGTAGGGTTAGGGTTTCCGGTGGCGAGGGTGGCCGGTGGTAGCAAATTTTGGTGGACAGGGTCCGTAGGGAGGTGAGAAGAAAACGCGCGAGGAAAGGGAGAGTTGTTAGGGTTTATGCAGCTGCCGAAACGAGGGGAAGAGAAATGGGGGAGAATGGACTGTCAAAATGGCGAAAACGGCGGCGGGTTTTTCGGATGGGCGGCGAAGATGCAGGCAGGTCGGCGGCGTCGGGCCGGAGCGAAGGCTGGACGAAGAAGACGATGTTGGGCCGGGCGGTTCGCGGGGAAAGAAAAGAAAGAAAAAGGGCAGACCGGGCCGGTCGGCGCGATGGGGAGGGGTATTAAATGAGACGACGAGTTTCAATGGAAGTGGAGTCCAAACGCGGCGTAGAGGGGGACGGGCGAAGGAGGACCCGCGGGCTGGCTCATTAAACAACACGACGAGTTTTAATAAAAAGATGGACAAAACGCAGCGCTGGATGCGGGAGAAGGGGGCGTGCGGGCTGGGCCGAAGGAGGGAGAAAAAGAGGAACTGGGCCGCTGGGCTGGCCCAGTTCGGAGAGGAGAAAAAGAAAAAGAAAAGAAGAAGAAGAAAAAAAAAGAAGAAAAGAAGGAAAAAGGAAAAGGGAAAAAAGGGAAAATAATTATTTGGGATAATTAAATTAATTATAATATTTGGGATATTTAAAAATATTAATATTTAAATAAAATAATATTTAAAATTCCATTTTAGGCTAAATTAGGATTTTTAAAAGATTTTCCACAAATTCCTTTTTAATTAGCAAAACACCCTAATTTTCTATAATTAAATTATTTATAAAATTAATATTAATTTGAAAATAGTTTCTCCTTCTTATTTTAATTAAAATAATTTGCTTAATTATTTTCAAAATAAAATGCTTAATTAGCTAAAATACCCAAATTCTTTTCCAATAAAAACACTTATAAATTTCTTCTTGAATTTTTCCTAATTAAATATCCTTTTATTTTAATGAAAATAATTTATTTAAATAATTTTTATAATAAATATCCTTTAAATTTATTTTATAAAATTATAATTTTTCGGGGCATTTCATCACTACCCCCTTAAAAACAGACTTCGCCCCCGAAGTCTCCGGGAGCGCCTAGGGTTAGGGAGAAAATGCTCTAAGTGGATAGAAAACCGACTAACGCTAATACCCATATAAACTACCCCCTTAGGAATAAACTTACTAAAGAAAATTTAAATCCACGAAAATAGAGACACCATATAAAAACAACACTTATAAAAAAAACTACTCCCTTAGAGACAAACTATGTGTTGTTGTACCTGGGTATAATTTCAATTTAAATACTAAATATTAAATATAAATATTGAGAGAATTTAATCAAAGAAAATTTTATTTATCGAAAATCTATTTCGAAAAGTTCCGAAGGCTCAAAATTAATAAAAGAGTTATATAAAAATTTTGGAAACACTCTTGGAAAGAATAACCGATGAACATGAAAAAAAATATGTATTATTTATGGAAATATATCATAAGAACTCAAAAATTTATTTAAATCATATAATAAAATATTTAAGTTGAACTCTAATACCTCGAGCCCAATTTAGTCATTTCCGAAATTATTTTTTTCTGTAAATCAAAAGCATACAACAGAATAAAGTGATTTTGGAAGGAAGTTCCTGAATATGTCTTCTAAATCTAAAACTTTCTAAAAATATTAACGATTGAAACGAATAATTTAGAGTAGAAAATATTTTCTACTGATAAAACCATTACCATAAATTTAACTATTCAATATAAATTCTATAATTTAAATAATGTATTTTGTCAATAAAATATACTTCAAAATAACGTCATAATCACATGATAAAGTTATAATAAAAAAATTAATCTAAAATATAAAAATACGAGAAAGAACGGGAATACATATTATTAAATAAAAATCGAACTCATAAGAAATTAAATTAAGTTTAACTATGAATTTGAATCGTCGATAAATCCATAAGATAAATCGAAATTAAAATAATTAATTGTTTACATCAAATTACGTTAATCAAATCATTAAACTTAATAAATCTAGATTTTTTTAAAAAAATACGGGGTATTACATCATTACCCGCTTAAAAAGGAACTTTGTCCCCGAAGTTCAGGAAAAATTTAAGTAGGGTTCACTTAACAAATGGTTGCATAAAATATTGATTGCAATAAATAGGTTAAAAGTAACTCCAAAGAAATTAAAGCGATGTTTACGAAAACTAAATCAAGTAAAGTTGGACTTAGTAGGGTACACCTTAAGGTTATCAATCCATAAACCCTACAAGTCTAGGTTACTCTAGTGGGGTTACTACCCCCTTAAGGACAAACTAATTACAAGACCATAATCACAGCAACAAACACAAGGTCACTTACGCTACCCCATCGTATGATCCTCACAAGCTAATCCGGATTTTAAAATTTACTTGAAACAAGGTAAATACATTTTTAGTAAAAACATTTAGGATCGTGAGAACCGAGTCTCTAACCGAAACCCGATTCTCAACAACCAAAAGCTCTGATACCAACTTGTGGTATCAGCTTAAAAAGTTTAAAAACAAATAGAGGAGAGGTCAAAACACACTTCAAAATATAAAGTCCGAAAACCAAATTTATTTTCAAAAACGAGCATGGCCGAAGGACCAACCGCTCTGATACCAACTTGTAACACCCCAAAATTCACTATTTTTTTTAAGCGGAAGCATTTATAATAGAAATACTTAAAACCTATGAATTCTGGGAATGTTACCGCCACACTTAGTACTAGACCGGTTCTCTCCGACCGTTCCAATACCAAGTGCTAAGGCTAAAGAAAATATTTACATTAAATTCAAATTAGCAATTCATGAAGGAATTCAAAAGATGATACAATAAAATCAGAGTACGCATAAATATTTACACTTGAAACTTCATGAAAATCGATGGGTCAAATTCCGGATTGCCTACTCACTCAAGTCAGACCTGCCACCCCAAAACAGCCTCTGATCTTAACCTGCACAAGAGTTCTGCTCCCCACCATCGGTGGATCGTCATAGGACCCATCAACCAAGGTAGTATCAGTACGGGTCCAGTGCTGAGTAAGGAGACATGGTCACTAAGGCCAACATATAGTTGTACATAAATAATGCAGGAATAATAATAACGCACAAGACCAATATGATCACATAAATACATACAACCATCCAAGTAAGAGTACAAGGTCCGATTGTAGACTGGATTAATTTATAAATTAATCTCTTATTAGAACTCATTTCACACCATACTTTTTATCAAGTCCATACGAGTACGGGAACCCCACTATTTTGCTGGTGGATCGGTCGCGAGGGTAACATACCCTGCCACTATTATATGCCGGTGGATCGGTCGCGAGGGTAACATACCCTGCCACTATTATATGCCGGTGGATCGGTCTGGCCCCTTCTCGCACGGTGTTCCACTATAAGTAATTAGTATCTTTCCCATATCTTGGCAACTATAGGGTTTGATTTTGTTGAGCTCGGAATCCCCCACTATTATTGCCGGTGGATAGGTCGCGAGGGTACATGCCCTTCCACTATTATAGCTGGTGGATCGGTCGCGAGGTAAATATTCCCTGCCACTATTATGCCGATGGATCGATCTAGGCCCGGCTCAACATCTTTCACTTTACGTGATTAATGTCTTAAGTATCTTATTCAAATGCTTTCACCAAACATGCATAACTCACCACGCATCACAATTACACCTTAATCACCATAAATACATGATACATCAAAAACCCTAAGCAACCACACCAAACCTTAATATACCAACCCAAACCATAATTAACCATTCCAAACCCTAGCTCAGTCTCCTACGTACCCAGATAATGCTCTACGTACTATCTTTCACCCAAAGTGTATAAACGCCCAAACAACACTTATATTATGTTCCCTACATCCCAAATCAACTTTCCACACATACATTTCATACCCATGCAAACATTAACCTCCCCATGCAAACCTTCGAACTTCTTCATTCAAACCCTAAATTCAATCAACACAAAACCAAAGATTCACCCATTCCCAACCTAAATTCAAGCCATATCAAACCCAAAGATTTGTCCATACCAAACCCTAAATTCAAAACCATAAAGATTCTTCCAAACACTTATAAATTAATTCTCCCAATCAAATCATAAATTAAATTCTCCCATATAATATTATAAAATACATTCTCCCAAATAACATCATAAACTAAATTCTCCCAACAAATTATAAATTAACTCTCCCAATCAAATCATAACTTAAATTCTCCCATGTAATATTATAAAATACATTCTCCCAAATAACATCATAAACTAAAGTCTCCCAAACAAATCATAATTTAATTCTCCAAAATCAATCATAAACTAAATTCTCCCAAACAAACCATAATTTAATTCTCCCAATCAATCATGAATTAAATTCTCCCAAACAAATTATAAATTAACTCTCCCAATCAAATCATAACTTAAACTCTCCCATATAATATTATAATGTACATTCATCCAAATAACATCATAAACTAAACTCTCCCAAACAAACCATAATTTAATTCTCCCAATCAATTATAAATTAAATTCTCCCATATAATATTATAAATTACATTATCCCAAATAACATCATAACTAAACTCTCCCAAACAAATCATAATTTATATTCTCCCAATCAAATCATAAATTAAATTCTCCGCATAAAACCCTAAATTATATTCTTCCACACAAAACCACATAAACCACATAAAAGGCCTTAGCACTCCTTACCTAAAACGACACCGGTCTTGGAGCACGCTCCTATTCCACTTGAGGGATTTGACCAAATAATAACATACTGATAACAATAACATTAAAAAAATTATAACTTTACTAAAGATATTAATAGAAATATTATAAAATCTGATAATATGGGGTTAAAGACTTTACCCTAATAATAATAATGACAATAATATAATAATAGCTAAGGTACTAAAATAATGTAACAACAATATAATAAGTGTAATAATAATAAAAAAATTAATGGTAAATATTTTTAATATTAATTACAGAATAATAATAATGGTAATTCGAAATAATAAAAATACTAATAAAACACAATAATTATAATAACACCTTAATATTATTAATTAGGATAATGAAAATAATAATAATACTTATAGTAATGACAAGATCGAATTAAAATATATTAGAGCTTCCAAACGTGAAGAAATAATAATCAAAACATTAATACCAATAATAATGTTAATAACACAATAATAGAAATAATAATAAAAGTAATACTAATCTATTTCAAATAATTGAAATAAATTAAATTAATGATTATAAAAATATGAAGAAGGGTTCATAGGGTCTTGGGTTCAACCTTATACTGGTGGGAACTGGCGGCACCGGCGGCGGAGCACGGCGGTGGTGGCGGTGGCCGGAAAAAGAGAGGAAAGAAGGGAAAGTTGCATGCTGGGAACAAGATAGGAAGAATTAAAATGGGAGCTTGGGTGTTTTGAGTTCCCTAGAAGGAGAGGGACATAATAGAGGTGGTGGCGCAGCCAGAGGTGGCGGCGCACGGCGGTGGCCGAGTGGAGGAGAATTAGGAAGAGAGAGGAGGAGAGGGAGAAAAAGGAAGATAAAGGCATGGGGAGATAGAGCAGGGTCTGCAGCACCGAATGGGAGGAGAAAGATGCGGCTTTAGCAGCGGAGGAGGTGGCTAAGGGCGGCGCGAAGGGTGGCGGGGCAGAAAACTGGGTTGATCGGGAAGAGGACTTCGCACAGCTGGAAAATTCTATGCAGGAAGAATCGAGGGTGATGAATGGTTTGGCTAGCTAGAGAGTGGTGCAAGGAAGACACGGGTGGCTAAGGGCGACGAAGTTGGCCGGAGGCGGAGGACGAGACGTCTAAAGGAGAGGAGGTGGCAAGGTCGGATTCTGGGTTGGGGGATTCAAGAGCTCGATACAGAGCTGCTTACGAGGGTATTTATAGGGAAAATAAGGTAGGGTAGGGTTATTTGGGTCGGCTACGGGGTAAGGAACGTAGGGTTAGGGTTTCCGGTGGCGAGGGTGGCCGGTTGTAGCAAATTTTGGGGGAGAGGGTCCGCAGGGAGGAGAGAAGAAAACGCGCGAGGAAAGGGAGAGTTGTTAGGGTTTATGCGGCTGCCGAAACGAGGGGAAGAGAAATGGGGGATAATGGACTGTCAAAACGGCGAAAATGGCGGCGGGTTTTTCGGACGGGTGGCGGAGATGCAGGCAGGTCGGCGGCGTCGGGCTGGAGCGAAGGCTGGAGGAAGAAGACGACGCTGGGCCGGGCGGTTCGCGGGGAAAGAAAAGAAAGAAAAAGGGCAGATCGGGCCGGTTAGCGCGATGGGGAGGGCTATTAAATGAGACAACGAGTTTCAATGGAAGTGGAGTCCAAACGCGGCGTAGAGGGGGACGGGCGAAGGAGGACGCGCGGGCTGGCTCATTAAACAACACGACGAGTTTTAATAAAAAGATGGACAAAACGCAGCGCTGGATGCGGGAGAAGGGGGCGCGCGGGCTGGGCCGAAGGAGGGAGAAAAAGAGGAACTGGGCCGCTGGGTTGGCCCAGTTCGGAGAGGAGAAAAAGAAAAAGAAAAGAAGAAGAAGAAAAAAAAGAAGAAAAGAAGGAAAAAGGAAAAGGGAAAAAAGAAAAATAATTATTTGGGATAATTAAATTAATTATAATATTTGGGATATTTAAAAATATTAATATTTAAATAAAATAATATTTAAAATCCCTTTTTAGGCTAAATTAGGATTTTTAAAAGATTTTCCACAAATTCCTTTTTAATTAGCAAAACACCCTAATTTTCTATAATTAAATTATTTATAAAATTAATATTAATTTGAAAATAGTTTCTCCTTCTTATTTTAATTAAAATAATTTGCTTAATTATTTTCAAAATAAAATTCTTAATTAGCTAAAATATCCAAATTCTTTTCCAATAAAAACACTTATAAATTTCTTCTTGAACTTTTCCTAATTAAATATCCTTTTATTTTAATGAAAATAATTTATTTAAATAATTTTTATAATAAATATCCTTTAAATGTATTTTATAAAATTATAATTTTTCGGGGCATTTCATGACCCATCTTATTAAAATAATGGCACTGCATGCTTTTATACCTACCTCTGGACTTGCTTCCACTCTTGCATCTATCACTTGGACCCTTGCTCTTACTTCTCCCCCTGTTCTCGACAACCAATATCTCTTCTGATTGTGAATATGAACCTTGATACTTCTTTCTCATTTCCTCATTCAACACACTAACCTTAGCAATATCTAAAGTAATATTGCCATTAGGAGTTGTATTACACAGAGTCATACGAAGAGTATCCCAAGTATCAGGTAGAGTACTAAGCAATAAAAGTCCTCGTACTTCATCATCAAATTTAATCTCCATAGAAGAAAGTTTTTGAATAACACTCTCAAAATTATTCAAATGATCAGACATAGCAACACCTTCTTTGTACTTCAAACCCATCAATTTCTTGATTAAAAATAGCTTGTTATTACTATATTTACTAGCATATAAAGATTCAAGTTTTTCCTACAAAATCTTTGCATTTGTTTCAATGTTAATGTGGTTGAGAACATTGTCATCTACCCATTGACGAATATAAGCACAAACCTACTCATGCTCAAATACTCGTATATCATCCTCTTTATCAATGGGTTTGGTATTACTAAATAAAGGTAAGTGCCAACTCTTGACATATAACAAATCCTTTATCTTTCCTTTCCATATATGATAATTAGGTCCATTCAAACTAAACATCCTATTAGTGTTGACAGTAGATGATTCCATAGCTTACACAAATGAACAACCACAAATCACAACCAAGCTCTGATAACCGTTGAAGGGAAAAACAAGGGGTTCTAAATATTAACAATTACCCAACACTAAGTCGATGGTGCCAACCATAGCAAGATAAAAATCTACAATAATATCAAATCAGCAAGTAAACAAGCGCAAATGCTCAATCAAACAAATAAAAGAGAGACACAAGAATTTTTCTATGGGAAACCCTCAAAGTGAAAGAGGTAAAACCCACAGGACCGAGTCCATAAACTTGCTTCACTATAATCAAATATGATTATAACAATCTCCTTACAATGAGCACCTAAAAGGATACACAATCCACCAAATTCTTATCAACCAAGAAACAACCAAATCAAGAAAAATGATGAAGTTTCATCACTAGAAAATATGGGTTTGGTACAGTGGAAATATCTCACAAAATAGGGAAGTAATAGACAAATAGGTCGTTGGATTTGAGGAACCAAATTTCCCAAAGGTGCTGTCCAAATTTTAGCTAAAGCGGAGAAATTTTGACCTTCGATCAGAGTACTTCATGAAAACTGCACATGAGAAAAATGCTTAGAACTACACTTTGTATATCCTTTACCCTTCCAGTCTTGGTGTTTGATGGCCTTTGGAATTCTCTCAATCCTTCTTAATAAAGCTGAAAGTAAAAGACATATCAAGGAAGCCACCTAATAAATGATCCAAAGAACCTTTGAGCTACCTCCATAAATAAAATATAAGTTTTTTCACATAGGAAGGGACTCATAACCCAACATAGTCCTATAAGAAGTTTCCCTGCAACCATTTGTATTATTATTCTGCTACTGGCTATGGCTGGGACGAAAATTTTTTATTTTCTAACATAGCTGTTTGGTATTAGCGATGGATCACTATTAATCATCTTCAAATCCCTCGTGTATCAAAAGATCCATCTAATCATTTGATTCATGGGCCTAGCGCAAAATCATTTACGGACATAGCAGATATTGATTGCTCTTGGTCGAAATATATAGCGTGTTGTCTGATCAAATCTGAAATTTCTGTGTAGCAGCAGGAAGATTGAGTAGTGCCAATTAATATTTAGATTTTATTTTAGATGAAGTGAAGAAATCTTGATCCAGACATCCTGATGGAGAGAGGGTTTGTTAATTTAACTATTAATGCAGAGATTCTATCAAATAAAACATAGATTACACTACAAGATTATAGGTCAATATGGATGTTATAAATCGTTACTATCATTCATTGAAATTAAATTGTTGGTATAAATGGGTCAATAATTGAAATGCCACGAAAATTTCTAATTTTATAAATTATATTTAAATGAGATTTTATTAGAAAGATTTAATTTAATAAATTATTTTTATTAAAATAAAAATAGAATTAATTAGGGAAAATCTAGAATAAATCAATAAGTGTTTTAATTAGGTGGAATTTTGATATTTTAACTGGATAAGGATTTTATTTTAGAAATTAATTAAATAAATTAATTTATTTGAAATAAGAATGAGAAAATAGTTTTAAATTAATAATAATTTTATAAATAATTTAATTGGAGAATTATAGGGTGTTTTGCTAATTAAAATGGAAATTATGGAAAATCTGTTAAAAATTCTAATTTAGCCTAAAAAGGGATTTAAATAATATTTTATTTAATTATTATCATTTTTAAATATTCCAAATATTCTAATTAATTTAATTAAGCCAACCCACTATTTTCATTTTTCCCACTCTCCTTTTTCCTTTCCTTTTCTTCTTCTTCCTCTTTTCTTTTTCTTTTTCTTTTCCTTCTTCTCCCCGAACTGGGCCAGCCCGGCGGCCCAGTCTTCCTTTCCTTTCTTCCTTCGGCCCAGCCGTGCCGCACGTCCTCCTTTTGCCCGCCCTTGATGCGCCGCGTTTTATTTATTTTCCAGCGGAAACGCGGCGTTTCATTTAAACGCCTTCGACCAGCGCCCGACCGGCCCGGTCTGCCCCCTTTTTCTTTCTTTTCTTCCCCTGAACCGCCCGGCCTAGCCTTTCTTCTTCCTCCTCCTTCGCGCCTGCCACCCTTCCCGACGTTGCACCTGCAACATTTCCGCCGCCGCCTAGCCGAGATTTTCGGCGCCGATTCCGCTCATTTGACTGGAATTTTCCTTCCTTCCTCTTCCCATTTGTTTCGGAAACCCTATGACCCGACCAAATCTCCCTCCTCTCGTGCCATTCTCTCTCTCTCTCTCTCTCTCATGCGCACACCCATGCTCGATTTACTGCCGCCGGCCAAACGCCGCCTCCGGCGACCTGAACCCTACCTTCCCTATCTACTAGCCAGCCCAAAGAACCCTACCCTATCTTATTTTCCCTATAAATACCCTCATAAGCAGCTCTGTATTGAGCTCTTGAACCCCCCAACCCAGAATCCGACCTTGCCACCGCCTCACCTTTAGATGTCTCGTCCTCCGCCTCCAGCCAACTTCGTCGCCCGTTCTGGCCACCCGTCTCTTCCTTGCGCCTCTCTCTAGCTAACCAAAACATTCATCACCCTCGATTCTTTCTGCAAAATCCCCCCGACTATGTGAATTTCCCTTCTCGACCAACCTGTCTTCCAGCTCCTGCCACCCTTCGCGCCGCCCTTAGCCACCTCCTCCGCCGCTAAAGCCGCTTATTTCTCCTCCCATTCGGTGCCGCAGACCCCACTCTATCTCCCCATGCCTTTATTTTCCTTTTTCTCCCTCTCCTCCTCTCTCTTTCTAATTCTCCTCCATTCGGCCACCGCCGCCGCCGCCGTGCGCCGCCACCGTTGGCTGCGCCACCACCTCTATTCGGTCCCTCTCCTTCTGGGGAACTCAAAACACCCCAGCTCCCATTTTAATTCTTCCTATCTTGTTCCCAACATGCAACTTTCCCTTCTTTCATCTCTTTTTCCGGCCAACGCCGCCACCGCCGTGCGCCACCGCCGGTGCCGCCAGTCCCCACCAACATTTGGTTGAATCCTAGAACCTCCCAGCTATTTTTCCTATTTTTTATAACCCTTAAGTTATTTTATTTCAATTATTTACATATAAATAATATTATTATTATTCTTAATATTTATATTTTAATATTCATTATTATTATTATTATTAGCATTAATATTTTATTATTATTTATGTTGAGGGCTGAATCATAATATATTTTAATTCAATTTTATTATTATTTTTCTTATTATTTCCATATTTACTATTATTAGTATTAAAATGTTAAAAGTATCATTATCATTATTATTATTATTTTATATTTATAATTTCCATTATTATTATTTATTATTATTAATACAAATATTTTAACATTAGTGTTGTTAATAATTTTGTTGTTATTATTATTATTATTATTATTATTTCTGAATTGGGTTATTTATTTTACAAATAATATTTTTAATACTATTTTGGTGAAGGGTCTAAATCCCTTATTTCACTTTATTTTTGAGTAATGCCTCTTTATCATTTTTCTACTATTTTATTATTCCTACTAATATTAATACTGATATTATTTTGGTATTTTTGTTATTATTATTTCATAAAAAAAATTATATCCTTATATTAAATTAGTGTTTAATATTATTTTGATAGGAGAGAGTCTAATTTTTGCTTTTCTCTCAAAATAGGTAAAACATGTCAAAACCCTAAGGAGGAATAGAAGCGTGCTCCAAGACCGGTGTCGTTTTAGGTAAGGGATGCTAAGGCTGTTTGTATGCTTATGTGCATTATGTGTTTCATATGCTATGTATTATATGCTTATGATTATTAATTATGTCGTATATGGTATGGCGTGGAGTTGAAGTATGTTTTGTATGGCATTTGTATTATTTACGTATGATGATATGTATTGTGACCCCGTAAGACATGCATGAGGGAATGTTGATGCGGTTTGAGGGAATGTTGATGTTGTTTGTGTGGGAGAATTAAATTATGATTTGTTTGGGAGAATTTAGTTTATGATGTTATTTGGGAGAATGTAATTTATAATATTATATGGGAGAATTTAAGTTATGATTTGATTGGGAGAGTTAATTTATAATTTGTTTGGGAGAATTTAGTTTATGATGTTATTTGGGAGAATGTAATTTATAATATTATATGGGAGAATTTAATTTATGATTGATTGGGAGAATTAAATTATGATTTTTTTGGGAGAATTTAGTTTATGATGTTATTTGGGAGAATGTAATTTATAATATTATATGGGAGAATTGAAGTTATGGTTTGATTGGGAGAGTTAATTTATAATTTGTTTGGGAGAATCTAATTCATGATGTTATTTGGGAAAATGTAGTTTATGATATTATATGGGGGAATCTAATTTATGATTTGCTTGGGGGAAATTCAATTTATACTTTTCCTTGGGAGATTCTAATTTATGATTTATGTGGAATAATCTTTATGGCTTGAATTTAGGGTTTGGTATGGAAGAATCTCTATGGTTTGAATTTAGGATTTGGTGTGGATGAATATTAGAATTTACATGGCGATATTGATGGTTGAATGGCGGTAGTAGGGTTTGCATGATTGAATTTAGGATTTCACGTGGAATTTTAGGGTTTGCATGAAAACGGTTTAAAGGTTTGCATGGGGAGATTAATGTTTGCATGGAAACGAAATTTACGTGTGAAAAGTTGATTTGGGATGTAAGGGAGGAAGTAGAAGAGTTATTTGGGTGTTTGCATATTTTTGGTGAAAAATAATACGTAGGACGTTATAAGGGTATGGAGGAGACTGAATTATGATTGTTGTGGTTAATTGAGGTATATGGTGGCTGATTAGGGTTTTTGGGGTTATCACGTGTATTTGGTAATTAAAGTGTAATGATAAAATTTTGTGATTTGTGATCTGTGGTGATTCGTGCATGTTGGTGAAGGCCTTTGAATAAGATACTCAAAACATTAATTATCCTAAGTGGAGTATCGTTGAGACGGGACCAACCGATCCACCGGTTCGGAATAGTGGTTAGGGTTTTACCCTATGTGTGACCGATCCACTGGTAATAATAGTGGTTAGGACATGATGTCCTATGTGTAACCGATCCACCGGTTATAATAGTGGGAGTTCCCGAGCTCAACGGTCACAAACCAGAATGCTTAAAAGATACTAATTACTTACAGTGGAACACCGTGCAAGACGGAGCCAACCGATCCACCAGTTAGGAATAGTGGTTAGGACGCGTAGTCCTATGTGTCTCCGATCCACCGGCTATAATAGTGGGGGCTTCCGTACTCGCATGTATTTGATAACAAGTTTGGTGTGTATCGATGTTTGATAAAAGATTAATGAAATGATTAATCTGGATTATTTAAGGGCCTTTGTACTTTTACCTGGTTGATCATATGCATTTATGAATATGCCTTTTTATGTTCTACATGATTTATGTGTCGGTTTTTTTGGCCTTAGCGATCATTTCACCTTACTCAGTACTGGACCCATACCGATACTACCTTGGTTCATGGGTCCTGTGATGATCCACCGATGATGGGGAGCAGACCGCTTGTGTAGGTTTAAGATCAGAGACTGTTTGGGGTGGCAGGCCTGACTTGAGTGAGTAGGCAATCCGGAATTTGACCCATCGGGTTTTATGTTGTTAAAATATATTTCTATTTGGAAGTTACAAGTGTTAATAAACGTTTATGCGAACTCTGATTTTATTGTATGATCTTTCGAATTCTTTTATGAGTTGTTCATTTGAATTTAACGTAAATCTTTTCTTTAGCCTTAGCACTTGGTACTGGAACGGTCGGAGAGAACTAGTCTGGTACTAAGTGTGGCGGTAACATTCCCAGAATTCACAATTTTTAAGTATTTCTATTTTAATTGCTTCCGTTTTAAAAAAAAAAGTAGTGAATTTTGGGGTGTTACAATAATAAGCTTATTATTGATGATATTTTTATTGTTTATATTAACGCATAACACCAACGATGAGTTAGACTTAATATCGGCGATTAAGTATAACAAAAGCACCTTTAATAGTGATGATATGAAATTTAAATTTGGAAAAAAAAAATTGAATTTGAAAAACCTTATGAACGATGATTTATCTTATCACTAACAATGTTTCTTAATTAATATTGACGGTAATACATGATTTTTCTTCCTTATTATTGATAATTTATCATCGGTATTAAGCCTTAAGTATGAAGATAATAAATGATTTATTCAAGCTTTATTACTATTAAAATGCTCATTACTGACAATTTATCATTAATATTTCTCTATTAAAAACATGAAAGAAAATATAAAAAAAAAAACTAAAAATATTTGACTTGTCAATAATATTTATTAAATAATTGATTTAAAGAAAAATATTATTTTATAGACATAGTTTACCTAACAAACATGTTGTTACTACATTTGACGCTTTAATAATAATATAAAATCTAAAAATCATCTTCACCTTCATCTTTATCTTAATCTTGATCTTGATATATTGGCGGAGATGGGCGATCTTGAGACCATGTAGCCATAAAAGCCGTCATTTGTCTTAATTTTTCTTCTTGATGCTTAAATGCTACTTGTTGGTGGGCTATAGTTTAGCTCGTTATAAAATATGTGTCATCTCATCTCCTCTTTCCTCCTCAACTGACATTGGCTTTGTTTCATTTTAGTATACCCATTTCTCATACATTGGCATAAACCTAAAGCATAGCATGTTACTTTCAATTATACTAGAACGGTGCCAAATATAATTGTTACAATTCTAACAAGGACAATAAGCAGACCCATTCAAATTTACAAAATTTTTTATCACTTCAATAAAATCTTAAAGGCCATTCCAAAACTCGTCAGACCCATGATTCTATAACTTCATCTAATTTTTATCGATGGTCATCTTATCTTTTATTTTTTTTCAAATAAATAACTTTTAATTATCTTATCAATAATTAAATTTAGCACCTACAAAATGGTACAACATCAAAATAAACCTTAGACACTTATTTTAAGTTAACATTGCCTTTATTTCATTTATTTTGTTTTCACAAGCCTTCAACTATATAAAATTAAAAAAAATTATCAAAGATTTGAGTGTTTTAAATATTAATTATTTAATTGTCATCTAATATCAATAATATCTTTTTAATTTTTGTTTAAAATTATTATAGGTTATTAATTATTAATTATCATATAAGATCAAAAATGGTTTTTTTTAAGTATTTATCTTTAATTTTTTATTAATTATTAATTTTTTAATAACTAGGCTGAAGCTCAAAATTAATTATGATTACTATTATATAAAAAAAATAAAAATAAATTTTTCTATATATTTATCTCTAATATAACAAGTTCACTAAAAATATAAAAATTACACATCCCCAATTTAAAAGTCTACTAATATCTTTCTTTCTAGAAATATATAAGGAAAATTTCTTATATCCCATATCTTCGTTGAACTCATTTTATAAGTTCGGTTTTTTCTTTGAACTCATTTTACAGGTCAAGTTCATAAAACTATTGTTAAAAACAATACTTGGGATTTTTTTTCCCTCTTATAAATAATATACCGTATATAGGAAAGGATTGAGTTTCCAATGATTAAAAACGGCATCAATTGGTTCACAATATTTACAACAATTTAGGTTTACAAGTTGTGACTATGTTTTTAGCTTACTTCAAATTTTAACTATAATTTTAAAATTGACTTAACTTCATATTTTAATGCTAAAGATTAATATATACTCCCTGAAGCTTAATGACTGCTGCATTCATATCTCCATCTTCAAAGTCATGAAAATGTTGAGGTTGCTTTTCATGAGCCAAGTAACCAAAAGTAGACAAAGAGCAACCTTCAACATCTTCGTGATATCAACTTATATTACACAAGTACATAAGTTTTCAAACGAGCACATAGTTGACTTTGGAAAATAAAAAGTTGGTGAAATCACAACCATATCAAAGAAAAACATAGTATAAAAAAAAATTGAAATGGGACTAAAGATATAATAGATTAAGTCGTTTAGCTCTTCTATTTTTAAGACTGCAAATGGTGCTCTTAACACTAGAGTGTAAGTGCCTCCAACCAAAACATCTTAATAGGGGCCTAAAATACTATACATAAGCCTTATTTAACTTTACAAACAATTTAAATAGGGTTAAACAAGTAAATAAATTAAATGAGGATCAATCAAATTAGTCAATTCAATCTTGCACTATCCTACAATTTCTAACCCTACATTGCTTTATAAATAGGTACCTTTGTAAAATAGTGGACTTTATTTACCCACAGACAATCATCATAACTTAAGTTCTTCAAGAATCCACAAAACCCAAACACAAGTAGTCATCATATTATCACATGATGATCATGTTATTTTAAGCCTCCAATCTTATTATATGTCACTCACATTCTTCCTAAAGTTTCATGCAAACCCATTTGAAAACCTTACATCCTTCATAAATCTTAAGGACTTCCTATGATTATTAGACAAAAAAGTATAATCTAGGTTAGGATTCATCATCTTCACCTTGTCATAATACAAATGTAAATCATGCATAATGTTAAAATCCTCCAAAATACATCTTGCTTTGATAGTATAACACCCTTATTTTCATAACTTGAAAGTTTCATTATTTTTGTATAGGGTTTCTGAAAGCTATAAAAAAATGGGGATGTTATCGCCACATCTAATATAAACAAGGTACAACAAACATCTAAACTATATTGGGTACAAGGCTACAAGGACTCTTATACCTCAATGAGTTAGGTGTGGTTGACACTTGATTCGAGACTACTATATGACTCGATTAACAATGAATCAGACATGGGAAAAACTCTTTAAAATAAAATAGTTAAAACATAAATGGAGAAATGTTAAACGTTAAGATTTACATTGAAATTATAAAAGTAATTAGAAGGAAATATTGAAGGAAAATAAATGTGGTATTTTACACAAGATCTAATGTCAGTACTACGGTACCGAATAACTCTTTATACCAAACTAATATGAAAAATTAGCATGGAACACATGCAAGGCATACAACTAATAGGTACAAGACATTTAATTATTCATGCTAGGATTGATATATATATTAATCATTTCGACGGTTGAATTCTATTCAAGCCACATACTACTCATTTTTATTTATCTAAAACAACCGAATGCTTACCAGAATAACATGCTAGAGACGCTCTCAGAACTAATAATTAGAACCCAAGCTCCAGCATAACAATTATAACATCCATAGAATGACTTATGTCTTAGCATAACTCTCAACCAAATTTATAACATAATAGCTATATTCAAATGTAAGCTATTATAGAATTCCACAACATCAAATGTATACTTATAGGTAGAATATGATAATATACATAACATCACATGTGTACTTACAGATACAGGATAATAAAATCTATAATCTCATAGGTACACTTACAGATATAGTAAATTAAAATACATAACATCAACAGTATATTTACGGATATAGTATAACAATATACATAACATTACAGGCATACTTACAAACATGATACCCATACATGTAGGGGCCACAATTACTACCCAAAACCATTGGTAGGTGCAACCACTACTACCCAAAACTACAGGTAGGCACGACGGCCACTACCAACCCAATCCAATATCCAATAATAATCATTCCAATGAAATCATATCATTTTCATTTTTATTTACTCGAGGGGGATACTATAATAATCCAGAGACATAACAGTACACTGGTCATACTGGCACATAAGGCAACTTGGTACCCTCTAACCATCTAACCCAGAGGCATAAAAATAGTTTAGTCATACTGATGAATAAGGCACATAGTACCCTCCTCACCTCAGAAGCCTAATCCTTATGTATTGATAACGCATATAGGGCCCGTAGGTCACCTATAGAGTAGACTAGGGCCTTACGAAGGCACAACAAGCACACTAGAAACCTAAACAAATTGAGGACTTCTAACTCCAGGTCAAAGTCAATACTAAGGTCAACCTACCGAAAGTTTAAGGCCGTCCTACATCCAATTATTCACATTTGGACGCACTAGGATAAAAATGACCAAAATGCCCCTAAGGCCAATAATTATCAAATTATCATTCATTTAAATACTAAATCCATTTTATTTATTAATTTATCATGAAAAGGCTAAAATAAAATAATCTAACTATTTATTATACAATTTAAATTATCAAATATGTTAAAAGACCATTTTGCCCTTATATAGGTTTTTGCATACGAAACCTTATCATATACTTTTGAAACGTACAAAACACAAGATGCATATTAAACATAATTTTTAGGATAGATATCATAATTTTAAAAAATGACTAAATTGTCCCTAGGACACACATCTATAGTAATTATTCCATAATTATACCTATGCATGCTAAACTAATAATTATATATACAGTTATCATACCAAATATTTTCATGTCATTAAAATTATTTTTAAATCATACTTTTGTACCCGAAATATTTTGTATCAGGTAACTTGTTCGTTTTACTTGTTTTCATAACACTAATAATTAATACATAATTATATCAAAATAAATCATGCTTAACATATTCCATACAGAAAAAATCCTAATGTGCTATCGTGTAATAATTAACATTTTAGTAGGGTATAACGGTTATTTGAATTCAAGCAAAAATGTAAAATTAGCAGTATCCACTAAAATTTATTAGGTCCTACTAATTAAACTTTCACACATAGAAATAACAACATGAATACCAAATTAATATATATCAGATAAAATAATAACTATAATATAAAAATATTTATTTTTTTAAAGTTACCAAAATACCCTTATAATTAATACGGTACCCAATGCAACTCACGCTGCATGTAGCGTGAGTTACGCACGAAAGGAAGAGAGCATAGCTTTTGGCTAGGTGAGGGATGGTTGGGTAAGGTATGGAAGGAAAAGGGTGGCAAGTGATGGGGTGGAGACCGGTGGCTAGTCGACAATGGTGGAGGCTACTAGGTGGCTAGTTGGTTATGGGAAGGTTAGGCTGTGACGCAGGGTTGCAAGAGGTGCAACATGGAGAAGGTGGGATGGATCGGTGGTGGATGCAGGGCTAGTAGAGGCGTAGTGGCTCGGTTGGTGGTCAGTGGTGGCAGGTTGGGGTCATAGTGGTGGTGTGGTTGGTGGCTGCAAAATGATGGAGTTGTGGCTGGGCTGGCTTCGGGGAGCTTAATAATGGGTTGCTAAGGGTTGAGGTGGCTGCAATATTGGGCACACGGGGTGAAGAAATGTAGAGGGTAAGTGGTGCTATGTGAGGTCGATGGCTGGTGGAGGTGCTGGTCAAGGTAGAGGCTGCAAGGAGGTGATGATGGTTGGCGGTTGTTGTGGGATGGAGCATGCAAAGGGCTGCTTGGGTGACGAGAAAGAAAAACCAAACAAAGGATAGAGGAGAGGAGGATGGGGCTATTTGGGGTGTGTGTTAGCCAAAAGAAATAGGAGGGAGCTGGGAAGAATAGTGGGTTAGGGGTATTGTGTAAGTGTGCATATTTTGTACTTATACTGGGCTTTTTTAGGTTGAGTGTGAGAGAGCATGTGTGCAATGAGAGTGTAGCATGCGATAGTGGGTATAAATGTAGAGATGAGGGATGCGGGGAGGTGATGGTTGAGTAAAGTAAGATAAAGAGGGAGACACAGAGAGAGAAAGATATTATATACATACATACATACATACATACATACATACATACATACATACATATATACATTAATTTTAATTTAGTTTGGATAAATTATGGTATTGGGTAGAAAAATAATTCATATTCTAATGGGTTTAATAAAATGGAAAAAGATAAAGTAATTGGAATAAATTTTAGAAATGTATTTTGGGTTATGGGTCATGGCTATTAATAATATAATTTGGACAACATTACAGATAAAAATTAGAATTAAAATAAATAATTAGTTTCTATCAATTTTTTAGTCTAATTATTTTTATATCTAAACCACAATAATAATAATAATAATAATAACAACAACAACAACAACAACAACAACAACAACAACAATATTAATATTAATAATAATACGTTTAATACTAAACCTCAAAAAATAATAATTATAACTAATAACATATATTTATTAATTTAAATTTGGGTTCCTAAAAATGGGGTGTTACAAACATATTTTCACCAACTAATTATGTAAGCACATAAATTTAATTACCAAACCCAAATGAGCATTTAATGTTGAAACCCCAAACTTTAATGGTCAATAGAGCCAAGAGGCTTCCATAGAGCATATCACCCACCTTACCTGGTTTAATACTATAGCTAAACGACTATTTTATTAGCGAAACCCCACACCTTAATGGATAATGGAACCAAGAGGCTTTAAAATGGGATACAATGCCCATCTTACTTAGTTTAATTCCATATCCATATGGGCATTTAAGTGGATAAAACCCACACGTTAATGAACATTAGAGCAACCAAACTAGTGTTTAATTGGTGAAACCGCACACCTTAATAGACATTGGAGCCATGAGGCTTTCAAAGGGGATAAAACACTGACCTTACCTTGCTCAATACCATAACCATATTATTTTTTCTTTAATGATCAAAAATATAACAATATTTAATTTGGTTGTATTTAACATTCAACATGCTATGATACTTAATTATGTTATGTTCACCGATCAACACAATGATATTTAATTATATCATGTTTAATGATTAACACAAAATGATATTTTTTTTATGTTGTGTTTAGTATTCAACACACCATGATATTTATTTATGACATGTTTAACAATTAACAAGTAATGATACTTAATTATGCGGTGTTTAATGCTAAACACATAATGATTTTCAATTGTGTGTTATGTAATGATCAATGAGCAATAGTACTTCATTATTCCATGTTTAACATTTAACATGCTATGATATATAATTATTATGTGTTTTATAATCAAAATGTAATGATATTTAATTATTCCAAACATGTAACAATGTTTAATTATATTATATGAAACACATAAAAAAAACAATGATATTTTATTATGCTTATTATATGTGTTTGATGAACTAAAGGGTTCTTAGGAACTGAGAATAAGAATCGGTATTGTAAGAGTTTTGAGGGTAAAATGGAAAGGAGAGAGAAGAAAATAAAAGTAAAAAGTTGTATTATGATTTTTGATGTTAAATGAATACAATACCCCATACACACAAGGGTAAAATGAAAGGAAAAAGAGAGGAAAAGAAACTATGTAGTCAAGGATAAGAAGTTGCCTTATCCTATGTAGAGAGTTGTCTAGCCAAGGAAACCATATAGGTCACCAACTTGAGATCGTTCAAAGATTAAGGTTGACTGAAGCATACTCCGTAGCTTTTTGGAGCCAATTCTCATCATTTGGGCTGGTGTCCAAGAACTTGCGAATCCTAACTGCGAAAAAATCCATATCATCACTACATTTAAAATCTCATTCACAGCCTTAGCCATTTCCATGGGGCAGATAAGCTAAAATTCTATTACATGGCTGGCTATCACATCTATATGTTAATGTTTCTATAGGGGTTACATATATAATAATGAATAAGAGTGAATAAATTCACACACACATTTGTTGGACACCCTGTATAAAATAATGAACAATTATAAATAAATTTAAACATGAATATCTATTATACATCTCATACACATTATTGAGTGGCAAAAAAAAAAGATCATATATTTAAAGTCCATTGAATAACTAATATCCAATAATAAACCACAATTTTTGCATTAAAATATGAAACATCTTGCCATACCATATTGTTAAAATAAAAATAAAACCACAAAAATTCTTCAAATAAAATTCAATATTTGAATTTTAATAAGAATAAGAGTGTAAATAAGTGGCTTATTGGGAAAGCTTCATTCTCCCTACTCCCATGTGTCCATAAGGAACATATATTTAGATTAGAGCGGCCACATGATCTTGACTACAATGTATTATAAGAGGAACATTTTCTTATATGATTTATCATGTTGTATTTATTTCTACCACTATATCATGCAAAAGGGGGAAAAATCGAGGCTATGATTTGATGTTCCATATCCTCAAGAAATCTTACAAACTGATTTTTTTTTTTGAAGTATAGGAAGTTACCCCAAGTAATGTGTACACATATTGTAGAGAATTCTTCATTTTCTGAATCAAAGTTTAAGTATTTTCAACTCTCTTATATCATTAAATACAAATCTCTTTAACTCATTTTCTTTTTGCACCTCTACTTTTAATACTTTTATTAGCCCTTAACTTCCAGATTCTCTCTTTAATCAAAAACCTTTACTTCAAATTTACACTAGTATGCCTTAAACCTAAAATTCCTTACCTTATTCTTCCTTTTTTTAATCTACTAAACATTTCTTCCCACAATTCTTCATCTTTTTCAGGGCACAATATTCACCCTTGTTTTCTCTATTCATTGATATCTACATAACTCCTCCATCTTTTCTATAGGTAAAGGAATACAATAGAGAAAACAACTTGATAGTAGTTGAATGTAAAGCATTTATGTCACCACCACACTAACCATTAGTTATCTCAAAATACAAGGTGAATATTCTACATATTTTAAAGATCATTTTCACAAAATTCTCATTTTTTGATTCCCCTACTTCCCACTATTCAAATACCTCAATCACATCCTTAACTTTTCCTCTTGTTTAAGTCGAACAAGCCATTCATTGTTGAACCAATTAGTCCATTTATTCTCTCATAACCTCACCTTTTCTATTAACATCTCTAAACCTTCTTCTAATGACTTAGAAACTCTTCTTCTGACTAACCTTTTTTAGGCTAATTTAATTAATATCATGTCAAATACCATTATTCTTGTCCATCTTATTCAACCACTATGCCTTTTGACTAGCTAATTCAAGGTTAATAAAATCAGACTCCAAAGTGGATCGAGCAATATGACTCTTCTTAGTAGAATTCCATGATACAACTCCTATTTTGAAGGTAAGCACATAATTGCTAGTGGGTTTGACCTCATCATTATTAGAAAGCTAATTAGTGTCTATAAATACTTCTAACACGATAAAAAAAATTTATAAAAATATAGACATCAATCCTTAGTATCCTTAAGGTATCTAAGTAAATGAAAAAGTCTAATCCAATGATGCCTGTGTTGTGAGTCTACCATAAATACACAACCACCATAATAAGTCCTGTGCAAGTTGATCTTAAATATTCTATGGCTTGGTACAAAACTAAAATGTGGCCCTTTTCCCTCTTATTTCTACTAATTAGTAATTGAGTAAGTTTCAAATTACATAAAGAGTCAAAGAACAAAACACAACGCCTATCATAATAATCTGCCATTCGAATTTTTGATAATGAACATATATAGCATAACATTGATAGCTAGTACATTTAGATAGCTATCTACTATTATTAACTTAAAGTTATTACATAAAAAAAATTAATGAGGAGGTCAATACATACATTTTTCCCCACATTATGTTTCTTAATTTAGTTCAAGGGTAGGAAAGATGAAGTTAGAGAAATGAAAGTTGATTTTCTTCCCAAAGCTAGATAGAGAAAAAAAAAACAAATAATCCCATCACTTTATTATATTCCTTTTTCTCTTTTTGATTTAAATACCATTTTGGATGCCTTTGTGAGTCATTATTTTATGAGAATCCTTAATGTTTTTCTCTCTTTTCCCACTAAGACTCCAAAATTAATTTCCCTACCATTTTCTATCCTTCCTTTTCTTCATTTATTGTTTCCCTAGTTGCATGCCTTATCACCTATATTGATGTATAAAATATAATTAAGATATTTCTATTTTTTAATTTTTTTTTTTGCTAAATGAAGCCCTATATGAACTCATTGTGTGTAATTAGTAACTATAAGGCTTTGTCTAATTCATAGAAAATAAGAAGGAAAAGAAAATGAAATGGAAAGAAAAATAGAGGAAAGAAAATAAATAATGCCAAAAAAATAAAACATTCTAAAATATTATATAAATAACATGCAATAATTTCCCCAAAAAAATATAAAAATATACAAAATATTCCATATCCCTCTCCATTTCAAATATGATATAACACACATTGAAGAGAAAAAACATTTTGTATGGCTTGCTAGTAATGCACCCGTTAGTTCTATAAAATATGAATAACCTTCAAAACACCCTACTAATAAGAAATAGACTAATAAAATAAACTGCTTGCTTTACTCTATGCCTCTAAATAAGAATGAAAATTTTCAATCACCAAATGTGGTTGCATGACACATAATTAAAATATGTAATTAACCAATCCAACCCTAACTACAATTATCTAATCCAAAAATTATTTCAATTTAAATAATATACAAATATGACCATAAAAAAACAAATACATAATAATTATACCAAATTAATACTACAAGGGTGCTTGGCAATGCTCAACGGTGGAGCAGCAATGGTCGGCGATGTCACAATAGTGATTGGGCGTTGGTGCGGTAGTGGTCCTCCAATTTCACTTAAAAAGTATAATTTTATAACCTTAAACCAATAATACATAATAAGCTAAAATTAGAAGCATACAAACTTTAAAAAATGAAACAAATGAAGGATATGGATGAAAAATAAGAAGAAACAACAGCGAGCTCGTCACTAATAAGAGAGAGAGAGAGAGAGAGAGAGAGAGAGAGAGAGATAATTGAAGTAGAATTAGGAAGACAATAAATGAGGAGCTAGGGCTCATGATCTAGAATATAGCATACACTTAATATCCACTATCGTCGGTATTAAGAATGACTAAATAAGATTATGTTGTTTCTCTCACACAAAAAACAACATTGAATACTTATTGCCGATGGCTTATCATTGATACCAAACAAGTATCATCAGTAATAAGAAATTCATTATTACTTTATTCCTTGGGGGAATATTTCCATCGTATTTCTTTTGTCTAAATACCAATCACTTAATATCATTGATATACCGTCAGTATTAAGGTCTATATCATTGGTAATAAGATTTTAATTTATATTGTGCTTCTTTTGATAGAAATTTTCGCTCCATAGTATTTTTATAAAATATATTACTTATTACTGACTATTAGTATCATTAGTATTAAAAAGTAACTCGTCGGTATTTATTTCCCTCAGATTTTAATAAAAAAATTTAAGGAATTTTTTTAGCACCGCTTAGCATCAACGATAGGTACTATTGGTATGAAGTATTTTTCTACCTTTTTTTACACAAAAATAAATTCTTCCTATAATATAATAGTGGCAAATAATCATTGGTGATAAGGCCTAATACCGACAATTGTTTATTATCGGAAATAACATTGTAAGTGTTAAGCCTTTTTTTTTCTAGTAGTGTATTATAATGAATGTTTAGGTATGAATTTTTGGATAAGTTCTACTCATTGAGTAGTAACTTGTGTTATTATTACTGCACTATAAAATCATATTGTAAAAAGCAAAACAAAAAGAAAAATAATGTTTAAGTAAATATACCATTGCTCTTTAAATTTATGGGTTCATGATTCTAAATTTTGATTAGAGAAGGGACATTTTAGAAAAGGAAATGTAAATTTGTATGTGATGTAATTCATTGGAAGCGTGATATGCCTTTATTAGCCTAATCAAAAAATTAAAAATGTCATTCTTACTTCCCGGCCGTTACAAATTTTTATGCAATGTAAATCATTCAGTGTATAGGTTTATATTAAAGGAATGGTAAATTCTATAATGCTAGAATATCTATAATAGACTTAGTCAAATATTATCCCCTATATTCTCGCCAATACTTATTCACTATTGTAGCTATTCCCCCAAACTACTTTATACTTAAATATACTGTAGTAAATGAAATATGATTATTTTGGCTAACAACTTTCTCTTTCATTTAAAAATTACACACTAAGTCCTTAAAAAATAGTTAAAAAAAATATATTCACCGTTCACTAAGTTTCTACAGTATACTTCGCATCGTTATTATTATGAGCTATTCTCTCTTATTTTTGGTGTATGTTTTTACTGCCACATTATGCACACCTTGAGGCTATAGGAAATAATATTTTATTCTATTCTATATATTTAGGTTGATCCATAATTATAAACTCCATCTGTCGTTTCTCATATCTTACAAAAGGCAAATCCTTGACTTCCTTTCAACCTACACTGCAATCAATATAAGTAAATTCTTTTATGGCAGCAAAGTATTTGCAATGACAACACTTTGTTGTTGTAAAAAATTTCCTATGGCAATGACAAATTTATAGTGTTACAAAAAGTTGTTGCCAAAAATAATTTATTTATATGGTGATTATTAAGAAATATTTTGCAACGACAATTATCATTGCAATATATGTGATAGTTATTTGTAATAGCATTCATATATTGCGATAAACAAAATGTGTTTGCAATGACTTTTGTTTTATTGCAAAATGTTGACTGAATTTATTGCAACGACTATACATGTTGCAAATATTTAGATTATTTTAACAAAATGACATTTATATGTTTTGCAACAATAATTATAGTTGTAATATATGAGATAGTTTATTTGCAAAAAAAATTATATGTTGCAATATATAAAATGTTTTTGTAATGACCTTTTTTTTTAAACGTTGATTGAATTTATTACAACAAATATACTTGTTGCAAATATTTAGATTATTTTAATGCGATGACATTTATATGTTTTGCAATGACATTTGTTGTTACAATATATGCAATGGTTATTTTCAACGACATTTATATGTAGCAATATATAAAATATTTTAACTATGACTTTTTTTGTTGTAAAATATTGATTGGATTTATTGCAACAACTGTACTTGTGACAAATATTTAGATTATTTTAGCAATGAATTTGCTATGACCGACATGGGTGGCATGCGTTATTACCTTGGTGTCTCTGTCACTCACACTAAATATTGATCACTTAATACCAATGATATACCATCATTATTAAGATCAATATCATTGCACTACTACGAAAACGGGTTATAATAACGGGACATTAATAACGGTAGTTCGAAAACCGTTGTCAAACGCGTGGAAATTAATCGGCGGGAAGTTTTGATAACGGTTCTACTTAAAAACCGTTATTAAAAGAGCAACGTAAATTTTTGGACGGATGTTTTAATAACGGTTCTAAGTAAACCGTTATTAAAAGTATATTTAATAACGGTTTATATTAGAACCGTTGTCAAAAGTCAGAATCTTTTAATAACGGTTCTTCCAGAAACCGTTATTAAAAGATGTTTTGATAAGGGTTCCTTAGAGAACCGTTATTAAATCATATTTTTAATAACGGTTTCTTGAGGAACCGTTATGAAATCCCCAAAATCAAAATTATATTTCGTTCAGTTCTGTTTCGTGCCAAAATTTTCATACTCTCTGCACCTTCGGTCTCTTCCTCTCCTCCTTGCAAACCCTCGCACGACCACACCGCCCAGCTCCTCTCAAGTAAAGGAAACCTCGCACCGCCAACTCTCCACGAAGCCTCCGCCATTGCCGGCTCTGCATGTGTGCGTGCTGTCGTTGTTCCGAAGCTAGCTCGCACTTGCACCATCCTGATCTGTCGTGTTTGAAGCCCCTTGCTTCTCTCAACATTCTCACCGTCGTTTTTGTAGCTAGCTCACTCTATGTATGTGTTTGTTCTTCTTCTCGTAACATTTTATCTACTTAAATATGTATGTATATATAAATGCATGCATGTTGGTACAGGGTTTCGTTTGTTTGTTATTGAAAGATTGTGGTTTGTCGTTCGAAAATGGGTCGTTTAATGTATTGGCTGAAAATGTTGCTGTTTTTTGTTGAATTTGTTGCATTAGTGTTATATATTAACAAATGCATGTGTGTTGGCCGAGACCTTTACATATATATATATATATAATATGAATGTGAATGTAGAATTATATACATTTTCACTCATAAAAACTATATACACACACACGTACACACACACATATTTTCATGGTATATAAGTATAGGAGATCACTAGCAAAAAGATATAGGAAATGTCATATAATGAAATGCAAATATATTTTATATATGCATATGTTAATGATTGCTATTTGATGAGGATTAAATAGATATAGAGAATAAGGAATATATAAAAGTGAATAATTAAATAGAAAGAAATAATTGTATATGATCGATATATAATAATAATAATAATAATAATAATAATAATAATAATATGATTTATATATTATGCTTTAATTACATTTAGCTAGGTTTAGGGATTAGGTTTTTTTTGTGGTTTAGGGTTAGGTTTTATTATAATAAATTATGGTTAATTAGCTAGGGTTAGGGTTAGGGTTTATTGTTTATTAGGGTTAATTAGGGTTAATTAGGGTTAGGGTTAGGGTTAGTATATTAATATCTTTTTGGAAACATGTTAACATGATTCGTATATATATATAGAATAACATGATACATTTGAGATTAATTCTTTCTAAGCATGCATGATTCGTATCGATAATATAATGGTACAATATTATTATGCTCAATACATAACATTCTAACATAATTTATTTATTTATTTATTGTAGAGATATGGCACACAAAAACATTGATAGGGATAGCAGTGATGAAGAAGGGAAGAGGGGTCCTACGATTATGAGAATTATCGTAGACATGAGGAATAGAGGAGAAGTAGTCGATTTGGGATGGAATACTTACAATCTTCCCATCGGCCCTTACGCAGATATGTTCTTGACCTACATTTCCCTTGTGACCCGTAACCGTGTTCCTATCTCCTATAATAATTGGAAGCAGGTTCCACAGGGTCATAAGGAGCATATTTGGCAGGAAATCACGGTAAATATGCTATTTTATGTAATCATTTTTGTATGTCAAATGTTATTAATTTTATTACATTATCATCGGTATACATCTACATGTCTTATTTTGCAGAAAGTGTTCAATGTCCCAGAGAGTAGGAAGAAATGGCTTCTTAGACATTGTGGGGAACGTCTAAGAACATTTAGGTCATATTTAGCTCGTAGAAAAATGTATAGAAAGAAGGATGGTTCTGTACGACAGAACCCACCCAAACGATACGGTTTCATCGATCAAGAAAGTTGGAACCAATTCATTGCTTATCGTCTTACGGTTGAATTTAAGGTACTTGTTAGATAACAATTAAACTTTTTGTTTCAATCCCAGTATTACGCTTAATATTGAAATAACCATGTCATTATGTTTTGGCTTGTCACATAGGAAAAAAGTACCCAAAATAAAGAGATTGCCAAGCAAAATAAATATCGGCATAATATGGCTCGCAAAGGCTATGCGGGCCTTGAAGAGGAGTTGGTATGCATTTTGTCATTATCTATTTACATGTAAATGTTGAATTTTATAATAATATTCTTAATTAAGAATTTTTTTTGATTTGTAGCTCCTAGCCCAAGACTTGGACCCATGTACCTCGTCCATCAATATTGGTACATTATGGAAGAAGGCTAGAGCAACAAGAGATGGATATATTAATGAATATGTTGATGTTGCAGCAAAAAAAATTGTAAGTTTGTAGATATCTAGAACCCTACTTAGTTTTCATATAGAAAACTTTTATATTATGCTTATTCCTATAAGTTAAATTTACAGGACGAACTTGAAATGTCAGAAGGTGAGGAGGTGGACCAATATAGCATTGTGGCCCAGGCTACAGGAATTGTAGAACACCCTGGAAGACACAGGGGCATTGGATTGGGTGTTACGAGAACAAGCATATGTGGTCGATCTCGTGGTTCTCGTAGCACTAATGAGCAAGTCGCCATCCTCACCCAAAAATTGAACGTGGCATTTGAACGGATGGCAACAATGGAGCAAGAGTTGTCATTTATAAAATCTCAAGGGTATAAGCCATCCGATTCAGTAGACCATGATCAGCTTCACATACCTAATGTACATAGCGTCAGAGATAGTTGTGAAGCTGATGCATTTCTTTCTACTCTTCCCGAGGTAAGCATTACAAACTATGAATTCTTATTAAATGTATTCAGTGTAATAAAATATTAATAATGTGTAATATTTTTGTTTAGGGTTTGCATAAATGTGACTTATTAGCGAATGACCTTTCAACAATTTTGGCGAAAGGAAGGGTCCGCATTAGTCACAGTATTGAAACGCAAACAATCCACGGGTACAATTTAGCCCAAAATACAAGGCCGGTGAGTATTGACACTCCAATCATTGGCAGTGCACACTTGCCTTGTTATAATGAGGGCGATCAGGCAACCACAATACTAGAAGCTCATGGAAGCTTTGTGGCTTGGCCTGCGGATCAAATACGTCTCACTACTGAAGAGGTATTGACAATCTACATGTTCATTATACCTTGTTTAGTAGTTACACTATATATACCTTTTTCATATATATATATATATATTTATATTCTCACTATATATTTTGTTTATTATTATCAATTAAGGAATCAAAAAAGAAGACTGCTTCTGCTAGTAAAACCAAGAGAGGTACTAGCAGAATGAGCAACACAAATAAGGGCGCTGCTAAAGGAAAGAGAGCTAAATCTGAAAAATCAGTTGCCCCACAAAAGATTCCTTCTTCAAATCAGCAAAGCCAACCTCCACCAGCATTAGCTATATTATATTTTTATGCCCAAAACTACCTCAGGGACAATTATATTTTCATTGATTGTCGTCCTGAGTATGTTGGGAGGGACGATGCTACTTACATGGTATCGACGGCTGACATAAGCGACATTTATAATAAAGAATGGATGTCAACCATAAGTGTCGCCGTCTATGTCACGTAAGTATAATTTCATTTTGAGATTTTAGTACTCTTTCCTTATACAATTGGAATTTATTAACATATATGCATTGTTTTTGTTGTCCATAGGTTGGTAGCTAGTCGAGCTGCGATGGAGGGAATGCTGTCCTCTATTGCGTTTGTGTGCCCATACTACATAGCTGACTGTAGTACAATAAGAGAGGGTAGGCACATAAACTATTTAGCGGATCACATTTTGATTGAGGGACACAACAAGCTCTATCTCATTCCTCACCTCGCAAGTGAACATTGGGTTTTGTACGCCGTCCGACCTGATCTTAATAAAGTCTACGTGTTTGATTCCCTTCGAACTGATGACGTGCCTTTTGAAGTCGCTCGTCGTGCCGGGAAGGAATTTATCGACATGTTAGTATACTTTTCACTTCTTACTTCATTAGCTTATTTAAACATATATTTGTCTAGCTAGCTTTCATTATTTGAGGTATATATGCGTACTTACAATATTGTGTATCCAACTCTATTTATTAGGGCACTACGGACAGCGTATCAAAGGAGAGGTGGGAATGGTGTCCCAGACCCAAAGAATGTTCAATACAAGCCTGTCATAGTAAGTAGGAAGGCAACTATTTCGTATTTTATTTTAATTAAAATTAATATCTAATAGTTAGAGAGCTAACTGAATTTATATGACAGTGTCCACAACAGCAAAACGACAAAGATTGTGGATACTATGTATGTAGATCAATGGATATGATAGTCCAAAATAGATCGGTCAACATAGATCCAAGCCATGTATGTTTTCTTTTCGATATTTTTCTATTAATGAATCATGACATATATGTTTGATACTTGACGTAAGTGCTAACTGTATATTAATCAAAACTTGGGATTTGTAGTTTTTCACCGATGATTATGCACAAGGCCAGCAATACAGTGTTGAAGAAATTGATGAAGTGAGAGAGCAATGGGCCAAGCATGTGCATTCATTCATTCGGTATTAGCTAGAGATCTATATATTCTACATGCATATATGTTCTGCAGGCTTGTATTTTGTCTATGTCTTTAAGTCTTGTAATTAAGCTAGATTTATAAACATTTTGCTTTGGTGTGTAGAGCTACCAAGTTGTGGTATGCCTACTCATTTTGTTCTTGAGTATATATATGTTCGGTGTATTAACAAGGGATTGAATGAAATTATGGTGTGATTGCAGATATGTTATCAATTGATGTTGTTTTACAATACAGATTTGGTAATTATTGAACATACAACTGTGTATGTGGGCAGGAACAAAACTACAATAGCCAAAAAAAAAACTGAAGTTTTAATAACGGTTCTGTATAAAATCGTTATTAAAAGGTACGTTTTAATAACGGTTCTCATGAAAACCGTTATTAAAAGACGTTTTAATAACCGTTCTTCTAAAACCGTTATTAAAACTCTGGTATTTTCATAACGGTTTTCGTAAGAACCGTTATTAAAACTCTGGTATTTTAATAACGGTTTTCATAAGAACCGTTATTAAAAAGTACCTTTTAATAACGGTTTTCTTCAGAACCGTAACCGTTATTAAAAATGTATTTTATGCTCACATTCGCGGGTTTTTTTATATTTTTGATAACTGTTATGAACCGTTATTAAAGATTTAATAACGGGCGTTTTAATAACGGTTGAAAACCGTTATTAAAACTGTAAAATAACCGTTATTAAAACCCATTTCCGTGGTAGTGTTGGTAATAATATTTTAATTTATATTGCACTTCTTTTGAGGGCAAATTTCTCTCCATAGTATTTTTTATAAAATATATTACTTATAACAACTATTAGTATATTAAAAAGTAACTCATCGGTATTTATTTCCCTCAGATTTTAATAAAACATTTTAAGGAAATATTTTAGCACCACTTAGCATCGACGATAGGTATTGTCGGTATGAAGTATTTTTCTACCTTTTTTAGACAAAAATAAATTCTTCCTGTAACATACAAACCTTTATCAAATTATTTTTTACTACATAAAATAATTATTTATCAGCTATATATTAAGATAATGTATAAGTTCCAGGAGACCTTGAATTTGGGAGCATAATATATAATACATATTTTTTTCCTCTTAAGTTCGGGATGTAGCTAGGCATAAAGCTACCCTAATCCAGCGGATTGTCCTCAATGGCTATTATAAGACTCATAACACATGAAGTAAATAGGCATTCAATCCTCATACAAATAGCCACACAAAATTAAACGAAGAAAAAAATTACACATGCAATACAACTTAACACTCAGACAAACAAAGTTAACACTTGAGAAATGGATGACTTATAAGTTGTTTGGATTTACTAATTAAAATTAATTATATATGATAACTACTTATTTTAGAAACTTTTTAGCCTAAAAAATTTCTAAACTAAGTAGTTATCATGGATAATAAATTTTGATAAGTAACTCCAAATATGGGCTTAGTCATTATTCTTCCATCGATCCCTCCCTTTTCTACCATAGCACTTGCAAAGATGCTAGGACCTAGAATAGTGATTTTGAATTTTGAATCTTTGATTTATTATCTCACACATATAATGTCAAATCTTGTCACGACATTGACATTTGAAAATCCAAATCACCATTTTAGGTTTTCAAACACACATCCTTTCTCTATTGGCCATAATGTTCTTGCGATGTCTATGGCAAATTGAAGAGAAGAAAAGCGGAAACAAATGCATGAATTTTCAATTAGAAATATTAGTATTCAATGGATTAAAAAATTGAAAAAATAAATTATGTTTATATGTTTTTCAATGATAAGTATCGTTGTAATATATGTAATAGTTTATTTGCAACGAAATTCATATGTTGTAATATACAAAATATGTTTGAGATGACTTTTTTTGGTTGTTGCAAAATGTTGATTGAATTTATTGTAATGACTTTACGTGTTGCAAATATTTAGATTATTTTAATGAAATGATATTTATATGTTGTGCACCGACAATTATCATAGAAAAATATATGAGATAGTTCATTTGCAATGACATTTATATGTTTCAATATAAAAAATATTATTGCAATGAATTTTTTTATAGCAAGTTGTTGATTTAATTTATTGCAATGACTATACTTGTTGCAAATATTTAGATTATTTTAATGCAATGACATTTATATATTTTATAACAACATTTTTGGTTGTAATGTAGGCGATGGTTTATCTGCAACGTCATTTATATGCTGTAATATACAAAATATTTTGCAATGACTTTTTTTTGTTCTAAAATGTTAATTTAATTTATTACAACAACTATATTTGTTGGAAATATTTATATTATTTTAATGCAATAACATCTATATGTTTTGTAACAACATTTACTGTTGCAATATATGCAATAGTTATTTGCAACGACATTTATATGTTGCAATATACAAAATATTTTTTCTATGCTTTTTTTGTTAAAAAATATTGATTGAATTTTTTGTAACGACTATAATTGTTGCAGATATTTATATTATTTTAGCAATAAATTGTCTATGATCGGCAAGGTTGCCCTCCATTATTTCCTTGGTGTCTCTGTCACTCACACTCTTGGCGGTCTCTTTCTCTCCCAAACCAAATACGTAGAAACTATACTACAATGAGCTAATAGGTCCCACTGTAATCCTTGTAGCACACCAGTTGATACATGCACCAAATTGTCGTCTACATTAGGGGTGCCCATCACAGACCCCTGTCTGTATTGTAGCCTCGTCGGTGCCCTCCAATACCTCACTATCACCTGCACAGATCTCACATATGTCGTTCAACAAATTTTCCCCCCAAAGCATGACCATCGAGAACCCCATTTCCCCTATTTCAAATGCATTGTGTGCTATGCTCCACCGATCTGCTTATGATCACCTTATTTCTTACTCCAATGCTAATTGGGATAGTTGCCATGACTCTTGTAGATCTACTTCTGGGTATTATGTATTGCTTGTCAACAATAACCTCTCTTGGTTCTCTAAGCGGAAAAATACCATCTCACGGTCCATTGTCAAAGCTGAATATAGACAAGAAGCTAATGAAGTGGGTGAAACTTGTTGGCTACGTAACTGACTTCATGAACTATACCACCCACTACGGGGGACTTCTAGAATATCTATAACAAAATTGGTCAAATATCATCCCCTATATTCTCCCCAATATTTCTCCGCTATTGTAGCTATTCCCCCAAACAACTTTATACTTAAATATGCTACAGTAAATTGAATCTGATTATTCTAGCCAACCACTTTCTCTTTCATGTAAAAATCACACACCAAGTCATCAAAAAATAGTTTGTACAGTATTATGAGATATTCTCTCTTATTTTTGGTGTATGTTTTTACTGCCATGTTATAAACACCTTAAGGATAGATGAAATAATATTGTATTGTATTCTATGTATTTAGGTTGAGCCAAAATTATAAAGTCCATATATCGTTTCTTATATCTTACAAAGGCAAATTCTTAATGTACCTTCAACATGCACAGCAATCACTAAAAGAAAAATCTTTTATCGTAACAAAACTTTTGCAACAACAACTGTTGTTGTTGCAAAAAATGTTCTTTGGCATCACTAATTTTATAGTGTTACAAAAACTTGTTGCTAAAAATAATTCATTTATATGGTGGTTATTAGGAAATGTTTTGCAACGATAATTGCTGTTGCAATATATGTGATAGTTTATTTCTAATGACATTCATATGTTGCAATATACAAAATGTGTTTACAACAACTTTTTTTTGCTTCAAAATGTTAAATAAATTTATTATAACGACTATAATTGTTGGAAATATATAGATTATATTTGTTTATTTTCAATGGCATATATATGTTGTAATATATAAAATATTTTTGCATTGTCCTTGTTTTATTGGAAAATGTTGATTGAATTTATTGCAACGACTATACTTGTTGTAAATATTTAGATTATTTTAATGTAATGATATTTATATGTTTTACAATGATATTTTTTGTTGTAATATAAGTGATGGTTTATTTTCAACTACATTCATTTCTTGCAATATATAAAATATTTTTGCAATGACTTTTTTTTTGCAAAATCTTAATTGTATTTATTACAACAAGTATATTTGTTACAAATATTTATATTATTTTAACACAATAACATTTATATGTTTTGCAACGGCATTTATTGTCACAATATATGTAATGGTTATTTGCAATGACATTTATATGTTGCAATATACAAAATATTTTTACTATGAAATTTTTTTGTTACAAAATATTAATTAGATTTATTGCAACAACTATACTTCTTGCAAATATTTAGATTATTTTAACGCAATGCCATTTTTATGTTTTGCAATGACATTTTGGAGGAGCATATTAGCGTTGGAGTATTATTTGGAGGAGAAGACTATTTAGGTGGGAGGAGTAACAGGAGTAGAATATGATGAAATTGTTAAATAAGACTATACCAAAATAAAGATAAGAGGGACAACATATTCTGGGGTCAAGATAGCAGTGAGGTGTTTACAATGAAATCTTTTTGATGAGCTCACTTTAGATATAATATAGGGGCAGAGGAGATAGAGAATACATTTAGAAGACTCTAGATTGGTATAGCTTCACCAAGGATTGAATTATTAACATGGTTCGTGATACAACAAAAATTGAACTCTAAGAATAACCTTGTGAAGTCTACTAATGCAATCTTCCCGTTCTATGAAACTACTATCGAATTTTTCACACATTTACTTCTACAATACAGAATTACAAGGAGATTGTGGTATGACATGTGCCATTGGATGGGATACACTTGGGTGATTCTAGAAAACATGCTTGTTTCCTTTGTTGCTTGGCTAGGAGTGAGATGGAAGGGAATGAAAGTTAAAATCTGGGCAACTTACTTTTTTTGCAGTTATAGGAACCATTTGGGAGTTTCGAAATAAGGTGGTGTTTGATAATGCAAATATATGTATGAATTGGATTTTGATGCTGGTAAAGACTATGGTGGATTTTTGGATAAAAGATGGCCATCATAATTTACAGATCTTATTTTGAAGTCAATGATCTCAAGGAGTCTGGATGTCGCTTGTTTTGTTTTGCCGGGCTACCTCTTAGTGGCTTTTGAGGCTGAGGAAGGCACTTATCTAGTGATTGAGGGTTATCACTTGTTGGGGATGTCTGCAGGAAATCTGTTGTGGAATGTTTCTTGCAAGCAATTAGGAGTATTTCGAGTAAGATTTGATCGGATCTTAGGGACTTAGCAACTATTGTTCTATATCTATTTCTTTCTAGGGAGGGGAGTATGGACTGTCGACTCCTTATATTCTCTTTTTCAAGCCTTGCATGTGATTTGCTTGATGCTTTTACAATCAATCAACCATAAAAAACTCTTCGATGAATAACCTCTTAATAATGGTTTTTAGAGGTGTGATCTTATATCCTTTGAGATTTTATTTGCTTCTATTTTTTGCGGGGTAACACAAATTTTTTTTATAAAGCATGTAGTAAGTCTTTAGATATTAAATTGTAACATCTTATAATGCCTTATGTCACACTATTCAACTAAGTCTTCTCCTAAGCTTCATCCCACACCAATTGTGAAATTGACTTGTATTCTTATTAATCAGAAAGTAGATGTCGCTTTGGACAAGTTTAAGAGATTAGACTTATTTTTTGTGCATTATAGGTGCATAAGGGTATTGATGATATAAGTTAGATTATCCACTGAGAAATCAAATTTAAATTAAATTCTGAGGTGTGCGCGTATGAGAGTTTAAACAAAGTGTATTATTTGCCTTTTAAAAAATGTATTCATATAATATATTGTAACCCTCTCTTCATTATTTGTTTCATTATTTTTTTTTATGGATGTTACTCATTTCCACAGGTATACATCTTTACTATTGACATGTAGGTTTTTTTAAGACCACGTTGGGGACTTTGCTGACTTTAATGCACTTCCCAAGGAAGGGTCGCCACTTTCCTTGGGTTAGACGTAGAGTCTTAGCCATTCATTAGTTAATTTTTTGTTCAGATACTTTATGGACTATTAGATCCATGTTTCCTTTCTGGTGTACTTTAAAATGTATCATTTTCAAAGTTTACCTCTAGAACTCTTATCTATGCTTATGAAAATTTTCTCATTCTCTTTTTATCTCATTTAAACTTGTTAAAGTATTCGTCTTATACTCAATACGAGATTGGTAGAGAAACCAGACTTGTATTTTGTATAAAGGTAACGCTAAATTATTTTATGATTAAATTTTGTAAAAAAAATAGTAGTAAATTTTGTTGTTTTATAGGTATTGGGGTTTCTTCATGTGCTAGTGTGATGAGGGCACCTTAGTGTCCTTAGGTTGATCGTTGGTAAGATACTATGGTATATTTGTGTACTAGTATGACTAGATTACCTTAATAACTTGACACTCTTATGATCTTCCTTCAAGTAAAGTAAATAATAATATAGGTACTTTGTTTATGAGACTTTGGTGATATTTGGATTATTGGTTTGGCATGTGTCTTTGTGCTCCACTCATAGTTTTATAATTGATTGATTGTTGCCTTAGTAAACCACCCTATTGTGTATGAGGTATGATGGAATTGTTATGTAATTGGTTATTAAGTTGTGTAAAATGATAAGGGTAATGGTATTATGAGCATGGGTTTTTGGTAATGTGTTATATCTTGATATGTTTTAATTTATCTCAGTCATTTATGAATTCTTGATGTATTTATGCCATGATTATCTTGTAGTTACCTTGCATGTGCACTATGTAACATTTACATGTTTAGTTTCATGTATTAGGTTACTCTATAACTTCATATTAGTATGTTCCATTTTACAACCCATTGCTTATTTTTATGGGCAATTTTGACTTTGTGAGATTTCTTCGATTGTTTTGCTTGATGTTAATGTTTGAGGTAGAGAGTTAGAACTATCCGGGGCCTACTCTGACATTTTTTGATCAATATACTCCTTGAACTCTTATGTCTCCTTCTTTATTCTTTTTATATGTCGGTTGTAACCTTTGTATAATCTTTCGTTATAATGACACAATGCTAATATGTTATATAATATCTTATCTACTTCTTATGATTATTGTTTATAATTTAAGTAGAGTAATATTTTAACCTTATCACATAGTATAAGAATGATAAAAGAAACTATACCTATAATAATTATAACAATAAAACCCTATACTATTAGTGTCTAAGCTTCGCAAATAATTATTTCCAAAGAAAATTTTCAAATGTTAAAATAGTGTGTGCTACAACTACTATTAGTCTAGTAGTAACAATAAAATTACGCTAATATTCTAGGGAAGTTTTTCTGTAAGGTCTAACCTTTTCTGTGGCTTATCTGCATCTCATGTTAAGGTCCATATCTTTTTAAGAGGTTAAAGAAGCTCTTTGGTCTATAGGGTAATATAAAGCCCCTAGACCTGATGGGTTCACTACAGGCTTTTTTCAAGGCTTATTGGTCTGTGTCGGGAGAAGATTTATGGGTTTTGTTGAGGAATTCATTTCAAACTAATTCAGTTCCTTCTTTTTTAGGGAAAACGAAGTTGGTCCTTAATCATAAATGTGAGGGTGCACAGGGAGTTGTAGAGTTCAGACCAATTGCTTGTTGCAATGTGTTGTATAAGGTTTTTGCTAAAACTTTAGCTGGTAGATTGCAAAATATTTTTCCAGCTCTTATTTATGCTTCGTAGGCTAGTTTTGTTAAAGGCATAAATATTGGAGATGATGTGTTATTAGCCCATGATTTACTTCATTTGTATAATAAAAAGCATGCATCACCAACATGTATGCTCAAGGTGGATATGAAAAAGGCCTATGATTCAGTTAATTGGAAGTTTTTAGAGAATGTTTTGCTTGGACTACATTTCCCTCCTCATATAGTAAAACTGCTAATGGGTTGCTAAGGGCTTGTGTATCATCAATTTCTTATCCATTATACATTAATAATGATATGCAGGGTCCTTTTCAGGGGAAAAATGGTTTAAGACAAGGAGATCATTTGTCTCCTTATTTGTTTGTCATTGTTATGGAATACCTAAGTAGGATGTTTCAGACTTTATGGTTGAAGGATGATTTCCAGGGGCATCTTAAATGCAAGAGGTTGAAAATTATTAACCTTGCTTTTGCAAATGATCTTTTGGTGTTCTATAAAGCTGATTTGCCATCAATGCTTGCTATCAAAGGCATTTTAGAAGAGTTTGCTGATGTTTCAGGGCTTCATAATAGTCCAGAGAAGAGTTCTATCTATTTTGGACATATCTCTCAAGAGTTGAAGGGGTCTGTCATTTCCCAATTACAATACCAAGAGGGGAGGTCTCCTTTCAGATATCTAGGGGTGCCTTTACATGCTTCTAAGTTAAAGGCTACTGATATGCTCTCATTGATATAGAAAATGTTTTTTCTCCCAAAAAAGATTTTTCACCAGGTGGTGGGTTTATGTAGGGCTTTTCTATGGACATGGAAGATTTCCCCAATTAAAAGAGCTCTATTAGCCTAGAGGGTTATTTGTCTGCCTAAGAAGGAGGATGTAATAGGCATTATGGATTTATTTGCATGGAATATTACAGCTGTGGGGAAAAACCTATAGCATTTGTGTCAGGAAAATGATGCCTTATGGATAAAATGAGTTCATCCTATTTCATAAAACAACAGACTGCGGAATCCTGTCAGCTCCCTAGTACAACCTCTTGACTACTGAAGAGTATCTTTGACTTAAGATCTCATTTGATCCCAATTTTCCAGAATTGGCAACTTGATTATCTATATAAAACTTCTTATGTGTATGACAACATTAGACATTTAGCTCCTAACGTGTTTTGGTGGAAATCTGTGTGGTACAACCTAGCTAGCCCAAAGTACAAGCTCATTTTTTGGCTAGCTACTCATTCCAGACTACCTACCAAGGATAATTTAGCCAAGTTTGTTTAGTCCATTAACCTATAGTGTAGTTTCAGTTTGCAGGAGGAGAGTACTAATCATTTGTTCTGTCACTACCCTGTGCTGAAACAAACGTGGGAATCAATTAGTAAGGCTTGTAGGGAAAGGAGGAGGCATAGATCATGGTAGGTTTTTATTAATATCTATATCCAAAGTAAGAGGTGGAGGGGTAACTAAGGCTCAGTTTAAATGGGGTTTTTATGCAGTAGCTTTTTATGAGATTTGAAGAGCTAGGAATACATGCATTTTCTCTAAAGTAGTTTGGGATTTGAAAAGGGTAGCTTTTCAAATCTCATTGGTTATGTCTTTTATATATAATAACTCTAGTAAGAGTAATAAGTTTAGTGGTTTCTTGAGTTAAGTAGATCAATTCTACTGATTGGTTTGTAATTTACTTGACGTTATAATTTTTTTTCTATTTAAAAAAATATGATAAGAATAAGATTAACTAAAATAAGCATAATAATAATAATGATGTTAATATTATTTTTGATATTAATGATAGTACTATTCATATTAAATATGAATAAAAATATTATTATTATCACTAATAACAACAACAACAATGTCTATAATATTAATATTGTTAATAATATTATTATTCTTATTAATAATGAAATTAATGATATGATTTTCATTATTAGTAATATTTCTATAATTTTATTGTTAATAAATTAATAAAAGAAATAGCAATAATGTTATTATTAGTAGTAATATTAATAAAATGGTAACATTAATCTTATTATCATTATTACTACTAATGAAATAAATAGTGGCATTAAAAATATTTCTATTACTATTACAAGTAATATTCATATTCATATTGATATTATCATTCTTTTTTAATTATGATTATAATAATAATGAAATTATTATTATTATTATTATTATTATTATTTATAGTAGTATTAGTAATTTTTACTTGTAAACATATAGATAATTGACCTTACATTTATATAGAAAACTCAAAAAATATGGTTGAACTTATTTTTAGGTTTTTTGCAATGTTATAAAACGATGTTTTATTGTTTTCCGGTTAGGAAAATAGAAAACTTAGGAGTTATGAACGGGTGCTTTTAAATTTCTAAAAAATTGGATTTTTTTTTTATGTAGAAAATATGATTATTTTTTCAAGAATAAACAAACTCTTAAGTTTTCTAATAAAATTTGATCTAGCCATAAATATTAGTTTATGAACTTATCCTTTATATGTAAATATTCTTTTACATTTTTCTAGGTTATAACACTATTATAATAGTATTATTTATATGATATTTTATAATTGCTTATGGCGACCATTTATGAATACAAAAATTGCAAATGTTGCATGCGAGCGTGGAAACCGAAATGGTCCCGGTCCATATACATAATCCTTGATTGATCTACGAACGGCCGGTACTGAAAGCAATGAAATTCATCTTTACGAAATTGGAATGGGACATACAAAAAACGGAGGAAGAGAGGCACGCGACGCAAGGGGCGGCGACTCTATAACTTTTAGGTGCCCAAGGTTTCGGTTTATATTGATAGCTTGAAGTAGCTTGAAGTCAGGTGGATGGAAAACAGCCCATCCACAACAATTTGGTAAAAATATTCAATGTTGCGTACTTGCGTTTCGTGGCTTAAAGCATAGCATTAGGGGCATGTATTGTCGGATATCCGTATCTGAATAAATATTAGTAAAAGATCAGTTCAGTAGTGATACAAATACAATTTTAAGTAGACAAATAGAAAAATATCAACTCTTTGATGAAAAATCAGCACATTAATATTAAAAACAAGGGTAAAAGATAATTTTAATTAGAGTATTAACAATGAAATATCAGTTCAACCATACAAAAATAGTACAATAATGGTAAAAAAAATGGGTATATTAATGTTGAAAAATCAATACATTAGTGGTAAATGATTAATTTTGAATAAAAGAATTGAAAAATATCAACTTGTTAGTGAAAATTTGCTACATTTGTTGCGAAATATCAGTTTAAGTAGAATAATGGTAAAAAATTAATTTTGTTAGTGAAAATTTAGCATAATAGCGATGAAATATTAGTACATCAGTAATAAAATATCAACATCTTAGTAATGAAAGATTAATACATTAATAATGAAAGATCAATTTTATAGTAGAATAATGGTAAAATATCAACTTGTTGGTGAAAGATTACTACATTAATGTTTAAATATCAGTATATTAGTGATGAAAGATTAATTTTTAAGTAGAATAGTAATAGTAATGAAAGATTAGTTTGCGAGAGGAAAATCAACACATTAGTGGTAAAAAAAATTAGTATATTAGTTGTAAAAGGTTAGTATATTAGTGGAAAAATATTATTTTTAAATAAAATAATGGTGAAAGATCAATTTGTTAGTGAAAAATTTATTCAACACTGCAGTAAATACGACATATATAGACATTTTAGGGATAGTTTATGGTATCGTCGCTTGCGGGAAAAAGACCATTAAAACTAAAGACGGTTTTAAACTGTCTGTATATTACCAATGGTTAGCAACGATTTTAAACCGTCGGTATAATTTCATATATATATATATATATATATATATATATATATATATAATATAAATATGAGTGTAGAATTATATACATTTTCACTCATAAAAACTATATACACACACACACATTTTTATTAATAAGTATGGACACTAGCAATAAGATATAGGAAATGTCGTATAATTATGAAATGAAAATATATTTTACATATGCACGTGCATCATTAAATGAAAATTTTATTTAGAGATGCATATGTTAATGATTTCTATTTGATGAGGATTAAATAGATATAGAAAATAAGGAATATATAAAAGTGAATAATTAAATAGAGAGAAATAACTGTGTATGATAATCATAATAATAATAATAATAATTAATAATGTGATTTATATACTATGGTTTAATTACATTTAGCTAGGTTTAGGGATTAGGATTTTATGAGGTTTAGGGGTTAGGTTTTATTACAGTTAATCAGGGTTAGGGTTAGTATTAATATCTTTTTGGAAACATGTTAGCATGATTCGTATATATATATATATAGGGGAGGGGTCACATACAAACTACAATTAATATACAAACATAAGAACTAATCTCATCCATTGGATCAAAATTTAATCACATTCAAGATTTTATTAATACCAAACCAAAAAACTAATGCAAACCAATATCCAAACCTCTAAACCCTAAACGATATAAACCCTAAACCCTAAACCCTCTAAATCCTAAACCCACTAAACCCTAAACCCTAAACCCTCTAAACCCTCTAACCCCTAAACCCTAAACCCTAAACCCTAAACCCTAAACCCTCTAAACCCTAAACCCTAAACCCCCTAAATCCCTAAACCCTAAACCCTCTAAACCCCTAAACCCTAAACCCTAAAACCCCTAGACCCTAAACCATAAATCGTAAACCCTGAATCCTAAACCCTAAACCCTCTAACCCTAAACCCTAAACCCTCTAAACCATAAACCCTAAACCCTCTAAAACCCTAAACCCTAAACCTTATAAACTGTTAACCCTCTAAACCATCTAAACCTTAAACCATAGACCTTAAACCCTAAACCCTTAAAACCCCTAAATACTATAAACCATAAACCACAAACTCTGTAATAATAATAATAATACAATATCTTAGCATCCATAAACTTTATTTAGTTAGTCAAACCATATATTATGCAAAAATATACAACAATACTAGATTAATAATCTGATTATTAATGAAAATAATATAAAACAGCAATACAATATTAATCAGCAATAGAAAATACAACATCAATAGAAAATCAGCCAACATTACTCTGATTAACCCTAATCAGGAGATTCATAACAGATGATGCTGAATATGGAACAAGATACCAATATTCAGACATCAATCAGCAATACCAACACCATACCAGCATATATTATGCAAAAATTTACAACAATGGCTCATTAATAATCTGATTATTAATCAGACTAACATAAAACGACATCACACCATTTTTAGCAACAGAAAATACAACAACAACAGCAACATCAACATAATATCATCCCACATTAATGTAATTAACCCTAATCACATTATTTATAATACAACAACAACAAAATTTAATCAAAAAACAACAAACATAACTCAGCAAACAACAAAAAATATTTACTAAATCAACTCAGCAAATTCGAAATCAACTAAAGTTGAGGCATATTACTTCGATCGAATGTTGAATCAATAAAATCTAAAACACAAACAAACAAAAATCAGCCAAATCAATACAAAAAATTAGGTTAACAAACACTAGATTACATAATAATATAACAACAATGAATAAATTAATAGGTTTAATACTGTCGTTAAGGAAAATTTTTGACAGTAAGAATAGTAGGCATTTTCGGGAAAAATGGTGACAAACGAAGGAGAAGGAGTACCAGCGAAAAATAGCAGCGGAGAATAAATGAAATCGATGATTAAGCTTCGGTAGGTTGAAGAAATGTGTTGGGACGAGAATACACCGGCGAAGACGAGTAAAAAAAATGGAGATACAGTGTTGAAAACGAATGAGGAAAATTGCTTGTGAAATGAAAAAAATTAAAGATCGGTATAGCAATACAAATATTTACCTGCTGGAGATAGAAATCGAAGATGCAAAATGAAAAAAATTGAAGAGGGGGAGAGACTATTGACGGAGCAGGAAACAGACGACAATGGAGGAAGAAGCTCGAGCTCGGGGGCGGAAGTAACAGAGACAAACGACGCACAACAAGACAAAATAACAGAGACAAATGATGCATAAGAACAGCCGATGGAACTAATTAAAGAGGACGAGCGTCGTTTGATAGAGTGGCGAACAGACGACGATGGACGAAGATGCTCGAGCTTGGGAGGAAGAAGGGTGGAAGTAACATAGCAAACAGACACAGAACAAGACATGCAAATGACGTGTAAGAACAGGGTTGCAATTTTATTTGATATGACGGTCCGTATTGGTTTAATCCAACAGCCACAATCTGTTCCTACGTATGTACAGTAATAAACTTACGCACAGGACCCTAAATCTATATATAGAATAGCATGATACATTTGCTCAATTCATAACATTCTAACATAATTTATTTATTTATTTTTTGTAGAGATATGGCCAACAAAAATATTGATAGGGACAATAGTGATGAAGAAGAGAAGAGAGGACCAATGATTATTAGAATCATCACAGTCATGAGGAATAGAGGAGAATTGGTTGATTTGGGATGGAATACTTACAATATTCCCATTGGCCCTTACGCAGACATATTCTTAACTTATATTTCACTTGTGATCCGTAACCGTATTCTTATCTCCTATAATAATTGGAAGCGGGTTCCAAAGGGTCATAAGGAGCATATTTGGCAGGAAATCATGGTAAATATGCTATTTTATGTAATCATTTTTGTATGTCAAATATTGGAAATTTTATTACATTAACATCGGTATACATCTATATGTCTTATTTTGTAGAGAGTGTTCAATGTCCCAAAGAGTAGGAAGAAATGGCTTCTTAGACATTGTGGGGAGTGTCTAAGAACATTTAGGTTATATTTAGCTCGTAGAAAGATTTATAGAAAGATGGATGGTTCTCTATGATAGAAACCACCCAAACAATACGGCTTCATCAATCTAGAAAGTTGGAACCAATTCATTACATATCATCTTACGGGAGATTTTAAGGTACTTGTTAGATAGCAATTGAACTTTTTGTATCGATTCCAGTATTATACTTAACATTGAAATAACCATGTCACTATTTTTTGGCTTGTTACATAGGAAAAAAGTACCCAAAATAAAGAGATTGCGAAGCAAAATAAATACCGATATAATATGTCTCGCAAAGGCTATGCAGGCCTTTAAGAGGAGTTGGTATCCATTTTGTGATTTATCTATTTACATGTAAATGTCGAATTTTATAATAATATTCTTAATTAAGAATATTTATTGATTTGTAGCTCCTATCCCAAGACTTAGACCCATGTACCTCGTCTATCAATATTGGTACATTATAGAAGAAGGTTAGAGCAACAAAAGATGGATATATTAATGAAAATGTTGATGTTGCAGCTAAACAAATTATAAGTTTATAGATATCTAGAACCCTACTTAGTTTTCTTTTAGAAAAATATTATATTATGCTTATTCCTATAATTTAAATTTACATATATTATATACATTACAAAACGAACTTGAAACATCAGATGGTGAGGAGGTGGACCAATATAGCATTTTGTCCCAGGCTATAGGAATTGTAGAACACCCTAGAAGACATAGGAACCTTGGATTGGGGATTACGAGAATGAGAATATGTGGTTGATCTCGTGGTTCTCGTAGCACTAATGAGCAAGTTGCCATCCTCACCCAAAAATTAAACGTGGCATTTAAACGGATGGCAACAATGGAGCAAGAGTTATCATATATTAAATCTCAAGGGTGTAAGCCATCTGATTCAGTAGACCATGATAAGCTTCACATACCTAATGTAAATAGCGTTAGAGATAGTTGTGAAGCTAATGTACGTCTTTCTACTCTTCCCGAGGTAAGCATTGCAAACTATGAATTGTTATTAAATGTATTTAGTGTAATAAATAATTAATAATGTGTAATATTTTTGTTTAGGGTTTGCATAAATGTGACTTATGAGCGAATGACCTTTCAACACTTTTGGCGAAAGGAAAGGTCCGCATCAGTCACAATACCCAAACACAAACAATCCATGGGTATAATTTAGCCCTAAATACAAGGCCAGTGAGTATTGACACTCCAATCATTGATAGTGTACACTTGCCTTGTTATAAAGAGGGCGATGAAGCAACCACAATACTAGAAGCTCATGAAAGCTTTGTGGCTTGGCCTACGAATCAAATACGTCTCACTACTGAAGAGGTATTGACATTTGACATCTTTATTAGCCCTTATTTAGTATTTAAACTATTCATACCTTTTTCATACATATATTTATATGCTCAATACATTTTTTGTTTAATATTATCAATTAAGGAATAAAAAAAAAAGACTACTCCTGTCCAAGAGAGGTACTAGTAGAACGACTAGTACAAAAGAGGACACTGCTAAAGGAAAGAGAGCTAAATCTTAAAAATTAGTTGCCCCACAAAAGATTCCTTCTTTAGATCAGAAAAGCTAACCTCCACCAGCATTAGCAATATTATATTTTTAAGCCCAAAACTACCTCAGGGAAAATTATATTTTCATTGATTGTCGTCCTAAGTATGTTGGGAGGGTCGATACTACTTACATGGTATCAATGGTTGACATAAGAGGCATTTATAATCAGGAATGGATATCAACCATAAGTGTCGTCGTATATATGTCATGTAAGTATTATTTCATTTTGAGATTTCAGTACTCTTAACTTGTACAATTGAAATTTTTATGACCTCTTATATGATTTATTAGTTATTAACAAATATGATTGTTTTTGTCATCCATAGGTTAGTAGCTAATCGAGCTGTGATGGAGGGAATGCTTCCCTCTATTGTGTTTGTGTGCCCATACTACGTAGCTAACGGTAGTACAATAAGAGAGGGTAGGCACATAAACTATTTAGCGGATTGCATTTTGACTAAGGGACACAACAAGATCTATCTCATTCCTCACCTCGCAACTGAAAACTGGGTTTTGTATGCCATCTGACCTGATCTTAATAAAGTCTATGTTTTTGATTCCCTTCGAACCTATGACATGCCTTTTGAAGTTGCTAGTTATGGTGGGAAGGAATTTATCAACAAGTTAGTATACTTTTCACTTCTTACTTCATTAGCTTATTTATACATATATTCTACTAGCTTTCATTATTTGAGGTATATACGCGTACTTATAATATTGTGTATCCAACTTAATTTATTAGGGCACTACAGACAGCGTATCAAAGGAGAGGTGGAAATGGTGTTCCAGACCCAAAGAATGTTCAATACGAGCCTATAATAGTAAGTAAGAAGATAAATATTTTATATTTTATTTTAATTAAAATTAATATCTAATAGTTAGAGGACTAACTGAATTCATTTGATAGTGTCCACAACAACAAAACAACAATGATTGTGGATACTATGTATGTAGAGTAATGAATCTGATAGTCCAAAATAGATCGGTCAACATAGATCCCAGCCATGTATGTTTTCTTTTCGATATTTTTCCATTAATGAATCATGACATATATGTTTGGTACTTGACGTAAGTGATAACTGTATATTAATCGAAACTTGGGCATTATAGTTTTTCACCAATGACTATGCACAAGGCCAGTAATACAATGTTGATGATATTGATGAAGTTAGAGACCAATGGGCCAAGCACGTGCACTCATTCATTCGGTATTAGATAGAGATCTATATATTCTACATGTATGTTCAGGCTTGTATTTTGTCTATGTCTTTCAGTCTTCTAGGCTAGATTTATAAACTTTTTACTTTGGGGTGTAGAGCTATCAAATTGTGGTATGCCTACTAATTTTGATTCTTAAGTATATATATCCTATGTATTAAGACATACATATTAACTAGAGATTGATTGAAATTATGGTGTGATTGCAGATTTGTTATGAATTGATGTTGTTTTACAATGCAGATTTGGTAATTATTTGAACATACAACTGTGTATGTGTGCAGGAACAAAACTGCAAAAATGTTTTAAAAAAACTGTAGTTTTAATAACGGATCGTATGAAAACCTAGTTTTAATAACGATTCTTTTCAAAAACGTTATTAAAAATGTACATTTAATATCAAATATATACTCATTCAATACATATTAGGGTTTAATAAATGCCTAAGTAATGTCTAAAAGCTTAATTTGATGGTGTTTTAACAACGGTTTTTGTAGTAACCGTTATTAAAACCCTTTTTTAACAACGTTTTTTTAAAAACCGTTATTAAATATACAGTTTTTGTTCATACTGGCAGGTTTTTTTATATTTTTTATGACGGTTAAGAACCGTTATTAAAAATTTAATAATGTACAGTTTAATAAAAGTTTAAAACCATTATTAAAACTATAAAATAACCGTTATTAAAAAACCTTTTTCGGAATAATAAGTATAAAAGTCAGTAGGTTGCAGTTTCTTAACATATCAATAAACTAGACATTTAAGTCAAGTGGACCGGGCAATTGTTTAAAATTGGATCCAATAAAATAAGGCTAAGTATTATATGACAAATAAAGTAGACAAAGTGATGGAAAAAAAGTATATAATGCCAAAATTTGTAGTTTGTGGGACTAATATCCTGCAGTATCTATTGGGAGGGACCATTCTCTTCGTGGAAATCGGATCCTCAACGTAAACCATTAAAATGTAAAGAATAAAAGAAAATCACGATGGCAATGGCATAAATTATAGGGAGAATGAAAGTCACATAAGTAGGATGGTGAGAGAAGACACGTTCGGAGGTCGGTGAGTGCCTCTGAAGAACATTTTTAAAAAATAAAACAAAAATAACGGGGAATGAGAGCCTCAACCCCAACAAGCCGACAGCTGAAGGCGCATAATGATCTGGAGCTGTTGCATGCGGGAGCCTCAAACCCATGGGATGGAAGGGTCCTCGTGCCATGCCGTCCGTCACTTGTTCAGTTCTTATTTCTTTCTCAATACTTGTTGTAGTGCTGCCGATGTTGGAATTTAATGTCCGACTCACTAGCCGCCAAATTTTTATTGGGGAGAGGAAATAAGCAAGAAGCCTGGCAACGGTTTTTTTTTTCTCTTGTCCCTTCCTCCTCCTCATACATCCCATATAAAATAACTATAGTGTTGCTCCCTTGGAGTTTCAGCAAATAAGAAACTATACAATTTTCTTAAACTAGCTTATTACGTCATAGACGTTCTCTTAATTATAAAAATATAGAGCATCAAATACTTTATAATCTATTTTTATTTTTATTCTCATTGATATTTACTAGTTTAGTTAGAACATTAATCAATGGAGTATAACTGATGAAACGATATATTAGTAATTTTAGTGTTGATGTTTCTAAGGGTCATTGCTTTTTATTGTATGTTCTAAAAATACTATAGGCCTTATATAGTAAAACCGTTAATGCAATTTGAAATAAGGGTTGCTTTGAATTTTTGATACAAAAATATAAAACTATTTTAATATATATATATATATATATATATATATATATATTCATCAAATTAAAAATGAATATGGTCATATTTGATAATACTTTATATGTTTTCTTAACAAGTGAGTAAAAGTCTGAGGCTTTCATTACTTTGAAATGCATAGCAAGGACTACAAACCAAACATGAGCATTAAAAAAGGAAAAATCAAACTAGGCTAGGTACAAATTTAGTAACCTTAGGCTAGCTAGCTCTTCAATTCCTATGGCAAATGCATACTCAAGCTACTCGACCAAATGCGTTTGGCGGATGATTTCCGATGGAAGATGTCATTGTTTCTTCCCTCATATATATGATAAATTAGTTCAGTGTTCTTACAGCAATCCTTGTCTGTGTAGGACCCCTACCTCCTCTTGCCATCCTAGCAATTAGCCTATTCCATTTATCATCCTATGCATGCCACCCACCATGTTTGGAAACCATGATCCCTACCTCCCTAGCGCAGGAGGAACAATTAGAGAACAAATGTTGATTATTCATATCAGTCACATCACAAACAGCACGCCAAGTATGACTTGTTGATCGCCGTTGAGCATTCTATCACCAAGTATAGACGTCTGCCTTCGATCTAGCATGAATGACGCATATGAGCCATAGGATATCGATCCTTCCAAGTATGGACTATGGTAAAACATCTTATGGCAGTCTTATTACAACATTCCTTGTACCTCAAGCCAATACCATCCTCCTTTCTTTTGGATGGTAATTAAACCTTGTCCAATGCACCCAGTGATCGCCGGTTGGTGACTATGGAGAGGTGGATGGGTACGGTAGTAAGGTTGTGAGATCTAATTTTATGTTTTCTTTTTAATTTTTATGGTTCAAAGTTTTCATCGGCGAATTTATATTCACTGTCAATCATTATTAAATGAGTAAATATATCTGTAGCATTTATTAAATGAGTAAATATATCTATAGCATTTGTGTTGGAATTAGTTGTACCTTGTGAAAATTGGGAAGGAGGGTAGAAAGAGAAGGATGCTTACCAGATTCAACATACGGTGAGTGACTAGAAGCTATAGAGCTTCTGCGAGAGAATGGTAGGGGAATTGGGATTGTGGGAGAAAAAGTTCAACTAATATCTTGATTAGTTAGAACTAGAGACAACGCAAAGACTTTCATCCATGCATCATCGCACCCTACACCATAGTTTTCAAGCCACATTCAATAAAAACTCAAGCCGACCTATCCCAAACCACGTGAGCTTCAACCTAAAGCCCCATGCAGGCCATCTTAGGTAGGAAGAAGGATAGCCAATAACTGTCTTCGTGGATAGTCTGGCAAAGAATGTCTCGATAGAGGAGGTGCAGGATGTTTTTGGGGAGGCTGGCAAAGTGCTGGATATTTTCATCAGCCGAAGGGAGAGAAAGAACTCAAACCTACGCTTTGGGTTTGTGAGGTATACTAGCAAGAGAGAAGCAAACAAAGCAGTAAGAAGAGTGAACAACTTGCTGTTGCAAAGGCTTCGTTTTTTTGTCCTGATGGCGTTGTTCGATAGGAAGAGTAGGAAGGCTTTCAGCCAGCCTGGTCCGGGTAGAAGAGTTCAGGATGCCCGTGGGAAGGGAAGGGAGTAGCATGCCATAAGGGACTCCAGGACGTTTGTGATGGTGGCAAGAGGCACAGGTCCTCGACATAATCAACTACAAAAACGCTCGCTAGTGCTGAAAGAGGACAGGGAGGCGGTGGAGTGGTTGGATAGGAGTATTGTGGCTGAGTCCTTCCAACCCTTGTGTCTTGAGATTGTCGTCCCTCAGCTGTAGAGAGAATGGACCATAGCCACAAAGGTACATGACATTGGCCGATTTAAATATTTAATTACCTTTGAGTCTAAGGAAGAATGCTCTAGGGCTATGGAGGAGGAAAGTTTGCTGCATGATCACTTTCTGGTGGTTAGGAGGTGGTAGTGGGTGGACGCATGAAAGCTTCGTAGGACTTGGGTGGAGGTAAGGGGACTGCCTATGCTACTCTGTAGGGAGGAAAATTAGCTCAAGCTAGTGGCTACGTGGAGGTCATGGGTTTGCTGGGATGAGGAGGGAGACTATGGAGCAAGTATGGCGGCAACCAGGGTTTTGATCGATATGCCCTACATGGAAGATGTAAGGGAGGTTGTCGAAGTAAGGGTGAGGGAGGTTGTGATAGAGGTGATAATCAGAGAGGTGGGGGAGAGTAATATGCCTTGGAAACAACCAACAATGGTTGTGCCTGGTGGCCTGAGGAACGACAAGGAAGTAGGCGATAGATGGGAGACTCAGGGTAGCGTGGAAGGTACTTGCTCAAGCTCCTCGAGCAGTACAAAAGACCAAAGATGGCAGTACATGGGAAAGAAGACAACAGGGTTGTCAAAGATAGGAGGTAGGGATATGGATGAGTCTGTCAGAAGGATGATGTTTATTCAAAATGCTGAGTTTATGTGTGGGGTGAGGGGCAGCAGTGCAGGGAAGAAAGAAGTAAACTCGAAGGCAGAGGATTGAGGATAGAAAGGTTTTTCAAAGGATGCAAGTGGAAGTGATTACGGAAGTCGATGGGCAGGCACGAAAAGAAGTAAGGATGATATTTTTAGTGCCAATCTAGGGGGTTCACAAGGGGTAGAGGACAAGGGGTAGTGCGCAAGGCAGACATGGTTGATGGCTGTGAGGTCTACAATAAAGCTGGTAGCAGTAGGGGATTGGGGAGGGCGGTAGAGGCTAGAAAAAGCCTGGTGGCAGGCGAAAGTCAAAGGGTGGAGGGGGAAGAGTAGGGAGATAATTATCTAATGTTAGATATTATTAACATGAGAGCTACTCAAGTCGTGGGGGAGGAGCGTGTGGTCGACGTGCAGGTCCACACAAGTGATTATTGAGTGAGCCTACAAGAAAAGGAAAAGGGCGAGAGGCGGCTGAGTTGTGGACATGCGGTTGTCCAAGGGCCGAATGATGTCTCATGGGAAAGGGTGGGAACTAGGGAAATTCTAGAAAGTACACAAGGGGTGGAAATAGAGGAAGAAGAACATGAAATTTGGAGGAGGGAGGAGGTGGAGGAGAGTAAAGAAGGAGGAGAGGGTCTTCAAGAAGAAGGGGAGTCAGGATCCGAAAAAACAAAGCTAGCAAGAGTGGACCATGACTTCGAAGGAGAAGCAAGATTGATTAATAGCTAGAGGAGGAACGATGAGGGTAGAAAACAATTTGTTTATTTATTGGGAGAGTTAGGTTTGGAACCACACAATGAAAAGGAGGAGGAAGGGGAGGCTTCACATGATTCTTCAAAAGCACAACCACCGAGGTTTGAAAATGTTTCCCCGAGGGTAAATAAGAAAGCGGGTGGGGTGGAAAAGGAGCAAGTAGGATATGTGATGGAGTATACGGTGGGAGATGAGTGGGCCATGGTAGAGAAAACCTGGAAGGTGGTAAGGGAATTGGACTTTGGTCTAAGGAGGAAATTTTGTGTAAAGAGATATTATTTAGTCTAAGAAGGAGCCAGAGAAAGATTAAGAGTAGAAAGATCTGACGCGGATCGTAGTGGGCAAAAGGAGAGGCCAATGTTATGATAATTGTTAGCTAGAATGTGAGGGGGATTGGATCTTGGGCTAAAATTTCTAGTATTAATGGAGTGTTAGATAGGGAATGATCATGGGTCTGTGGGCTAGTTGAAATAAAACACCGGTCATTGCAGGAGGCTTGGAAAAAGAAGGTTTGGAGAAATCACGTGATCGAATGGAGAGACTCGGTGGCTCAAGGCAGAAGTGAAGGGCTGATTATCGGCTAGGATACACAATTTTTTTGTTGCTCAAATTCAGAAGTGGGAACAGATGGATCCTAATCAAAGGCCTCCTCAGGCCGCAGGCTTTTGATTCTGGGGCGCTGCTTGTATATGGGCCTTCGGATACAAGAGAAAGGAAGGTTTTATGGGAGGAGCTGTGGGATGTTGGCCAACTATGTGATAGACCATTATTAGTTATAAGGGACTTCAACGAGGTTAGAGGCCCGCATGATATGATGGATTGATATGATGGGCATATTGACTTTAAGCCGAATAACATGAAGTTTTCATGGCAGAGGGAAGACTCGGCTAGTTTATTGGACAGATTTCTTATTAGTCCGGCTTGGTTAGCTGTGTTCCCGAGGATCTCTTGTCAAGGGCTAGGGAGATCTCTATCGAACCATAATCCAATTAGCCTCAAAGAAGAGCCTAGAGGAGGGGCGAAGAAGCTGTTTCACGCCTGGGATATGTGGTTCTCTCATCCCAAGTTTCGAGGTTATGTTGGAACAAGCTAGAAGGGGCATCTTGTCAAAGCAAGTTAAAGGAGATAAACGGGTCACTACGGAAATGGAATAAAGAGGTGTTTGGGGATGTTGAGTCAAGAATTAAGTCTTTTGAAGAGGAATTTGAGAAAGTGGATAGGATAGTGAATGAAGGCGCCCCTCATGATGTTGATCTAGCTAGAAGGGTTGCATTGCAGGTGCAACTCTTGAAATGGCGTAGGAGGAAAGAAGAGTATTGGAGGCAGGTGTCTAGGATTAGAGGCTTTAAAGACAGAGACAGAAACACGAGATTCTTTCATACAACTGCTGTTGTCAGGAAGAAGAGAGATACCATCAGTAGGTTGATAGTAGAGGGCCAAGAGGTGTCGGATCTAGAAGGAATAAAAGTTAGACTGGTTTCTTTCTTCAAAAAAATTTATGAGAAACTTAATCTTCCACAAGTGAGCATTTATGCCGATGGGTTCCAAAGCCTATCAAGAGAGTAGAGCCGAGAAATGGATAGAATACCTAGGGAGTGGTCAAGGAGATCATTAGTATCCAGAGGAACTTTTTTTGGAGTAGTAGAGAGGGAAGGAAAGCTTTGCCAGTGGTCAAATGGGAGGTGATTTAGAAACCGAAAGCCTCAGGGAGATTGGTGTTAGGGACTTGATGATGAGAAATAGTGCTCTGCTCTTTAAATGGTGTTGGAGGTACTAAACTATCGAGGGAGCGACATGGAAGAGCATTATTTCTTCGATCTATCCGAACAATCACTTTGGATACATAGAGACTCCACAGCACAACAAAGGATGGACACCTTGGAGAGACATTGCCAACATAGGTTGCGAACTTCAGAATTTTGCTCTAAGGATAAAGGTCGTGGTGGGAGACTGGAAAAGTGTCAGTTTCTGGCGTGATGACTGGACAGGGTAGGGAGCTTTGAGGAGTCGTTTCCCCAGGCTTTATTCAGTATCAAATCAACAAGATGAAAAAATGGCGGACATGGGAAAACGGGATGGAGCACGATGGATGTGGGACTTGAAGTGGAGAAGAGCCCTTTTCGTATGGGAAGAGGACCAAGCAGAGCATCTGAGGATAACCGTTCAATGGTTTCATCTAAGCATAAGTAGACAGGATACGATTAGATGGGAGGGTGACAATACCGGTACCTTTTCTGTGAGCTCACTCTATCAAGTGAGGTACCAAAGGTTAGGTGAGGTGAGCCAGAACCCTAGAAGCTCAAGTTTAATGTGGTGTAGTGTGGCTCCGCCACGAATGGCGCTTTTGTCCTGGCTCGTGATGCAGAACAGACTCAACACCAAAGACAGACTGGTCTGGATGCGCATTACTGGAGAATAGGAGGCAAGTTGTCCGTTTTGTTAGGTAGAGAAGGAGACGAGCGACCACGGTCTTATACACTGTAAAGTTACGGGGATACTTTGGTATGATATATGCAAATGGATCATGTGCGAATGGGTAATGCCAGAGACAATGAACAAGAATGCATTGGCTTGACTAGGGGTCCTGAATAGAGGGAGGGGAAAATTCATTTAGCAGACAGCCTTTTTTGCTATCATTGGCTCCATTTGGGAATCCAAGAATAAGGTGGTTTTTGACAATCAAAACTTTTGCGTCAACTAGATGCTCGTGTCTATCAAGATGAGAGTTGGCTTTTGGTTGAAGTATAACATTAAGGAGTTCCCATATAGTATAGAGGAGTTAGTGCATAATGTGCATCTTTTCTTAGATTAGGAGTTCTCATTCCTTGGCCTTTGCTGGGCCCCGAAGGTGTCGTTGGCACCTTTCGATCCTTGTTGAAGTATAAATTAAGTACGACTCGATATTTTTTTTATATCTTTTTTATTTGTTCTCTCAGATATTAATAGAATACGTTTATATTTTGTTATTAGAATTCATGAATGACCTTATGATTCATAATCATGAACTTATAATTCAAACCAATAAACTAATATTAATTAATAATGATTGGATAGATATTTAGTAATTTATTAAATTTTAAATTTGTTTCATATATTGAAATAATGCATGAAATGAATTGTAGTAGTAGTAATAATAATAATAATAATGTTATAATTCCAATTATTTTGATTTATTTGAATTCAAGATCCACTAATTAATTTAGATACTTTTTATGGATTAATAAAAAGCATAAACATATAATTGTTATATGTAATGAATATGAATATATAAAAAGAAAATAATAGAAGAATTTATTATATATGATCCGCTGGTCACTACATACTACTCCGGCAAAGGGGGTGCCATACCAGCTTAATTAGCTAATCAATGCCCTCATGGCCCTCTAAATTTGTTTATTACCATTTACCAAAGGCAGAGTTGGCTTGATCCTACTCATTATTTCTTACTTGTTTGTCTAAAAAAGCAGCATACTATATACTATAAATATTCTTGATTTCTTTAGTGTTGGGATTGGAGTAGAGAAACTTTGTTATTGTATGCATGCGATGGATAAATACTTAATTTTAATCATATCTTACAAACAACTTTACAAAAAATAGGAGGAGGCTCATAATTATTGGATATGCCATTAATCGGGCAGACTCCATCTTCCTACAAGCTTGCCTTCCTATAAGTAGCTTCCCTACTGTAACACCCCCCAAATTTACTACTAAAAAATTTACCGCCACACTTAGTAATAGATCGATTCACTTAGTAAGAGATTTAACGAAGACAAAATGACAAAACCCTAAACTCGAGGGCATTACCGCCACACTTAGTAATAGATTGATTCACTCCTACTATTCCAGTACTAAGTGTTAAGGCTAAACAGGGTCAACGTCAACCACAAGCCATTAATAAAACACAAGTCATACAGAAATCAGAGTGTGGTTTAGGATTAAAACCCAAAGAGTAGTTAAATAAGTTTTTCGAATACATCAACATAGTACAATAGAGTAAAATGATACATCACAAAAGTAGAATAGAGTCTGGTCAATCACTCTTGACCCCCAAGCTAAGTTTAGGTTCAACTCTCGTCCCCGCCCGATGTTTAGTAAGTGTCGTAGGCATCAAAGATGTTGCCCCCTACCTGTACAAACTCATATAGGTCTTCTGCTCGTGGGAATGATCAGTACCCATAAAACGGGTGATCAGTACGCTACTGTAATCCCCCGAATTTTTAAAACCCTATATTTTAATAAATAAATTTTATTTTGGATAAATTAGCTTTTAAATATTTTTAATTTAATTGTTTTATGGATTTTTGAGTTTATGAAATTTGGTATAAATATTTTAATAAATTAAAATAAATATTTTTTTATTTTATCATACTCTTATTATTTAAATAATTTTCCAAATTATTATTTTACTAAAATTAACCCTTTTAAATCCTTGTATTTTAATTAAATTGTTAAATAAATTTATTACCCAAAAATATTTTACCTTATTATTTATAAATTAAATTATTTTAATTAAAACAAGTTTTCCTTTCCTTTTTTTTTCTTTTTTCCTTCTTCCTTTTCTTTCTTTTTCTTTCTCCTTCCTTGGGCCGCCGGCCTGCCCTCTCCCTCCCCAGCGCTTGGGCCTGGCCCAGTTCTTTTTCTTCTCTCGTGCATAGCCCAGCCGCCCCTCCTCCCTTCTTTTCTTTCTTCCTTGACTGACCGTTTTTTTCTTTCCTTCGGCCGGTCCACCCGTCTCGCTCACGCCAAGCACCAACCCGACTCCCTTTCTTCTTCCTTTCGTCTTCGTTCTCCATTACCGGCGAGATTTTCGCCGCCATCTCGCCTGCTACTCCCCTTCCCCATTGACCTCCCTTATCTCCCTCCCTCTCCTTCTCGTCGTTTTCCAGCCATACCGATCCCACCACCCTTGTCTCCCTCTCTTCTCCCTCTCCCTGTCGCCCCTCTTCTTCTCCCTCTCCCTACAACCCCCATTCTCCTACCACCCTACCGACACCCCTCGAGCCACCGTATCCCTTCCCTTCTCATCCTCTTCTATTTATTCCTCCTTCCCTGCCCTTTCTGCTTTTTTTTTCGAGCCTCCCCATGCCCTTAAGCCTCTCCTTTTCTCCCATTACTCTCCTCCCTTCGCTCCCCCTGTTTTTTTTCGCCGTTACAGCTCCACCGCTTCCGCCACTTCAACCACCACCTCCTGCCACCCTATGCTTCACCCTCGAACCACCACAGTCCCCATTGAGCCACCCCGCAGCCCATTCTTCCTCCTCTCTTCTTGTTCTCTCCCCTTTCACCCCTTCTCGGCAAGCACCCTGTGATGCCCCGATTCGTCGTCGTTCCGCCGCCTGTTCCACCACCTAAGCCACCACAATAATCCCTGCAACCTCCTCTACCACCCCTAATCCTCCTTTGGTCGAAACAGTAACCCGAATGCCTTCTTTTTCCCTCCCCATTTCCCTTCCTTGCCAGCTTTTCACCTCGACCCCCACTTCAACCACCACCTTCGCAACCTTGCTGCCGCCGCCTCCACATCCCTTAGCCACCTTCAACCCATCCCCGACAACCACCTACACCCCTTCTCCACCTCTAGTCCATTTCCTTGCCCTAAATCCTCCCCGAAACCCCTCCTTTCTTAGCCCCAAACCACCAACCCAAAAACACTTCTCCCTCGTTCCATCCTTGCCACCTTCGAGCCCCTCCTTGTTCTTCTCTGCATGCAGCTCATGCTGCATGGGCAATATGAGTTGCTGCCCTCTTTAGTTTACTTTTTTAATATTTTTAAGGTATAAAAATATTTTAGTTTAATTATTTGAGTAATTAAGTGTTATAAGCCTTATGATTTGGTATTTTTATCTTTTCTAATCTAACGAGTCTTGAATTATTTTAGGTATTGGTTTTGATAAATCAAATCTTGAACCTTAACCCGGGATACCGATAAGGTTTGTTTTTCGTGGAAACCGAGGTAATCGTTAAATCCCACTTAAATGCATGGATTAACGTATGTTAGCACATTAGGCATTTTTTTAATGTGTATTATGTTTGATATATGTTGTCTAGTATATTATATATGTTTTCGTGAGTTGGTTGATGAAAATGAAGTTGGTTATTAATGAAAATGTTAAGTATTATCCATGTTTTATTATGGTATTGTGATCTTTATTACATGATTAGTATTTTGTGGGCCTTAGTAAATTTTATTAATGTATCTTGTACACGACTATGGCCTAGAATATATATGGGTGTTAATAATGTTACCTTAATTATAATAATTGAAGATGAGGGTGTTAAAGTTAATATTTTATGTAGTAATAATAATAATTTAATATAAGTGGAGTAATAAGGGGTAAGATGGTAAATTTGTAAGTGGAAGGATAAATTTGGTAATTTTGTAACAAAAGGGCAATTTGGAAAATTATAATAAAAGGAAAATTTGGTAATTTTATAATTAAAGGGGGCAAAATAGTAATTTTGTAAATAAAGGGTAAAATAGTAATTTGTAATTAAATGGTAAAATGGTAATTTTGTAAGAAGAGGGCAAAATGGTAATTTTATAATAAAAGGTTAAAGTTGAAATTTTGTAATAAATGGGCAAAATGGAAATTTTATCATAAAAGGGCAATTTGGTAAATTTGTAATGAAAGGGTAATTTGGTAAGTTGTAATAAAAAGGATAATTTGGTAATTTTGTAATAAAAGGGTAAAATTTTAATTTTATAATTAGAGGGTAAAATAGTAATTTTGTGATAACAGGCAGAATGGTAATTTGAAAATTAAAAGAGGTAAGATAGTAATTTCATAATTAAGGATAAATGGAAATGTTATAAGTAAAAAAGGCGATATGGTAATTTTTAGGAGTTAAGCGGGTAAAATGGTAAGTTGTGAATCAAGGGGGTAAAAGTGGAAATTGGAAAGGAGTAAATTGGTAATTATAATAATTGAGAAGGATAAAAATAATAATTTAAATAACTAAAGGGCAATTTAATGATTTAATGATGGAGAAGGGTAAAATCGTAAATATGACAAATGTGAGTGGTAATTTGGTAATTTAACCAATTAGAGGGTATTTTGGTAATTAGGATAATGAACGGGGGTAATTTAGTAATTTGACCAACTATTGAGTGATTTGTTAATTATAATAAAGGACATGGGTAAATTGATAATCTAACCAACTAAATGGGAGATATAATAAGTGTAATAGTTATAGAGGGCGTTTAGTGGCCTAATTTATGTGAAAGATAGCTCGGTAACCTAAACCGAGTAAGGGTGTAGCTAAAGTTGAATGTGTGTTATATGTCCTACATGCCTTGAATGCCCTGTATAATTTTTATGTCGAGATCTATATGTTATTATTTTAATTGTCTCTTGCGCAGTATGACTTGGAACCAAGGTGTGTTCATATGCCCTTTTTGGTATGTGCTGATATGGATATGATATATGTTATGATGTGATGTGATGTGTCCCTTAGGTACATGCATGCTAGGATAATTAATGTGTTCATCGGGTATGGAGGCATGAAAAAGAGTAATGAGAGAGAAAGATGACCAAAGGGAAGTAAGTTAGCTAATGTAGGTATGGTACAAACTAGGGTTTGCATGGGATGGTTAGAGTCCACATAGGGGAAGACTTTATGTATGGAAAATTACCTCGGGATGTGAGGAAGGTAACAGAAGTTTCGTTTGGGTATCTGGGACATTCGGGCGAAAAATAGTGCGTGGTACGGTATAAGGGTGTGTAGGAGACCGAATTAGGGTTTAGGAAGAAACCCTAATGTGAGAAGGTGGAAAAAGAAAAAGAGAATAATAAAAGTAAAAGAGAATGAGTGGGGTAGAAAGTGAGGAATTGGCTCTAAGGGTCGTGACGTATAGGGTGTTGAAATAGTTGGGATGTGTACGACGGAGAAGGAGGGGCCACATAGGCCGAGTTAGGGTTTCTGTAGAAAATCGAGTTAGGAGGTGTAGAAGTCTCAAGATATGGGACAGGCCCTCTTGGGAGGATAAGTGTGGATATAGTTAGCCATGCATGTCAAGGGTGAAATACTTCCGAATAAGATACGTTTAAGACACTAATCACTTAAAGTGGAAGATGCTGAATCGGGCCCAGACCGGTCCACTGGCGAATAATAGTGGCCAGGAGCCGGGGTGCCCTGGAGATCGAACCACCGGCGAATAATAGTGGCCAGGAGCTTTTTTCCCTATATATATTTCCAGTCCACTGGCTATAATAGTGGGGGATTCCGTGCTCAGCAAACCAAACATAAAATCGATAAGATATGGGAAAGATACTAATCACTTATAGTGAAATACCTTGTGAGTCGGCGCCAGACCGGTCCATTGGCGAATAATAGTAGCCAGGAGCGTTCTGCCTTGGAGACCAACCCACCGACAAATAATAGTGGCCAGGAGTGTTTTGCCCTGTATATATATTTCCGGTCCACCAGCTATAATAATGGGGTTCCCGCACTCACATGGACATTTAAAATTTGAGATGATTGATTAATGATGGATTAATGGCCTTAAGGCCCTAAAGTATCGATATTCATTATGGTCTATTAATATTCGGTAAACTTGTTACGTATGTGAATGGAAAAAGATGAATGTGATGTATACACCATTAATATCTGATTGACATGTTGAATATGTGAATATATGGATCTGATTGTTATATTTACACGCGTCATTATATACGGTTATCCTAGAATATCATGTGTGACATTGCGTACCTGTCTTTAAGCGTGTTTTTAAAAGGTTACTCAGTACCGTAGTACTGAAGGGTTCCCCTCGTGGGCCCCCTACCTATTAAATGGGCAATGCCCCCTTGCAAGTCATGTTTGATGCTTTCAAGTGGGCCTCGGGAATGAGCGTAAGGAACTATCCGGACTTGTTAATATTTTAATTTGCCTCTTTAAAATTCATAAATTCAATATATTGTTATTTTGTAACCACCATTGGTGGATTTTACTCTGATAAATTATTTATCGTGCTACTCTGATTAATTTATACTTAAGTTTCTTGAAAAATTAGATTTCACTCCTTTAGCCTTAGCACTTGGTACTGGAATAGTATGAGTGAACCGGTATGGTACTAAGTGTGGCGGTAATACTCCCAAAGTCACGGTTTATTAATTTTCTTCCACTAGTTTTATTTTAATTAAACGAAATTTTTCAGTAGTGAATTTTGAGGGGTGTTATAGCTACATACTGAGTAAGGTAACAGATGCGCTGAGGCCAAGCATAAAAATCATACAACATAGCATACATGGCATAATCACATAAGCAGCATGTAGTAATACAGATGATAAAGGTCGACTATAGACCGAGTAGACTTATTCATTAGATATTTAGTAAATATAGTCGATTCACATCATAGTCTTTTTCAATCCATGTGAGTGCGAGAACACCACTATTATAGCCAGTGGATCGGTTTCTTATAGGGCAGAACACACTTAACCACTATTTTATGCCAGTGGATCGATCTCCAAGGCGGAACGCTCCTGGCCACTATTATGCCGGTGGATCGGTCTGGCCCCGACTCTCATGGTGTTTTATTGTAATTACATAGTAGCTTCCCCATGATTCATTGTTGAGCTCGGGAACCCCCACTATTATAGACGGTGGATCGGTCACTTATAAGGTAAAACGCACATAACCACTATTATATGATGGTGGATCGATCTCTTGGGCACCCTGGCACCTGGCCACTATTATGCCAGTGGATCGGTCTAGGCCCGGCTCAACAATCTTACTCTTTAAGTGATTAGTATCTTATATGTGTCTTATTAGATAACGCTTTTCACCCTTTACATGCATGTCAACTACCTTCTACTTCTTTTCTCCCAAGGGGAGCCGTCCTATATCTTGAGACTCATATGCCCTTTATCACACTCTGATGTCCATTTTCCTATACACATGCACTTAATGAAAAACTCAACTCCTATGGGTGTGGGTTAGGCCCAACACCTTATAATTCAACTCTACCTACTATCACCCTCTAGGATTTTCCCTTGAAAATCCTAATTGGACCTATGTGGCCCAACTTTCTCTCACACTACCGTTACTTTATTTATTACCCCACATCTTATCTCGTTTAGATCCAATCCCAAATCATATCGCCTTAACCCTTGATTAAATATGTGGCTGGAAAAACCCTAGTTGGCCACTTTAAACCCTAGTACCTTTCTTCTCTCACAAGTAACATCTCTCTTTTCACCCAATATCTATCCTCTCCTATGGCACCCATAATCACCCCTTATATGATAAATTTATACTCTTAACCCATACTCCACTCTCCCTTAATCATTTTTACTTCCACATTTTCCAGATCTGTGCTTTATCCCCAAAGCCTAATTGGGTCCCTTATACACCCTTACACTAACCTATGTACTATTTCTCATCCCAAGTCTCTAATCACTCTATAACTCTCGCGTTAGCTTATTTATACCGTAATACAACTTTTTTTACGTAAAGTTCATCACCATGCAAGATTTATCCACCCCATGCAAATTTTAAGACTCCCATGCATGGTTCCCATCTCTCACTCATTTTGGCCATTCCTCCCTCTTTAATTTCCTCTTATGGATCATGAGATAATTTGGTCAACCTCATATCCCCCTTAGTGAACTCACTTCCCATTTTCTTTCTTTTTTTCCTTTCATTTCCATATCATATTAGTAATGGTCCTATCATGCATGTCCTAGAGGGTCATAACATATCACATCATAATCACCATATATACATATATTACACATGTCATAAAGAAACATATACAACATACCTCAACTCCAAGCTGCGTTACACATAAGACAGTCAATGACAATCATGTAATACATGATGTAGCATGATACAAATAATCTAAGGTATAAAAGTCCCATAACACACATGAGCCTTAGCTATATCCTTACCTAAAACAACGCCGCTTAAAGTTTTGTGGCTTGTTCACCTATAAGAGGGTAAGACTAATGATTAGTTTCCCTCCTACCAAAAATACTATTATTTCTTATTTAAGTCTAAGATTAGGGTTGTTATTATTCCAGGGAGTTTTATAAGTGAAAACTAGGGTTTTTACCATCAAGTTAGCCTACTAGATATTAATAGTCAAAATATACTTATGTTAATATTCATAATTATATTTATATCATTAAACCTAATAGTTTTATTTCTTCTAATAATAGTACTAATAATTGTTAAAATAAAATAGTAATAATAATAATAATAATAGTAATACTAATACTAATGATAATAATACTAATACTCCTAGAGTAGAAGTCCTATTATTTTTAAGGCCAAGGTTAATAATAGTTTTAGGGATAAAATAATAATATAATATTATTAATACTAACAAAGTACTAATAATACTAAAGATAATAATGATAGCAGTTATATTTGGAATAATAATAATAATAATAATAAGGGTTCAAATGTTTCTATCACAATAATATTAACAAAGTACTAACAATAATAGTAATACTAATAATGATACCTTAATAATAATGTTAGTAACAAAGGCATTAAGAATAATATTAGTAATAATAATAATAATAAGGTTGGGTATTCTTCTTCTATAATAACAAAAGGGTAACATGCTGAATTCGGTTTCAATAACATTAATAATAATAAAAATAATAGTAATAATAATAACAACAACAACGATAATAATAATAATAATAATAATAATAATAATAATAATAATAATAATAATAATAATAATAATAATAATAATAATAATAATAATAATAATAATAATAATAATAATAATGATGATGATGATGATGATGATGATGATGATGATGATAATAATGTTAAGCATAATAATAGCAATAAAAATAACAATAATATAGTAACTGAATTATCATAATAATATAAGGGTCCAAATATTTATATTAATAATAAAAGGGGATAATGGATAAAGTTAGTATTAACAATATTATTAAGATAATAATAATAATAATAATAATAATAATAATAAGAACAACAACAACAACAACAACAAGGGTTGTCATGATAATACTAAAACTGTAGATCTCCATTAATAGTAGCATTAGTTATAAATATTTCAAAGGTTAGTTCAAGTAATAATAATAATAATAATAATAATGATAATAATAATAATAATAATAATAGTAATAATAATCACCACCATCATCATAATGGCATTAATAATGATGATGATGATGATGATGATGATGATCATAATAATAATAATAATAATATTATTATTATTATTATTATTATTATTATAGATAATACCATTAATATTATTAAATAACTAATATTTGTATAAAGTGAGTTTAAGGGTTGAGAAGGTTAGAGAACCACTAAAGGTAGTGGTGGCACTAGCAACGGCGGTTGTGGAAGGAGGAGAAAGGAGGGAGGAGGAAGAAAGGGATATGTGGGGAGGTAGAAGAGCATCCCCTAGTTATTTTGGAGGGTAGAGGTGGCATTGGCAGCAGCGGAATTGGCTGTAGGTGGTGGTGCGAACGGCAGCAGGGGCTGAAGTTGGCCATTTGGGAAGGGTGACTTTGCACGGCCAGGGTGGCTCGTGCAAGGGAAATCAAGGGACGAGGAGGGTTTGGTTAGGTAGAGGGTAGTGTAAAGAGCAGTTTTGGGGGTGGTTTAGCTAGCGATAATAGGCAGTGGCTGTGGTTTGCTCGTCTAAAGATACGGCAGCAAGAAGGGTTGTTTATGGATTTTCGAAATAAAATTCAAATTATGGCAGGCTATGGGGTATTTATAGATCTATTGGTTGGAAAAGATAAGGGAGGTACAGATGTCAGGCATGCCACTCGATAGCGATAATCGAGGCATTTCTGTCATGGCAGGGGCTGTAGAGTAGAGGGAAGAGGGAAAGGGAAAGGGGCGGGGTGCTCAGGAGAGGGGAATAGGTTGGTTGGGGTCAAAATGCGAAAGTAAGTGACGGGAGAGGGAGGGAAGGATGGTGGCAGCGATGGTGGCCGACGGAGTGCTGGGTTGTAGCTCCTCGGTCGCCGCCCATGCCTCGGGGAAGAAGAAGCGGTTGGGACCGGGAGGCTCAAGGAGAAAAGGAAGAAAGAAAAAAAGAACCGGACCGGCTGGGAAGGAAGAAAAAAAGAGGAAAAGGCATGGACCTAGACTGCACAGGGGAAGCTAGGCCATGCAGCGGGCTGACCTAGGTCGAGAGGGGGAAGAAAAAAGAAAAGGAAAAGAGTGGAAGAAAAGAAAAGGGGAAAAAGAGGAAGAAAAGAAAAGAAAACGAAAGGGAAAAATATGTGGGTTGGGTATTTTGGTATTTTTGAGTTATTTAGAATAATAATATTTATAAAATAATATTTAATTTCTTTTTAGCTTAATTTAGGCTATTTTGGATGATTTTTCTTTTAATCCCATATAAATTAGCATTACTCCCTAATTTTTCCTAATTAACCTACTTATCAACCATAGTTCCCATGCAAACCCTTCTCATTGTAAGCCACACTTCCATGTAACACTAGCTCCCATGTAAACCCAATATCCACGTACCATACTTTCATTCAAACCCTAGCTCCCATGCAAACCCTAACTCCACGTAGACATACTTCTATAGAACCCTAATCCACATGCAAACTCTAACTCCACGTACCACACTTCCATACAACCCCAATTCATATGAAAACCCTAGCTCCATGTAGACAGGCTTCCATCCAAACCCTAACATCATACCATTTCATGCAAACCCTAACTCCATGTCATTCCATTCAAACCCTAGCACCATGCCATTTCATGCAAAACCCTAACATCATGCCAACCTCTTTTTCATTCCATGCAAACCCTAGTACCATGCCATTTCATGCAAACCCTAACATCATGACATTTCATGCAAACCCCCAACTCCTTGTCATTCCATGCAAACCCTAGTACCATGCCATTTCATGCAAACCCTAACATCATGCCATTTCATGCAAACCCCTAACTCCTTGCCATTCCATGCAAACCTTAGCACCATGTTATTTCATGTAAAACCCTAACACCATGCCATTTCATGAAACCCTAACAACATGTCTCAAGTCATATAATGGAATAATGATATAAACATACGCATAGTTCTCATACCATAGTTTATTCACACCAAAATACTTCAACTCTATAATCGTGCCACATGCGAAATAATTAATAGCAATGAACATAAAATACATGGCATATAAAACACATAATGCATACAAACACATAAATGGCCTTAGTAGACCCTTACATAAAACGTCACCGGTCTTGGTGCACACTCCTATTCCACTTGAGGGGTTTGATTGGGTTCTCCTATTATATCAAAGCATACTAGAATTAGACTCATATAATTTTATTATTCTCTAACTTATTCCAAGATTTGGTTTTTTATAAAAACACTACTACTTAATAAATAACTTTAGAAACTATTACTTAAAAATAAAAATGAATTATTATTTTCATTCGAAGAGGGTGGTGATCTAAGGGTTCCTACCCTTCACCAAAATAAAAATGATATTATAATAATGGTAATGATAATAATAATAATAATAATAATAATAATAAGGTATAATATTATTAATGATACTTTTATTAGTAGAATATTAATATTATTAATACCAAATTTATTAAAATTATAAGGTGGATTTCGAACCACCATAATTTAATAATAATAATACCATTAGAAATTTTAATAATGATATTAACATTATATATACATATAATATAAATTTAATAAAGATAATAACAATAATATAATTAGAAATAATTTTAAAAATTTTAATAATATTAATAAAAAGTAAAAGTGAGAGGAATAATTAAAATTTTTGGTTTATGTCCTTCCTGAAATAATTACAACATTAATTAAATAATTACACTAATAATAATAATATTATTATTATTATTAATAGTAAACATGTAATTATCCCATTAAATAAGCAAAATTCGAGAATAACAATTTATCTTACTCAATAATACTCCTAGACCTGTCAAAAAAAATTAGAAATTAGAATATAGTTGATAAAAATAATAATAATAATTATAATAATAATAATTAAAGTCGAATTAACATTAAAAATTATGATAAAAACAGAATAATTATCAATAAATCAAAAGTAAGTGTTTAAAAGGTCAAGGGTGTCACCTTGATTCGGAGAGTATGGGTGAAACCGGCGGTGGTTCCCGGAGATGGCCGGAAAATGGATCTAAGAGGGGTAAAAATGAAGAAAAATAGGTGAGGGGGAGGAGAAAATAAAATAAGTTTATGGGTCGGTGGAGGAGACTTAGCCGGAGTTATTGGTTGGCTTGGGAGGTGGTAGAAGCGGCAGATGTGGTGGTGGAAGGTGGTTCAAGGTCTCGGGGTGAAATTTTCTAGCGAGACAACTAGCCAACTTTGCATGATTATGGAGGCTTGTACAAGGTGAATCGAAGGTCGTAGATGGTTTAGTTAATTAGAGGGTGTTTCAGGGAAGAGATTGGGATGAAGAAGAGGCGTCCATGTTAGCCAACGGTGGAGGAAGAGTCGTCTAAAGAGGCAGTGGTGCACGGGCGACACTTAGGGTTTTGGGGAAAGAAAAATCCCGAACCCAGGCTATAAGAGATGTATTTATAATCTTGGAGGTTAGGTTTGAGTTGAGGAAGTTACCAGGAGTTGAAATTGGGTGGGAAATCGGGTTATTCGTGTTGAAGGTCGGGCAGCAATATTTTGAAATTATTCCCGACCTTCGCGAGGGAAATGGGGAAGAACGTGTAGAAGAAAGGAGGAGTGGGGTAATTCAAATGGACGGGTGTGTCCGATCAAATATAAAATTTCTATGCAACAGCAAGAAGATTGAGCAGTTCCAATTAATAATTTTGTTTTTGATGAATTGAAGAAATCTTGATCCAGACATCCCAATGGAGAGAGGGTTTGTTATTTTAACTATTAATGCAAATATCTTGTTGAATAAAACATGGATTATACTACAAAAATATGGGTCAATACCGATGATTTATATCGCTGCTATTAAGAACATATTCATCGGTAATAAATATTACAAATGATCATTCATTGGTATAAGTGGATGAGTAATAAGCTTATCATTGAAAATAATTTTATTGTTGATACGAAGAAATAATACCAATGATGAGATGGACTTAACACAAGTGATTAAATATAACAGGAAAAGAATTATCACCTTTAATAACGATGATATAAAATTCAAATTTGAAAAAAAATATTCAATTTGAAAAACCTTAACACTAGCAATTTTTCTTCCTTAATACTGACAATAATAAATGATTTTTCTTTCTTATTACCATCAATTTATCGTTAGTATTAAGCCTTAATATTGAAGATAATAAATGATTCATTCAAGCTCTATGACAATTAAAATACTCATTATTGAAAATTTATCATTAATATTTCTCTTTTGAACATATTAAAGAAAATGAAAAGCCTAAAAATATTTAACTTGTCAATAATATTTACTAAATAATTGATTTTAAAGACAAATATTATTATATAAGCATAATTTACATAACAAACATATTGTTATTATATCCGATGTGTCAATAGTGACATGAAACTTAAAAATCATCTTCGTCTTGATCTAGATCTTAATATGATGGCAGAAGTATGTAACCTTGAGATCATGCAGCCATTAATTCTTCTTATTAATGCTCAAATACTACTTTTTGACTGGTTATAGTCTCGCTCACCACAAAATATGCTCCATCTCATCTCCTCTTTCCTCCTTAAGAGACATTAACTCAACCATTTCTCATACGTCAGTATAAACCCAAAGCATATTATGTCACTTATAATTACACTAGGAGTATACCAAATATAATTATTACAATTATTACAAAGACAATAAACAAACCCATTCAAATGTAGACATTTTTTTATCATTTCAATAAACACTTGAAGCCTATTTCGAAACTCATCAGGCCTATAATTCCGTAACTTCTTCCAATTCTTATCGATGGTTATCTTATATGTTTTTTTATTCAAATAAACAAAGTTCATTTATCTTATCAATAATTAAATTTAATACCTACAAAAATGGCACGAAATCAAAATAAACCTTAGACTCCTATTTTAAGTTAACATTGTCTTTATTTCATTTATTTTGATTTCACAAGAGTTCAACTATATAAAATTAAAAAAAGTATCAAAGATTTGCGTCTTTAAAAAATATTAATTAATTTATTTTTATCTAATGTCAATAATTTCTTTTATTTTTGTTTAAAATTATTATAGATTATGAATTATTTATTATCATCTAAGGTCATGAATATTTTTTATTTTCATATTTTTTTTGAAGTATTTATCTCTAATTTTTATATTAATTATTCTTGTTAATTATTAATTTTTTAATAACTCATCTGAAGCTCACCATTAATTATTATTATCATTATTATTATATAATAAAATATAGAAATCAATTTTTCTAACTATTTATCTCTATTATTATTTTTAGTAAAAAATATTAATTAAATCTAACAAGCTCGCCAAAAACATAAAAATTACATATCACCAACTTAAATGTCTACTAATATGTTGCTTTCTAAAAACATACACACATACTAAGATACTGAAGTATATAATAATTACTGGCCATCAACTAAAACATACTAATATTTTTTTTATAATATAACATGCATAATAACAACTATATACAATATATAATATAATTATATGCATAATCTAACTATAATAATCTAATGCCCCGATTATACAAAATCTATTAAATAAAATCTGCAAAAGCAAAGAAAATCTAATAAACCAATCAAACCCTAACTGCAATAACATAATTCAAAAATTGTTTTAATGTAAAACAAATCAAAATAAATAATTAATAAATATACCAAATTATTGTCATAGGGTTGATTGGCAGGATACGGTGGCGGCGGTGAGGTGGTGACATGGTGGTGCTTCGGTGGTTGGGCTACAAATATATATAACTATTATTAGCTAATTTTTAACCAAATAATACTTAAGGACAATATATTAAAAGCATATAAACTTCAAATTTTAAAAAAAAAAGAGAAAAATGATGAAGATTGAAAGGAAATATGGTGGAATGTACGTGGTTTTACGGAGAGAAGAAGAAAAACTAAAGAAGATGATGACAAATGAAGAATTAGGGCTCACATTTGGTTTATATTTGATGCTTACTATCGGCAATTTTAATCATTGGTATTAAGTGATTTATTGCTGATATTAAAATAAATATTTTCCATGTTAAGAATTCAATCGTTGATTTTATTTTCATGATATTTTAATAATTTTTTTTTGGGAAAAAATTGGTACCACTAAACACTTACTTTGGTATTTTTCAGCCTTTTTTTATTTTTTTTTCATTGTCTATTCTAATACCAACAATTTATCATCGGTATTTAGATGTAATACTTAGTCTTCATTGGTATTAAGATTGTTGATGTTAGTTATTTTTCGTGTAGTGTTAGCAAACAACCAAAGGTCTAGGTGGTTCGGCCATAAATGACCTCCGTCCACGGCCTTGAGAGAAAGAAGAAGATGATTATTATTGTCTCTAACTTTTTTTATGATTTACAAATAAAGTAACATGAGAGAAGAATAGGGTGTACGTTTCCTAAATGTAATCTAACATGCATAGAGATTGTAATGTGGAAAAAATAAGCATCGTAATAAATATCTCCAGCCATAGATGCACAGTTTCCTCCTCTACCGGAAGACGGATGAACTTCTCTACTTTGGTTTTCTTTTAACTAAAAAATGGATGAATTTTTCTGCTTCTTCTCTCAAGGCTCTTCTAATAACACCAACCTCTTATTCTCAATAGTATTGTATATGAACAAAGTTTGTGTATTATGGACCCTAAATTAGAGTATTTGATGGTTTTATTTTATAAGCGCTTTCCATCGAAACCGTTATAATGCCTTTGTCGGTAGTGGCTGTGTGATGTGGTAGCTAGAGAAAAAATTGGAAACTGATTTTGTCTGACATCAAATGGTAACAGCAACAATGCATCGATATGCACTTCCATTCCATATACCGGTCGTATCTCCACTGACATGTCCCCAGTATATGCTGCAATAGCGTAACTCTCCAACAGATACTATATGCACATCTCCGTCCTTACATAATATTGTTTATTGTCCAAATGCTCGGTAAGCTTTTTCTATCGATCGGTAAAAATCAATGGTCCACTTGGGGGTACGTACAATATATGGGGAATGCATATCGTCAACGAAGGGGCATACTCAGGCTGGCTAAGGTTAAATCATAATATTCATTCATCCTATTCGCTAGTAACGGCTTATCTAGAGAAAAATTTAGCTTGATGTCCAGAATGGTAAGACGAATACAACCACAAGTAGCCCATGGAAATAACATGGAGATATGCACTCTTTCCAATCTCCTCTCCAGCATCTCTTTGCTCCCTCTTAGCTTCTCGTGCCCATCTATAATTGAAGTTCCCTGCCATGAAAATTTTAAGGCTTGTGAGGGGTATGTGTTACTTCAAGCATCTTTGTGTGCTACTGAAATCCGGGTTTGTCATCTTAGAGGTGGCTATTGACAAGAAAAATAGTTTTTTTTTATCCTATGATCCTGAAATCCGTTAGTATGAATAAAAAATGATACATATAGGATCTGACTTAACTTACGTAATTGATCAGTTGACCCTTTATTATTATTTTTTTTCCTTTGATCAAATGACAATTTGGCTACCCATAGGCCATAAGATAGGGCTTCGGCATCACTACTTGTTATATATAGAAGATGTTGCAAAAAATGTGAATAGTATTGGTTTTATTTACATCTCATGTGAATGTATTCGATGTTGTTGAAACAAAAAATTTCTTTCTGTGTATGATGATGAGGACATACTGCAATCTTTTTTTCTTGTTCCCTATATTTCATTTCCAAGTCTTTAAGGTGCAACTATAAGTTTGAAGTCTGATTCATAGTTTATCATACCATAAACAATTTCATAGGAAACAACAAGATATAAAGAAGGGGTGGAGGTGTCCTAAATCCTATTTGTAGCTTTGTTGCTGAGAAGGATTTTGGATGTGCTTATATCACATGCATGACGGTCTTCTTGTTTATTTATGTAACTATAGATTATATTGATGTTCTAAAATGATGTCTAATTGACCACTTAATTACATGGCTGTGCTTTACAAAATTGACATGTTTATTTGGTATCTTTGTGAGGTGTGGTTATGATTTTTGCTACGGAAGTGTCCTATGGAGCCAAGTAGAGTGTGGTTCACAATTGTGTCAGAATGACAAAATGAAAGTCTTGTCTCTATGGAATGAAGATGATTTGATTTCCATTTAGTAATATTAATTATCTTTTTATGCATATAGCCAATGTATTTTCATAATGTGCACATAGTCTAGCTCAAATTAATGTGAGATAATTTGTAACGTTTAATTAATCAGATATATTTGTTGGGTTTTTTTGTTCTCATACATTGGGACTATTTAATCTAAAGCAATCTGAAGGAAAACTTCCTATATCCTATATCTTCTTTGAACTCATTTTATAAATTCAGTTTTTTCTTTGAACTCATTTTATAGGTCAAGTTCATGAAATTATTTGTTACAAATAACGCTTGGGATTGTTTTTTTTTTCTCTTATAAATAATATATTGTATATATGTTAGGATTGGGTTCCTAGCAATTAAAAAAGACATCAACTAATTCATCACTATTTACAAAACTTTATGTACATGTGACTATTTTTTTTGGCTGACTTCAAATTTTAACTATAATTTTAGAACGAACTTAACTTAATATTTTAATGCTAAAGATTAATATATACTCCATGAAACTTAATGACTAGTGAGTTCATATCTCCATCTTCAAAGTCATTAAAATGTTGAGATTTCTTTTCGTGAGCCAAGTAACGAAAAGCAGACAAAGAGCAACCTTCAACATCTTTATAATGTCAAATAACATTTCAAAAGAGTTGCATAAGTTTTCAAACGAGTACATAGTTGATATAGGAAAAAAAGGTTGGTGAAACCACAACCGCATCAAAGAAAATCATAGTAGTACAAAAACTAAAATGGGACTAAACATGTAATAGATTGAGTTGTATAGCTCTTCTTCTATTTGTAAGACTATAATGGTGCTCTTAACACTAGAGTGTAAGCACCTCCAACCACAACTTCTTAATAGGTGCCTAAAATACCATACGTAAGTCTTATTTAACTTTACAAACAATTCAACTTGGTTAAATAAGTAAATAAATAAAACGAGGATCAATCAAATTAGTCAATATATTCAATCTTGCACTATCCTACAATTTCTAACCCTACATTGCTTTATAAATAGGCACCTTCATAACATAGTGGACTTTATTTCCCCACCGCCAAATATCATTACTTACATTCTTCAAGAATCCACAAAACCCAACCACAAGAAGTCATTATATTATCACATGATGATCATGTTATTTTAGGCCTCCAATTTTATTATATATTGCTCCCATTCTTCCTAAAGTTTCATACAAAACCATTTGAAAACCTTACATCCTTTATAAATCTTAAGAACTTCCTATGATTATTGGATAAAAGAGTATGACCTGCCTCAGGTTTCATCAACTTAGCCTTGTCATAATACAAATGTAACTTATGCCTCATGTTTAAATCCTCCAAAACCCATCTTGCTTTGATGATATAAGATCCCCAATTTCACAACTTGAAAGTTTCATTATTTTTTGATCGAGTTTGTGAAAGCTATAACAAAATGGAGACGTTATCGCCACATCCAACATGAACAAGGTACAACCAATAGCTAAACAATATCGGATATAAGGCTAAAAGAGCTCTTATACCTCAAGAAGTTAGTTGTGGTTGACACTTAATATGATACCATTATAAGACTCAACAATGAATCAAAATTGTGGAAAACTCTTTAAAATAAAATAGTTAAGACATAAATGGAGAAGTGTTAAACGTTAAGATTTACATTGAAATTGTAAAAGTAATTAGAAGGAAGTATTGAAGGAAAATAGATGTGGTATCTTATACAAGGTTTAACATCGCTATCACAAATAGAATTTTACAATAGTGGGATACCTGCAAAATAAGTCTAACTGCTCCCCCACATATACCAAGCTCATCGCAACACACCATAAGGCATCAGTATATCTATGTACTTAGTAAAATCTAGCTATTGTGAGCATTTAAAACATAATTCATAAAATCACATGAAATCATATATCACATTCACAAGTGCTTGCACTTGGAGAAACCTAAATCCAAAAGATAATTTATGGATAACATATTATCATCAACTCATTACATAAGCACATAACTTCAATTACCAAACCCAAATGAGCATTTAATTGGTGAAACCCCACACTTTAATGGTCATTAAAGCCAAGAGACTTCCATAAAGCATACAACACCCAACTTACTTGGTTTAATACTATAGCTAAACAAGCATTTAATTGGTGAAACGTCACACCTTAATGGATAATGGAGCCAAAAGGCTTTAAAAGGGGATACAACACCTTTTTATTTAGTTTAATGCCATATCCATATGGGCATTTAATTGGCAAAACCCTACAACTTAATGGACAATAGAGCCAAGAGGAGATACAACACATAACTTACTTGGTTTAATCCCACAACCAAACTATGTTTAATTGGTGAAACCCCACACCTTAATGGACATTAAAGCTAAGAGGCTTTCAAAGGGGATATAACACCCACCATAATTGGTTTAATACCATAAGCATATAATTTTTTGTTTAATGATTAATGATGTAACGATATTTAATTTGGTTGTATTTAACATTCAACATGCTATGATACTAAATTATGTTATGTTTAATAGTCAGCACGCAATGTTACTTAATTATATCGTGTTTAAAGATCAACACAAAATGATATTTGTTTTTGTTGTGTTTAACATTCAACATGCCATGATATTTATTTATGGCATGTTTAACGATTAACATGCATTGATATTTAATTATGGTGTGTTTAATGGTAAACACACAATGATTTCTAATTGTGTGTTGTGTAATGATCAACGTGCAATAGTAATTCATTATGCTATGTTTAACATTTAACATGCTATAATATTTAATTATGCCATGCTTAATGATCAGCATGTAACAATATTTAATTATATTATACTAAACACTAAAAAAACAATGATATTTAATTATGCTTATTATATGTGTTTTATGAACAAAGGGGTTATGAGGAATTAGGAATAATAATCAACATTGAGAGAATTCTAAGGATAAAAAGGAAAGGTGAGAGAAGAAAACAAAAGTAAAAAAGTTGTCTTATGATTTTTGATGTCTAAAATGAATACAATACCCCATACATATAATGGTAAAATAAAGGAAAAAAGGGAGGAAAAAAATATTGTGCAGTCAAGGATAGGAAATTGCCCTATCCTATGTACAGAGTTGGCTAGCCAGGGAAACCATACGGGTCATCGGCTTGAGATCAGTCAAAGATACTAGGTTACAGTTCCTTAAGGATAACCAGTATAGACCAAAGATTTATATCCCGAGTGAAATACCTAGAGTGAGTTCATTGTAGATACGAGGGTTACAGTAGGAGTCCGGATATAAAAGTACAAATCCTATAGAAGCCAACAGTATAAGCATAGATGATTGCGCACACTAATGATTTGCCATATTTGAACTGACCTAGGCTAATTGTATCAAAATCTTTCCTAGTTACGCAATTCAGTTTTTTATTACATTTGAAGATCCTTATTTTAAGTTAAAATTAACTTTATTACATTTCTTTTAATTTCACAAGGGTTTAAATATGTAAAATTAAAAAGTATCAAAGGATTGAGGTTTTTTTTATATCATTTTATTAATTATGCTACAAGTGTAAAGATTAATTTTTGACCTAAAATATTTCATTATTATAGATTAATCATTGAATATATTTGTGCATTGCCAAATTCATTAATATTAAAAAATTTAACCTTAATTTTTCATAACTAGATTTAAGCATACCTACTAATTATTTTCTATGGTTAATACCTTACACATAAACTCTTTTTATATCCAATGACCACAAATATATTAGTTGTATAATTTCACAAGAGTCTAACTATATAAAATTTATTAATATTAAAAAGATAAAATAAATTTTTTTATCTTTATTAATTACTCACTAAGGTTATGAATCTTTCTTTATTTTCATATCTGTTTGAGGTATTGGCATGACTATTTACTATTATTATTATTATTATTATTATTATTATTATTATACAATAACATAAGAAAATTAAATTTTATAACTATTTATCTCTTATCTTATATTTAGTAAAAAATAATAATTAATTCTAACATGCTCAACAAAAAAAATTCACATATCACCAATTTTAAAGTATAATAACATGTTACTTCTAAAAACATATACACATACTAAGATACTACCATATATAATAATTACCAGTCGTCAACTAAAACATTTATTATACTCTAACATACTACTATTTTTTCTAATCTAACATACATAGAAACAAATATATAAAATATATAATCTAATTATACACATAATCTAACTATAATAATCTAAAACCCAATTATACAAAATCTAATTAATCAATTATACAAAACCAAACTACAATCATCTAATAATCCAATTATACAAAATATAATTAAAATATATAATTAACCAATCAAATCCTAACGACAATAATCTAATTCAAAAATTATTTTAATTTAAATAATATAAAAATATTACGAAAAAAAATAAAATACATAATAATTATACCAAATTAATACTGCAAGGGTGCTTGGTAGATTTATTAATTTTACTTGGAGTTATATGTGATCTTAAGGTTTGAGCCACCAATCATCCTTATCTGTTAAAATTAATTGAAAAATAAGCATATGATTTATGAAAGAACATTTTTTCTGACAAGCTAACATACAAACCTTTATCAAATTGTTTTTTGCTAAATAAAAGATTTATTTATCATCTATATATTAAGATAATGTATAGGGTTTAGGAGACCTTGAATTTGGGAATAGAATATAAAATACATGTTTCTTTTTTGTTAAGTTCGGGAGGTAGCTAGGCATAAAGCTACCCTAACCGAGGGGATTGTCTTAATGGCTGTTATAAACCTCATAACACATGAAGTAAACAAACATTCAATCCTCATACACGTAGCCATACAAAATTAAATGAACCAAAAAATAACACATGCAATACAACTTAACCCCCAAAAAAACAAAGTTAACACTTGTGAAATTCTATGACCTCTTTAGCATATTTACCTAAAATTAATAGTACTTTGCTATACAAAAATAAAATATTTATTCATAAATAGTAAAAAATATATATTATATAGTATTTAGGGTTTTTAATGAAATGTGTTTTTACATGCATATACATGGGAATTTTCTTTTATGACGTACCTTATCTAGATTTTTTTTTTTGACATGGTTTTGTTTGAAAACGGTAAACATATAGTTTGTTGGTTGATGTAAGTTAGTTTAAAAGAAGTGTTAACCTACTTTCTTTCTTAATTTCATTTTTGGGCGAGGCTCACTAAAATTCCTTATGATTTTGCTTTCCCGAATGATAGAAAAGACCTAGAAAAATCTTAAGGCAAGTTACGCCAAGATATTGAAGAGGTTTTCAACAAACGTCAAATTGAATTTTGGCACCCTCCCTCCAGAACCAGATCTAGAAAGCCGGAAGTATAAATTCAGAGTCACTAATCGTCATAATATGGTAAGGAATGATGTTGGAAAACGCTTTGTGGACATAAGTATAAGTAAAGAAGAAATGTCATGCGTACTAAGGTTTAAAGAGCACGATTTTTATTTAATTGAGGTATGTGACAATGAAGGAACAAGGTATATGGTGCAAGATGGTGATGGTCCAAATAGAGGAAAAGGCAACGATTAAGTTATCTTTAAACTTCCTTTTAGCTCAAGTTATTGTGACATTGAAGGAAAAGCTAGTCGCAATATCAAAAATATTCTATTTGATTGTCATAGGTTTTACCATAGCTTTGATCAATTATGTTTTCCCATCTTGACAAAAAAAATAATTACGGTCCAAAGATTATGAAAAGAAGGGAGGGACTTCTTCTGTAAAGGACAAAGCCAAAAGTATTCAATACTTTATAGTGGCTTTTAGTGAATCATTTCGGTTCAAAGATATCAAACGTAATATTGAAAAGTCCCTCAAAATTAAAAATGGTGGTTACTATTTGTCGTCAGAAGAGGCTAATAGAATAAATAAATGGGAATCCATGTCATAGGAGATATGATCAACGATGATATTGAGTATGCGGAAAGGAGGCCTTTTGATGAAGATTTTAAGTTGCCTAATATCCAAAAACATCTCAACATAGCCCTTGGGGCAACAAAGGAAGTTCTATAGGATGAAGATGAAGAGAGAAGCATGGGTATCGGAGAAAGCAAGGGGAGTAGGGAAATGATGAAAGGTAAGGGTAAGGTGAGGTTGTAAGAATTTTTCTTTTTATTTTCCTTCTTTTATCTCAAGCTTAGTTAAGCTTAGCTTTTGCTTTTAATATTATCTAAGATATTGTGATTTGATTCTAAATTTACCCATTTGACAAAGTTACCTCTACTGTAGATTTAGTGTGAAATGGTGACCGTTAAATCAAACTACAACTTAGGTTTAATTTATAGATCATTAAAGCAAAGCCATCAAGGATATCAAACCCTTTTCTCTTTTAAGATTCTGGAATTTTGGTGGCTTATTTCATTTTCTATCTAACTAGTTTTATATCCGTGCACGAAAAAGCATCGATGTAAATAAAAACATATTAATAGGATGATATAAATTTGAATTGTGAATAGTCATTCAAATGTGAGGAATTCCAATGAACAAAGAGCATATAATTTATGCATTGGCTAATAGTCTTTTATATCATTATTTGTTAAGGTCGTTTGTTGGTGCTTATAATCATCCGTCTTGTAAATCCGAAAATATACTATTGTGAGCTTCCAATGTGCAATAAATAAAAAAGATATAAAAGTAAGATCGTCCTTATACACAGAGAAGTATACAAAATACTCTCTAAATATAAATAAGTTATAGTTTTACATTTGCCCAAATGTCAAAGCCTCAAAATATCACAAGCAGGTATTTTATTTTAGCTTCAAAATCCAAATACAATACATGCATACAAATATCATGTCTCAAGTAACTTCATTACTGTATCGTATAGCTTTGTGTTAGTTAAGATGAATATTTATACCATTTGGGATAACATCTAAAATCATAATAGCAATTTATATAAAACAAATATCGAAAGAATCAATGTCAATGCATATTAACATCGCCACAACTATCTTTGAAAATAGGACTAATATCAAAAAAATCAAATGTAAAAGAATATTACAGAAAAGTTTGAGATGCATGAGATTTTGACCTTCTTTATACTCTTACAGTATTCTTCCCTAGCACCGTATGAATCAAAAACAGCAAAACCTCTCTCAAATATTCTTTCTCCCTTTCTATGTTCATTTAATATGCTCAAGTCTCAAACAAAACCTTACATGAGACTGTATCACAACTGCTTACAATATCAGTGATTCAAGGCAGAACATGAAAGGACGATTGTAAATAAGAGTGCTTCCATCAGTGTTTTTGGCACACATCACCTCATCCTGAAGACGTGGCAAGAACCCAAAATAACACTAGTGCCTCGAGGGGATAATGAAGGAGAATGTTACGTGCCGATTCATTAACAAACTTGTAATTATATACCAGATACAATGAGGGATGTTAGGATAAGATCAAGGAACTAATCAGCTAAATATATGCCTAACTAAACAGCTAAATATATGCCTAACAAATTTCGCATATTTCAAAAGATTAAGAATATATTGATATATATTCTGTCAGTTAACACCATTGATAAACTCTAACTAACAAAAAAAGGCGATATCATCATCATGACCCAATCCAAGTCACAGGATGAGAATTCCAAGCAAAAATGACACAGTCACACAGATGTCTATTTGTCCATTTGTATATATAGGTGGTATAATATTATATGTCCGTGATGATCAATCCCTCTTAGAAGCACTAACCTGAAATTAAATAGTGGAGACAATAGAAGAGATTTAATTAATGAAGAAAAGATGAAGAAATATGTCCATATAATAAGATTAGAGGGTGGGTAATTTAGAAATGGTAGTGATTAGGAAGGCTATGAAATGATTGATGGATTGGATGCCTGAAAATATTTTCTCCTGTTATTTCCGAAATTCAAGAAAGATGTGCATGTGAATTTAATCTCATATGTCCTTGAAAATGACATAAAATAAATAACACTCATGTCCATGGTGATCCTTAAAGCCTCGGTCCACCCTAAAGTTGCTATATGAAATTCAAAAGAAATTTAGACTTAATTCCAAAATAAATCATTCAGGATATTTTTCTGAGTCGTAGCAATTAACTATCTCACTTCAAACTATCCTTTTCCATGGCATTATTAATATAATTTAAGCAAATGAAACAACAGTGTAAGAATTTCCCTAAGTTTCCATCACAACTGTACGCAAGTTTGGATATACGAATTGTAACAAAATCAACCTAAGGAATCAAGTGCAATGAGTAATTCCAAGTGCTTGGTTACCACCGATGTGTTATCTTGCAAATTTTCCTTCTCCCATACCTCACCATCCATCCTTTGAAGGAGTTATATATTAAGTGATAAGAGTTTTAAAAGCTCAAAATTGATCTCTTGATTTTATGTATTGAAGAAACTTCTAATCATCAAATTTGACTGTTAGATCAATTTGATGAGGCTCCAAGCTATAATAATAATTGAAAGACTATATGAATACTCTAGAAGAGGTGAATAGAGTATTTGTAACAGTAATGTCAAATACTTTTTTTTTTATAAAAAAGCAAGTAAAAGGATGACAAACAATAAATACATGGCTTATGATAAACATTCCTTTCTTGCTTTATAAGCCTACAATATCAATTATCCTATAAGAAATGATTTATACTTTACCTAATTATCATCTATTGGTTTACGTGAGTATAATCTCAATGACCTTTCCAGGGAATACTAGACAACATACCACTCTTCATTTATATTTGAGAAAATAAGAATCTTCACTAGATATCATATAAAAGTGAGTAATCACCAATGAAGATTTTGATATAGCTAGAAAAATAATACTTACAAGTCTATGAGTATTCTAGCTAAATATGCACAACAAATTGAGCAGTAAAGAAGTTTGATTTGGATTTGAAAGGGTAAAATCAAAAATCTATTTGATTATTTGTAAGATGTGAAAATGATGATTTTAGAAGAGTTGTGCTAGCTTCATTAATTTTTATTAAAGTCTAACAATTCACAAATAGTTCACATCATCTTTCATAACTATTCAACTTTCACCACTAAAGCATTACTCACTTTCATATGATATCTTTCACCATTTCCAACTCATCTTTCACTACTATTCAACATATCCCTCACTATAATGAAACTCATATATCAACATTATTTGAAGGATTATCACATAACATGATAGGGAAATAACCTTGACACAATTTTAAAATAGGAGAATCAAATTGGACTTATAAACATATATAAATTCATATATAAAAAAGAGGCATAAAATTTTAATAAAACTAACTACTTTAAAACAAAATTGATGTCTCAAATTGAAAAAAAAAAGATTTGATGATAATTGAATGAGACTAAAATTTCAACAAAATTAAAGAAGAGATCATAAAAATTTTGACTAAGGAGATTTGAGAATGATGAAGTTTTAATAGAGTAGAAAAATTGAGATTGAATTTAGTTAGGTAAGAAGGAAGAATAAAAAATTACAAGAAAGCATGAGGAGGAGGAGGACAAGAAGAAGGTTGCATCATATGACACTTGTTGCATGGTATCTTTTGTGCTATGGGAAATAAATGTTTTAGCTCATTAAAATTGCTTGACAAATAAGTATTTATTTCTTTAATAAATTTATATTAGTTTTTATAATTTACCTTATATTATATATCAATTAGGGCCTTTAAGTGATGAATGGGAAGGAAAAACCTAAAGACAATGCCATAATATAAGTTAAGAGTATTAAAGGTTGGCATGGTAATTATGTTCTTTCATTTCCATGTGTTGTTGGTGATTTGTGAACTGAATGGCTCTTTAGAAATAAAGGAGAATGTCAAGTAACTAATGAGTGTTGAGAGAAAATTTTATAGAAGGCATAATAGAGCAAAAGTATGAGAGTTATATTTTAGTTTTCGATTCCCAAAATTGTTAAGAGACCTCATATATAAAGAATTAGAATAAGGAGGATGAAGATTAGAAAATAATATATGCTTGAGGAAATCAAACTTCTATTGTGTTGCATAAAAGATTGGCCTAGCATGGAACTAGTGAGGCCACTAGTCTCGAACTAGCTTTAAGGAGGGATAAGTGTGTTTGAAAGATTTTGGAATGATCAATGTCCTTTGGGTTGACACTCTAAAGGCTTAGTGATATTACTTTGGGAAAGACACATATCATCACTTCCTTCAAAATTTCATTTGTCATGTTAATAAGTATTCTAGGTTATACAAGTTAAACTTCAATTAAGTTATCGATGACCAAGTGCATACCCTATTTCTTTTATGTTGATAAACTAGGATTTTATTACATTACCGACATCCCAAACCACACATTTACAAAATTTCTTTTATGTTGATAGAGTAACTTTGAGGATGGGTGACTTTTCTAGAAAGTTTTGAATTTTTTTTAAATTTTTATAGGAATCGCATGAGTAGGAGAAAATCTTGTTGAAAAGACTCTTGTTGATCTATGGAGCTAGTCGATTAATATAAAAAACGACAAGGTAGACCCCATATGGTTGTATCAACTTGAGGTATTATAAATGGTATCTGATCAAAACCGCGACCGCAATCTAAACTTTGGTGAGCTAGTGAGTCACCTAGTGGGATGATTCTTAGGATAAAATTATATTGAGATAATTAGTTGTTGAAGTACAATGAGGAGATTGTATTCTTTGAGTGGGGGTGAATGTAATGCCCCAAACTGACTAGATTGTTATAACAATTGATCTTGCTACTTCTACCAACATTGTATACCTTCTTTTTAGTGATTTCATCATAAGAACTCTATAGTTAAGCGTGCTGACCGTGGAGGAATTTGTAGGATGGGTGACCCTCCTATGAAGTTTCAAAAATTTTCTAAAAATTTTTGAGGAACCATGTGAGTGGAAAAAAATGTACTAAAAGGACTCGTATTAATCTATAGGGCCAGCCGATTAATCCAAAATTGCTCTAGGTTAGCTCCATATGGCTGTATCAACTTGAGGTGTTACACAAACTAAAGATAAATCTATATGTATTGAAGAGTCTCAATCTTGTATTAAAAAGTGGAAGTGACAATATTTCTTTCTCTTGGGTGATTTTGAATGGAATTTATCTAAATGGGGTTAGCTTAACCCAAATATTAGAGAGTGTCCACCTTTATCCTTTGAGTTAGAAGAGTGTGTGTGCAAATTTGACAAGTTTGTGTAGAATGGCCAAATTATAAATAACAATGTCATGAATGATCCCGTCATTTTAAGGAAGATATGGCTTATTTCTAATTTTAGTGAATAACATGTCCTTCTTTCACCATTTGCAGTCATTTATTGATTCAATTTACCTACTAGCCTATGGAATCATCATACTTAACATTTTAATTAAGTTTAATACATGGAAGGATTAACAACAACCTGTCACTCCTAATTTTTCTAAGGTTATAAAGAATCCTTCCGCCCTCCTAGTGGAGCATCTATTATCGAGGCGACTAAGCAAAAGTTATGCATTTCAATAATATATCACAACCATGTTTATCCGTAATCATGTTCTAAGAGCTCTTTTACTTCATTATATGCTTAAGAAAGTCAAAAAGTCATAAAGACTAGTCCTAAAAGACTAAAGAAGAAAGAAAATTTTAACAAGGTGGGTAATGATAGTAATTATGTAAAGGCATCAATTGTTAAATCAGTGTTGAGTCCCTTAGTTGTCCTCACAAAACATGCTTTCTGTCCATTATTCTTGCATATATGACTATAGTTTCTTCATTACTCATTTAAAATCTCTAAGATGAAGGTCTTCCCAATGCAATCCCAAAATTTTTGGTAGCTAAGAAGATTCCAAAGTCTTCTTCTGGTCAATCCAAACCTTTATCTACCATACATATTATTGGTCATAGGACTTCAACACCAAAACCGAAAGAAAATCTTTTCAAACCTCTTTAGAGACCATCCTAAAATAAATACAAGGAGGAAACTATTAGATGAGTGAGAATTTTCCTAGGAACCACCACTTTTTCTCCATTACAAGTAGAGGTGAGCACAAGTGGTAGCGACCTCACAAACCTTTGCTGAACCATAAGGTACCAATGTTACTAGTCCTATTGTTGTTATGTTTGAAGGTCCTAACTCCAAAGTAACTAAATTTTTGACTTTCCCTTAAAGGAAAGAATTCTTTTAGAGTATCTCAAAGGTATCATTTGAAAATTATGGGGAAACCTTAACTATGCGTAAAGATTGCTCCTTCTTTAGCATTTATCTTGCTGATGCAGCATGTCTTGAGCTGACTGAGGCTACTCTAAAAAAGGATAATAGGATTGCCAATAGCTTGAGAATGACAACTTTTTTGAGATCTAACATGAACCTTACCTTTCTAGCATAAACTAAATCCAAACTTTATATATGCAACAATATCAATGTAGCAACTTTATTAACTTTTTACCTACTATTTGCAACAACTCTTTATAAGAAAGAAGATTTTTTACCGTTTCTCTTGGAATTATAGATGTTCCTGATGGATAAAGGATGAATATTGAGAAATTTCTAGTTCCCATTCATTCTTGAAAGCTTAGAAGGAATCATTTATAGCTAGTGTTTGAATTGGAAACTCAGAAGAATGAAATGAAGTATACTTCATTTAATGTAAATTTTCTCAAAGATGAAGTATTAGCTTGGAGTAATCCCTAAAAATAAAAAGTGAGCATCTGATGCTAATATTGAACTAATGAGAGTCAATATTATCTTATTAGAGGATGATATTTAAACTATCTTCTTGGAAGAAAAAATAGCTTCCAAGCACCAAGAAGATCCAAAAGTACTCCAATTCACTTAGAGTTTACCATAATGAGTGTAAGATACTCATTGATAATGTGATCGAATATAAGGCTATATACTTAGGAGTGGAAAAACATTTAGGGGAGCAATAGACTAAGATTGAATAGTTATGTAAAGGAGATACTAATAAGGATCCGATTAATTATACAGAGCTAAACCATCTCCTGGAATAGCTGTTAGAGTCCAAGATTGTCGTCTAGTCATGGAAAAAAAAAAGAAGAAGATACGAATGAACTCATTGAGAAAGCCATTTCTTAAGGAAAAATAAGGCATACCCATGAAGTTATAGACAAAATTTTGGTAAGTAAAGAGTTTTCACATTGTCAATAATAGCTTTAGTATCATTGATACGATTATGGTGCATCTATGGTATATTCTCAATGTAAAACCTTGCTTGAGCACGATCACTTGTGGAATCCTAATGGACAACCATATGTAGCTCAGGATTTAGAAGGCATTCCTTTTTTTGAAATTTTAGTAGATTTTGAGGCCCGTAGTGAAGAGGAAGCAGATTGTAACACCCCCAAAATTCACTCCTGAAAATTTTTTTTGAAAGAATAAAGCGGAAGCTAGAATAGATTTTGGAGAATGTTACCGCCACATCTAATACAAGATAAATGTCCACCATCTATCTCATGCAAGATGTAAGGCTAAAACCTATCAAAATTTTTCAAACATCTATGCCGTAAGGTTAAACTCCCACAAAGAGATATCCATAAGCATATGGCAAGTGAATAAGCTCACTAAATAAAATCATCACTGAATTAATCAGTGGAACCTATCAAATAAATCAAAAATTTAAAGGCTTATCAAAGTACGAGAAATTGAAAGCTAATTACAATACCCTTACACCAACCTATGTATTATTTTTCATCCCAAGTCTCCAAATACTCCACAACTCTTCCTTTAGCTTATTTACACCTTAATACAACTTTTCTCACATAACAATCATCCTCATGCAAGTTTTATCCACTCCATGCAAACTCTCGAAGTTCCCATGCAAACCCTAGAATTCCCATGCATAGTTCTCATCTCTTATTCATTTTGGTCAACCTCTTATCTCCCTTAGCAACTCACTTCCCAGTTATTTCTTTTTGTCCTTTCATTCCCATATTATAATAACAATCACCCTAGCATGCATGTCCAAGAGGGTTATATCATGTCACATCACATCATAATCACCATATATGGATATCACACTCATGTCATAAGAAAATACATACAACATAGCTCAACTCCAAGTTGTGCTACACATAACACAAGTTAAGGATAATCATGCGATACACAACATAGCATGATATATAAAGCATCCAAGGAAAACAAGTCACATAACACATAGGGGCCTTAGCCACAACCTTACGAAACACCCATAAGTGGAGGTAAGTAGAAACTTACCTAGATCTGAAGCTAGCTAAGCGAGATAAGAGGGAGAGAGAGATCAATAGCTCGAGAATCCACAATAAAGCTTTCTTAGATCACCGATAGAAATCAAAAACTAAGTTAGAAACTATCCTATCGATCAATAATTTCAATTATTATAATTTAATTGATACAGAGACACACAAACTATTTTTCTTGGAAAATGTCTCCAAACCTTAGGATTAGTAAAAATATTAAGATTTAAGATTAATTATAAATCAAAATGGATTAGTACAAATATCACTTGGGACATTTCAAATTAATTTGGAAAGCCCGAGAAAGAATAATCGATCATAAGTTAATTTATCAAAAATAACTTATTCATTAGGTTTTACAATTAAATAGGTAAATCAACCATTTACGTAGAACCAAATCAAAACCAATTAGATTAAAATATAATTTAAATGATTTAAAACCTAAAGATAAAAATCTTTTAGGTAAAAGACACATAGCAAAAATCAATTTTATAAAACCATCCCCGAAGATTAGGGTTTTTGATGCATAAGCTACGAATCGACCAAATCACTTTGATTACCTCAAATTGATAGTTTTAAAACACAATTAAACTAGTTTTAGATAAATATAGATAACTAATTTCAACCAAAAAAAATCTTCCTACAAGCCAATTTAAGACTATCCATTTTCAAAATTAGGGTTTTAAAGCCCACAACACAAACTCGGCTAATTCAATTTAATTAATTCAAATTAAAGGTGTTAGAAAGCAATTAGTATCATTTCAACTATTTCTACAAATTTAATTTTTGAGAAACAATTATACGCATGATCAATTTCATAATCTCACTTGAAATCTAGGGTTTTAGGCTCGAAAATGCAATTTGGTTGAATTCTATTAATTTATTCAAATTGATTATTTAGAAATGCAATTAAACATATTTTATAACATATCAAATAATCAATTGCTCAAAACCAATAAGAGAAATACACGATTAGGGTTTTTGAGCTCTAAACACAAATCTGATCAATTCTTGCAAAAAAATATAAATTGGCACTTTGAAAACGTAACTAAATATATTCTGATATAATTTATATAGTCAATTGAATAAAATAACCTGATTATACAATCCAATTTAGACCCGTGAGAGTTTTGACGTAAAAATCCAAATCCAATAAATTACGCACAATTTTCCCAAATCAACACTTCTAATATAAAATTAAATACATTTTAAATGATATTATAAAATCAATTGAGTGGAATGACTCAATTATACGACCCAATTTTATCACACATGAATTTTGACCTAGAAATCAAATTCCAATAAATTATGCATAAATTTCTCAAATTGACGATTCCAACATGAAATTAGATACGTTTTTAAACATATTGTATAATCAATTTACCCAAAATAGCTAAATCAGACAAATCCAAAAAATTCTAGCATAACCCGGCTAAAAATCCAATTTTCCTAATTTCCAACATAAACCATACGATTAACATATCTAAATCAATTTCATAGCACATATATATATATAACCAAACAATTAATTTAGCTTATCACAAGCTATATCATACTCAATTAATCAAATCCATATTAGGGTTTTTCAGAAATTTATACCAAACGAATGCAACACAAATTGGGACAAGAGAAGGCTGAAGAAGCTTCGTCGGAGGTCGAGGGTGGCTCACCAGTGGTCAATGAGGCTTGCCGTGGCCGGACGATGGTGGTGCAGCCTGTGTTTGCTATCCCTGCACACATTTGTTGTCGCGGCTCTACTTCAGTTGCTGCTACAGCTGCTACGCGGCGTCACAAGTGGTGGCCAGTTAGCTGGCAACTATAGATGAAGGAGGAGGGAGGAGCTGGTGAGAAGGAGGCTGCTAGAGCTGCGAGACGAGAGTAGGGAAAGAGGAGAAAAAAGGAAAAGAAGAGTGGGGGCACCGGTTGGGTTTAGGCTTTTTTTTAAATGAAAACACATAAAATAAAATACTAAATAATAAAAAAATTATTGGAAGATTTTATATAAATTTTTTTAAACAAAAATTTATTGTGAAAGGATATGGAGGCTTAAAATTGATATACGATCCATATAAAGAATTTCGGGAATGTTTTCGGAAAATTTATCAACAAACGTAAAAAAATTGTTTTGCTTAAGGAAATAAATTATAAGACCCCGAACTAATATTTAAAAATATATAAGAAAATATTTAAGTCAAATTCTAATAAACCAAGACCAATTTTAATAATTTCTGAAATTGGTTTTCCGCAAACTAGAAAAAAGGTAAAACAGAGAAAATTAATTTCGGAAAGAAATGTATAAATAAGCTTCGAAAATCTTTTAAAATTAAAACTTCATGAAAATATTAATGATTTCTGAAAAATAATAAATTTAAAGTCAGAAATATTTTCTATGGATAAAATCATTAAAATAAATTTAACTATTTAAATAGAAATTCTATAATTTAAATAATATATTTCGTTAATAAAATATAACTCCAAAATAAATTTGTAATCACACGAAAAAGTTATAATCAAAAACTTAGCCTTTCTTATTCATCCATTGAGTCTATCAATTAATCTATTTGAGGGAGGGGGTATTCATCTTTAGGAAATGCCTTGATCAAGTCTATGAAGCTGACACACATTATCTATTTCCTTGGATTGGTTATACCAGCAACATATTTCACCTCTCGAATGAATTATGAGCATAACAACTTCTCCATCACCTCTCAAACCACATTTTTTTCCATATCCAACGACTCCTCTCTTTTTTTCTCTCATTATTGGTTTGAATCCCTCTATTATATCCGCTTGATGCTCTATGATTTTGGGGTGAATCTCCTCTAGGGAAGATATCTTTCAAGTAAATATATCATTTTTGATTATGAGAAAAACTAACAACTCCTATTTATTAATGTCATTGATATCCTTGCCCACCATCACCTTACGCTTCTCTTCTGCCTCCATATCATCCTAGATACCATGCCTAAAAGCATTTATATCTTCCATAACTAAATTTTCTCATGACTTTTTAGCTTTAGATTGTTTTAGGGTGCCTTGAACTTTAGTTGCATCTCATTAGCATTCCATTTTCCAATTACCCTGAACTTCTCCCCCCATCCACTATTTACCAACAATCTCATTAAGAGTCCATCCATCAAAATGCTAACCTAGAGCTTATTAAGGGAAAATTTTCCTAGCATCAAAAAATGTTTTGGCCACATCTCAACCACTTGAATTATTACACATGAATCTATTTGTGCCTACTAGGACCCATAACATGGGTGGTTTAGGTATGCATTAGTCATTGTAGATGATTAATCATGTTATACCTAGATATTATTTCTTTCTACTGAAGTTGATGCTTTTAATAATTTTCTTGTGCATGATAAGAAAATTAAAGTATAAAAGGGAATTATTATCCATGTTATAAGGAGCAATCATGGAAAGGAGTTTGAGAGTTTCATGTTCATGTATTTATGTGATCAAAATGGTATTACCCACAAATTTTCGTCACCAAGAGCACCATAATAAAATGGTGTGATAGAAAGGAAAAATAGAACCTTAGATGAGGTTGCAATAACCATACTATATGACTCTAAGCTTCAAAATAATTTTGGGCCGAATCCATTGCCATCACAAATTGCATAATGAATAGAGTAATCATATAAGTCATCTTGAAAAAGATGCCCTATGAGCTCTACAAAGATAGAAGCCAAATGTGAGTTATTTATGCACATTTGATTGTAAATGCTTTATTGTCAACAATAGAAAAATAAAATAGGGCAAGTTTGACTCCAAAATATATGACGGTATCTTCATTGGTTACTTTTTACACTTTAAAGCTTACCAGATTTTCAACAACTAAACAATGTTAATTGAAGAATCCGAACAAGTTGCTTTTCATGAATCTTACTCTAATGTGTATAAAACCTAAAAGGAATAATTAGGTCCTTCCATCTAAGTTGAAATCTTGATGGAAAATGATGACAAGCCTGGCATAGAAAAAGAGAAAGGTGAAGAGCCTCAAATCAATCAACAAGAGGATGAAGTGAGAGAGGAACTTCTTAGAGTATGGATATATGCCTATGGACATCCTCAAAAGCTCATCATTAGTGGCTCACAATGGCCTATTTTTTTGGGCATTTTGTGGATGGTACAAAAGGGGGTTGATAAGGCTTGCATGGCTAGGCTTCATTAGATGATTAATTATCCAAGTAAAGAGACTTTTGTGGCTCTCAATCTTGAAATAATTAATGAAAAGAGTGTGATTATCAATTGAGGATGCTCCCCCATCAAAGTCTGAGAGATTAACACTTATATGTGATTTATAATATATAAAAAAGAAGAAGAAAAAGGAACAAACATGTGCTAGATTTCTAGGTGGCCTTAACATACCGATTCAATATAAAGTTAAAACTTATTTATATGATTCTCTTGATTATATAATTAAGCTATCTTTGATATTTGAAAATAAAATAAAATCTACTAAGTCTAATGCCAAATGAATCACTTCCACTACAAAGTACTACTAGAGTACATAAGCTATAAAGTATAGGATGGGTACCTCAAGTTCTATAAATGTTGATATGAAACAAGGACTTACCTGAGAGAAGAAAGGCGAGGCTAATTTTAATGAGATCTCTACAAAGCAATGTTTTAAATGTCGAGGATATGAAAACTTTGCTAGAGAATGCCCTAATCAAATAGTGTTATCCATAAAAGAGATTTAAGACTAAAGGAAGAGTAAGAGACACTATTTGTTGAGTTATCATTGATAGTGGATCGTGTACAAATGTAGCTAATGAGTGGATGGTGAAGAAGTTTGGATTTGAGACAAAACCACATCTAAAACCTTATTCTCTTCAATGGATTAACAAGGACAAAGGATCTAAGGTAGCCAAATAAATGCTAATCTCATTTTAAATTAGTTATTATCATTATGATGTGTTATGTGATGCTTAGCTTATGGATGCATGTGAAATCTTATTAAGAAATCCATGGCAATATGATAGATGTGTCATTCATAATATGTAATCTATGAGCTACACTTCTTTTCTTATTTCCTTTATTAGCTAAACTTAGTTAAAGCATGTTGTTAGACTTTCCTAATATATATTTTATATTTCCTAAGCCTTTTCATAGGATATAATGGCAGCTATATAGTGACAGGTGGCTTGTAGTGTCGACATACAATAAGCACTAGCTTATTGGAGTAACATAAACCTTTGTTAGTGTAAGTTAGTATCAACCATGGGTGAGGATGTAGCCAATCTAACCAACATGGTTAGAATCTACTTGTAACCCCTAGGTTGTCGACGCACATATTTTCAAGATTAAGGTCTACTCTTGATTTTTCCTCCCCTCAAATCTTGCACCATTTAGGCTAAGTTTTGAAACCATAGTTATTTGATGCAAGTTCTTGGTTTTGAAGGCTTTAAAATGAATTTATCCTTTCAGATTCTTCTCTCTTGCTCTCCATTATTTTTCGATATTTTATTGAAAACTCCCTATTTTCAATACCAATACTTAGCATGGTTCCATTTGTTTAGCATTTTTCATCAAATTGGTATTAGAACTCAAGGTTGGTAAATTTTGGGCCCTCACCCTTGTCGTTGCCTTATTACTTAACCCTTATCCATTTCGACCACCCATTTCTTAACCCTTTTCTTCAGCCATTTTCCATAATATCGAACCATTCACCACCTTGTTCCTCTTTGTATTTCTCTCAGGCGAAGCCAAATTTTTGTGCATGTAGGTCGAGCCCAAGATATAGAAAATCAACTTGTCTCAAGGGTCTTGAGTCTTGAAGAAGCTCATAACCTAAGTTGAGGGCATTTGAGAGGCTTTTGCCACACTTCATTGTGTATGCAACGTATTGACCGGTTGGGTTGAGATGGAAAGATATACAACAAGTTAGGAGTTGTTGTGATAGCATTCATATCTATCTATTGTACTAACTAACTTGGAGTTCAGGAGGTTGCATGTTTTTTTATATACATGCGGGATTTGTTCTAATTAATGGTTCTTCAAAATCTTATTATTTATCAATAAAAAAATTACTCCCTCCATTTTTAAAATAAAATATTTGTAGCTCAAAATTTTTGTTTCAAGATAAAATATGTTTTTAAAAATTTAATGCTTATTTTTTTATTCCTTTTTTCTTTCTCATTTATTATATTAATTGTTATATTATTTTTTTTATGAATGATATAATTATTATATGAGGAATATATTTATTATATTCCAAAATAATATATAAATAGTGAACAAAAAAATAGAAACGATTGGAGTATTTACTTTTATTATAAATAAAAAAAGCCTCGGATAATATTCGTGAGAATGGCTAACAATATTAGTAATCATATGATAGAGAAAGCGATTGTGATCGGTGGTGAGTACATGGAGAGGCCACAAGATCGTCCGATTCATTTATGGATAGGGCGGGCAAACCTACTCGTACATAGATAGGTGGTCACTGGTCAGTAGCGTTGTTTTCCTCGCAACCAGCCGGACAATAGATAGGCCAGCAAAACAAAGCCCAATCACAAAGCACTGTTAGATACATTGGCCTACTGGAAAAGAGACCCATCGACGTCAAGACTAGCTGGATGGGGATCATAATGTGTCATGGTCATGGGTGTGTGTTACGCTCTTGGCTAGCTTCACACCTCTCTACTAGTACCCGCTCGCCCCTTTATCCCGCACTGGGGCAGTAGGTAGGCACACCTGTTAATTGTGAGGAAAAAGATTTGGATGTCGTTTCTTTTGTTCTTGTCGTTGGATCCTTTTGCCATTCTCATCCCTTGTTAGTAGATGGTGGTGTACTCCAAAGGTTCTTTTTGATCATTGAGCTGCATGGTTTCTGCCTATGGACAGCCGATCAGGTGCTCGAACCCGGTCTTAATTAGCTTAGGGCTCTTAGAATGACTAGTTTTGTTTGCAAACACGATGCTTTTGAACTTATATTTATTTATTTAAGATTCATTATAATTAAAATTGTTTACGGATCTAGTATCAGATGTTTTGAATATTTCATAAAAAAGAATAGATTTTATAAATCCGATATCAGATATTTCAAATATGTGGTAAAAGAAATTTAAATATTTAGAATATTACATTTTCAAAAGAAGAAAAAAAACGTGTTTTATTATTTTACAATAATAATTCTCTTTTTAATTTATACATTCACGTATACAATTTTATACAATAAAATCTTATAAAAATTAAACGCATATGTGTGTGTGTGTGTGTGTGTGTGTGTGTGTGTGTGTGTGTGTGTGTGTGTGTGTGTGTGTGTGTGTGTGTGTGTGTGTGTGTGTGTGTGTGTGTGTGTGTGTGTGTGTGTGTGTGTGTGTGACACCCCAAAATTTACAACTGAAAAATTTCGTTTACAGAGTTAAGTGCGGAAGCTAAAACAATAAAAACAAGGGGTGTTACCGCCACACTTGGTACAAGTCTGGTTCCCTCTACCATTCTCGTACCCAGTGCTGAGGCTAAAATCATTAATCCGCTTAAATTAATATCATGATTACAGAAATTGGGATAGAGAGAATGTTAGATAAATACTACTAATTGAAAACGACATTAGCAGTTTACGAAACTCGAGAGAGAAATTACAGTAGGACACAAGGGTCCAAATACAACCGGAATAAGACGACAAAAGAAACACCGGATAGTCCTACGCTCCCAAATCCGAACTATTAGCATTTGACTGAGCTCAGAGGCTAACCTGCAAAGTCCACTGCCCATTGAATAGGCAGGGCCCACGAAAATGAACCCTTCAGTACTACGGTACTGAGCAACCCTTTATACCAAACTAATACGATAAATCAGCATGGAACACATGCAAGGCATACATTTAACATAGTATAAGATATATACATATAAATACGACGAATGAGATACAGTAATCACTCAGATGATCAATTTCTATCAAGGTCACGTACTACTCATTTTTATTTATCTGAAACAGCCAAACTAATTATTAAACCTCCCAGAAATACTCTCTGAGTAATAATTAAAACCCAACTTCAGCATAATTCACGTCTCAGCATAAATTCCCAAACAATCACGTACATCGCAGGTATAATTTACTAAGATTCATATCATCCCAGACATACTTACAGGTACAGCATAATAAATATGTAACGTCACAGGTAAACTTACAGACACAGCATAATAAGATCCATAATATCACGGGTATGCTCACAGACATAAAATCAACACAGGTAGGCACAAAGACCGCTACCAAAACCTCAGGTAGGCATGAAGGCTGCTACCGAAACCTCAGGTAGGCACAAAGGCTACTACCGAAAACACAGAAAACCTCAGGTAGGCACGAAGGCTACCGAAACCTCAGGTAGGCACGAAGGCTACTACTGAACCACAGGTAGGCACGAAGGCTGCTACCGAAACCTCAGGTAGGCACGAAGGCTGCTACCGAACAATCCAAAAATCATTAATTCCATTTTTATTTATTTTCTCGAGGGGAGATCAATCAACCTGAAGACACAAAGGTACTCCAGTCATACCGGCGCAACAAGGCGACACAGTATCCTACCGACTATCAACCCAAGGACGCAAAGGTACCCTGGTCGCACTGGTACACGAAGGTAACACAGTACCCTACCGACAAGGACACCTAATCCATAAGTATGCATACCCCCTATTAGTCCGCAGAATAGAATAGAGTAAGATGTAGGGCCTGACTGAGGCACTAAGGCACACCAGCAAAAATCCATATCAACCGTGGGCTAAACCACGTCCTTAGGGTAGCGATCCCTAGGAGCCACCATTCCCGATCTCGAGGTCTTTCACTTTAAATATTAGTATTTTATTAATGTGACCACGAAATCGCATAGAATACAGATAAATTAAATTCTCAGACTTAACCGCTCTTACTTATTTCCAATCATTCGAGACAAGAATAATCCATGTCAATTTTGAAGCCAACATTTAAAATATACTAAGGCCATCCTAGGCTCAATTATTCACATCCGGATACTTTAGGTCAAAAAGATAAAAATACCCCTCAGACTAAAAATTCCCAGATTATTATCTATTTAAAAACTAATTCTATTTTAATTTATTCACTTACCATGAAAAGGCTAAAACGCCATAAATAAATTATTAATTACACACTTTTAAATTATCAGATATGTCAAATGACTATTTTGCCCTTATACGTAATTTTACACATAAAATCATTTTCCACACCTTTAATCCATCCAAAATACATAATCACGTACTCAACAACAAATAATACATATTAGATATGATTTTCAAGATAAACATCATAATACATAAAAATGACTAAATTGCCCCTACGGCACACATCCATAATTAATTATTCCATAATTATTTCTAAGCATGCTCAAGCTATTATTCTATACATAATTATCATACAAATTATTTTTCCATCAATAGAATCATTTTAAAACATACTTTCATACCCGGCATAATTTATATCATATAACATGCTCGTTTTATCTGTTTTCATAATAACGATAATTAACACATAATTATATCAAGTAAATCATGCTTAACATATTTCATCAACCAAAAACCCTAATGTGCTATCACGCAATATTTATAATTTTAGTAAGATATAACGGTTACCTGAATTCCAGCAAAAACGCAAAAATAGCGGTATCCTACTAAATTTATCGGATCCCGCTAATCAACTTTTCGTACCTAAAAATAATACCAAAATTATTAAATTAATATCTATCAAGGAAAATAATAATTATAATATAAAAATATATATTTTTTGAAAAATACTAAAATACCCTTACACTTAAAATGGGTATCAATAATATATATATATACCTTCTTTTTCTTTTTCTTTTTTTTTTTTATATATACACACAACTCACGCTGCATGCAGCGTGGGTCATGCGGCGAAGGAACAAGGAAGGGGGTTAGGCTTGGGGCTGGCTGCGGGCGGTGGTTCAATGGTAGCTGGCTGCTGGAGATTGGTGGCTGGGCTGGAAATATTGCCGGGGCTGCTGGATGCGAAGGTGACGGGCTGCGACGGGCGAGAGGGTGGCTGGGTTGGGGGTGCTGCACTGGACGAGAGGGTGGTGCAGGGTGGCGGCTGGGTTGGCTGCGGTGAGGGAGGAGTGGCTCGCTGGCGGTTGACTGCTGCGGCCTGGGTTCTGCGATGGGTTGCGCTGGTGGTGTGCTGCGGGCTGGTGTTCAGGGGCTGCATGCGATGGATTATAGTGCAGAGGCTGCGGGATGGGTGATGGTGGATGGTTGCTGTGCGGTGAGGGAGCTGGGAGTAGGGGCTGTCGAGGGTGGCTGGGCTGCGTGGCTGTTGGTGCTGCTCGGGAGAGAAACAGGGGCTTCGATGGGCTGCTGGATGCACGGAGCAGGGGGCGTATGTGTGTTATGTGCAGGGCAAAACCAACGAAATAGGGAGAGGGATGTGCGACGGGGAGACAGGAAGAAAAGGAAGAAAGAGAGAAGGTGCAGAGAGGGGTTGTTTGGGGTGAAGTATTCGAACAAAAATAAAGGGAAGGAGGGGTGCTGTTGGTGATCGATGGTGATCGAAAATGGAGGGAGCAGAGAGAGAGCTGCGATGGGGTGCTGTGCGTGTGTGTCTGAAATGAAAGGGGGGGGCTGTTTGGGTTGGTCGGTGATGGTTCCGTGTGCGTGTGTACATGTCTATAAATTATCGACGGAACGGAGAGTTGGGTGGAGTGTATATGTGTGTATAAAATGTACGGACGGGACAAGAAAATCTTTCCGAGAAATATTCGGATAAGTCAGAGGGTAGAGTAGAGTTTATTTATTTAATTTTAAATTTAATTTAGATAGATTAAAATATCAGATAAAAATAGTTCGAAAAAAATTATTAGAATTTGGGTAAATTTAAAAATAGTCGGAAAGAGTAAAATAATCGAGAATAATTTTTAAGAAATTATTTTCGGTTACGGATCAAAATATTATTAATAAAATAATTTAAAATAGGATTTATGGGTAAAAATTAGGATTAATTTAAATAGCCTAATCTCCATCAAAATTTTAAACTAATTAAATTTATAATTAAACCGTTGAAATAATACGAAAAAATAATAACACTTTTAAGATTAAGCCCTCTAAAATAATAATTATAAATAATTATACGATTATAAATTTATAACTACGGTTTTGAAAAACGGGGTATTACATTACTACCCCCTTAAAAACAGACTTCGTCCCCGAAGTCTACGCCTAACTACTCGAAAATGCGCTAGGATATGCGAGGTACCCGGGGGAGCAACTACCCCCTTAAAAACAAAACCTATTTATGAGAGAGCGGCACGAAAACACGCAAAGCACGAAACCAACATCTCGAATCAATCGAGGAAAAGACGGCAGCATACCGGAAGGAAAAACACCGGGATCGAGCACCTGTTGATTTGCTTCTTTTGGATTGGCCGATCGAGTAGCTCTAAACTTCGGGTCCTGCTGAACTCTGTCGTGGGGTGCGCTGTAGCACTCAAAGCTCCTATGTCCGAGCTGACCACAGTCGTGACACTGAATCAACTTTCCCACACAATCCTTGCTTGGATGATCTCGTCTGCAACGGTGACAATGGTAGTGTCGGGTTGGTCTCTGACTAGCTCTGTTACGGAAACCATTTTGACCCTTTTGGCATCGACTAGAAGTCTGATGCTGAATGCTGGAAACTCTGGCACTATGGTGCTGACTCTTTTCTCTGGAATCCTGCACATCAGGTTTCCTCTTACCCAAAATCGAAGTCTGCTCCTGAACCAAGGTAGCGGCGACACACGCCCGCTCATACAATGTAGCCAAGTCATGGAAGGCAACTGCACCCATCATCTTCCTAATGCTGAAATGGAGTCCTTGCTCGAACTGGAAGACAACAGTAGCCTCACTAGCGGCTATGCCTGGAGCAAACATCAACAACTCTGTAAACCGTGCGTGGTACTCTCGAACTGTCAGACTTCCCTGAGTCAACTGCATAAACTCCTTGAGCTTGCCCCTTTTGAGACTCTCGGTGTAGAAATGCGAACGAAGTGCTGTCTTAAAGTTTTCCCAAGATAATGGCGGTCCTCCTTGAACACGAAAACCTACCCACCAAGCGTCTGCGGGTCCTCGAAGAAAATACGCAGCTATGCTAGCCTTTCGCGCTTCTAGACAATCGACTGCCTCAAACGTCCTATCAAAATCCCGAATCCATCCTTCTAGGATAACAGGGTCTTCTTCTCCGGCGTATGTCGGTGGATGATGATTCGAAACTCTCTGAAGCCAATCCTCTCCGATACCCTCCTGTGGGTGATACGGAGGTGGTGGAGGCTGAGGCTGAGGCTGAGACGGACGCTGAACGAACTCCATAAAAGCCTCGAATGCTCTTTCCAAATGGCCAATACGTTCACTTAAGGTCATGCTGAACTAGCTATAAAACAGAAAACATGTTAAGAAAGATCCTATCTTACTAGCACATAACATATAAGCACAATTCAAATACCACTTAGTCTACCCACACTCGAATACTCACAAGACTAATTCGGGTTTAAAATCACTGAAAGATGATAAAAACATTTTCCGGTTAAAACATTTAGGATCGTGAGAACCGAATCTCTAACCGAAACCCGATTCTCAACAACCAAAAGCTTTGATACCATTTGTAACACCCCAAAATTTACAACTGAAAAATTTCGTTTACAGAGTTAAGTGCGGAAGCTAAAACAATAAAAACAAGGGGTGTTACCGCCACACTTGGTACAAGTCTGGTTCCCTCTACCATTCTCGTACCCAGTGCTGAGGCTAAAATCATTAATCCGCTTAAATTAATATCATGATTACAGAAATTGGGATAGAGAGAATGTTAGATAAATACTACTAATTGAAAACGACATTAGCAGTTTACGAAACTCGAGAGAGAAATTACAGTAGGACACAAGGGTCCAAATACAACCGGAATAAGACGACAAAAGAAACACCGGATAGTCCTACGCTCCCAAATCCGAACTATTAGCATTTGACTGAGCTCAGAGGCTAACCTGCAAAGTCCACTGCCCATTGAATAGGCAGGGGCCCACGAAAATGAACCCTTCAGTACTACGGTACTGAGCAACCCTTTATACCAAACTAATACGATAAATCAGCATGGAACACATGCAAGGCATACATTTAACATAGTATAAGATATATACATATAAATACGACGAATGAGATACAGTAATCACTCAGATGATCAATTTCTATCAAGGTCACGTACTACTCATTTTTATTTATCTGAAACAGCCAAACTAATTATTAAACCTCCCAGAAATACTCTCTGAGTAATAATTAAAACCCAACTTCAGCATAATTCACGTCTCAGCATAAATTCCCAAACAATCACGTACATCGCAGGTATAATTTACTAAGATTCATATCATCCCAGACATACTTACAGGTACAGCATAATAAATATGTAACGTCACAGGTAAACTTACAGACACAGCATAATAAGATCCATAATATCACGGGTATGCTCACAGACATAAAATCAACACAGGTAGGCACAAAGACCGCTACCAAAACCTCAGGTAGGCATGAAGGCTGCTACCGAAACCTCAGGTAGGCACAAAGGCTACTACCGAAAACACAGAAAACCTCAGGTAGGCACGAAGGCTACCGAAACCTCAGGTAGGCACGAAGGCTACTACTGAACCACAGGTAGGCACGAAGGCTGCTACCGAAACCTCAGGTAGGCACGAAGGCTGCTACCGAACAATCCAAAAATCATTAATTCCATTTTTATTTATTTTCTCGAGGGGAGATCAATCAACCTGAAGACACAAAGGTACTCCAGTCATACCGGCGCAACAAGGCGACACAGTATCCTACCGACTATCAACCCAAGGACGCAAAGGTACCCTGGTCGCACTGGTACACGAAGGTAACACAGTACCCTACCGACAAGGACACCTAATCCATAAGTATGCATACCCCCTATTAGTCCGCAGAATAGAATAGAGTAAGATGTAGGGCCTGACTGAGGCACTAAGGCACACCAGCAAAAATCCATATCAACCGTGGGCTAAACCACGTCCTTAGGGTAGCGATCCCTAGGAGCCACCATTCCCGATCTCGAGGTCTTTCACTTTAAATATTAGTATTTTATTAATGTGACCACGAAATCGCATAGAATACAGATAAATTAAATTCTCAGACTTAACCGCTCTTACTTATTTCCAATCATTCGAGACAAGAATAATCCATGTCAATTTTGAAGCCAACATTTAAAATATACTAAGGCCATCCTAGGCTCAATTATTCACATCCGGATACTTTAGGTCAAAAAGATAAAAATACCCCTCAGACTAAAAATTCCCAGATTATTATCTATTTAAAAACTAATTCTATTTTAATTTATTCACTTACCATGAAAAGGCTAAAACGCCATAAATAAATTATTAATTACACACTTTTAAATTATCAGATATGTCAAATGACTATTTTGCCCTTATACGTAATTTTACACATAAAATCATTTTCCACACCTTTAATCCATCCAAAATACATAATCACGTACTCAACAACAAATAATACATATTAGATATGATTTTCAAGATAAACATCATAATACATAAAAATGACTAAATTGCCCCTACGGCACACATCCATAATTAATTATTCCATAATTATTTCTAAGCATGCTCAAGCTATTATTCTATACATAATTATCATACAAATTATTTTTCCATCAATAGAATCATTTTAAAACATACTTTCATACCCGGCATAATTTATATCATATAACATGCTCGTTTTATCTGTTTTCATAATAACGATAATTAACACATAATTATATCAAGTAAATCATGCTTAACATATTTCATCAACCAAAAACCCTAATGTGCTATCACGCAATATTTATAATTTTAGTAAGATATAACGGTTACCTGAATTCCAGCAAAAACGCAAAAATAGCGGTATCCTACTAAATTTATCGGATCCCGCTAATCAACTTTTCGTACCTAAAAATAATACCAAAATTATTAAATTAATATCTATCAAGGAAAATAATAATTATAATATAAAAATATATATTTTTTGAAAAATACTAAAATACCCTTACACTTAAAATGGGTATCAATAATATATATATATACCTTCTTTTTCTTTTTCTTTTTTTTTTATATATACACACAACTCACGCTGCATGCAGCGTGGGTCATGCGGCGAAGGAACAAGGAAGGGGGTTAGGCTTGGGGCTGGCTGCGGGCGGTGGTTCAATGGTAGCTGGCTGCTGGAGATTGGTGGCTGGGCTGGAAATATTGCCGGGGCTGCTGGATGCGAAGGTGACGGGCTGCGACGGGCGAGAGGGTGGCTGGGTTGGGGGTGCTGCACTGGACGAGAGGGTGGTGCAGGGTGGCGGCTGGGTTGGCTGCGGTGAGGGAGGAGTGGCTCGCTGGCGGTTGACTGCTGCGGCCTGGGTTCTGCGATGGGTTGCGCTGGTGGTGTGCTGCGGGCTGGTGTTCAGGGGCTGCATGCGATGGATTATAGTGCAGAGGCTGCGGGATGGGTGATGGTGGATGGTTGCTGTGCGGTGAGGGAGCTGGGAGTAGGGGCTGTCGAGGGTGGCTGGGCTGCGTGGCTGTTGGTGCTGCTCGGGAGAGAAACAGGGGCTTCGATGGGCTGCTGGATGCACGGAGCAGGGGGCGTATGTGTGTTATGTGCAGGGCAAAACCAACGAAATAGGGAGAGGGATGTGCGACGGGGAGACAGGAAGAAAAGGAAGAAAGAGAGAAGGTGCAGAGAGGGGTTGTTTGGGGTGAAGTATTCGAACAAAAATAAAGGGAAGGAGGGGTGCTGTTGGTGATCGATGGTGATCGAAAATGGAGGGGAGCAGAGAGAGAGCTGCGATGGGGTGCTGTGCGTGTGTGTCTGAAATGAAAGGGGGGGGGGCTGTTTGGGTTGGTCGGTGATGGTTCCGTGTGCGTGTGTACATGTCTATAAATTATCGACGGAACGGAGAGTTGGGTGGAGTGTATATGTGTGTATAAAATGTACGGACGGGACAAGAAAATCTTTCCGAGAAATATTCGGATAAGTCAGAGGGTAGAGTAGAGTTTATTTATTTAATTTTAAATTTAATTTAGATAGATTAAAATATCAGATAAAAATAGTTCGAAAAAAATTATTAGAATTTGGGTAAATTTAAAAATAGTCGGAAAGAGTAAAATAATCGAGAATAATTTTTAAGAAATTATTTTCGGTTACGGATCAAAATATTATTAATAAAATAATTTAAAATAGGATTTATGGGTAAAAATTAGGATTAATTTAAATAGCCTAATCTCCATCAAAATTTTAAACTAATTAAATTTATAATTAAACCGTTGAAATAATACGAAAAAATAATAACACTTTTAAGATTAAGCCCTCTAAAATAATAATTATAAATAATTATACGATTATAAATTTATAACTACGGTTTTGAAAAACGGGGTATTACATTACTACCCCCTTAAAAACAGACTTCGTCCCCGAAGTCTACGCCTAACTACTCGAAAATGCGCTAGGATATGCGAGGTACCCGGGGGAGCAACTACCCCCTTAAAAACAAAACCTATTTATGAGAGAGCGGCACGAAAACACGCAAAGCACGAAACCAACATCTCGAATCAATCGAGGAAAAGACGGCAGCATACCGGAAGGAAAAACACCGGGATCGAGCACCTGTTGATTTGCTTCTTTTGGATTGGCCGATCGAGTAGCTCTAAACTTCGGGTCCTGCTGAACTCTGTCGTGGGGTGCGCTGTAGCACTCAAAGCTCCTATGTCCGAGCTGACCACAGTCGTGACACTGAATCAACTTTCCCACACAATCCTTGCTTGGATGATCTCGTCTGCAACGGTGACAATGGTAGTGTCGGGTTGGTCTCTGACTAGCTCTGTTACGGAAACCATTTTGACCCTTTTGGCATCGACTAGAAGTCTGATGCTGAATGCTGGAAACTCTGGCACTATGGTGCTGACTCTTTTCTCTGGAATCCTGCACATCAGGTTTCCTCTTACCCAAAATCGAAGTCTGCTCCTGAACCAAGGTAGCGGCGACACACGCCCGCTCATACAATGTAGCCAAGTCATGGAAGGCAACTGCACCCATCATCTTCCTAATGCTGAAATGGAGTCCTTGCTCGAACTGGAAGACAACAGTAGCCTCACTAGCGGCTATGCCTGGAGCAAACATCAACAACTCTGTAAACCGTGCGTGGTACTCTCGAACTGTCAGACTTCCCTGAGTCAACTGCATAAACTCCTTGAGCTTGCCCCTTTTGAGACTCTCGGTGTAGAAATGCGAACGAAGTGCTGTCTTAAAGTTTTCCCAAGATAATGGCGGTCCTCCTTGAACACGAAAACCTACCCACCAAGCGTCTGCGGGTCCTCGAAGAAAATACGCAGCTATGCTAGCCTTTCGCGCTTCTAGACAATCGACTGCCTCAAACGTCCTATCAAAATCCCGAATCCATCCTTCTAGGATAACAGGGTCTTCTTCTCCGGCGTATGTCGGTGGATGATGATTCGAAACTCTCTGAAGCCAATCCTCTCCGATACCCTCCTGTGGGTGATACGGAGGTGGTGGAGGCTGAGGCTGAGGCTGAGACGGACGCTGAACGAACTCCATAAAAGCCTCGAATGCTCTTTCCAAATGGCCAATACGTTCACTTAAGGTCATGCTGAACTAGCTATAAAACAGAAAACATGTTAAGAAAGATCCTATCTTACTAGCACATAACATATAAGCACAATTCAAATACCACTTAGTCTACCCACACTCGAATACTCACAAGACTAATTCGGGTTTAAAATCACTGAAAGATGATAAAAACATTTTCCGGTTAAAACATTTAGGATCGTGAGAACCGAATCTCTAACCGAAACCCGATTCTCAACAACCAAAAGCTTTGATACCATTTGTAACACCCCAAAATTTACAACTGAAAAATTTCGTTTACAGAGTTAAGTGCGGAAGCTAAAACAATAAAAACAAGGGGTGTTACCGCCACACTTGGTACAAGTCTGGTTCCCTCTACCATTCTCGTACCCAGTGCTGAGGCTAAAATCATTAATCCGCTTAAATTAATATCATGATTACAGAAATTGGGATAGAGAGAATGTTAGATAAATACTACTAATTGAAAACGACATTAGCAGTTTACGAAACTCGAGAGAGAAATTACAGTAGGACACAAGGGTCCAAATACAACCGGAATAAGACGACAAAAGAAACACCGGATAGTCCTACGCTCCCAAATCCGAACTATTAGCATTTGACTGAGCTCAGAGGCTAACCTGCAAAGTCCACTGCCCATTGAATAGGCAGGGGCCCACGAAAATGAACCCTTCAGTACTACGGTACTGAGCAACCCTTTATACCAAACTAATACGATAAATCAGCATGGAACACATGCAAGGCATACATTTAACATAGTATAAGATATATACATATAAATACGACGAATGAGATACAGTAATCACTCAGATGATCAATTTCTATCAAGGTCACGTACTACTCATTTTTATTTATCTGAAACAGCCAAACTAATTATTAAACCTCCCAGAAATACTCTCTGAGTAATAATTAAAACCCAACTTCAGCATAATTCACGTCTCAGCATAAATTCCCAAACAATCACGTACATCGCAGGTATAATTTACTAAGATTCATATCATCCCAGACATACTTACAGGTACAGCATAATAAATATGTAACGTCACAGGTAAACTTACAGACACAGCATAATAAGATCCATAATATCACGGGTATGCTCACAGACATAAAATCAACACAGGTAGGCACAAAGACCGCTACCAAAACCTCAGGTAGGCATGAAGGCTGCTACCGAAACCTCAGGTAGGCACAAAGGCTACTACCGAAAACACAGAAAACCTCAGGTAGGCACGAAGGCTACCGAAACCTCAGGTAGGCACGAAGGCTACTACTGAACCACAGGTAGGCACGAAGGCTGCTACCGAAACCTCAGGTAGGCACGAAGGCTGCTACCGAACAATCCAAAAATCATTAATTCCATTTTTATTTATTTTCTCGAGGGGAGATCAATCAACCTGAAGACACAAAGGTACTCCAGTCATACCGGCGCAACAAGGCGACACAGTATCCTACCGACTATCAACCCAAGGACGCAAAGGTACCCTGGTCGCACTGGTACACGAAGGTAACACAGTACCCTACCGACAAGGACACCTAATCCATAAGTATGCATACCCCCTATTAGTCCGCAGAATAGAATAGAGTAAGATGTAGGGCCTGACTGAGGCACTAAGGCACACCAGCAAAAATCCATATCAACCGTGGGCTAAACCACGTCCTTAGGGTAGCGATCCCTAGGAGCCACCATTCCCGATCTCGAGGTCTTTCACTTTAAATATTAGTATTTTATTAATGTGACCACGAAATCGCATAGAATACAGATAAATTAAATTCTCAGACTTAACCGCTCTTACTTATTTCCAATCATTCGAGACAAGAATAATCCATGTCAATTTTGAAGCCAACATTTAAAATATACTAAGGCCATCCTAGGCTCAATTATTCACATCCGGATACTTTAGGTCAAAAAGATAAAAATACCCCTCAGACTAAAAATTCCCAGATTATTATCTATTTAAAAACTAATTCTATTTTAATTTATTCACTTACCATGAAAAGGCTAAAACGCCATAAATAAATTATTAATTACACACTTTTAAATTATCAGATATGTCAAATGACTATTTTGCCCTTATACGTAATTTTACACATAAAATCATTTTCCACACCTTTAATCCATCCAAAATACATAATCACGTACTCAACAACAAATAATACATATTAGATATGATTTTCAAGATAAACATCATAATACATAAAAATGACTAAATTGCCCCTACGGCACACATCCATAATTAATTATTCCATAATTATTTCTAAGCATGCTCAAGCTATTATTCTATACATAATTATCATACAAATTATTTTTCCATCAATAGAATCATTTTAAAACATACTTTCATACCCGGCATAATTTATATCATATAACATGCTCGTTTTATCTGTTTTCATAATAACGATAATTAACACATAATTATATCAAGTAAATCATGCTTAACATATTTCATCAACCAAAAACCCTAATGTGCTATCACGCAATATTTATAATTTTAGTAAGATATAACGGTTACCTGAATTCCAGCAAAAACGCAAAAATAGCGGTATCCTACTAAATTTATCGGATCCCGCTAATCAACTTTTCGTACCTAAAAATAATACCAAAATTATTAAATTAATATCTATCAAGGAAAATAATAATTATAATATAAAAATATATATTTTTTGAAAAATACTAAAATACCCTTACACTTAAAATGGGTATCAATAATATATATATATACCTTCTTTTTCTTTTTCTTTTTTTTTTTATATATACACACAACTCACGCTGCATGCAGCGTGGGTCATGCGGCGAAGGAACAAGGAAGGGGGTTAGGCTTGGGGCTGGCTGCGGGCGGTGGTTCAATGGTAGCTGGCTGCTGGAGATTGGTGGCTGGGCTGGAAATATTGCCGGGGCTGCTGGATGCGAAGGTGACGGGCTGCGACGGGCGAGAGGGTGGCTGGGTTGGGGGTGCTGCACTGGACGAGAGGGTGGTGCAGGGTGGCGGCTGGGTTGGCTGCGGTGAGGGAGGAGTGGCTCGCTGGCGGTTGACTGCTGCGGCCTGGGTTCTGCGATGGGTTGCGCTGGTGGTGTGCTGCGGGCTGGTGTTCAGGGGCTGCATGCGATGGATTATAGTGCAGAGGCTGCGGGATGGGTGATGGTGGATGGTTGCTGTGCGGTGAGGGAGCTGGGAGTAGGGGCTGTCGAGGGTGGCTGGGCTGCGTGGCTGTTGGTGCTGCTCGGGAGAGAAACAGGGGCTTCGATGGGCTGCTGGATGCACGGAGCAGGGGGCGTATGTGTGTTATGTGCAGGGCAAAACCAACGAAATAGGGAGAGGGATGTGCGACGGGGAGACAGGAAGAAAAGGAAGAAAGAGAGAAGGTGCAGAGAGGGGTTGTTTGGGGTGAAGTATTCGAACAAAAATAAAGGGAAGGAGGGGTGCTGTTGGTGATCGATGGTGATCGAAAATGGAGGGGAGCAGAGAGAGAGCTGCGATGGGGTGCTGTGCGTGTGTGTCTGAAATGAAAGGGGGGGGCTGTTTGGGTTGGTCGGTGATGGTTCCGTGTGCGTGTGTACATGTCTATAAATTATCGACGGAACGGAGAGTTGGGTGGAGTGTATATGTGTGTATAAAATGTACGGACGGGACAAGAAAATCTTTCCGAGAAATATTCGGATAAGTCAGAGGGTAGAGTAGAGTTTATTTATTTAATTTTAAATTTAATTTAGATAGATTAAAATATCAGATAAAAATAGTTCGAAAAAAATTATTAGAATTTGGGTAAATTTAAAAATAGTCGGAAAGAGTAAAATAATCGAGAATAATTTTTAAGAAATTATTTTCGGTTACGGATCAAAATATTATTAATAAAATAATTTAAAATAGGATTTATGGGTAAAAATTAGGATTAATTTAAATAGCCTAATCTCCATCAAAATTTTAAACTAATTAAATTTATAATTAAACCGTTGAAATAATACGAAAAAATAATAACACTTTTAAGATTAAGCCCTCTAAAATAATAATTATAAATAATTATACGATTATAAATTTATAACTACGGTTTTGAAAAACGGGGTATTACAGTGTGTGTGTGTGTGTGTGTGTGTGTGTGTACACATAAATTATCGTATAATATATTATTTATATTTATTTGATCGGATCAATGTCAGTTGTGCATACACCGAGGCTCTAGACAAATATATCAAATGGGGCATTTCCATACAAATAAATATACATTTTATTTTATTTTATTTTATTACATTTTAAATGCTATTAATGGTATTATTACCAAGAGGATCATTAAATATTTTTATTTTTCTCAACAATAAGATAATGAGATGGTTAATAGGTTTGCAAAATTTTCAATAGATTGTTAGTGATTTTGATTATAAAGGACACATTTGGAGTACTTGATAATATCTTTAATTTAGTTTTTCTTTCTTTCTTTATTTAGCTTAATATAACATAGTGAAACAATTTATGCAAAAATAATATAATAAAATATAGAGCAATACCTATGCTAACGAAAATGGACTAGATGTAATATGCATGATTGTAGCTAACATAATCTTAAATTTTTTTACTCACTAAAACAACATTAGTCCATTATGACGCTAATTTTTATGATGGACAAAATTATTATAATAGACACGTCTATTGTAATAATAACTTGTTAGCAAATGAGTAATTTTAAATGTAAGATTGTATGGTTACTAAGACGACTAGCAATTTAATTTAATTAATGTTACCCTTGTAGTGTTTGAAATTAATTTTTAAAGAAAATTAGACACATCAATGACAGGGTAGTCACAATATCGGAAAAATATTTCCTTGCCACCTCTCTTAGCATCAAAAAATAAAATAAAAAGGTCTTCAACGGCGATAATTTTTGTAGAGGAGAATCGAGAAGTCACTATAATAGAGGAAAGTTATGTAAATGAATAAATAAAAAAAAACCACCAAACGCTCATTTTCTTGTTCTTGTTGTAACTCTATTTTGTTGCCTCTCTCCTTGCCCATTTGGTATGTCATGGCTTTAATTCTTGTGTTTTGTTAGTTTTTATCAAAATCTTAAGTATTATTGATAATTCTTACTTTAAATATATTACTTTTGTATTTTTATGGGCTTCCATGGCACCCACTACCAATGCTACCTTTCACTGCCTTCTCATCGTCTTTATCTTGATTTAATCTTTGTTTTTTACTCTTTATTATATTTTATTTTGTTTTAATTATTAATTTATTAAAGCTAACAAATTTTTTGCTTAATCGTTGGTTTAATTGTACGTCGTCGGAGAAGTGTCTACCATAGTATTAAAAACCGGACCGGACCGGCCAGTTGAACCAGTAAACCCGCGAACCGGTGATAAAACCGGGTGTCATAGTAGTTTAAACCAGTTTTACAAAAAAACCAGAGATTATGATAAAAACCGGCCGGTTTTTTAAAAAACCGGGAACCGCCGGTTTTTTATGGAACCAGTGCGGTTTTGTTTTGAGATCAAAATTACCCTTTCGCCCTCAAATTAATTTTTTAGTCTGCTGTGTGTTGAGGGGTAAAGATGTCTTTTTAAAAAAAATTCTCCTAACCCTAAACATACCGTAACCGAACCAAACAAAGGAGAGGACAGCGTTCGGTTGCAGTCCTCAGTTCACCGTTCACTCCCGTCCCGTGCCGGCGTGCCCGACATTGCTCATTCTGGCCGTTCATCTTCAACCTTTCCAATTCGCACATTCAGCTGCTCTGCCAATTGCCATTGCTTGTCTTCAACCTTGGCAGTTCGCACATCCTCTGCTATTCGTTCCTCTGCCATTTCGTTCTTTCTTCTTCGCACTGCCAAGGCTGAGGAGATCGGCCACCGTCGTCCTCAAGCTGCTTCCATTATTCTTCAATCTCAATTCTCAGGTCATTATATCCCACGTCTTAACCGCATTTTGAACTATTCTCAGGTCATTATCGCCCACCGTATATTTTCTTCAATATATATCGTGCAAGGGAGGGAGGGAGGGAGCTATACAGGACTGTATATAAAAATATTTTCTGATATATATACCTGCTAATTGAGCAAACGGTAAGGGGAAGCTAATTTGTAATTTTTTTGGTCTCGTGGCTGAAGCTAAATTGACCTGCTAATTGACCTGCTAATTGAGTGTCGATTGTCAAGTTTTAAGCCATGTTTGTGGCTGAAGCTGAACCTGAACCTGAATCAGTGAATCATGAGTTCTTGGTTAAAGTTGGGAAATCGATTGTAGTATGGAGTATGAACTATTATTTATTGATAATTTGATACTGCTTTGTCATATTCCATCAAAGTTGATTGGAATTCTTTGAAATCTTAAATTTTTGTGGGATGGATATTGCTGGGATTTATGCTTATCTTATACATGGAATTTTTGCCTATCTTATATTACATCAATAATTTTAACAAATGAGAAAAATGTAATTGGATTTGTGCCTCAATTTATTCTGCGCAGATTTTGTGTGGCCTTAGGTAGAAACTCAAAGGCTAAGTTGATTTGGAATTTCTTAAATTCTGAAATTCTCAAGTCTCTAGTATGTTTAGAAATTATGGTTGTACTTTGTGCTGCTGAAAATTTCAGAATATTTGAGAATTGATGTGTAGCTTTAGGTTTTTGAATTTTGATATTTAGTTTGTAACTTATGATAAAATTCTCACCTAACTTAAGTTTGTAACTTGTAATTTCTTCTTTTTGCCTTAAAGATGTCTGTGGAGGCTAGTAATACTGGCTCTACGCCAAATTCTTCTCAAAGTACTTCTAGAGGAAAGAAGGATCCAGCATGGGGTCATTGTAGAGAAGTTGAGGATGCTAATAAGAGAAAAAAGTTACAATGCTTATATTGTTCTAAGCTGCTTTCTGGGGGTGGAATCCAGCGTGTCAAACAACACTTAGCTGGTGTTAAAGGTCAAGTAGAGAGGTGTAAAAAAGTTCCTCCTGAAGTTGGTTTTGAGATGAACGAAATTATTGAAGAGTTTGCTAGAAAAAAAAAAGAAAGGTACAAGAGCTTTTAGCCGAAGATAACCCATATTGTTCAATGGACTTTCCTTCACACCAAGAGCCATGTTTGATACCTCCTCATATGATAACTAGTAGTTTCAAATCAGGAGAGAAATTAAGGTTCTTAGACAAGGGAAAACAAAAGACTATAGGGCATCATTTCATGCCAAGAACAACTGCAGGGGCACAACCAACACTAAAAAGTGTGTTACAAAGCAAAGATGCTGTTGAGAAAGTTGACATTCTCATTTCTAAGTGGATGATTGATTCATGTATCCCTTTTAATGCTGCAAATTCTAATTATTATCAGTCTGTTATTGATGGTATAGCTCACATTGGTCCTGGTTATAAGGGACCAACTGTTCATGCTCTTCGCGGTTATTTGTTAATGAAAAATGTTGAAGAGGTGAATAATTATGTTGAGACTTTTCGTTCTCATTGGAAAGAATGTGGTTGTACTATTATGGCAGATGGGTGGACAGACCAACATAATCGAACTTTAATTAACTTCTTAGTTTATTGTCCAAAGGGTACTGTGTTTTTAAAGTCTGTTGATGCTTCTGATGCTTCAAAAACTGTTGAACTATTACATAAGTTATTTAGAGATATTGTTCTCTATGTTGGTGCTGAAAATGTTGTGCATATGGTGACTGATAATGCTGCGAATTATGTTGCTGCTGGAAGGTTGTTAGAGCATGAGTTTAAGTCACTTTATTAGTCTCCTTGTGCTGCACATTGTATTAATTTGATGCTTAAAGATATGGGTAAGTTGGATGAGGTGGAAGACATTGTCAAGCATGCCTCAAAAATAACCAAGTATATCTATAATCATTGTTATACATTGCATTTGATGAGAAAGTTCACGGAAGGAAGAGAGATTATTCGTCCAGCTCCTACTCGGTTTGCTACTAATTTTATTGCTTTGCAAAGCATTTTGACACATAAGAATGCTCTTAGGACGATGGTTGTGTCTAGGGAGTGGACCTCTTGTACTTATGCTAAGGATAGGGAGGGTAAGAAGTTTGTGGAGAATGTGTTGGATACCACATTTTGGAAGGAGTGTGCTATAATTGTGCAACTTACCGAACCTCTTATACGTGTTTTGCGATTGGTGGATAGTGGAGATAAACCATGTATGGGTTATTTGTATCAAGCATTTCACAAGGCTAAAGATGATATGGTTGCTAGATTTCATAGGAGAAAGAAAAGGGTAGAGCCTTATCTTCAAATTATTTCTTCTCGTTGGGATAATCAACTCTCAAGGAACTTACATGCAGCTGGTTATTGGTTTAATCCTCGTTTCCAGTACTCATCTGAATTTTCTCAACATCAAAATACTGTGTCTTCTGTTATTGATGTCATTGAGAGATATGCAAATGGAAATTTCACATTGAGGTCAAAATTAACGAGGGAGATGAGTTCTTTTAGAAAAGCAGAAGGTGATTTTGGAAGATGGTCTGCTGTACAAGATCGTTGTGTTTTTGCTCCAGGTATGATTTTGTTACTTATTTCAAGGTATTATCAAAATTTTATATCTATTTACATTTTTTTAGTTTGTTTGGTAAATTATTATAATGATTTTGTAGATGAATGGTGGGCATTATATGGATGTGGTGCTCCAAATCTACAAAAGCTTGCCATTCGTGTTTTAAGCCAGACTTGTAGTGCTTCTGGTTGTGAAAGAAATTGGAGCATATTTGAGCATATCCATTCGAAGAAAAGGAATAGACTTGAGCACCAAAGACTCAATGATTTAGTTTTTGTGCACTCTAACTTGAGATTGCAACAACGGTGTGAATTTAATTTGTTGTTGTCTTACTATTGTAAATCATGTGTAAAGTTATTTATTTTATATGATAATATTACCAAGCTTGTCTAATTTTGTTTTCTTTTGTGTAGAAATCGATTTAAGACAAGTTATGACCCAATTAATTTTGAAGAGTTTGATGCAATAGGCTCTTGGATTCTTATGGATGAGCCATCTAATTTGAATAACGAAGAGCTTGAGTTACTTAGAAATGAATTAGCTTCTGTCACTATTCAAGACAATCCTAGTGAAGGTACGAGGCTCATACCTTTTATAGCTTATATAAGTTGATATAATAATTTAAGTAATTATTCTTATTCCATTTTTGTAGACGTATTGGATGAAATTGACGGAAATGAAGATGATGAAGTTGAAGGGGAGAGTGGAGATAATGATGATGAAGATAATCGCATGCATGAAAATGTCATTCCTATATTTTCTAATGTTGGAGATGATATAGATAATCTATAGGATTGGATGAGTAGCTCTTTGATCGAACCATTTAATTTATGTAATCGAATTGTAACTTCTAAACTAATGTGTTTTATTTTATGTTATTTATGAATATGTAAGTGACTTGATGTTGAATTATGTTATTTTGTAATTATATTTGATATATAGGAGACTTTAATATGAAATTATGTTATTTTATGATCTTATATGAATATGTAATGATCACTTTAATTGACTTTAATTATGTTATTTTGTAATATTAAGTATTAAATACTTAAACTATATTTTTAAACAAATACGGATAGATTTGACTTTAATTGAGTGAACCAGTTCGAACCACTGGTCCGACCACTAAACCAGTGAACCAGTAATCCGACCGATTCGATGACCGATTCGGTTTTTAAAACTATGGTGTCTACCGTGGCCACTCCCTCGTTCCCTTTTAATCATATGATGCATTCACTCCACTCATTCTAGTAGTAGCTACTCGTCACCACTTAGGATAGGTACCTTACTGATTAAACCTGAGCTCTGGATATATTTTGTAAGTCGGGCTCCAATTATATAATATACATATGGAGCTTGATTTATTTATTTATTATACTAACTACTTATAAACATTAGTTTCATGTACATGGAAAACTCCTTCCGAGGGACAAAAAATAAGTAGATAACAACGTCGTATCAAAGATCTGATATCAGATATTTCAAATATGTGATAAAAGAAATTTAGATATTCAGAATATTACATTTTCAGAAGAAGAAAAAAAAAATGCATTTTATTATCTTACAATAAAAATTCTCTTTTTATTGACAACTTTTCTCATGAACAAAAAATAAGTAGATAACCACGGCGTATCAAAAATAAATAAATTGACAACGACAAAAACAGGTTTCCAAAATCAGGCGTTGATCGGTCAGTGGCCCGGCTCATCATTTCATTATCGATGCACCTTGACTGTCCAGTCCACCGCTCTAGGCTCTACCCACCCACCTCCCCACCCCCTAGCCCCACTAAGCTACATCCCCCCCCTGCACCTCCCTTGGGGGCCCCAGATGTGCCTACCTCTACCATCAGTGATTTTTATCATTTTCCTGCTCCTATCACCGACAACTCTTGCCATTCCGATCTAAAAGTCCTTTCATTTCCCAACCATCGGCGGACTCTATCGTTCCTTTTTCTCATTTATCGATCATTTTCACCGGTTTTTTTCTCCAACCAGGGATCCCTTGCCTCGTTCCCTCCCCATAGTCCACATCTTGCCCCAGCCATAGGTACTTCCAGCCGATCCCTTACCCCAAACCTGAAAAAAATACATACATGCCTTTCCACCGGAGAAAATTAGCGAGAGTGAGACAAAGAAAGCTATTAGAGACATCAAAGAGAGTGGGAGAATGAAAGAGTGTGTGTGAGAGAGAAAAGGTGGAGTGGGAGAATGAGGAGAGAGAGATGGATCTGATCTACTAGGAAGGAAGGAAGGAAGGACGGCGGCAGAGAGGAAATGAGGTGACTTTTTCCGATGAACGGGCTCCTCAAACTCACAGGGTTGTTGAGTTTACCAGTGACATCGAGAGTTGAGAGAAGGAAATTATATAATGAAAAAGGAAGGGAGAGGGGGAGGGACCGGGGAGGGGGATGCGGAAGGGGAAGAGTTAGAGAGAGAGCTTGATATGCCAACCTGTAAATGTTGCGTGACAGGTTGTAAATTCGTACCGCGCTGCTACTTGTAGATTTTTCTCTTGCCACCGATTTTATTTCAAAACTACATTAATTTGGGGACTGGATGGACAGACTGACAGAGTGGCAACGATACGTTTCCTTTTTTGTTTCCCCTTTTCTGTCTTACTACTGAATTATTATTACGTTACTTTTGTATTCTGCTTCCCACCATCAGGCCTCCTTACTAATTTGGTCATTTAATATTAAAAAAATCGAATTACATAGGGATTATGTTCCCTTCGATTCAGAAATAAATTTATTTTAATAATATATATATATATATATTCTTTTAAATTAACAAAAAACCTGAAAATTATAACAATATTTTTATTACAGAATTATAAAATATTTAATATCTAGATAATAAAAAATATAACGAAAAAGATAAATTTAATAATAAAGATACATTTTTTATACAAACAAAACACTTCCTTCAAGTTAAAAAAAAATTATTGTATTATTTTATATATTTTCTAAGAAAGTTTCACATTAGGACAAGAAATTTTTATAGAAAAATAGTAGTAAAAGAAAGTTTAAAAATTACACCAAGATTCTTTATTAAAAAATAACAAAGTATTTAATATATATATATATATATATTAAATTAAAAATATAATGATAAAAATAAAAAATAAACGTTCATTTGTTTAACAAATAACTCTGTTTATATAAAATTTAATGATAAAATAATTTTTTCTATACGAATAAAATTTATTAATACCTTAAAAAAGTGTCATTTGACGATCAACGCTCGCCCCTAATTAAGAAGACGTGTGTGTGTGTATATATTGTCATTTTTTTTACCGAACGGTATTATTATAATTTTAAATTTATTTTTATTAATTTTTGAAAAAGTATAGGACATGGGGAGTAATATTTTCCGATAATACTTTATGGACCCTTTTATGGTCTTATATGGATAAAAAAAACTAGGATAGAAATAATTACTTTTAAAAGGTATTCATATAGTTTTGCGAAAATAAGGATAAAAAATATATTTTTTCACAACGAAGTTGAAAATTTATTATGGCGACAAATTAACAATGATATGTTCCATGCATACACACCGTTAATCCTAATCAAAGTATTTCATGCAACTAAGGCAAAAATAGTTAACTCGTCTTTTGTTTATAAAAGGAATAAACCTTCTCGATGAGACTTGTTTTGGCTTTAACAAACAAATGAAACATTCCCTGTTAAGCTCCTTTTAACTTCGTGTGCATGAATTTATATCGGAGAAAGAAATTGAAACAAGAAACAAATACAAAAAAAAATTATATGGAAGGAAAATAGTCCCGAGAGTTGTGAGAACAAAATAAAATATTTCTAATACCCAAAGTATAATTAGCAAGTAGTGCTTAATATGGTTTTAAAAATTAAATTAGATTGATGGATAAACCAACGAATCAGTTAGATATCAATTTTTAATATTTTAAAATCAGTAAAGATCAATCAGATTGCTTACAATCAATGAATCGGATGCCCAAACCAATCAATAAACTTATTAGGAGTCGATCTAATTTATGTATAGTTTTTTTTTTTTATGAATTTCATACACTAGTTAAATCAATTCAAACTTCTAGTCCAACTACTAAATTAGTGAATCAATTATAATATTCGATTATCCTTCTAATATTTAAAACTATGATAAGTACAAAACAATAGTGTGATAACTTAATAATAATAATCAAAACAAATGCCATGAGAATAAATTATTATAAAAGCACTTATAATTATAAATATAACAATAATATTTTTTTTATATTATAACCTATTATAATTTAAATTAAATTAAGAGTTGATGTTTAAGTCAAAAATCACAGAGTAATTTTTGTAGAGAAAAATTATATGAGTAAAATTATTTTATAGAGATCAAATTAGGGATTATCTTTATTTTCTGCTAATATGTCTCCTTTCGACATTCAATTTTATCTAACCAATAAAGTTATATCTTGCGAAAAATATTTTTATGAAATATTCTATAAGTAACTTGATTAGATTAATCTCTTCAATGTATAAGCTCTTATATATGGTTATCAAAGGCTTGATCTTGTATCCTTGGAGATTTGATTTTCTTCTATTTTTTAGGGGCCAATACAAAATAAATATTTATAAAGAAAGTCATGAGGCTTTTATTAGGCTATTCAACTTATTATACTCTAACATGCTACTATTTTTTCTAATAAGATACTACCGTATAACAAACTAAGATACTACCGTATATAATAATTACCGTATAACATACTAAGATACTACCGTATATAATAATTACCGGTCATCAACTAAAACATTTATTATACTCTAACGTACTACTATTTTTTCTAATCTAACATACATAGTAACAAATATATAAAATATATAATCTAATTATACACATATTCTAACTATAATAATCTAATAACTAAATTATACAAAATCTAATTAATCAATTATACCAAACCAAACTACAATAATCTAATAATCCAATTATAAAAAATATAATTAAAATATATAATTAACCAATCAAACCCTAACTACAATAATATAATTCAAAAATTATTTTAATTTAAATAATATACAAATATTACCACAAAATAAACAAATACATAATACATTTACCAAATTAATACTGCATGGGCGCTTGGTAGATTAATTAATTTCAATAGATAAGAACAACCATAGATGGAAATGTTATTAATTTATTGCACCTTATTCAATCTTATTTGTTTTGGTGTTTTGTTGCCGTATTATAAAAACCTTTGGGGGAGAAGGAAATAGCATCGTCAAAATTGAAGGAGTTTCAAGGAACACACAAATACATGTAAGTCCCCTTCTTATTTTCTTTGAATATCTATCGCATTTTCATTTCTGCTACTACATCCATCACATTTTCTTCAAGTTAAGTTTACTATCAAAATGTAGATGACGATGATGGCTTTTAACTTTTATATTACAATTGGATAAGAAAAATATATAAATGGATATGTAATTAATTTTTTGCGCACAAAATAAACAAATAAAAAATAAGTATAACAAATTAATACTGCAAGGGTGCTTGGTAGATTTATTAATTTTACTTGGAGTTATATGTGATCTTAAGGTTTGAGCCACCAATCATCCTTTTCTATCAAAATTAATTGAAAAATAAGCGTATGATATATGAAAGAACATTTTTTCTAACAAGCTAACATACAAACCTTTATCAAATTGTTTTTTGGCTAAATAAAATAATTATTAATTAGCTATATATTAAGATAATGTATAGGTTTTAGGAGACCTTGAATTTGGGAACAGAATATACAATACATGTTTTTTTCCTGTTAAGTTTGGGAGGTAGCTAGGCATAAAGCTACCCTAACCGAGGGGATTGTCCTTAATGGCTGTTATAAGCCTCATAACACATGAAGTAAACAAACATTCAATCCTCATACACATAGCCATACAAAATTAAATGAACCAAAAAATAACACATGCAATACAACTTAACCCCCAAACAAACAAAGTTAACACTTGTGAAATTCTATGACCTCTTTAGCATATTTATCTAAAATTAATAGTACTTTGTTGTACAAAAATAAAATATGTATTCATAAATAGTAAAACTATATATTATATAGTATTTAGTTTTTTTTTTAATGAAATGTGTTTTTACATGCATATATAATGGAATTGTCTTTTATGACTTACCTTATCTAGATTTTTTTTTTGGCATGGTTTGGTTTGTAAGAGCTAAACATATAGTTTGTTGGTTGACGTAAGTTAGGTTAAAAGAAGTGTTAACCTACTTTCTTTCTTAATTTCATTTTAGGGCGAGGCTCACTAAAATTCCTTATGATTTTGCTTTGCCGAAAGATATGAAAGACCTATCAAAATCTTATGGCAAGTTACGCCAAGATATTGAAGAGGTTTTCAACACACGTCAAATTGAATTCTGGCACCCTCCTGAACCAGATCAAGAAAGCCGGCACTATAAATTCAGAGTCACTAATCGTCATAATATGGCAAGGAATGATGTTGGAAAACGCTTTGTGGACATAAGTATAAGTAAAGAAGAAATGTCGTGCGTACTAAGGTTTACAGAACACGATTTCTATTTAATTGAGGTATGTGACAATGAAGGAACATGGTATGTGGCGCAAGATGGTGATGGTCCAAATAAAGGAAAAGGCAACGACGAAGGCGTCTTTAAACTTCCTTTTAGCTCAAGTTATTGGGACATTGAACGAAAAGCTAGTCGCAATATCAAAAATATTCTATTTGATTGTCATAGCTTTTACAATGCAGTTGATCAATTATGTTTTCCCATCTTGACAAAAAAACAATTACGGTCCAAAGATTATGAAAAGAAGGGAGGGACTTCTTCTGTAAAGGACAAAGCCAAAAGTATTCAGTACTTTATTGTGGCTTTCAGTGAATCATTTCGGTTCAAAGATATCGGACGTAATATTAAAAAGTCCCTCAAAATAAAAAATGGTGGTTACTATTTGTCGTCAGAAGAGGCTGGTAGAATAAACAAATGGGAATCCATTTCATTGAGAGTGATCTCCCTTAAGCGTAGGATTCAAGATGAATTTGAGTCAGGGGAAATGATCAACGATGATATTGACTATGCGGAAAGGAGGCCTTTTGATGAAGATTTTAAGTTGCCTAATATCCAACAACACCTCAACATAGCCCTTGGGGCAACAAAGGAAGTTCTAGAGGATGAAGATGAAGAGAGAAGCATGGGTGTCGGAGGAAGCAAGGGGAGCAGGAAAATGATGAAAGGTAAGGGTAAGGGTAAGGTGAGGTAGTAAGAATTATTCTTTTTATTTCCCTTCCTTTCTCTCAAGCTTAGTTAAGCTTAGCTTTTGTTTTTAATATTATCTGAGATACTGTGATTTGATTCTAAATTTACCCATTTGACAAAGTCACCCCTACTGAAGATTTAGTTCGTATTGGTGACCGTTAACTCAAACTACAACTTAGGTTTAATTTAGAGATCAATAAAGCAAAGCCATCAAGGATATCAAACCCTTTTCTCTTTTAAGATTCTGGAATTTTGGTGGCTTATTTCATTTTCTATCTAACTAGTTTTATATCCGTGCACGAAAAAGCATCGATGTAAATAAAAACATATTAATAGGATGATATAAATTTGAATTGTGAATAGTCATTCAAATGTGAGGAATTCCAATGAACAAAGAGCATATAATTTATGCATTGGCTAATAGTTGTTTATATCATTATTTGTGAAGGTCGTTTGTTGGTGCTTATAATCATCCATCTTGTAAATCCGACAATATACTATTGTGAGCTTCCAATGTGCAATAAATAAATAAGATATAAAAGTACGATTGTCCTTATACACAGAGAAGTATACAAAATACTCTCTAAATATAAATAAGTTATAGTTGTACATTTGCCCAAATGTCAGAGCCTCAAAATATCACAAGCGGATATTTTATTTTAGCTTCAAAATCGAAATACAATACATGCATACAAATATCATGTCTCAAGTAACTTCATTACTGTATCGTATAGCTTTGTGTTAGTCAAGACGAACATTTATACCATTTGGGATAACATCTAAAAGCACAATAGCAATTTATATAAAACAAATATCGAAAGAATCAATGTCAATGCATATTAACATCACCACAACTATCTTTGAAAATAGGACTACTATCAGAAAAATCAAATGTAAAAGAATATTACAGAAAAGTTTGAGATGCATGAGATTTTGACCTTCTTTATACTCTTACAGTATTCTTCCCCAGCACCGTATGAATCAAAAACAGCAAAACCTCTCTCAAATATTCTTTCTCCCTTTCTATGTTCATTTAATATGCTCAAGTCTCAAACAAAACCTTACATGAAAATGTATCACAACTGCTTACAATATCAGTGATTCAAGGCAGAACATGAAAGGACGATTGTAAATAAGTGTGCTTCCATCAGTGTTTTTGGCACGCATCACCTCATCCTGAAGACGTGGCAAGAACCCAAAATAACACCAGTGCCTCGGGGGGGATAATGAAGGAGAATGTTCCGTGCCGATTCATTAACAAACTTGTAATTATATACCAGATACAATGAGGGATGTTAGGATAAGATCAAGGAACTAATCAGCTAAATATATGCCTAACTAAACAGCTAAATATATGCCTAACTAATTTCGCATATTTCAAAAGATTAAGAATATATTGATATATATTCTATCAGTTAACACCATTGATAAACTCTAACTAACAAAAAAAGGCGTTATCATCATCATGATTCATGACCCAATCCAAGTCACCGGATGAGAATTCCAAGCAAAAATGACACAGATGTCTATTTGTCCATTTGTATATATAGGTGGTATAATGTTATATGTCCGTGATGATCAATCCCTCTTAGAAGCACTAACCTGAAATTAAATAGTGGAGACAATAGAAGAGATTTAATTAATGAAGAAAAGATGAAGAAAGATGTGCATATAATAAGATTAGAGGGTGGGTAATTTAGAAATGGTAGTGATTAGGAAGGCTATGAAATGATTGATGGATTGGATGCCTGAAAACATTTTCTCCTGTTATTTCCGAAATTCAAGAAAGATGTGCAAGTGAATTTGATCTCACATGTCCTTGAAAATGACATAAAATAAATAACTCACATGTCCATGGTGATCCTTAGAGCCTCGGTCCACCCTAAAGTTGCTATATGAAATTCAGGAGAAATTTAGACTTAATTCCAAAATAAATCATTCAGATATTTTTCTGAGTCGTAGCAACTAACTATCTCACTTCAAATTATCCATTTCCATAGCATTCTTAATATAATTTTAGCAAATCAAACAACAGTGTAAGAATTTCCCTAATTTTCCATGACAATTGTACGCAAGTTTGGACATACGCAATGTAACAAAATCAACCTAAGGAATCAAGTGCAATGAGTAATTCCAAGTGCTTGGTTACCGTCGATGTGTTTTCTTGCAAAAAGCAGGAAGCCTGTGCTCGATGACGGAATATCGAATATGCATGAAAGATTGGCAAATTTTCCTTCTCCCATACCTCACCATCCATCCTTCGCACACTACCTCCGACAACAAAACCATCGTGATCGACATCTATCAGAATATATGCTTCCTCCGCGCAATCACCCTAATGACAAATGAATCTTCAATCCCTAAATAGTAAGGCCTAAAATGATGCTTAGTTTTTTAAATATTAGCTATTGAAGGTAAGTAGCAGAAAAATCGGAGTAAAACGAAAAGGGGAAATAAATAGAACGGAAAGAAAACGCCACTAAAATTGTCCGCACATACGTGCTTTCGGTAAGCTTTAGCAGCAATTAAACCTCAAATCATCCTAAAATTCTAAAAGCGCACAAATAGCCTCTCTTGCAATCTGCTCCATACTGCAGTTTTTACCAACAAACAAAGTTCCAATTATGTGAAATCCATTAATTATCAGTGTCCTTAGATCTTCTCTTAGTTGGAGAAAACAAAACTACCCAAAGGGAGAGATTATTATAAAAGAAGAGAATGCATATGCAGTTATATAGAGAAAGAAAATTGAGGGAACTTGCCTGATTCTTTGGAGTAGCCCAGATAAAGCGAATCAGAAGGTTGGCTGTTAATGCAGCAGATGGCGGTGAGACGGTGTATGGTGGCAACAACGGTGATCCCATCTACCATTGTACATATGATTCTGCGGTTTTGGACAGGAGGAACTTGCGCTTCTCGTCTCGCATTCTTTGATGACAACCCTCACCTGTTTTCTCTCTTAAAAGAGGGCGGCATTGAGTCCAGTCTATAGATAATACAAAAGGCGTGCAACGTAGGTTTTTTCTCGGACTCGTTTTCAGACTTTTTGAAATCGAGCAGTTTATCCTCAATGTAACTTTTTCGTTCAACACTTTCCGGGTCGAAAATCATGGTTTAGGGCGGAAAAAAAATATGTCCCAATAAAAGGATTTTTCATTTTACAGTCAAACTTTTGATATATAATCAAATCACGATTATTCGATAAGAAAAAATGCTCTCACATTTAAACATATAGGCTTTGTTTGGTTTGTGAAATTTAATAAAAATAAAAATAAATAATATTTCATATTTATTTTCATTTCAAACATAATACAACAAACATAGAATACAAAATAAATAATTTCATAGATTGTTACTAATGCACTTACTAGTTTCGTAAAATATCAATACGCTGCAAAACACCGTACTAATAAGAGATAGATTAAATAAAACTAAAATCAAATAAATCATTTGTTTTACTCCTTGCCTCTAGGCACGGATGTAAAAATTCAAAGATAAAATCTTATCATTCTTTAATATATATTTTTCATGTAATGTTGTGTAATGTATTAACTTTTATCTTATATATAGGCTAATTTATATACAAACAAATTGTTATCTACCATGGAGACCTACAGAGAAATGTATTTCAAAAATAGCAAATGGATCACTCCCTAAGGTGGAGAGAATTTTGTAAGTTTGCTATATATAATTAATTATAATATATATCAATAATATTTATTGTAATATGTTTAACTATTACTTATATGTGTAGTACAATATGCTATAAAGATGAGAGGAGACCTTATTCCAAATGGCTTCTTGTAGCTTTGATAATCCTACACCTGCTGAAATTAGAGGATGTCTGAGGTAGTCAATCAAGGCAAAGAAAGGTGTAGGACGAAGGCCAGCAGGGGAGGTCTTAAGTTGTGTTGCTTACCGCACGAGTTGGATGCATGCTCATTTTGTTCAAGAATCACAATATAAATCTTAAATAAAGCAAAATAGAAAAGAAATAAGCAAGGTTAATGCCCTCTAACAAGAAATATTTGAGTGCCAAGATGAAGAATTGAGAAAAATGAGGGCTTTTATGGTTGCATGGTTTCACAGTCATCCGCCCCCGCCATCATATCTAGATCAAAATGAAGATGAAAATGATGATTTTTAGGTTTTATATTACAGTTGACACGTCAAATGTGGTAACAATATGTTTATTTTGTAAATTATGTTTATATAACAATATTTGTCTTTAAAATCAATTATTTAGTAAATATTATCAAAATGTCCAATATTTTTAAGCTTTTCATTTTATTTCATATTTTAAAAAGGGAAATATTAATGATAAATTATCAGCAATGAGTATTTTAATAGTAATAGAGCTAGAATACATAATTTATTATCGTTGGTATTAAGTCTTAATACCGATCATAAATCATCGTAATAAGGAAGAAAAATAATTTATTATCATCGTTATTACACTTAATATCAGCGATCGTTAGTATTAAAGATGAAAATTTGTGGGTGTTAAGACGAATTGCCAGTAATAAGGCTTTTCAAATTCAATTTTTTTTTTCAAATTTAAATTTCATATCGTCGGTGTTACGCCTTATTATTGACCCACTTGTACCAATGATTTAATACCAACAAACATATTCTTAATAGTATTGATCCATATTCATGTAGTGTAGGTGCATCATTTTTACGTCAAAATTAGCCTACATGATTTTACCATTAATTGTTACTACCAAAATTGCTTGCTTCTTTAATATCCCCCCGAAAGCCAAAAAGAGAAAAAAAAATGCCGGGTTGATATTAATATTCTTTCCAAGTCGGGCAGGAAAAGAAAATTACAAAAACTTGAATAGTAACAATTCAGGATAACTACAATTCGATCATATGGCTAGACCCAAAATACCTATGTATGCCACGTGGTTATAACATAAAACTAAGCAAACTAATTATGATAGAGGCTACCTTTGTAATATTTTGAGTGATAGGTTCCTTAAAATTGTTGGTGATTTACTAGGGCCACCTGGGATGTAGCTATAATAGTATTTATTCATTGTATATTTCAACAAAGTGAAACAGTTGGCATCTAAGCTCATCTCCTTTTTGTAGCTTCTATTTGAATCAGGTCTCTTCTATGGGCGATGAAATGAAATATACGATGGAGGATGCTCGAGTCTATCCATCGGCCACACCTCCCCTAACATGCTATTACCCGAATAAGGACACAAACGGAAAAGACTAAACATCTTAATTTCATTGTATGTAGATATATCTCTTCAATAGTCAATGATAGAGAGCAGTTAAATAAACTGAAATTATTACCAAAAATCTACACATAACGGTGGAATCTCAATTAACTCTTAGTGTCATCTCTAGAAAGAAAATAGGTGGGTACCTAAGGCTTCATCTATTCGATTCATTATTAGATGACTCCAATGAATCACTAGCCTTGAAGAATAATCCTCTTCCTATAGCTTAAATCCTATGTGTCGATAGAAAATAGTTGATTCCAAGCTCACTGCATTTTAGACATGTTCAATTTGAAATCAATTTATGCTGCCGCGCACTCAGAAATCACTCCTCTTTTCTTTTGGATTTGGAGCTGCAAGGGGTCTGACGTATGCATAGAAATCATAATCATGCATGAGTGTAGAGAATATGGGGATCATTGCTGTGATCATTACCTCACTTTGGCATAGTTAGTCCTTGACTGCACAAATCAGTGTGTCTTACCTGACCTGAGTCGTGTTGGTCAATATTTTAGGTTTCCAATTACGTTGTACATGTAGCAAAGAAAAGCATCTTAAAGCAAAGAGAGATAATGCAATGTGAATTACTCTGAACAGGTATCCTAATAATGTACTTTACCAATCATATATGTAGTCATTAGTATCATATTATAGTGCCCTTCATCTAGTTAAACAGCTAAACTTCGAGAGTTGTACTTGGAGTTATATGTGATCTTAAGGTTTGAGCCACCATTCATCTTTTTTCATCAAAATTAATTGAAAAATAAGCGTATGATATATGAAAGAACCACTACAAAATAATTCACTTATACCAACAGGGCATTATCTGTTGGTAAAAGCCATTTTTCTGTTGGCAAAAGTTTTACCAACAGATATTTGTCTGTGACAAAACTATAGGCAAAAACTCTGTGCTTAAAAGTTTTGCCCACAGATAAATATGATCTGTTAGGAATAATTAATAATACCCACATATATTTATCTGTTGGTAAAACTTATACCCACAATTATATCTGTAGGTAAAAGTATTAACAACAAAACAATATCTGTAACTAAAACTATTGTCCACAAAATGATATCTGTGACTAAAATTATTACCCACAAAACGATATCTGTGATTAAAATTATTACCAACAAAACGATATATACTACTAAAACTATTACCAACAATATATATAAACTATTACCAACATATATATATATATATATATATATATATATATATATATATATAACGATAATGATGTCCATAATACCTGTTGTTGTAATATATACCTGTAATAATAACTTATCCTTATATACAATTAAGTACACCATACATAATCATCAGTGTCTAGTTTATTTGTCAAAGTGATAATATAGTCGTATAGGTACAATACTATAAATACAACTTGTAACATATGATGACATACAAGACATCTTTATTAACACATCAAACACCATCATCTTCATTCTCATCTTGTTCAGCATCTCCAACGACTTCAACGCCTTTAACATTCTCTTTAATAATCATCAAGATGTATTCCCTAAAAAAATATGCAAGTAACTTGATTAATATAAATTCATACCCAAAAGCTAAATAAAGGAAGTTTTAAAATTTTCTAAAAAATAATAAGAGTCCATAATTAAAAAGGAGAGCAAGTGCGAGCAAAATCAAGTATTTGGAAGAAAACTTAAAATGGCTCTCTAATCAGTATTATTCTAGAAAAACATTCTCTCCACCCAAATCTGTACCAACTTGACAAAGGTCAAAGCACATTTAGTAGCGGATTCTTTTCTACTCTTCAAGACTGCCTAACATGCATAAAGACATTCTGATCTACCATTTCAATCAAAACCAACTACCGCTGAGATAAAGAAAAAACAATTAAACCTTTGCAAGGATATCCAAAACCACGCTCAGGAACCACCCTACTCCATCCTTTACATTTTCAAGCATTTGGTTACTATACATTAAATAATAATCACATTCAACCTGTAACCCTGTTGAATTGTAATGCTAAGGCACCGTACTCAATTATTTTCAACATATAGTCCATTACATTTATCCATTTAGGTTTAAAGAAGATATGGTTATAAAAACAGAGGTCAATTGAACAATGCCAACAGTTATAGGTAATGACTTGCAAATATATGAGTATATGTCCACTCACCTTTAAACTTGTGGACCAAGTTAGTGCCATTCACAACCCGAACTCTTGAATCTGCAGAAGTTATAAGCACTTCCGAAGAACTTCCTGGAGCAAACTGAAAATTAAAGGGGAAACAATAGAATGAACCATGAATTTAACTAAGACAAACTATAACCCATTAGATAAAGTGCAATACAAATTTCAAAAAAAAAAATCTACCTACCTGAAAACCAGTAATCTTCTTAAGATGTGATTTGTTTTTCTTGTTTTATAGGTTGATTTGAGATTTCTGTTGCAGCTTATTTTCTAGAAACATTACGAGTTTTTATGAGTGGGCAGCATACTTATGGGTAGTGTTAGCAATGGCATGAGAAGAGAAAAGTAGTTGTACCAGAGGTGTTGTATAAAGGGCAGCTCCCTTTATATGAACCAACTAATTCACCCTTCATATGTAAACAATGACTTGCTCAGGCATATCTTGCACCAAAACATATCTCAGAAAGGCCAGCTGCTTTTCTCCATCAAGAGAAAAGAAAATGAAAATAGACACACTTGACCATCGGGAGTATAGCAAGCAGCATCAAAGACACGAAAAAAATATTACAATAACAGAATTTCGACACACAGTAAAGGCCAAAGGAGTAACGTAAAAATTTGATGCTATTATATTTAGCAGACATTAATACCATTTCCCAATGTAAAACCAATCTTACGTTGGCTTTGTTTGTGGGCGATGAGATGTTGTTCAATTCTTAAAGAACCACCCCTTAACTCTTTCCACTCCATCAATCGATGGTTTATTTCATACGGAATTTCCTGCAAAATCACACTATGGATTTCAATACGTATATCAATCTAATTCAACATTGCATTGTACAAAATCTCTTTCCTTCATTTTATTCTAGGGTTTTGGAGGGCCATTTTAGAACAGAGAACGATTCCATAATAGAAAAGAGTCTACCTGATGCACATGGTCCAACAACTTCTCCCGCATAACTTCTAATGATATATTTTTCATTACTTCTTCACTCATAGTGAATGGATCTTCATCCCAAGGTCTTTCAATTGCCTGAAAGATTGTCAAATTAGGTTCAAAACCACTTAATAAAAAAAATACCACTATGTACATCACATTGTATCAGAAAGAGCCAACATAAGTTTCCACCTAAGAATGTTTAGTTGATATCAGATTCATCAGAAGGTTGTTTTGCTGATAAAACGATACAAAAATAAGTTTACATGATTATCTAAGTAGAGAAACAAAATGAAAACAAACACATTTACCAGCCACTGCTTGTAGAGGGAACAAGGGAGGGAAATTCCCACAGGTCTCTGATACACCTTTGGTCAGGTGTACATATATGAGAAAGGGGTGAGTATTGAATTGCTGGGCAAGGGTACACATTTTGTCATTGCTGCAGGGTGTAATTCAGTTAATTAGTAGCAGTCAGTTATTTTCATTATTATTAGCTACTGGTTTGTTAATTTTGAATTAATTGTCTGCTAGGGAGAGTCTGTTATTAGATTGGGTGAGTCCCCAAAGTCTGTTATGCTGAGCCGTATGCCAGGGGGTTGTTACCCACCTAGTGAAGTAGGGGGAGGAGACACAGGCAGGGAATTAAGTGGGAAAATCAGTGTGGAGGTCCCATTTCTTTAAAACCTGGTCATATCCATTTTCTCACTGTTTCTCGATCAAACAGAACCCTTCTAATCATCTTATTTGCTATTCATTTTCTGAGAAGTTTACTAAAGTAGCTTGGTACCTGTAAGTCTCCTAATGCAATGTATATAACTGTTCCATCTCATCTTAGGATTTGTAGATGTAGTCAGAATCCACAACTATGGCTCTATTTGACACCACTAGCTGAAAAGCTAGTTATTAGTTGAAGAAAACTTGTAGCAAACAAGCTAATTGGTTTTCTTAGATATGTGAGACAAGTATTTGGTGACATTAAGGGCCCATTCTCTTCATCTGATTTTTGTCGATTTGAGGGGGGGGATTAGGGATAATACAACAAATAACATGAGTTTAAGCAAAGTATACGAAAAAATCCTGAGTTTCTGGAAATTGACAAGACAACTCTGAGTTTTGAAATTTACACATCCGATGGCAATCCCTAAAGTGTATGGATGATATTTGATGCAAAAAGTTACAACCTCAGGGTTATATGGTAAGTTTTCAAAAACACAAGGTAGTTTTATATATTTTGCCTTAACTCTGGATTATTCAGTACATTTTCAAAATTAATTTGATCTAAGAAACACATTTCACCTAGATACATTCTGAAGTTGGATCTAAGTGATAGACCTTTCATCAAATATGCACACATGAAGAAAAGTAACAAGTTCAATTAAACAAGTTCATGTTAGCAAATTAGCTTCCCAAGAATCATAGTAACCTAAAACTTAAACAATAAAACAAGTTCAATTTAAATTTTCAGAAACCAATAAACAAAATATATAAGCTCAATCGAATTACCCGAGTACTCAGAAATTATATATAAAACAAACATGGCGCTCCGAACTGGCTAAGACCTGAAGAAAACGAAAATAATTGCAAATGAAAGGAATAAGCTCACCTAAACATTATAGACGAAAATCAAGCTAAAAAATAAAAATAGAAGTAGAGAAATGGAAAAGGCAAAGTCAAGACGAGAACGCAAATCGACCGCGGAGTAGACAGAATGCCAAGAATAGGGGTCAAGTAAACGAAATTACATAGAATCCACCATGGAGAAGCGAATGACAAGAAACGTGAGCGAACAACCAGATAAAACCGACAAATCCGGATATAGCCAGGTCATAAATCCAATTTTCAGAAACCAACCATAACCAATACAATTAACTATCCCAAATCACTCATACAACACATATATATATAATTAAACAACTAAATTATCTTATCATAAGCTAAATCATTTAAAATTAATCAAAATAGAAGTTAGGGTTTAAGTATTTATACCAATCGAATTGCTGTGAAATTGGAGGGAATGAGGGGTGCTGGAGCGTCGCCGGTGGTCAAGGAACACTCGCCGGTGATGCGCGGTGCTAGAGCCGGACGGGTGGTGGCACCACGCTGCTGTCCTCGTGCGTTGCTGACGGCTGCTGCTGCTGCTCGGCTGCTGCTCGCTGCTCGCTGCTGCTGCAATGGAAGACGATGACGACGAGCTAGAGTAGGTGTGGGGGTGTGCTCGAGCGGGGGTGGCTGGTGCGGTGGTGCGACCTGAGTTGAAGATGCAGAGCAGGAGGAGGCCATGGTCGAGAGTCGAGGGTCGGGGCATAGGGGCACAGGGGACGGGGCTCGGGAAAATTAAAATGGTATAAGGGGCGGGGTAGTCTTTGTTTGACCGAATTCCCCTTTACGAATTCTTTTGATTCAATACTCCCCGCCCCGCTAGCGGGAGCTAAATTTTTTTTTCTTTAACTTTAAGGAATTGAGAGGTTTAAGTATTTTTTTTTTTGTATTTTCTTTTGGATTTTAGAGATTTGAAAAAAATTTATTATAAAATATATATGTGTGTGTGTGTGGAATTTAAACATTTTTAACGACTAATAAATTAATAATTAATGATCAAAAATTATATTAATCGCAATAGATATACTAATAACGACGACTTTTAATAGTGATCGTTAATAATATATCAATAATGATATAAAAAAATTTGGTCGTTAATGCACCAGTTTATTGTAGTGTAAAATAAATAAATTCAAATAAGGAAATATTTGTTACAAATAAATCGTTAAAATGATTTTACTACGTTAAAGAGATTTTATAATAAAAAATAATTTATTTTTGCTAATAAAATAAAAATCTATAATAAAGTCGTAATCACACAACGAAGTTATAATTAGAAACAAATTTAAAATATTAAAATAAAAACACACAATGAAAATGGAAATATATTTTAAATAAAAATCATATAGCTTGTGGAAAAAGAAATAAAATATCAAAATAATAATTAAAAAAAATTGAAAAACATTTGTCTTCCTTATATACTAATACCAACAGATATATGAGTGTGTATTAGTTTTGTTGGTACAATGTTACTAATACCCACAGATATAAAAGTAGGTAAAAAAAATTTGTTGGCATAACATACTATTACCAACAGATAAAAATTTTCTGTAGGGAAAACTTTCTTCATTGCCCACAAAAAGTTATCTGTTGGTATTAATAACTTTTGCCAACAGAAAAAAAATCTGTGACTAAATTTCTGTTGGCACAAGTCATAAATTTTGTAGTGAACATTTTTCTAGACAATATAAAATAAAAACCATTATCAAATTATTTTTTGGCTAAATAAAATAATTATTTATCAGGTATATATTAAGATAGCGTATAGGTTTCAAGAGACCTTGAATTTGGGAAGTGAATATGCAATACATATTTTTTTCTTGTTAAAGTTTGGGAGATAGCTAGGCATAAAGCTATCCTAACCCAGGGGGGTTGTCCTCAATGGCTGTTATAGAACTCATACCACATGAAGTAAATAGACATTCAATCCTCATACACGCAACCATACAGAATTAAATGAACCAAAAAATAACATATGTAATACAAATTAACACCTAGAAAAAGAAAGTCAACACTTGTGAAATTCTATGACCTCTTGAGCATATTTATCTAAAATGAGAATGGATGACTTAGTCATTATTCTTCCATTGATCCCCCCCTTTTATGCGATAGCACTTGCAAATATTCTAGAACCTAGAACAGTGATTTTGAATTTGGGATATTATGTCAATTCTTGTGAAGATGACGACATCTAAAATTCCAAATCACTGTTCTAGGTTTTCAAAGACACACCCTTTCTCTGTTGGCCACAATGTTCTTGCGACTTCTATAGCAAATTGAAGAGAAGAAAAGGGGAAATAGATGCATGAATTTTCAATTAGAAAGATCAGTATTCAATGGATGAAAACAAAATTGTAAAAAGAATGAATTGCTTCCATTTTTTTATCACCTAATCAAATTCATTACTTCTCTTCCTTTTGAAATTTTATTCTTGGTCTTTGATTTCTCATACTTCTTCAAACAGAATAATTTGAGCAATTCTCGTTTTCTCTCGGTAGAATCGCCTGAACTCCCTCTCTCATTCTTGTGTCAGAACAAAAACGTACATTGGTCTCATTTTTCTATATCCCCTCCCTATTTTTCAAAACCCTCTATCTCTGTATTTATAAGAGTTTTAAAAGCCCAACCCGGTTATAAAACTGATGCCATTAGTAGTTTAATAGTTTACTAGTTGGACCATTGGTTTCAAATTGGTCCAACTAATTGTTTGAAAATGTTTAATAATTATATATATATAACGATTTTAATTGTGATTTTCCAAATCTAAAAAATCTCTCTAATGAACCATAGAGACTTTGAAGTTGTTAAGTATTAAGTGATAAGAATTTTAAAAGCTCAAAATTGATCTCTTGATTTTGTGTGTTGAAGAAACTTCTAATCATCAAATTTGACTATTAGATCAATATGATGAGGATCCAAGATATAACACTAATTAAAAGACTATATGAATACTCTAGAAGAGGTGAATAGAGTATTTGTAACAGTAATGTCAAATACTTTTTTTTATTTATAAAAAAGGAAGTAAAAGGATGACAAACAATAAATACATGGCTTATGATAAACATTCCATTCTTGCTTTATAAGCCTACAATATCAATTATCCTATAAGAAATGATTTATACTTTACCTAATTATCGTCTATTGGTTTATGTGAGTATAATCTCAATGACCTTTCCCGGGAATACTAGACAACGTACCACTCTTCATTTATATTTGAGAAAATAAGAATCTTCACTAGATATCATATAAAAGTGAGTAATCACCAATGAAGATTTTGATATAGCTAGAAAAATAATACTTACAAGTGTATGAGTACTCTAGCTAAATATGCATAACAAATTTAGATTTGGATTTGAAAGGTTAAAATTACAAATCTGTTTGATTATTTGTAAGATGTGAAAATGATGATTTTAGAAGAGTTGTGCTAGCTTCATTAATGTTTATTAAAGTCTAATAACTCACAAATAGTTCACATCATCTTTCATAACTATTCAACTTTCACCATTAAGCATTACTCACTTTCATATGATATCTTTCACCATTTCCGGCTCATCTTTCACTACTATTCAACATATCCCTCACTATAATGAAACTCATATATCAACATTATTTGAAAGATTATCACATAACATGATAGGAAAATAACCATGACACAATTTTAAAATAGGAGAATCAAATTGGACTTATAAACATATATAAATTCATATATAAAAAAGAGGCATAAAAATTTAATAAAACTAACTACTTTAAAACAAAATTGATGTCTCAAATTGAAAAATAAAAAAATAGAGTTGATGATAATTGAATGAGACTGAAATTTCAACAAAATTAAAGAAGAGATGATAAAAATTTTGACTAAGGAGATTTGAGAATGATGAAGTTTTAATAGAGTAGAAAAATTGAGATTTAATTTAGTTAGGTAAGAAGGAATAATAAAAATTTACAAGAAAGTATGAGGAGAAGGAGGAAAAGAAGAAGGTTGCATCATATGACACATGTTGCATGGTATCTTTTGTGCTATGGGAAATAAATTCTTTAGCTCCTTAAAATTGCTTGACAAATAAGTATTTATTTCTTTAATAAATTTATATTAGTTAGTTGTTATATTAAATTTTATAATTTACCTTATATTATATATCAATTAGGGCCTTTAAGTAATGAATGGGAAGGAGAAACCTAAAGACAATGCCATAATATAAGTTAAGAGTATTAAAGGTTGGCATGGTAATTATGTTATTTCATTTCCATGTGTTTTTGGTGATTTGTGAACTGAATGGCTCTTTAGAAATAAAGGAGAATGTCAAGTAACTAAGGAGTGTTGAGAGAAAATTTTATAGAAGACATAATAGAGCAAAAGTATGAGAGTTCTGTTTTAATTTTTGATTCCCAAAATTGTTAAGAGACCTCATATATAAAGGATTAGAATAAGGAGGATGAAGATTAGAAAATAATATATGCTTGAGGAAAGCAAACTTCCCTTTTGTTGCATAAGAGATTAGCCTAGCATGGAACTAGTGAGGCTACTAGTCTCGAACTAGCTTAAAGGAGGGATAAGTGTGTTTGAAAGATTTTGGAATGATCAATGTCCTTTAGGTTGACACTCTAATGGCTTAGTGATATTACTTTGGGAAAGACTCGTATCATCACTTCCTTCAAAATTTTATCTGTCATGTCAATAAGTATTCTAGGTTATACAAGTTAAACTTCAATTAAGTTATCGATGACCAAGTGCATACCCTATTTATTTTATGTTGATAAACTAGGATTTTATTAGATTACTGGCAACCAAGATTACTGTGTAGTCATGGAAAAAAAAGAAGATAATACGAATGAACTCATTGAGAAAGCCATTGCTTATGGAAAAATAAGGCATACCCATGAAGCTATAGACAAAATTTTTGTAAGTAAAGAGTTTACACATTATAAAAAATATCTTTAGCATAAGTGGTACGATTATGGTGCATCTATGGTATATTCTCAATGTAAAACCTTGCTTGAGCACGATCAATTGTGGAATCCTTATGGACAACCATTTGTAGGGGAGGATTTAGAGGGCATTCCTTTTTCTGAAATTTTAGTAGATGTTGAGGCCATGAGTGAAGAGGAAGCTAATTATAACACCCCTAAAATTCACTCTTGAATTTTTTTTTGAAAGAATAAAGTGGAAGCTAGAATAGAATTTGAGGAATGTTACCACCACATCTAACACAAGATAAATGTCCACCATCTATCTCATGCTAGATGTAAGGCTAAAACCTGTCAAGCAATTTCAAACATCTATGCCGTAAGGATAAACTCCCACAATGAGATATTCATAGGCAGATGGCAAGTGAATAAATTCACTAAACAAAATCTTCGCTGAATTCATTAGTGGAACTTGTGAAATAAATCTAAATTTTAGAGGCTTATCAGAGTATGAGAAATTGAAAGTTAATTATAATACCCTTATACCAACCTACATATTATTTTTCATCCCAAGTCTCCAAACACTCCACAAATCCTTCCTTTAGCTTATGTACACCTTAATACAACTTTTCTCACATAACGATCATCCTCATGCAAGTTTTGTCCACCCCATTCAAACTCTCGAAGTTCCTATGCAAACCCTATAATTCCCATGCATAGTTCTCATCTCTTATTCATTTTGGTCAACCTCTTATCCCCCTTAGCAACTCACTTCCCATTTATTTCTTTTTGTCCTTTCATTCCCATATCATAATAACAATCACCCTAGCATGCATGTCCTAGAGGGTTATATCATGTCACGTCACATCATAATCACCATATATGGATATCATACTCATGTCATAAGAAAATACATACAACATACCTCAACTCCAAGCTGTGCTACGCATAATACAAGTTAAGGATAATCATGTGATACAAAACATAACATGATATATAAAGCATCCAAGGCACATGTCACATAACACATAGAAGCCTTAGCCACAACCTTACGTAACACCCATAAGTGGAGGTAAGAGTTACATAGATCTAAAGCTAGCTAAGCGAGATAAGAGAGAGAGAGAGAGAGAGAGATAGCTCGAGGATCCACAATAAAGCTTTCTTAGATCGCCAATAAAAATTGAAAACTAAGTTAGATACTATCCTATCGATCAATAATTTCAATTATTATAATTTAATCGATACAAAGAGACACAAACTATTTTTCTTGGAAAACGTCTCCAAAACTTAGGACTCAAAAGCATAGCTCTATTAAGATTTAATATTGATTATAAATCAAAACGGATTAGTACAAATATCACTTGGGACATTTCAAATTAATTTGGAAAGCTCGAGAAAGAATAATCGATCATAAGTTAATTTATCGAAAATAACTTATTCATTAGGTTTTACAACTAAATAGGTAAATCAACCATTTACGTAGAACCAAATCCAAACCAATTAGATTAAAACATAATTTAAAAGATTTAAAACCTAAAGATAAAAATCAATTAGTTAAAATACGCATATCAAAAATTAATTTTATAAAACCATCCCCAAAGATTAGGGTTTTTAATGCATAAGCAACGAATAAACCAAATCACATCGATTACCTCAAATTGATAATTTTAAAACACAATTAAACTAATTTTTGATAAATATAGATAATTAATTTGAACAAAACAATCTACCTAGTAGCCAATTGAAGACTATCCATTTTTAAAATTTGAGTTTTTAAGCCCAACACACAAACTAGGGTAATTCAATTTAATTAATTCTAATTAAAGATATTAGAAAGCAATTAGGATCATTTTAACTATTTCTACAAATTTAATTTTAGAGAAACAATTTTATACATGATCAATTTCATAATCTCACTTGAAATTTAGGGTTTTAGGCCCGAAAATGCAATTCGGTTGAATTCTATTAATTTAATCAAATTGAATATTTGGAAATGCAATTAAACACATTTTATAACATATCAAATAATCAATTTCGCAAAACCAATAAGAGAAATACACAATTTAACACAATTAGGGTTTTTGAGCCCGGAACGCAATTCTGATCAATTCTATTCAAAATATATAAATTGACGGTTTGAAAATGTAATTAAATATATTCTGATGTAATTTATATAGTCAATTTAATAAAATAACCCGATTACAGAATCCAATTTAGACCCACGAGTATTTTGACCTAAAATCCAATTCCGATCAATTACGTACAATTTTCCCAGATCAACACTTCCAATATAAAATTAAATACATTTAAAATGGTATTATAAAATTAATTGAGCGGAACGAATCAATTATATGACCCAATTTTATCACACACGAATTTTGACCAAGAAATCAAATTCCAATAAATTCTGCATAAATTTCTCAAATTAACGATTCCAACATGAAATTAGATACATTTTAAAACATATTGTATAATCAATTTATCCAAAATAATTAAATCGGACGAATCCGAAAAATTCAGACATAACCCAGCTAAAAATCCAATTTTCCTTATTTCCAACATAAAGCATATGATTAACATATCTAAATCAATCTCACAGCCCATATATACATAACCAAACAATTAATTTACCTTATCATAAGCTAAATCATACTCAATTAATCAAATTTATATTAGGGTTTTTAAGAAATTTATACCAAATGAAACCAACACAAATCGAGACAAGAGAAGGTCGGAGAACCTTCGTCGTCGGGCGGGGTTTGATCGCCAATGATCAACAACGCTTGCCATGGCTTGACGATGGTGGCGCATCCTGCGTTTGCTATCCTTGCGTGCAGTTGCTGTAGTGGCTCTGCTACGGCTGTTGCTACGGCTGCTGTACGGTGTCGCAAGTGATGGTCAGTTAGTTGGCGACTGTCACGAGGGAGGAGGGAGGAGTTGGAGAGAAGGAGGCAGCAAAGGCTACGGGAAGGGAGCAAGGGCTACGGGAAGGGAGCAGAGAAAGAGAAGAGAAGGGAGAGAAGAGAGAAAAGGAAAAGAAGAGTGGGAGGCACTGGTCGGGTTTGGGCTTTTTTTTTAAACGAAGAAACATATAAAATAAAATACTAAAAACTAAAAATATTATCAGAATATTTTATATAAATTTTTTATTTAAAAATATATTTTGAAAGGATCCAGAGGCTTAAAATTGATACATGAGCCATATAAAGAATTGAAGGAATGTTTTCGTAAAATTTACCAACAAACATAAAAAAAAATTGTTTTGCTTATGGAAATACATTATAAGACCCCGAAATAATATTTAAAAATATATAAGAAAATATTTGAGTCAAATTCTAATAAACTAAGTCCAATTTTAATAATTTTCGAAATCGGTTTTCCGCAAACTAGAAAAAAAGTAAAATGGAGAAAATTAATTTTGGAAAGAAATGTATAGATAAGCTCCGAAAATCTTTTTAAATTAAAACTTCATGAAAATATTAATGATTTTTGAAAACAAATAAATTTAAAGTCGAAAATATTTTATATGGATACAATCATTAAAATAAAATTAACTATTTAAATATAAATTCTATAATTTAAATAATATATTTCATTAACGAAATATAACTCCAAACTAAAGTCGTAATCACATGACAAAGTTAGAATCAAAAATGAATCTAAACTATTAAAAATCAAAACAAGAGAAAGAACATGAATGCATATTTTTAACCGAAAATCAAAATCATTAGAATATAATAAAATCATGGTCGTGAACGAATTTATCTAATGTAGTTTGCAACGACAACAATTAATTTAATTCTAATATGAATTCGAAATGGTTGGTAAATCCATAAAACGAATTGAAATTAAAATAATTAATTATTTACATCAAATTACGCTTATAAAATTATTAAACTTAATAAATTTGGATTTAAAAAATACGTGGTATTACATTAATGCTTAGTAGACCCTTGTCTCTTTGTTTTTTTTGTTTTGTTTTTATCAATGAAAACTATACATGTATTTCTCATTTATGAAATGAATCTAGGGAGGAACTCATTTTCATGATACTAAGTAGTTAATTATAAAATAATATCCAATGTAGTTTACATATGGATGAGCTACTAAACTAAATTAACAATCAATTTCCATATTTTTACAATAGTTTGATTTTTTCTACTTTTAATTCTTAGGCTATTTTGAGCCCACCTAAAGTAACTTCGTATAACTTCATTATTAGTGGGAGAAACATCAAATCTCAATGCATATTCAACATATTTACCATTAGGGTCATTTGAGACCACACATCCCCAATACCTAAAATATTAGATGCCCCACTAATATATAGAGTCCATTCCCCTTGCTTCTTTGGAACTAAGGATGAATTTGATTGAGATTCAATTGAAAATTCAATAATGAAATCAGCTAGAGATTCGGCTTAATGGTAGGTCTTGCTAGATATTAAATGTCTTATCTAATTAATTCTATGATCCAGACCATCATTCTTCCAGAATTCTCAGGTTTATATAAAATAGTCCAGAGATAATTATTAGTTAAAGATATAGCATAGTGAGAATCAAAATAAGGTTTTAGCATTTTTGTGGCAATAATCAAGGTGTAAGCCATCTTTTCCAAGTTATATTACCATTACTCAATGTCATTGATCACCTTACTAGTGTAAGTATATGGGCCTCTATGCCCCAACCTCAACACCTTCCCTAACTAACATAGGATATAGTTAATGCCAATGCCACAAGGTAAAATAATAGTACCTTTCCCACTATTAGAGCCATTAGGGTTGGTAACCTATATAAATGGACTTTCTAATCTTCAAATGTTTTATAGTATTCTTTTTACCTTTGAAAATTATCTTTCTCTCATAAAAGCATAACAAAAAAGCAAACTTTTATACACACCTCTTAATAATAAATTATGTAATGCAACTAAATTTTTTATTAGCTACTGAATATCCTTCTTCCCGGTTGGAGGTTGCATATCCAAAACTATGATAATATTTTCTTAATTTATATCTATGCCACACTTTGACACCGTGATTCCCAAAAATTTTTTAGCATCAATTGCAAACACTCATTTAGTGGAATTTCACTTCATTTAGTATCAAAAATAGACTATAGTTCTTACATGTGTGATTATTTCTACTTTATTTTTATGATCATGATCCACCTATGCTATTATCTATTTTCCTATCTGTCATTGAAATATTGTGTTCACCAACCTTTGGAACGTTACCTCTAGCATTCTTCAGCTCGAACACCATTTCTTTATAATAATAAATCCCATTGCTTATAATGAAAGTGGTTTTTATTTTGATCAACCTTGATAAGTTTGATTTTATGATAACCAAAGAAGGCATCCATAAAACTTAGCCTTTCATATTCGTCCATTGAGTCTATCAATTAATCTATTTGAGGGAGGGGTATTCATCTTTAGGAAATGACTTGATCAAGTCTATGAAGGTGACACACATTATCTATTTACCATTATACTTCATCATTATAATTGGATTGGTTATACTAGCAACATATTTCACCTCCCGAATGAATTATGAGCATAACAACTTCTCCATCTCCTCTCAAACCACATTTTTTCCCATATCCAACGACTCCTCTTTTTTGTTTTTTTCTCTCATCATTGGTTTGAATCCCTCTATTATATCCGCTTGATGCTCTATGATTTTGGGGTGAATCTCCTCTAGGGAAGATATCTTTCAAGTAAATATATCATTGTTGATTATGAGAAAAACTAACAACTCCTATTTATTAGTGTCATTGATATCCTTGCCCACCATCACCTTATGCTTCTCTTCTACCTCTATATCATCCTGGATGCTATACCTAAAAGCATTTATATCTTCCATAACTAAGTTTTCTCATGAATTTTTAACTTTAGATTGTTTTAGAGTGCCTTGAACTTTGGTTGCATCTCATTAGCATTCCGTTTTCCAATTACCCTGAACTTCTCCCCCATCCACTATTTATCTACATTCTCATTAAGAGTCCATCGATCAAAATGCTAACCTAGAGCTTATTAAGGGAAAATTTCCCTAGCATCAAAAAATGTTTTGGACACATCTCAACCACTTGAATTGTTACACATGAATCTATTCGGGCCTACTAGGACCCATAACATAGGTGGTTTAGGCATGCATTAGTCATTGTAGATGATTAATCATGTTATACCTTGATATTATTTCTTTCTACCGAAGTTGATGCTTTTAATACTTTTCTTGTGCATGATAAGAAAATTAAAGTATAAAAGGGAATTATTATCCATGTTATAAGGAGAAATCATGGAAAGGAGTTTGAGATTTTCATGTTCATGTATTTATGTGATCAAAATGGTATTACCCACAAATTTTTGTCAGCAAGAACACTATAGTAAAATGGTGTGATAGAAAGGAAAAACAGAACCTTAGATGAGGTTGCAATAACCATACTATATGAGTCTAAGCTTCCAAAATACTTTTGGGCTGAATCCATTACCATCAAAAATTGCATAATGAATAGAGTAATCATATAAGTCATCTTGAAAAAGATACCCTATGAGCTCTACAAAGTTAAAAAGCCAAATGTGAGTTATTTAAATGATTGTAAATGCTTTGTCGTCAACAATAGAAAAAGAAAATTGGGCAAGTTTGACTCCAAAAAAGATGACGGTATCTTCATTGGCTACTCTTTACACCTTAAAGCTTACTAGATTTTCATCAACTAAACAATGTTAGTTGAAGAATCCATATATTTTGCTTTTCATGAATCTTACTCTAGTGTGCATAAAACCCAAAAGGAAGAATTAAATCCTTCCATCTAAGTTGAAAGCTTGATGGAAAATGATGACAAGCCTGGCATAGAAAAAGAGAAAGGTGAAGAGCCTCAAATTAATCAACAAGAGGATGAAGTGAGGGAGGAACGTCTTAGAGTATGGATATATACCTATGGATACCCTTAAAATCTCATCATTAGTGATGTAATGAGAGGGGTTGCAACTAGATTCTTATTAGGTAACATTTGTAATCATTTAATATTTCTATCTCAAATGGAACATAAGTCTCACTTGGAAGTCATGAATGATGAATATTGGATCATAGCAATGCAAGATGATCTTAACCAATTTGAGAAAAATAAGGTTTAGAAAAATAACAAAGTTTCCAACCTGATTAGCCCTCTCCAGCTCCTCACCTTCCCTCACGCTGCCTTCCGCCACCAATCTCACCACTACCAGCACCTCCCCCACCCTCTATAACACCCAGGGAACCTTCCCCTACCTTCTCATACCTTCATCTCCCCTTGCCTCCCTCTCCTTCTACTTCCTCCATCTTTCACCACCTTAGGATGCCGTAAAAACCACTCTGCGCCGCCACTCCTAGCCACACCACCACCTTCTTTCCATCCCTCTCCACTTGCTGCACCTTCCTTCACCTCAAACACCCCTCCACTTCCTCTCCTTTAGCCTACATAGTAATCTTTCCACCTCTCTTCCTCCTCCACGCCCTGCCGCCGTCGCCGCCACACCCACGCCGCCGGTTCCACCACTAACCTTAGGTGGTGCTCTAACCTCCCAAACCCCTAAACCATTTTTGTGTAAGTGATTAATAATTTTTACTAATATTAAGGGTATTATTATTATTATTATTATTATTATTATCATCATCATCATCTTTATCATTAGTTAATCTAACTTCAGAAACCCTTTTTATATAAGTGTTAATAATTTTTAGTAATATTAATAGTATTACCCTTATTATTATTATTATTATTATTATTATTATTATTATTATTATTATTATTATTAATGTTGCATTATTGATGTTGTTGTTGTTGTTATTATTATTAGTATTATTATGTATCACTCTTATTACCTAAACTAATTTCAGGAATATTTATAAATATGGTATTATTATATAGGATCTTTATCATTATTAATAACATTATCATTAATACTACTATTATTAATATTATTATTTTCTTACTAGTACTAACTTGACCATTACCACTTTTATTATTAGTGTAAATATTGGGACTTTTATATTAATATTATTCTTTTCGATTGTTATCCTCTATTATGCTTAACATTATTATTATTATTATTATTATTATTATTATTATTATTATTATTATTATTATTATTATTATTATTATTATTTCTACTTAACCTTACCTTATGATTTTTCTAACCAATATTATTATTATTATTATTATTATTAATGGTTTACAACTTTAGTGTTATTGTGATTAGGATTTCCCCCTCGTTGTTGTTATTATTATTAACCTCACTATTATTCCTACTATTATTACTAATACTAGCTATGGCTTATTATCATTATCTTAACTATTATGGTATACATTTGGACCCTTATATTATTATTATCATTTCGGTTACTATTATTATCGTTGTTGTTGTTGTTGTTACTACTACTACTACTACTACTACTACTACTACTACTACTACTACTACTACTACTACTACTACTATTACTATTACTATTTTATTATTATTATTATTATTATTATTATTTTTTATTTAAACCGAAGTTCATGTATTATCATTTTGTGTTCAAGAAGAAGAATACTTAAGCTTTAGTATTTTTACTATTTAATATTTTAATATTGCTAATATTATTCCTAATGCCTTTGTCACTAATATTACTACTATGGTATCATTATTAGTTATTACTATTATTATTGTTGTTATTTTATTACTATTATTGTGACAAAAATATTTGAACCCTTATATTATTATTATTATTCAAAATATAACTTTTATCATTATTATCTTTAGGAATATTTGTACCTTGTTGGTATTGCAATTATTACATTATTATTTTAACCCTAACACTATTATTATACTTAAGCCTTAAAAATGTTAGCGTTTCTATCACTATAAGCACTAGCATTATTATTATTATTATTATTATTATTATTATTATTATTATTATTTTGCCACAATTAGTATTAGTACTATTATTATAAGAATAAAGCTATCAGGTTTAATAATATAAGTATAGCATTAAATATTTAAAATAAGCATATTTTGGCTAGTAATATATTGTAGGATAACTTGTAGATAAAAACCCTAGTTTTCATGTATAATACTCCCTTTAATAATAATGATCATAATCTTAGACTAAAATAAGGAGTAATGATACTTTTGGTAGGAGAAAAACTAATTCTTAGTATTTTCCCTCTTATAGGTGAATCAAGTTAAAACCCTAAGGAGTTGTAGGAGCGTGCTCCAAGCCCGGTGTTGCTTTAGGTAAGGATGTAGCTAAGGCCTATGTGTGTTATATGACTTGTATGCCTTGGATTCTTTATATATCATGCTATGCTGTGTATTGTATGATTTCCCTTACCTTGTTTTATGTGTATCGCAACTTGGAGTTGAGGTATGTTTGCATGTGTTTCTTATGACATGAGTATGATATATATTTATGGTGTTTATGGTGTGATATGATATGACCCTCTAGGACATGCATGCTAGGATAATTGATAATATGATATGGGAATGAAAGGGAAAAAAGAAAAAAAAGGGAAAGCGAATTCATTAAGGGGGATATGAAGTTGACCAAAATACCTCATGATCCATCAGACGAAATTAAAGAGGAAGAAATGACCAAAATGAATGAGAGATGGAAACCATGCATGGGAATCTTAAAACTTGCACGGGGGTGGTCTTCAATCGAGAAAATTTGATTTATGGTGTAAATAAGTTAAGGAGAGAGTTGGAGAGTGATTGGAGACTTGGGATAAAAAATAGAACGTAGGTTGGTGTAAGAGTGTATAAGGGATCCGATTAGGGTTTTGGGAGGAAGTGGTAATCTGGAAAATGTGGAAATAAAAATGATTAAGGGAGATCGAAGTACGGTTTAAGAGTGAGAATTTATTATATAAAGGGTGAGTATGGCTTCCATGGGAGAGAAGAAATTTTGGGGGAAAAAGGGAGAGATTACTTGTGGGAGAAGAAAGGTACTAGGGTTTGAGGTGGTTAGCTAGGATTTTTCTAGTCACATGCGAAATCGAGAGGTAAAGTGATATGTTTTGGGATTGGATCTAATTGAGATGAGATGTAGGGTGATGAATGAAGTAATGGTAGCGTAAGTGAGAGTAAGTTGGGCCATATAGGTCCAATTAAGGTTTTCAAGGGAAAACCCTATAGGGAGATAGTAAGTGGCATTTGAGGTCATGAGGTGATGGGCCTTAACCGACACCCTTAGGAATTGGTTTTCATTATGCGTAAGTGTAAGGGGGAATGGATGTTGGGGTGTGATAAAGGGCGCATGAGTCTCAAGATATGGGACAAGCCCCCTTGAGAGGATAGAGGTAGAATGTTAGCGACATGCATGTAAAGTGCAAATTGCTTATTGAATAAGACACAAATAAGATGCTATTTGTTTAAAGAGAAAGATTGTTGAGCCAAGCCCAAACCGGTCCACTGGTGAATAATAGTGTCCAGGAGCTAGGGTGCCCTACATGACCGGTCCATAGGTGAATAATAGTGGCCAGGCGCATTTTACCTTGCAAGACCGATCCACCGGCTATAATAGTGGGGGTTTTCATGCTCAACAAACCAAACATAATTGTGATAAGACATGGGAAAGAGATGAAGTAATTATAGTGAAACACCATGTGTGCCGACTAGTCTACCAACGAATAATAGTGGCTAGGAGCATTTTCCCTTACGTGACCGATCCACCAGCAAATAATAGTGGCCAGGAGCATCTTACCCTGCATGACCTATGGGGTTCCCGCACTCAACTGGATTGATAAAGACTATGATGTGAATCAACTCTATATTTACCAGAGATCTAAAGAATAAGTCTATCCAGACTGTAGCTGGCCTTTATTATCTATTTTACTACATGTTGCTCATGTGATTATGCCATGTATACAGTGTTGTGTGTCTTGTATGCTGGCCTTAGTGCATCTATTACCTTACTCAGTACGTAGGGTACTGATCACCTGTTTCATGGGTGCTACTCATTCCCACAAGCAAAAGACTTGTATGAGTTTGTGCAGTAGGGGACGACGTCTTTGATGCCTACGACACTTACGAGGCATCGAGTGGGGCTGAGCGTTGAGCCTAGACCTAACTTGGGGGTCGAGAGTGACTCGACCGAACTCTATTTCTTTTATTGGACCATGTATTATCATATTTAAGTTGTGTTTTGTACTATGCTTTATGTTTTGAAAAACTCTAGCCACATACTCTTTGGATTGTAATCCTAAACCACACTCAGATTTCTATATGAGTTGTGCTTTACTAATGAATTTTGTTTTTACTAACGACTCATGTTTAATGTTAACCTTATTTAGCCTCAGCACTTAGTATTGGGACGGTAGGAGTGAACCGATCTGGTACTAAGTGTGGTGGTAATCCCCCTAAATTTACGATTTTATCTTTTCACTTCCGTTAAATCCTTTTAATTAAATGAAATCTTTTAGTAGTAAATTTGGGGGTGTTGCATCATCATCCCATACAAATCTTAGAAACCTCTCACGCAAGAGTTGCATCACTCCTTTATTTTGATCATAATCTCCTTTTTATTTTTTCCCTCATGGATCATGAGATAATACGGTCAATCTCATGTCCCCTTAGTCAAATCACTTCCTATTTTTTCTTTTTCATACTTTTACCCCATATATTATTATTAAACAACCTAGCATGCATGTCTTAGAGGGTCACATCACATAACATAACATTGTATGCTCAACATATATAATCATTATACACATGCCATAAGGAAGTCATATAAGCATACATCACTCAAAGTTGCGCTACAAATGATTAATCATTAAGTATAAAGTACATAATAGGGCATAACACATGGTACACGAGGCATATAATACACGCATTGTTGTTCTTAGCCACATCCCTACTCGGTTTGGGTTACCAAGTTATTTTTCCACACTTATTAGGTCACCAATCACCCTTCATAATTTTTATACTTATCATAATTCCCAATTGGTTGGTTAGATTATCGAATTGCCCTTCTCCTTTATTATAATTACTAAATTACCCTGAAGTTAGATAAATTACCTATAACACCCCCAAATTTCACTACTAAAAAATTTCATTTTATTTGAAATAGTTAGTGGAAGCAAATTATAAAATCGTGAATTCTGGGGATATTACCGCCACACTTAGTACAAGACCGGTTCACTCCTACCGTTCTAATACTAAGTGTTAAGGCTAAAAGTGTAAAACGTAATTTACAATCCATTTTCAAATCAGAGTAGCGGATCAAATCATTTACAAGAATAAAATTCACCAATGATGGTTACTTTAACAACATTAACACTAAAACCAGGAATTTAAAAGAGAAGGAGAAAATCCCTAATGTTATCGGATAATTCTTTACTCTCTTTCCCGTTGCCCTCTTGAGTAACACCTGAAAGGACCTATAAGGGGCACTGCCCATTGAATAGGTAGGGGCCTCATGAATGGAGCCCTTCAGTACTATGGTACTATGTAACTTTTTAATACCATCCTTAAAAATAGGCATGCAATGTAACACATAATGCAAGTTATAGACATATACAATGAGAGGTGCATACATAACCATCACATATATAACAAAGCTCCCACATATCAACAAGTTATAGAGTACGATCAATAATTTTAGGCCTTAAGCCATTAGTCCATTGTTATTCCCATCCAATACTTGTTTTATTGAGCTCAGAACCCCCACTATTTTGGCCGCTGGACTGGAATCCATATAATCATCCTCCAGGACAAAACATTCTTGGGCCACTATTATATCCGGTGGACCGGTACTCAATATCATAAGTCAACGGGGCCTGGCTCTTTCATCTTTCACTTTCGTGATTAGTATCTTTCCTTTCATTAATCATCACAAAACTTTCATTTATTTTCCTCAGATGATATATCAAGAACTCGGGACACAAAGGTACACCAGTCGTACTAGTACATACAAGTTATTCAGTACCCTTCAACCATGAACCTAGGACGCAAAGGTACCCTAATCGTACTGGTGCATAAAGCTACTCAGTACCCTACCGACAAAGACACCTAATCTATAAGTATGTATATCCCCTAAATAGGTCCGTAGAGCTAGATAGAGTAAGATATAGGGCCTGGCTGGGGCACAAAGGCACACCAGCAAATACCAGAATAATCATGGACTAAACCATGTCTTTAGGGTAGCAACCCCTAAAGAGTCACCATTCCCGATCTCGAGGTCTTTTAGTTTACACTACCACGGAAAGGGGTTTTATTAATGGTTATTTTATAGTTTTAATAATGGTTTTCAACTGTTATTGAATCACCCATTATTAAATCTTTAATAATATTTCATAACCGTCATAAAAAATACACAAAAACCTGCAAATATGTGTGTAAACTTTATTTTTAATAACGGTTTTTACTTAAAAACTATTTTTAAAAAGGAGCTTTTAATAACGGTTCTGATGAAAATCGTTATTAAAACTCCTGTTTTTTTTTTGTTTTTGCAGTTTTGTTCCTGCCCACATATACAGTTGTATGTTCAAATAATTACCAAATTTGCATTGTAAAAGAACATCAATTGATAACAAATCTGCAATCACACCATAATTTCAATTAATCCCTTGTTAATACACCAGACATTTATACTCATGAATCAAAATTAGTAGGCTTACCACAACTTGGTAGCTCTACACCCCAAACCAAAATGTTCATAAATCTAGCTTAGAAGACTTAAAGACATAGAAAAAATACAAACCTGAACATGCATGTAGAATATATAGATCTCTACCTAATACCAAATGAATGAGTGCACATGCTTAGCCCATTACTCTCTTACTCCATCAATTTCTTCAACATTGTATTGCTGGCCTTGTGCATAATCTTCGGTGAAAAACTACAAATCCCAAGTTTTGATTAATATACAGTTAGCACTTACGTCAAGTACCAAACATATATGTCATGATTCATTAATGAAAAAAATATCGAAAAGAAAACACACATGGCTTGGACCTATGTTGACCGATCTATTTTGGACTATCAGATCCATTGCTCTACATACATAGTATCCACAATCTTTGTCGTTTTTCTGTTGTGGACACTGTCAAATAAATTCAGTTAGCTCTCTAACTATTAGATATTAATTTTAATTAAAATAAAATACGAAATAGTTGCCTTCCTACTTACTATGACAGGCTCGTATTGAACATTCTTTGGGTCTGGGACATCATTCCCACCTCTCCTTTGATATGCTGTCCATATTACCCTAATAAATAGAGTTGGATACACAATATTGTAAGTACACATATATACCTCAAATAATGAAAGCTAGGCGAATATATGTATAAATAAGCTAATGAAGTAAGAAGTGAAAAGTATACTAACATGTCGATAAATTCCTTCCCACCACGACTAGCGACTTCAAAAGGCACGTCATAGGTTCGAAGGGAATCAAACACATATACTTTATTAAGATCAGGTCGGACGGCGTACAAAACCTAATGTTCAGTTGCAAGGTGAGGAATGAGATAGAGCTTGTTGTGTCCCTCAATCAAAATGAGATCCGCTAAATAGTTTATGTGCCTACCCTCTCTTATTGTATTACTGTCAACTATGTAGTATGGGCACACAAACACAATAGAGGACAACATTCCCTCCATCGCAGCTCGAGTAGCTACTAACCTATGGATGACAAAAACAATGCATATTTGTTAATAAATAATAACTCATATAAGAGGTCATAAAAATTCCAATTGTATAAGTTAAAAGTACTAAAATATCAAAATGAAATAATACTTATGTGACATAGACAACGACACTTATGGTTGACATCCATTCTTGATTATAAATGTCGCTTATGTCAGCCGTCGATACCATGTAAGTAGCATCATCCCTCCCAACATACTTAGGACGACAATCAATGAAAATATAATTTTCCCTGAGGTAGTTTTGGGCATAAAAATATAATATAGATAATTCTTGTGGAGGTTGGCTTTGCTGATCTGAAGAAGGAATCTTTTGTGGGGCAACTGATTTTTCAGATTTAACTCTCTTTCCTTTAGCAGCACCCTATTTTGTGTTGCTCATTCTTCTAATACCTCTCTTGGTTTTACTAGAAAAAGTAGTCTTCTTTTTTTATTCCTTAATTGATAATATTAAACAAAATATATATTGAGTATATAAATATATATATGAAAAAGGTATATATAGTGTAACTACTAAACAAGGTCTAATGAAGATGTCAGATGTCAATACCTCTTCAGTAGTGAGACGTATTTGATCCATAGGCCAAGCCATGAAGCTTCCATGAGCTTCTAGTACTGTTGTTGCCTCATCGCCCTCTTTATAACAAGACAAATATGCACTGCCAATGATTGGAGTGTCAATACTCACCGGTCTTGTATTTAGGGCTAAATTATACCCGTGGAATGTCTGCATTTTGGTACTGTGACTGATGCAGACCCTTCATTTCTCCAAAATTGTTGAAAGGTCATTTGCTAATAAGTCACATTTATGCAAACCCTAAACAAAAATAGTACACATTATTAATAATTTATTACACCGAATACATTTAATAACAATTCATAGTTTTTAATGCTTACCTCGGGAAGAGTAGAAAGAAATGCATCAGCTTCACAACTATCTCTAACGCTATTTACATTAGGTATGTGAAGTTGATCATGGTCTACTGAATCGGATGTCTTATACCCTTGAGATTTAATAAATGACAACTCTTGTTCTATTGTTGCCATTCATTCAAATGCCACGTTCAATTTTTGGGTGAGGATGAGCGACTTGCTAATTAGTGCTACGAGAACCACGAGATCGACCACATATGCTCTTTCTCGTAACACCCAATCCAAGCCCCCTGTGTCTTCCAGGGTGTTCTATAATTCTTGTAGCCTGGGACACAATGCTATATTGGTCCACCTCCTCACCTTCTGACGTTTCAAGTTCGTCATGTAAATTTAACTTATAGGAATAAACATAATATAATAGTTTTCTAAAAGAAAACTAAGTAGGATTGTAAATATCTACAAATTTACAATTTATTTTGGCTGCAACATCAACATATTCATTAACATATCCATCTATTGTTGCTCTAGCCTTCTTCCATAATGTACCAATATTGATGGACGAGGTACATGGGTCCAAGTCTTGGGCTAGGAGCTACAAATCAAAAAATATTCTTAATTAATAATATTATTATAAAATTCAACATTTACATGTAAATAGATAATCACAAAATGCATACCAACTCCTCTTCATGGCCCACATAGCCTTTGCGAGCCAGATTATGCCGGTATTTATTTTTCTTGGCAATCTCTTTATTTTGGGTACTTTTTTCCTATGTGACAAGCCAAAACATAATGACATGGTTATTTCAATATTAAGCATAATACTGGGATTGATACAAAAAGTTTAATTGTTATCTAACAAGTACCTTAAAATCCCCCGTAAGACGATAAACAATGAATTGGTTCCAACTTTCTTGATCGATGAAACCGTATCGTTTGGGTGGGTTCTATCATAGAGAACCATCCCTCTTTCTATACACTTTTCTACGAGCTAAATATGACCTAAAGGTTCTTAGACACTCCCCACAATGTCTAAGAAACCATTTCTTCCTACTCTCTGGGACATTGAACACTCTCTGCAAAATAAGACATGTAGATGTATACAGATGCTAATGTAATAAAATTAATAACATTTGACATACAAAAATGATTACATAAAATAGCATATTTACCGTGATTTCCTACCATATATGCTCCTTATGACCCTATGGAACCTGCTTCCAATTATTATAGGAGATAGGAATACGGTTACGGGTCACAAGTGAAATGTAGGTTAAGAACATATTTGCATAAGGGCCAATGGGAAGATTGTAAGTATTCCATCTCAACTCGACTACTTCTCCTCTATTCCTCATGTCTATAATAATTCTTATAATCGTAGGTCCTATCTTCCCTTCTTCATCACTGCTATCCCTATCAATATTTTTGTTGGCCATATCTATACAATAAATAAATAAATAAATAAATAATGTTAGAATGTTATGTATTGAGCATAATAATGTACCATTATATTATCGATACGAATCATGCTTAGAAAGAATTACTCTCAAGTGTATCATGCTATTCTATAGATATATATATATACGAATCATGCTAACAAGTTTCCAAAAAGATATTAATATTAACCCTAACCCTAACCCTAACCCTAATTAACCATAATTAACCATAATAAACGATAAACCCTAACCCTAGCTAATTAACCATAATTTATTATAATAAAACCTAACCCTAAACCACAAAAAAACCCTAATCCCTAAAACTAGCTAAATGTAATTAAAGCATAATATATAAATCATATTATTAATATTATTATTATGATACACCATTATTTCTCTCTATTTAATTATTCACTTTTATATATTCCTTATTCCCTATATCTATTTAATCCTCATCAAATAGCAATCATTAACATATGCATATGTAAAACATATTTGCATTTCATTATATGACATTTCCTATATCTTATTGCTAGTCTCCTATACTTATTAATGAAAATGTGTGTGTGTGTGTGTGTATAGTTTTTATGAGTGAAAATGTATATAATTCTACACTCACATTCATATTAGATATATATGTAAAGGTCTTGGCCAACAAATGCATTTTTTAATATATAACAATATTGCAACAAATTCAACAACAAACAGCAAAATTTTTAGCCAACATATTTTCGAACGACAAACTACAATCTTTCAATAACAAACAAACGAAACCCTATCGCAACATGCATGCATTTATATATATATAAGTAGATAAAAAGTTACGAGAGGGAGAGGAAGAACAAACACATACATAAAGTGAGCTAGCTACAAACATGACGGTGAGAATGTTGAGAGAGGAAAGGGCTTCAAACACTACGGAGGATGAAGGTGCAAGTGTTAGCTAGTTTCGGAACAATGATAGCGCGCACATGTAGAGCCGACAATGGCAGAGGTGTGGTGGAGAGTTGGCGGTGTGAGGGTTTCCTTTACTTAAGTGGAGCTGGTGTGGCGGTGTGAGTTGGTGGTGCACGGTGTGGTGGTGCGAGGGTTTGCAAGGAGAAGGAGAGCAAGAGAACAAAGGTGTAGAGAGTCTGAAAACTTTGGCACAAAACAGAATTGAGCAAAATAAAAGTTTAATTTTGGGGTTTTAATAATGGTTCCTGAGAGAACCATTATTAAAAAGAGGATTTAATAACGGTTCCTGAGAGAACCGTTATTAAAACATCTTTAATAACGGTTCTTCTAGGAATCATCATTAAAAGCTTCTGACTTTTGACAACGGTTCTAATATGAACTGTTATTAAATCCTCTTTTAATAACATTTTACATAAAACCGTTATTAAAACATCCATCCAAATTTTAACGTTGCCCTTTTAATAACGGTTTTTAACTAGAACTGTTATCAAAACTCTCCCGCCCATTAATTTTCCCGCTTTTGACAACGGTTTTCGAACTACCGTTATTAATGTCCCGTTATTATTTCCCATTTTTGTAGTAGTGTTAACTATTAGTATCTTAATTAAAGTGATCACATAAAACACAATAATCAGATACTTATTCACCTTTAATCATTATGAAATCATTAGTCATTTCTTATTTAGGTGGTTTTCCAAGATAACACAAAGAAATCATAAGGCCATCATAATCTCACTTAACTCTGAATTAGAATTTGTTTTCGTGATACTTACTAATTATCAAATTATCTTACCTTGCTAATAAGTATTATTTGAATCATATTATGAAATTCCACAATCACAACAACATGTTAGGTGCAAATTACTTATGTACCCCTTACTTATATGATTGATAGGTCTTCCCTTCCTTATTAACAAATTACCCTATTACCCTTTAGGTTACATAATTACTAAATTATTCCTTACTCGGTTTAGGTTACCAATTCATCTCCTACGCTTTTTAGATCACCATCCACCCTTCATAATTGCCACACTTGTCATATCACTCATTTGGTTGGTTAAATCACTATATTGCCCTTCTCCTTTGTTATATTTACTAAATTGTCCTTAAGTTGGATGAATTATCGAAATACCCTTCCTCATTATCATAACTACAAATTTTCCTCTTTAGTTGGTTAGATAATTATCAAACTGCCCTTATCTATTATCAAAATTACCAAATTACCCTTCTCTATTATCATAATTACCGGATTGCCCCTTTAGTCGGATAAATTACCAAATTGCCCTTATCTATTATCAAATTACCCTTATCTATTATCATAATTACTAGATTGCCCCTTTAGTTGAATAAATTACCAAATTTCCCTTATCTATTATGAAAATCACCAATTTACCCTCATACTAGTTAAATTACCAATCACCCTCCACCATTATTATAATTATCATTATCATTTTTACCCTTTTCCATTTCTATAATTACCATTTTACCCTTTTTCATTATTATAAATACCAATTTACACTCCTCCGTAATTGTAATTACCAATTTACCCTTCTCCATGTTTATAATTATTAATTTTCCTTTCTCTATAATTATAATCATTAATTTATCCTTCTCCATAATTGTGATTACCAATTTATCCTTCTCCATTTTTATAAATATCATATTGCCCTTCTGTAATCATAATTTAATTACTAAATTACCCTTTTTCTTTTTTATAATTACCAAGTTACCCCTTACTCCCAAGTTTGCCATAAATATCCTTTTATTTACAAAATTATCCTTCTACTCCTTAATTCCAAATTACCATAATACCCTTTTATTTATAAAAATTACCATTTTACCCCCATTGCATCTAATTTTATCTTATTACCCTTTCGCTTGCAAATTACCATAATACCCTCCTTCATCCAAAATTACTATTTTACCCTTTCCAAAATTACCCTTCTTACCACTTATAAATTTTACTGTATTGTCCTTTGACTCCAAATTACCACTTTACCCTTTTTCTCTAAAAATTACCATATTGCCCCTTTACTTATAAAATTATCATTTTGTCATAAAGTTACCATATTGCCCCTTTTTCCCTCAAAATTGCCATACTACCCCTTTTCTTACAACTTACAATTTTATCATCTTACGTATAAAATTATCACTTCACCCCTTTCTTTTGAAATTATCAAAATGCCCTTTTACCTACAAAATTATTTTCCCCCTTTTTCTTCCAAATTAACAAAATGTCATTTTACTTACAAAAATTAACATTTTACCCTTTTACTCCAAAATTCCCAAAATACCCTTTCACTTATAAAGTTACCATTTTACTCTTTATTCACCATTTTATGATTTGACCACCACTACATAAAGTAATAATATTAGTACTTCATTCTTATCATCTAACTCCACCAACTTGTCATTATTCAACATAATACTCATTAGCAACTATATATATTAGATCATATACTTACATAGGCATAATACTAAAATACCCTTAGGCTCATAATAACATTATTCAAGCATTAGCAACATAATACATCATATACAAGCATTTAACATTTCCATCAATAATCAAGCTCCTTCCTTAAGTATCATATCTACACATGGCACAAAAGCTATCATACTTTTCCTTTTTATTAATCAATATAAGCAACCATATATATATCATACTAGGCTCACAAAACATGTATAAAATCATACGAAAACATGCATACGTTTTTCCATGCATTCAAGGAAGGTTTAATGATTACCTTAATCTTGTAAAAATTGAATCTTATCGGTATCCCGGTTAAAGATTCAAAGCTTAATTAGCAACTCAACACCTAAAAATAATATCAATAATTATTATATTAGAAATAGGAAATTAAAAAGGATAAAACTTTATAAAAATTTATTTAATAATAATACACTTTGATTAATTTACACTTTGATTAACTATTAATATACCTCACCATTTAGATAAATAACTGCCAAATCAAGTTGGAGCTCACGCTTGGGGGGGGGGGAAGGTTCGAAGGTAATGAGGTAGAAGGGAGGAGAGGTGGCTCGGTTTAGGGACTTTAGGCTAGAAAAGGAGGTAGATGGGGGAGGTTTGGAGGCAAGGTAAAGATGCAGGAGTGAAGAGGGGGTGTAGGTGGAGGCTAAGGATGGTTTCATGACAGTAGAGAGCAGCGAAGATGGCGGTGGCAAGGTGGCGAAGATGGCTGTCAGGCTGGGCGTGGCTGAGGAGGAAGGAAAAGAGAGGGAAAAAATGGAGGGGTGTAGGGGCTGGTTTCGGGAAAATAAGGTACGAGGGTGGTACAGGAAGTTGCAGGGAGTTGAATGGTGGGTTGGGCTACGATAGAGGCGATCAGACAGCGGCGAAAGGGGCGGTTGCAGGTGGCCTGCTGATTAAGGAGAAAAGTGGGGAGGAAAAGAAGAGGGGGGAGGGGAAATGGAGGAACTGCAGGGGCTCGAGGGTGGTTTGGGTGGTCTCGTGGTGGTGCAGGGCAGTAGCAGGTGGTGGCAGAAGGTAGCGCAGGTGGTTAATCTGGCGGTAAAAGCGGTGACTGTCGGCGGCGTGGAAAAAAGCACGGAAAATAGGAGGAGAAGAAAGGAGAGAAAAGAATCGAGGAAGGGAAAGAGGGCTTGAAATTATGAGTAGGATGAGGCAAGGAGGGATGAAGAAAAATAAGAGGAGGCAGAGGGGAGTAAGTTGTTGGTCGGCGATAGGAGAAAGGGTGGCAGGGAGGTGTCGGTTGGTAGGGGAAAGGGAGGGAAGACGAAGGAAAGGAAGAGGGCATGTGAGCTATGGTCTAGGATTTTTTTTAGTTTGAAATAGGAAAGAAAATAACGGGAAAGGGAGAGGAAAAGAGAGTAGGTGTGATGGTAGGTGGCGGCAGCTACAGGGCGGCTCGATGGTGGCAGGCATGGAGTCGAAGCAGCACTATTTGGGCACGAGTAAGGAGTAGAAAGAAAGGGAGGGGGTGCAAACGGTTAGACCGGTGCAGGAAAGAAGGGGAGGCCGGCCGGTCTAGTTTGGAAAGAAAAGAAAGAATGTTTGGGCTATGTAGTACGGGCCACGCGGGAGAGGGAGGAAGGAAGGGAGAGATGGGCCGAGGCCTAGTGCACAAGGGAGGGGCTGGCCAGGTGCGGTAACCCGAGGGAAGAAAAAGGGAAAAAAAGAAAAGAAGAAAAAGAAAAAAGGGGAATTGGAAAAATAGGGAAAATAAAATAAAATAATTTATAAAATCATAAAATGTAATATTATTGATGAATTATTTAATTTAATAATTTAATTCATTATAATTTAATATATTAGTTTAAAAAAAGGATATAGTTAGTAAAATATTAATTTGGAAAATTATTTAAATAAAAATAGCATGATAAAATAATGAAATATTTACCTTTGATTTACTAATTATTCCTATTCAAGTTTACATACTCAAAAGTCCATTAAATAATTAAACTAAATAATTTTAAAAGCTAATTTATTTCAAATAAATGCTATTTATTAACTTATAGGTTTTCTAAATTTTTGGGGGATTACATTACCAAATTACCCTTCTTCATTATCATGATTACCAATTTTTCCCTTTAGTTGGTTAAACAATTATCAATTTATCCTTTAGTTGGTTAAATTACCAAATTACCAGTTTCCATTATCATAACTACCGAATTGCCTCTTTAGTTGGATAAATTACCAAACTGCCCTTATCCATTATCAAAATTATCAAATTACCCTCCTATTGGTTATATTACCAAATCACCCTTCTCCATTATCATAATTCCTATTTTACCCTTCTCAATTATTATAATTATCATTTTACCCTTTTCTGTTATGATAAATATCAAATTACCCTTATGTATAATTACAACTCCCAATTTACCCTTCTCCATTATTATAAATGCCAACTTACCCTTCTCCATTATTACAATTACCCATTTACCCTTTTTCATAATTATAATTACCATTTTACCCCTCTTCATATTTATAATTATTAATTTATCCTTCTCTATAATTATAATGACCAATTTGCCCTTCTCCATAATTATAATTATTAATTTAACTTTCTCAATATTTATAATTATTAATTTACCCTTATCCATATTTATAACTATTAATTTACCCTTCTCCTTATTTATAATTATTAATTTACCCTTCTCCATAATTATAATTACCAATTTACTCTTTTACTTGCACATTACCATTTTACCCCTTTACTAGCAAAATTACCATAATATCTTCTTATTTGTAAAAATTACCATTTTACCCACTTAAATCCAAACTTACCATAATACCCTTTACATCCAAAATTACCATCTTACCCCTTTCTTACACCATTTTCCCCTTGTTTTCCAAAATTACCATATTACCATTTTCTCCCAAAATTATCGTAATACCTTATAAAATTATCCTTTTTCCATTTACTTATAAAATTATCATATTACCATTTTGCCTCCAAAATTACCAATCCACCCCCTTTATTTTTATTAAATTAATATTACCACATGGAATAATAATATTAATATTCCATTAATAATATCCAACTCCACAAACTATTATATTTTAATATAATACTTATTAGCACCCACACATATTAGGGCACATTCTTGCACAAAATTCTTTACCAAGATGCCCCTAGGGCTCATATAATATTATTCATGCTCAAATGGTCACAATAACATAAAATAAGATGGGTAAGCACTTAATACTTTAATTAATAATCAAACTCTTCCCTTAAGCAACCTTTCCACACATGGCATAATAACTAACATACTTTTATTATTATTAATCAATACAAGAAAAAGTATATATCATATTAAACCACAAATATCAAGCATAATAACATATTAAAAATCCTAATGTGCTACCATATGTTTATCCATGCGTTTAAGTAGGATTTAATGATTACCTTAATTCCCACAAAATTGAATCTTACCGGTATTCCGCTTAAAGATTCAAGCTTTGATTAGCAAAACCAATACTTAAAAATAATATCAATATTTATTATATTAGAAAAAAGATAATCAAAACACAAGACTTTATAAATTTTACTTAAGGAAATAATTAATTTAAATATTGTCATACCTTAAAATTATTAATAAAGATGGGCCAATAAATGCAGCATGGGCTGCATGCAAAAATAAAAAGAGGGAGGCTCGAAGATGGGGTGAAAGAAAGGGATAATGGCTATTTTTAGGTTGGGATCTTTAGGATAGAAAAAAAGGGCAGGTGGGGGAGGATTAGAGGCAAGGGAATGGTGTAGGAGTGAAGAGGGGCGTAGGTGGTGGTTGGGGGTAGTTTTTTGGGGGCCAAGGGTAGTGGAGGTGGAGGTGGAGAGGTAGTGAAGATGGCTGCCGAGGTGGACCAGGCTGAGAAGGAAGGAAAAGAGAGGGAAAAAATTGAGGGGTGATGGGGCTTGTTTCGGCCAAAGGGAGTGTGGAGCTGGTAGAGGAGGTTGCAGGGAGTGGCTCAGTAATTGTATAGGCGGTGGGATGGCGGCAGAGGGGGCGGTGTAGGGTGGCTGCCGAGAAGGGAGGGAAAAGGAGAAAAAGAGGAGGGGAGGAAGAAGGGGCTGCGGGATGGCTTGGGGTGGTCTTGTGGTGGTGTAGGGCAGTAGTAGAAGGGTGCAGAAGGTGGTGCAGGGGCTTGGTGTAGCAATTGAAGTGGCGGAGGGCAATGGCGTAGTCAAAACATGGAAGAAAAAGGAAGGGGAAGAAAGGGAGAAGAGGGAGGTCAGGGAAGGGGAAAGGCTCGAAGAAATAGGGTAGGGAGAGGCTAGAGAAGTGAAAAAAGAGGAGAGGGAGGATATGAGGGTAGTTGGCTAGCCGGTGACAATATGTAGGGTGTCAGGGGAGGTGGTAGGGTGGGAGGGAGGGGAGACGAACAGGGGGAAAAATAGGGTATGAAAGGTGGTTTGCAGTGTTGGCTAGGTCCAAGAATGAGAAGAAAATGATAGGTGAGAGGGCTGCAGTGTGGCAGGTGGTGGCAGTGAGGGGTTGTAGGTGTCTCGGTGGCTAAGCATGGAATCGAATAGGCTACTGGTCAGGCACGAGCAATGAGAAGAAAGAAAGGAAGGAGGGGGAGAGGTGCATGCCAGCGAAGGTAAGAAAAAAAAGAGTTTTGGGCCAATCGGTCCAGGGTGAAGGGAAGGAAAGATAAAAAAAAAATGGGGGAGCTAGGTTGGGTGGCTGAGTTGGAGAAAGGAGAGGAGGGAAGGGAGAGGGGAGATGGGCCAGCAACCCAGGAGTAGGGGAAGGAAGAAACAAGCCTAGCTTGGCGGACCGCCCAAAGGAAAAAAGGAAAAGAAAATAATGAAGAAAAAAGAGAAGGAAAAGAAAAAGGAAAATGGAAAAATAGGGAAGAATAATTTGATTTAATTTAGAAAATAATAAAATGTAATATTTTTGATAAATTATTTAATTTAATAATTTAATTCAATATAATTTAATATATTGGTTCAAAAAGTATAATTTTAGTAAAATATTATTTTGAAAAATTATTTAAATAAAAATAATACGATGAAATACCAAAATATTTATTTTCAATTTATTAAATACTCCTATCCAAATTTATATACTCAAAAATTCATAAAATAATTAAACTAAATAATTTTAAAAGCTAATTTATTTCAAATAAAAATATTTATTAAATTGTAGGTTTTCTAAAATTTTGGGGGATTACATATTATGTCTTGGCATGTTTTAATTTATCTTACTAATTTATGAATTCTTGATGTATTTATGCCATGATTACCTTATAGTTACCTTGTATGTGCCCTATATAACATTTGTATGTTTAGTTTTGTGTAGTAGGTTACTCTATACCTTCATATTGATAGGTTCCATTTTACATTTTTATGGGCAATTTTGACTTTGTAAGATTGCTTTGAGTGCTCTGCTTCATGTTAATGTTTGACGTTGAGAGTTAGAACTATCCGGTACCCACTCTGACATTTTTTTTTATCAATATACTCCTTGAACTCTTATGTCTCCTTCTTTATTCTTTTTATATGTCGGTCGTAACCTTTGTCTAATCCTTTTTTATAATGAAACAATGCTAATATGTTATATAATCTCTTGTCTACTTCTTATGATTATTATTCATAATTTAAGCAAGGTAATATTTTAACCTTATCACATAATATAAGAATAATAAAAGAAACTATACCTATACTAAGTGTAATGGTAACACCCTATACTACTAGTGTCTAAGCTTTTGCAAATAATTCTTATAAAAGAAAATTTTCAAATGCAAAAATAGGGTGTGCTACAACTACTATTAGTCTAGTAGTAACACTAATATTATGCTAATATCAATAATAATTATGATAAGAATAAGATTAACTAAAATAAGCATAATAATAATGATATTAATATTATTTTTGATATTAATAATAAAAATATTCATATTATTAATATGAATAAAAATATTATCACTATCACTCATAACAACAACAACAACGTTTATAATATTCATATTGTTACTAATATTATTATTCTTATTAATAATGAAATTAATGATATGATTTTCATTATTATTAATATTTCTATAATTTTATTATTAATAAATTAATAAAATAAATAGTAATAATAATAATATTATTATTAATATTAATAAAATGGTACCATTAATCTTATTATTATTATTATTATTACTACTAATGAAATAAATAGTGGAGTTAAAAATATTTCTATTACTGTTACAAGTAATATTCATATTAATCTTGATATTATCATTCTTTTTAATTATGATTATAGTAATAATGAAATTATTATTATTATTTATGGTAGTATTAGTAATAATTACTTGTAAACATATGGATAAATGACTTTACATTTATACGGAAAACTTAGGAAATATGGCTTAACTTGTTTTTAGATTTTTTGCAATGTTAGAAAACGATGTTTTATTGTTTTCTAGTTAAAAAAAAATAGAAAACCATAGTTATGAACATGTGCTTATAAATTTCTGAAAAATTGGGAAAAAAATTATATAGAAAATCTGATTATTTTTTCAAGAATAAACGAACTCTTAAGTTTTCTAATAAAATTTGATCTAGCCATGAATATTAGTTTATGAACCTATCCTTTATATTTAAATATTATTTTATATTTTTCTAGATTATAACACTTTTATAATAGTATTATTTATATGATATTTTATAATTGCTTATGGCGATCATTAATGAATACAAAAATTGCAAATGTTGAATGAACGCGTGGAAACCGACATGGTCATGTACATTAGCCTTGATTGATCTACGAACGGCCGGTACTGAAAGCAATGAAATTCATCTTACGAAATTGAAATGGGACGTACAAAAATAGGAGGAACAGAGGCACGCGACGCAATGGGCGGCGACTCTATAACTTTTAGGTGCCCAAGGTTTCGGTTCATATTGATAGCTTGAAGTCGGGTGGATTTAAAACAGCCCATCCACACTAATTTGGTAAAAATATAAAATGATGCTAAATGTCCCACTAATCAACTTCCACTCCATTACTGATTGCATTATTGTTACGGGGTTGCGTTTCATGGCTTAATGCGTCGTCTTTAGGGGGAAATAGAATATTGCGGCTAAAATAAAAGGGAAAAATAGTTGGTGGTCCACTTGGATCAAAATAATTAAAGTTGGTTAATCTATTTAGTATTTAGTCCAATTTTTTTGGTACTCTAATATACATGTACATATAGAGAATATTACATGTACCTTTATATATAATTAGGTGTACATATTAGTGTAATTATATTTACATTATATTTTGGACTTGTAACTAAATACTTTGAGACCATTTTGATTTTTAACTAATTAGTTTCACCTAAATATACTACAAAGAAAATTTTCCAAAATAAAAAGTCCATAAAACGGTAGGTGGAAGTGCATCGGTACGGTTTACGTACTCAACAATCAACTAGACTGCCTGGCGGATTATCACCAGAAAGACCGGAAAAGTGAAAGAAGTCAGGTTGCTCCAAGTCCGACACATTACACACATAAGCGCGGATTACATACGCAGACGCAGTTGTTGGATTATATCATCTTCCCTTTGAAGTCTTGATGAAACCCAAATACTCTCGGTATCCTTACCAAGCACAACATCAATAATCCTCTAAAAATAATTGATTATCTTTATATTCTTATTTTGCTGCATAATAAAGCAAAATTAACCAAGAAAGCGGGGAAAAAGATCCAAGACTGTTGCTATCAAGAAACAGGATTATGTTGCAGAAAAGAAATATTCAAGTTTTAAATTATTAGCAAAAACAATGGCATTATCGCCCAATTAGCAAAATTCTACTACTACTATTATTATTATTGTTTTGTTTATTTAGTTTTATCTTATAATAAGGGTATTAAGCAACTAGTTAAGTTGGTATTTGCCTAATCCATCATTAAACCACCATCAAATCCACCACATCAACCTTAACCCTACCACATCCAAGCCCACCATTTCTCAACTTAAAAAGCCGAAACCAAAAACTCACTCACACCCTTCCCATCTCCCATGTCTCTCCTGTCAACACAGCCTTATAACTGTTCTTCAGCATCAAACGGTCAAACCAAACGCGGCATCAAGGCCGCTCCCTCAGCTCGACCGAACTCCTCTACCTGCGATTACCTTCCTCTAACTCCGCCTTCTTCGACGCCTACCATTAATGGTAATTACCCACCATTAATTCACTCTGGCCGCTCCTCCTTCTCGACCGTTGCCCAACGTTCGGCTCCCATCAACCCTGGTTAGTTATTGCCCTATATAAAGCTTCTATCTTGATGTAAAAGGAAGAACTTGCTTGACTCGATTTCAGTATATGAAACAAAGCGATCTGCTTAATTCTTACAATTTTACATCGTTTATTATCGGTTTCCGGCAACCTTGTTATTCTCTGCTTTGAGGATCTAAATCGGGCAATCCTAATCACCCTATCCCTATTCTTGTTCGGTTGCTTTTACGATTATTGTGTAAATTTTATTAAACTCCATTTGGAGTTCGTTTCAAGTCCATTTACTATTGAAGAAATTGAACTTAGCTTGTAGGATGGGATAAGTCTCCCTCTTCACCCCCGGGTATATTATTACGGTTGAACAAAATGAGTGCTCGCACGGGCTTAGCTCAATGGTCGAAAGACCCTCTCAAGTTGGTATCAAGGGAGAACCCAGGTTCGATTCATGGCAGCCACAATGTGGGAGTTTCAACCCTCCAAATGTGGGGGTGGCTCCTTGTGGGCACCATGGATAACCGGGGGGGTCCTAAACCACGGAGTTACCGTGATTTACCTCCTCCAAGAGCTGTCGGGCCAGCGGTTGGTGTAACACCCCCAAAATTCACTATTGAAAAATTTCGTTTAAATAAAATAAAATTAGTGGAAGCAAATCAATAAACCGTGAACTTTGGAAGTATTACCGCCACACTTAGTACTAGACCGGTTCACTCATACCATTCCAATACCAAGTGCTAAGGCTAAAGGAGTGAAATATAATTTTTCAGGAAACTTAAGCATAAATTAATCAGAGTAGAGTGGTAAATAATTTATCAGAGTAAAATCCACCAATGGTGGTTACAAAACAACAATATATTGAATTTATAAATTTTAAAGAGGCAAATTAAAATCTTAACGAGTCCGGATAGTTCCTTACGCTCATTCCTGAGGCTCACTTGAAAGCATCAAACATGACCTGCAAGGGGCACTTCCCATTGAATAGGCAGGGGCCCCACGAGGGGAACCCTTCAGTACTACGGTACTGAATAACCTTTTAAAAATACGCTTAAAGACAGGCACGCAATGTCACACATGATATACTAGGATAACCGTTCATAACGACATATGTAAATATAACAATCAGATCCATACATTCATGTATTCAACTGGTCAATTAGATATTAATGGTTTATACGTAAAATTCACCTTTTTCCATTTGCATACTTAACAAGTTAACCGAATATTAATAGGCCATAATGAATAATCGATACTTTAGGGCCTTAAGGCCATTAATCCATCATTAATCAATCATCTCGAATTTTAAATGTCCATGTGAGTGCGGGACCCCACTATTATAGCCAGTGGACCGGAAATATATACAGGGAAAAATGCTCCTGGCCACTATTATTCGCTGGTGGATTGGTCTCCAGGGCAGAACGCTCCTGGCTACTATTATTCGCTGGTGGACCGGTCTGGCCCCGACTCACAAGGTATTCCACTATAAGTGATTAGTATCTTTCTCATATCTTATTGATTTTACGTTTGGTTTGCTAAGCATGGAATCCCCCACTATTATAGCTGGTGGACCGGAAATATATACAGGGCAAAACGTTCCTGACCACTATTATTCACCAGTGGTTCTGTCTCTAGGGCACCCCAGCTCTTGGCCACTATTATTCGCCGGTGGACCGGTCTGGGCCCGACTCAACATCTTCCTCTTTAAGTGATTAGTGTCTTAAACGTATCTTATTTAGAAGTATTCCACCCTTGACATGCATGGCTAACTCTATCCACCCTTATCCTCCTAGGAGGGCCCGTCCCATATCTTGAGACTTCTGCACCTCCTAACTCGGTTTTCTCCAAAAACCCTAACTCGGGCCTATATGGCCCATCCTTCTCTGTCGTACACATCCCGACTATTTCAACACCCCACATGTCACGACCCTTAGATCCAACCCTCACTTTCTACCCCACTCATTCTCTTTTACTTTTATTATTTTCTTTTTCTTTTTCCACCTTCTCAGATTAGGGTTTCTTCCCAAACCCTAGTTTGGTCTCCTACGTACCCTTATACCGTCCCACGTACTATTTTCGCCTGAAGCTCCCAGACACCCAAATGACACTTCAGTTACCTTCCTCACATTCCAAGGTAACTTTCCATACGTAAGGTCTGCCCTCATGCGGACTCTATCCATCTCATGCAAACCCTAGTTTCTCTCATACCTACATTAGCCAACTTACTTCCCTTAGGTCATCTTTCTCTCTCATTACTCTTTTTCATGCTTCCATACCCGATTACCACATTAATTATCCTAGCATGCATGTCCCTAAGGGCCACATCACATCCCATCATAACATATAGCATATCCTTATCAGCACATACCAAAAAGGGCATATGAACACACCTTGGTTCCAAGCCATACCACACGTGAGACAATTAAAATAGCAACATATAGATCTCGACATAAAAATTATACAAGGCATGTAGGACATATAGCACGCATTCGACTTTAGCTACACCCTTACTCAATTTAGGTTACCGAATTATCTTTCACATAAATTAGGCCACTAAACGCCCTTTATAATCGTTATACTTAATATATTTCCCATTTAGTTTGTTAGATTATCAATTTACCCATTTCCTTTATTATAATTAATAAATCACCCATTAGTTGGTCAAATTACCCCTGTTCATTATCCTAATTACCAAATTACCCCTCTAGTTGGTTAAATTACCAAATTACCCTTTTATATGATCATAATTACCAAAATACCCTTCTCCTTTATTAAAATTACCAAAATACCCTCTAGTTGGTTAAATTACCAAATTACCCCTCATATTTATCATATTTATGATTTTACCCTTCTCCATTATTAAATCATCAAATTACACTTTAGTTATTTAAATTATTATTTTTACCCTTCTCAATTATTATAATTACCAATTTAATCCTTTCCAATTTCCACTTTTACCCCTTTGATTTACAAATTACCATTTTACCCCTTCACCTTCAAATTTACCATTTTACCTGCTTAACTTCCAAAAATTACCATATCGCCTTTTTACTTATAAAATTTCCATTTATCCTTAATTATGAAATTACTATCTTACCTCTTTTAATTTTCCAATTACCATTCTGCCTGTTATCACAAAATTATTATTTTACCCTCTAATTATAAAATTACAATTTTACCCTTTTATTACAAAATTACCAAATTATCCTTTTTATTATAATTTACCAAATTACCCTTGTACCCTTTTATTACAAAATTACCAAATTATCCCTTCTATTATAATTTACCAAATTACCCTTTCATTACAAATTTACCAAATTGCCCTTTTATGATAAAATTTCCATTTTTCCCATTTTTTTTACAAAATTGCATTTTTAACCTTTTAATATAAAATTAACATTTTACCCTCTTCTTACAAATTACCATTTTACCATTTAATCACAAATTACTATTTTACCCTTTATTCACAAAATTATTATTTTCCCCTTTAATTACAAAATTGCCAATTTACCCTTTTGTTACAAAATTACCAATTTATCCTTTCACTTACAAATTTACCATCTTACCCCTTATTACTCCACTTATAAAATATTAACTTTAATCCCTCTTCTTCAGTTCTTATAATTAATGTAACATTATTAGCACCCATTTATGTATTCTAGGCTATAATCGTGTACAAGATACATCAATAAAATTCACTAAGGCTCACAAAATACTAATCATGCAATAAATATTATAATACCATAATAACACATGGATAATACTTAATATTTTCATTAATAACCAACTTCTACCTTAAACAATTTCTCCAAACATGGCACATAATCTATCATACTTCCTTTTCATCAACCAACTCAAGAAAACATATATAATATACTAGACAACATATATTAAACATAATACACATTAAAATGCCTAATGTGCTAACATATGTTAATCCATGCATTTAAGCAGAATTTAACGGATACCTTGGTTTCACAAAACGAACCTTATCGGTATTCCGGTTAAAGGTCCAAGCCTTGATTATAAAAACCAATACCTAAAAATAATATAAAGATTTATTACATTAAAAATAATAAAATCAAGGCATACAACTTTATAATGCTTAATTAATTAAATAATTAAATTAAAAAATATAATTATACCTCAAAATTTTGCCCAAATAAATTAATAAGAGTAGCAGCTCATGCTGCTCATACTATGCAGCATGAGCTGCATGTAGAGAAAGAACAAGGAGGGGCTCGAAGGTGGCAAGGATGGAAGGAGGGAGAAGTATTTTCGGGTTGGTGGTTTGGGGCTAAGAAAGGAGGGGTTTCGGGGAGGATTTAGGGCAAGGCAATGGACCAGCGGTGGAGAAGGGGTGTAAGTGGTCGTTGGGGAAGGGTTAACGGCGGCTAAGGGCAGCGGAGGCGGCGGCAGTGAAGCTGCGAAGGTGGCGGCCAAGGAGGGAGGTCGAGATGGGGCTGGCGAGGAAGGAAAATGAGGAGGAAAAATGGATGCTTTCGGGTGATGGTTTCGACCAAAGGAGGATTGGGGATGGTAGAGGGGGTTGCAGAGAGTAATAAAGTGGCTCAGGTGGCGGCGGAAGCGGCGTAATGAGGCGTTGCAGGGCGGTTTCCGATAAGGAGTAAAGAAGAGAGAAAAAAGGAGAGGAGGAAGGATGGGGCTGCGGGGTGGCTCGATGGGGACCGTGATGGTTCGAGGGTGAGACAGAGGGTGGCAGGACGTGGTGCAGGTGGTGGTTGAGGCGGGGGAGCGGCAGCGGCGAAACAAAAATAAGGGGAAGAGGGGAGGAGAAGAAAGGGAGAAAAGGAGAGGCTCGGGGGCATGGGGGAGGCTCGAAAAAACATGAAAAAAGGGCAGGGAAGGAGTAATAAATAGAAGAGGAAGAGAAGGGAATGGATTGGGGCTCGAGGGGCGGCTATAGGTGGTAGGGAAATGGAGGTTGCAGGGAGGGGGAGAAGGGTTATGGCAATGGCAGGGAGAGGGAGAGGGAGAGCGAGATAGGAATGGGCAGAGAAAACGACGCGAGGGAGAGAGAGAGAGAGAGGCAAGTCAACGGGGGGAGAGGGAGCTGCATATCGGGTGGCGAAAATCTCGCCGGTGATGAGGGAGGAAGACGAAGGAAGAAGAAGGGAGTGTTAGGGGGGTTGGGGGCTGTGTGTGACTGGCAGACCGGTCGAAGAAAAGAAAGAGCCGGCTCGGTCGAAGAAGAAATAAAAGAAAGGAGGAGGGGCAGCCGGGCTATGCGGGGGAGAAGAGAAAAGGGAAATGGGCCAGGCCCAAGCGCCGGGAAGGGAGAGGGCAGGCCGACGACCCAAGGAAGGAGAAAGAAAAAGAAAGAAAAGGGAGAAGAAGCAAAAAGGGAAAGGAAAAAAATATTTTAATTAAAATAATTTAATTTATAAATAATAAGGTAAAATATTTTTGGGTAATAAATTTATTTAACAATTTAATTAAAATACAAGGATTTAAAAGGGATACTTTTAGTAAAATAATAATTTAGAAAATTATTTAAATAATAAGAGTATGAGAAAATAAAAAAATTATTTATTTTAATTTATTAAAATATTTATACCAAATTTCATACACTCAAAAATCCATAAAAAAAATTAAATTAAAGATATTTAAAAGCTAATTTATCCAAAATAAAATTTATTTATTAAAATATAGGGTTTTAAAAATTTGGGGGATTACAGTTCGGGGCCTTGGGGGCGAGGGTATTTCGCCTTTTGATATCAAGGTAGAACAAAATGAGTCACCCTTTCTCTCTAAAAATCATATTATATTGTAGTTCGCTTTTTTGCCTAATTCACTTTCCACTCTGGCTTTCCTTATACCGCTTATTGGAATCACTCCAAATTCTCTTTCCAGGCTTCCACGTACCAAACATAAGGGAAGGAGGGAGGGGAGGGTAATCACTCTCCTCCTATCAAATTTTTGATAATTTATACCGTAAAATCTTTTTTTTTATGTTATCATGTCCTACAATATATTTTAAAAAAAATATCACAATATTTCTAAAATTTTACTTTATAAATAGATATCCATATTAATATATTTTGATTAAAAAAATTAGGACATTAGTAGTAAAAGATTATTTTTGAATAGAAAAATAGTAAAAAAAATTATCTTGTTGGTTAAAGATTAATAAATTAGTAGTGAAAGATAAGCTTTAGTAGAAATATAAAAAATATTTTGCTGATAAAAAATCAGTATATTAGCAACAAAAATTACAGTTTTAAGTACACAGGTAGGAAAATGTGTAACACCCCGAGTCGACACGACCACGCGGGGGCTACCTTGGAGCACTTTCGGATTGATCGGCTGACCGCACAAATCAACACGAGTCCTTTCAACACGCTTTGTCCTCACTCACGCACTTCCCGAGAATTTTTCAGAAAATTTTTGAAACTTCCCAGGAAGTCACCCATCCTAAAATTGCTCCACAGCTAGCACGCTTAACTGTAGAGTTCTTGGGATGTAATCACCAAAAGGATGGTATACCATGTTGATATAAGTAGCCAAATCAATCCTTATAACACTCTACTCAATTTGGGGTATTACATTCACCCCCACTCAAAGAACGCAACGTCCTCGTTGCGCCTCAACCAATGACTGTCTCAATACAGTTCATCCCAATAATCGTCCCGCTAGGTGGCTAACTGGCTCATCCAAGTTCAGCTCACGGTCGCGGTTTTGCTCTGATACCATTTGTAACACCCCGAGTCGACACGACCACGCGGGGCTACCTTGGAGCACTTTCGGATTGATCGGCTGGCCCCACAGATCAACACGAGTCCTTTCAACATGCTTTGTCCTCACTCATGCACTTCTCGAGAATTTTTCAGAAAATTTCCGAAACTTTCCAGGAGGTCACCCATCCTAAAATTGCTCCACAACTAGCACGCTTAACTATAGAGTTCTTGGGATGGAATCACCAAAAGGATGGTATACCATGTTGATATAAGTAGCCAAATCAATCCTTATAACACTCTGCTCAATTTGGGGTATTACAAAATGTCAACTTTTTGATGAAAAATCAGCACATTAGTGTTGAAAGATGGTGGTAAAATATAATTTTAAGTAGAATAATAGTGGTGAAATATTAATTTAATGGTAAAAAATTAGTATATTAGTGGTGAAAGATCAGTACATTAATGTTGAAAAATTAATTTGCTAGTGAAAAAATCAGTACATTAGTGGTGAATAATTAGTTTTAAATAAAAGAATTGAAAATTATCAACTTGTTGGTGAAAAATGACCACATTAGTTGCGAAAGATCAGTTTAAGTAGAATAATGGTAAAAGATTAATTTGTTGGTGAAAAATTAGCATAACAGTGGTGAAAAATTAGTACATTAATAATAAAATACCAACATCTTACTGGTGAAAGATGAATACATTAAATGTTAAAGATCAATTTTAAGTAGAATAATGGTAAAATATCACCCCAAAACCATCTATACCAAGCATGCCCTTTGGTTATGTTAGATCAAGTTGGCTTTGGGTTTCAGGTTGGCTTGAGTTGCAAGTCAGATTTGGATCGAATTTGGTTAGAGTCAAGTCATTTATTGATGGGTTAGCATTGGATCAGGTTATTATTGTGTCGGACTCAGGTTGATCTAAATCGATTACTTATTTTTTGGGCTTTTATCGAGTCACATTTTTTAGCTAGTTAGACGAGATAATTTAGCTTTTGTCATCTCTAATGGCCTATATACCATTTTATTAAGTATACATGTAAAGTGGACTACTCCACAACCATATATATTTTTAATTTTTGCATTTTCCCCACACATTTTACTTATAATTTTAATTTTAATATTGTTGATTAAATGTAGTTTCTAATTTGAAAAATTAATTAGATATTTGGTGATTTATGCTCGTAACTTGTTACAGATTATCTACTGATCATATGACCACTTATGACTAGAGTTGTAAGTGAACATAGTCGGTTCATGAATTTTTTAGACTCGACTTATTTATTTAGGAGAAGGAGATGAACTTGAGCCTTATTTTTAGACTTATTCAATAAATAAGCTGAATTTCACCATAAAGAATTTTGGCTCTAGTTTATCTATAGTGCAAAAGCTCACACAACAGATTTTGTTTATCATAAAAGCTTGCTTGACTCATTTACATCCCTACTTATAAATCTATATTTAATGCGCTCTAAATTTAAGTATTGTACTTGATACCATACAACTATATTGCATAATATTTTTGCAGTTTTTATAGGATCTTATGATTCTACAATTAAACTGGATTATTTAATTCTCATGAACCCAATTAAATCTGCATAAAATTTTGATTTCAGCTACTTTGAGTAAAGCGTTTTGTGAAGCTGAACTGGGGGGGGGGGTGGTGAACAAAAAATATATAATATCAACGTTTGAAAAGTTCACTTTACCGTGTCCAGCAAGCTAAGAAATGACAGTAAGACCACTATGATCAATTATTTAGCCTTTTTAAAACTTCTGATGTTCACAATTCTTCTTGAATATAAAAGTTAGTAGGTCGCCTGAGTTTCTTAACATATCAATAAACTAGACATTTAAGTCAAGTGGACTGGGCAATTGTTTAAAATTGGATCCAATAAAATAAGCCTAAGTATAATATGACAAATAAAGTAGACAAAGTGTTAGAAAAAAAAAGTACATAATGATAAAATTTGTAGTTTGTGGGACTAATATCCTGCAGTCTCTAATGGGAGGGACCATTCTCTTCGTGGAAATCGGAAGCTTAACGTAAACCATTAAAATATAAAGAATAAAAGAAAAACACGATGGCAATGGTATAAATATAAGTAAGTTGATGAGAGAAGACGCGTGGGGAGGTCGACGACTGCCGGATATTTGGAGCTTTCGTGCATACGACGGGCGAACACACGTGGACTGATGGCCCCTCTGAAGAACATTTTTAAAAAATAAAACAAAAATAACGGGGAATGAGAGCCCCAACCCCAACAAGCCGACAGCTGAAGGCGCATACTGATCTGGAGCTGTTGCATGCCGGAGCCTCAAACCCATGGGATGGAAGGGTCCTCGTGCCATGCCGTCCGGCACTTGTTCTGTTCTTGTTTCTTGCTTAATACTTGTTTTAGTGCTGCCGATGTTGGAATTTAATGTCCGACTCACTAGCCGCCAAATTTTTATAGGGGAAAGGAAATAAGCAAGAAGCCTGGCATCGGTTTTTTCTCTGTCTCTTGTCCCTTCCTCTTCCTCCTCATACAACCCATATAAAATAACTATTGTGTTGCTCCCTTGGAGTTTCAGCAATTAAGAAATGAAACAAACCCGACTAGCCGGATCGTACTTGATCCATTAAACGGGGGTCGGGAACGTACTCGTTCCCCCTGAACCGAAGTAATCTCCGAGCCAGATACTTCAATGGATTTGTACATGAGTTAACAAGAAAACCCAAGAAATTTCATTCAATAACGTTCGACCTTTACAAGAAACCCCGCTAGCTATATATAACAGGAAATAGACCTCAACAAAAATGGGAGAGGGTGAGGGTAAGAAAACGGTTGACCTACAGCCTCAGATTGGGTGTCAGGGACAAGATCTGGGGTAGGCGGAAATGTGGTGTGCGGCGATGGTGACCCCCAACGGTCGACGATTGGGGGGGGGGGGAAGGAGAAGAGTCGAGCCATCAAGAGGACAACAAGGAAAAAGGTGGTCGAGGCTCCCCGAGGAAGAAATAGGGTTTAAATAGGTAGGATACAAGGGTGCAAGGAGCCATCGCCGGATGGGTCAAAACTTGGGCCTGGGCTCAAGTTTTGGTTTAATCCAAACTTGGCTCCGAGAAGAGGTTTTAAAAATACTCCTATTTTCATTAGATTCGGGATGTGATTATAACGGAATAATACCGATTCTGAATCCGATGTTAATAGGGATTCTAGAACTTCATTACCCATATTCATTTAGGCTCGGGGGTGGCCATTGATACCCAACTTCACCTAACCTGAGACTATCAATGGGATTTCAAAAAGATTAGGGTGAAATCATCATCGACCACTAAACACACGCACCCTACAAAAATATTACCGTCCCAACCACGATTACAACGTGTTAAACAAAACAACCTTAATTAATTACAAAAATAGCATGGTTCAAAAGTGCTTCCTCCCACGCTTGTTGCCACCGTTCCTTAATCTGACGTCGAATCCCAGTTTACCCTGAAGATGGAAAACGTGGAATTATATAAGTGAGGAGACAATATGATACGACTACCAAAAAGTGTAAGGAGAGGAGTAGTCGATGAAGTGCAGTCCGTATTAAGAAACTATATAATTTTCTTAAACTAGCTTATTACGTAATATACTTCTTTTAAATATAAAAAATATAGAAAATCAAATACTTTATAATCTATTTTTATTTTTATTCTCATTGATATTTACTAGCTTAGTTAGAACATTAATCAATGAAGTATAACTAATGAAAGGATATGTTAGTAATTTCAATGTTGAAGTTTCTACAGGTCATTTCTTTTTAATATATGTTCTAAAACTACTATAGGCCTTATATAGTAAAACAGTGGAGTAATTTGAAATAAGTGTTGCTTTGAATTTTTGATACAAAAAATAAAACTATATATATATATATATATATATCATAGTCATCAAATTAAAATTTGATATGGTCATATTTGATAATACTTTATATGTTTTCTTAAAAGTGAGGAAAAGTCTGATGGAAGATGCCGTTGTTTCTTCCCTCGTATATATATGATAAACTAGTTCAGTGTTCTCCCAACAATCCTCGTCTGCGTAGGACCCTACCTCCACTCGCCATCCTAGCAATTAGACTATTCCATTTGTCATCCTACGCACGCCACCCGCCATGTTTGGAAACCATGATCCCCACCTCCCTAGCGCAGGAGGAACAATCGGAGAACAAATGTTGATTATTCGTATCAGTTACAGCACAAACAGCACGCCAAGTATGACTTGTTGATCGCCGTTGAGCATTCTATGGCTGTGGTGAGCAAGCCTATGCTGTGCTGCAAGCCTAAGGTTAAACAAGTTTCAAAGGATGAAGAGAAAAAAAGGATTCAACGAAGCTGAATGCCAAGCAACTTGAGTCCCGGCCCCTCGGTCTTATAGCCTCACAGACCCATAGCCTCATAGACCTCTGAAATTTTTTTCTTTCCTTGTCTGACGCAGCCAACATTGCACATTGTTGCCCCAAAATCATGTATATATGAAGAAGAGGTCTGAACATAATTTCCATCTCCCATATATAGACGCCTGCCTTCGATGTAGCACGAATGACGCATTTGAGCCATAGGATCTCGATCCTTCCACGTATGGACTATGGTAAAACATCTTATGGCAGTTTTATTACAACATTCCTTGTACCTCAAGCCAATATCATCCTCCTTTCTTTTTGCTGGTAATTAAACCTTGTCCAATGAACCCAGTGATCGCCAGTCGGTGACTATGGAAAGGTGGATGGGTGCGGCAGCAAGGTTTTGAGATCTGATTTTCTATTTTCTTTTTAATTTTTATGGTTCAAATTTTTCATTGGCGAATTTATATTCACTTTCAATCGTTATTAAATGAGTAAATATATCTGTAGCATTTGTATTGGAATTTGTTGTACCTTGTGAAAATTGAGGAGGGTAGGAAGCGAAACATGCTGACCAGATTCAACTAGACCCGGCAAAGTTGACCCAACCCGATCGACCCAACCCGAATAACCCGACTTGAAACCCGATAGTAACCCGAAAAATAAAACCCGTTCATAACCCGAAAGCCCGAAACAACCCGATTCAATTTGGACCCGACCCGAATTTAGCTAACCCGATAAAGACCCGAACCTAAATTGACCCGAACCGAAGTGACCAAAATCAATGATAACCCGAACTGAGCACACCTCAAACCCGACCCAACCCGAACTCCAACCCGAACCCAAACCGACCCGAACTCTAATCCAAACCCGAACCGACCCGAACTTTAACTTTAACCCGAACTAACCCGAACTCTAACCCGAACCCGACCCGACCCGAAGCAGACTTGAACCGATAATTGATTACTCTTATTCATATATGATATTTTTAACTCCATACTCTTATTAATTTTTGAAACCATGTAAATAAATGCAAACATATATAAGCATAAATTTATATTTTTGCTTCACTTTGTTTGATAATTTCCTACAACTTAAACTCTACACTTTGGACCATAATAATAATACACTCATTGTATTAATGATTCATGAGGATCTGACAATCAAATTCAGCATTTCATCATACACTCATTGTATGATACACAATACACAATAATATCAAATATACTGATAATTACTAACAAATAAATACAATAAAAGTCCAAACAAGTGTAAATAAGAAAACTAGAGCATTGATAACACACCTATAATGAATACTTGATCTTCTCTTTAATGGATGAATGTGAATACCTCTCTTTGATTGAAGCCCTGACCTTGAGGTAAGTAACCAAAAAATACTAACTAGAAAGGAAGAAATTTACAATCTAAAAGGCAAAAGATATCCTATAGGATAGTTATAAACTTATAATGCTAAGAGAAAGACATCACCTAACCATCACCATATGTTGTTACAAAAACATCACACCAACAAGTCACACACCTTAATCTGAGGCTTATATAACAATGAGAAAAAAAAATATCACCCCATTTGGATATTCCTCCCTGCAACCTCTTCAAAAATATCAGTGTAGTCCTCCCTGTAGTAAAATAACATGTAGTTAAATACACTCCATTTGGATAAAAGCTACATACTTAACTATCAATTATATAAAGAATTAAAATAGTACCTATGGACCTTATTAAGGATGTCTAGTAGGGGGGTTAGCTCCATCCCACCCCACATTGCAACCAACGTATTCATCTTCCTCAGTTGCTAGAGAAACAATAACACATTAGAAATTTACTATGATGTAGAAACAAAGAACTAAATAAAAGCCTTAAAAACATTACCTTCAAAACCATACAACCAACTACGAGTAGTTATCAACGCTTCAATATTTTCAGGCAAGTACGAGCTTCTCCACTTACTTAAAACTCTACCTCCAATGCTAAAAGTTGATTCTGATGCAACAGTTGTAAGGGGCACACTTAAAATATCCCTAGCTAGATGTGCAAGCTCTCCATATTGAGACTCGTTCTCTCTCCAAAAGTCAAGAATGTTCAGCTTGATTTTGCGGTCCATTCTTGGATCATCTAGATACTTATCCAGCTTTGTCTTTTCATTATAGGTGAATGCAGTCTCATTTTCATCAAAACCCTAGAAATTACAAAAGCAAATGGATATACATATAATAAATCAAGAATGATATATATATATATATATATATATATATATATATATATATATAATAGTCAATTGAATATAAATATAATAACAAATCAAAATCAATGGAAAGATATAAAAGATTAAGGGAAGGTGAGAAATGTAAACTTACGGCAGAGAAATCAAATTTGCGCTTGCGAGTAGAACCAAGGGTGTTAGTGTCTAATGTTGATGATGTTCCACAAGAGTTATAACAAGTACCTCCTCCATCATTAACGGAAGGATACTCCACTAGAAGCATCCCTAACTTAAACCGCATATCATTGACTTTCAAAGAAGCCCTTGTTCCATCCTCAAATAATTTTTGATAGCAATACTTTAGAAAATCCAACTTACAACGAGGATCAAGAATCACAGCAAAAGCAAATAATGTACCATATTCATTCCCATCTAAGTTGGCCCAATACTTGTCAAATTTAATCTTCATTTCTATAGCCATTTTCCTTAACACTTCATCATCCCCCTTTATCAACTCATTTAAAAGCATTTCGATCTTCCATACATTCTCAAAATACAAATTTGCCGTAGGATACTGACTACCAGAAAATAACTCAGTAATATCATAAAATGGTTCTAAGACATCACGAATTTTTTCAAGCATGTCCCACTCTTGAGGTCTTGGAAAATTCTTGTACAAAGGGTCAACAACCACCATCTCCTTAAATCCATTACGATAAATAATAGCTCTATCAATCATCAAATAAGTAGAGTTCCACCTTGTGGGAACATCAAGCCATAATGCTTTAGTATCTGATATCCGAGCTAATTTCACACAATTTCGAAATGTAGTCTTCCTCGATTCTGACCACTTGATGTATTTTACACTATCTCTAATCTTAACAACAATATCCTCTATTACCTTAAGCCCGTCCCTAACAATGAGATTCAAAACATGAGCACCACACCGAACATGTAAGTAAATGCCATCATGCAACAAAATTTTTTGATCATTTAGTGTATTTCGCAAACGATCTTGAATTCTATCATTGCTTGAGGCATTGTCTAATGTGATAGAGAAAATCTTATCCTCAATACCCCAGTCTTGAAGCAAACTTAACACCGAATTATGTAAGATTTGTCCCGTATGTGGTGTTTCTATATGATGAAAATTCAGCACTCTACTATTCAACTTCCAATTAGCATCCACAAAATGAGCAGTCAAACACATATATCCCTCAATTTGACAAGAAGTCCACATATCAGAAGTCAGACAAATACGACCAGGGATGCTACGAAGATAGTTCTTAAGCTCAATTTTCAAGTTTGATTGCAATTTCAATACATCCGATTTTGCAGTATTTCTACAAATGGTTCTAACTTGATTATTCAAGTATGCATGAATTTCTCTATTGCCTTCGTGTTCAACCCAAGAGAATGCATACCCATGTTTGATGATAGCCTTTGCTAATAGATCTCTGTAGATCTTTTGGTTATAAACATTAGATTCTACTTTCACAATTTGTTGATATGATGGACATTTATCAAGATGTCTTTTTAGATTTGTTGTCCCATAATGTGAACTAGCAATGAAAGAAGCCACCTTACAATGGCTGCAAAGTGCTCTCTCTTTTCCATCCTTGGTCTCGGTTCCTTTAAGTCTCAGAAATTCTTTCCAAACTGAGCTCCTTTTGTTATTAGCTTCTTGCAAATTAGGATCCGGAAGATTGCTAGCATCATAATTTTTAGCTTCCATAACTACAATAAATTATTAGTATTAGTATTTTATTAAGATAATCATGAAATCACATACAATACAAATAGTATACCATAATCATGAAATTGCATACAATACAAATGGAACATCATAATCATGAAATCACATGCAATACAAATGGAATACCATAATCAAATTAAGATAATCATGAAATAACATACAAACAATCTATTTGAGCCTGAGGTAACATAGGCTAACATTAACATATGTTTGAAGTACACACAATTTGCATGCTAATATTTAACAGGCTAACATGTAATCCTTGTCTTAATCCTTGTAGATGGTTGAGTAATAATAGGGATACTAGTTATAGTAGATAAATATGGAAGTATTTAACTTGGTGAATTAATGGTACTAGGTCTATTTTCCATCCATAAACCTAAGGACAAAATTAATAAATCATATAAAACATTAAAACTCTACAATATAAAATTCATACGATTTTACATATATTGCAAACATTAGGCAAAAAGATATACTTAGGTATTTTTATAATTTTTATGAATTCCAAGATTATGATCATCTCACTATCATGGTAGCTTTTGTAACCACAGAACCATTTGCTAATCCATTTTTCACATCAATATTGAATTATACATAATTAAGTCATCACATCTTTCTTATTTTAATTCATAATGTAAGGTTTACTTATATGAAAAACAACATCTTCATTTTTACCAAGTTTTTGATATGATTTTTCCGCAAATAAGATCTCATTCAATAAGCATATTGTAAACATGCTAAACTAATAATTATATACATAATTATCATACCAAACATTCTCCTATCATTAGAATTATTTTTAAGTCATACTTTTATACCCGAAATATTTTATATCAGATAACATGCTCGTTTTTATCCGTTTTCATAATAATAATAATTACCACATAATTATATTGAAATAAATCATGCTAAACATATTTCATACACCAAAACCCTAATGTATTATCACACAATTTTTATCATTTTAGTAGAGTATAACGGTTACCTGAATTCCAACAAAAACGTAAAATTAGCGGTATCCACCAAAATTTATTAGGTCATGCAAATTAAACTTTCGTACCTAAAAATAATACCACAAATACAAAATTAATATCTATCAGATAAAATAATAATTATAGTATAAAAATATTTATTTTTCTAAAATTACCAAAATATCCTTACAATTAATATTGGTACCCAAAATTTTATTACAACAGTAACAACACTACGTAACTCACGCTGCATGTAGCGTGAGTCACGCACGAGGGGAAGGGGCACGGCTGACTGGGCGAGAGGGTCGGGCAAGGCTGCGACCTGCGAGGCAGGGGAAAGGAAAGGGCGGTAGAGGTGGTGGTTGGTCGGCGGTGCAGGGCGGCTGGAGGCTGGCAGGGCTGGGTCGAGGGTGACGGGCTGCTGGGAGGCTACTGCGAGAGGTTGTGGCTGGGCTGGAAAAATTTCGAACAAAACAGAGAGGGAGGGAAGGGGTAGATGGTTCGAAGGTGGTTGGTGATGCGGGGGAAGGCTGGGCGATGGCGGAGCAAAGGGAAACACGGCTGGGCTAGGGGCTGTTGGATGAAGAAAAACCGAGGGAGGAAGCTGGTCGAGATTTGGCTCGGGGATGGAATTTCGGGCTGCCAGGTCAAGGGTGACGGTGGATGGCTGCTGGCTGGTTTGGGCGATGGGCTGGTGCACGGTGCAGGGGGCTCGGCTGAGGTGGTGGCGTTGGGATGGAGGACGCTGGGCGACGAAAATGGAGGTGCAGGGGCTGGACGACGGTACATGCAGGGTCATGCGATGGGGGTGATGTTTGGTGATCGAAAATGGAGGGGAGCAGAGAGGGAGCTGCGACGGGCAGAAGAAGTTGTAGGCGTAAGGCGTGCGTGTGTCTGTGAATCTGTGAAATGAAACGAAAGGGGGGGCTGTGCGGTGCCGTGTGCGTGTGTATATGTGTATAATATGCAGTGTAAGAGTGTGTAAGTATGGCGTGCGTATCTGTATATAAATGTACGGACGAAGATAGGAAAATCTTCCGAAGAAATGTTCGGATAAGGTTTAGAGTAGAGTTTATTTATCTAATTTTAATTTTAATTTAGGTAGATTAAAATATTAGATATAAAAAAATAGTTCGGGAAAAATTATTAGAATTTGGATAAGTAAAATAGTCGAAAAGAGTAAAATAATCGAGAATAATTTTTAGGAAATTATTTTTGGTTACGGATCAAAAGATTATTAATAAAATAATTTAAAATAAGATTTACGGGTAAAACTAGGATTAAAATAAAGAATCAGTTTCTATCAACTTTTTAGCCTAATTATTTTTATATCTAAGTCGTCGAAAGAATAATAATAATAATAATAATAATAATAATAATAATAATAATAATAATAATAATAATAATAATAATAATAATAATAATAATAATAATACGTTTAATACTAAACCTCTTAAGTTAATATCAGATAGAAAAATAATTCAATTGGAGATATATTTAAATAACAAAGAAGATAAAAATAATTGGAAACAATTTTTGGAATTTATTTTTGCTTATAAGTCACGACTATTAATAAAATAATTCCGATCAAAGTAAACCGATCTAAGATAGATATAAATAAAATAAAAAGGTAAAAATAATCAAGAATAATTTTTAGAAAATAAATTTTAGGTTACAGATCAAAAGATTATTAATAAAATAATTTAAAATACGATTTATAGGTAAAACTAGGATTAATTTAAATAACCTAATCTCTATCAAAATTTTAACCTAATTAAATTTATACTTAAATCGTTGAAATAATACAAAAAATAATAATACTTTTAAAATTAAACCCTCTAAAATAATAAGATTTAGGTGAAATATTAAAAAAATATAAAGTAACTAGAAAATTAGAAATATTTTAACTAATATCTTATTATAGTTTATATACAAATTAAGGGGGTTAGACAAATAAGAATTAAGTAAAATATTTAATAGGGGACAAAGTGTTAAAAAAATATTTAGTATTTAATGTATAAAAAATAAAATGAGTTAAAAATGAAACTTTTAAATAAAATTTAATCATTGTAAGATTTTGAGTTTATTTTCTCATAGTATTTAAATGTAATAATTAGATATATAATGTTATTATTAATTATAATAATCATTTAATTTAAAGATAAAAGTTATTTGTATTTCTAACCCTAATTAAATTTTGAGACTAAATTATATATGTAATTTATTCACAGCATGTTTAACATTTACATCTTTATACTTTACAACCTATAAAGTTATTAGATATTTTAAAGCTTTATTAACTTTACAACCAACTAGGGATAATATTAGCTAGGCATGATATTGAGCTAAAAGATCTGAAGGGAGTCAAGGATGAGTCGTCATCATCAAGTTTGCAATGACAACAAATATAACACCTCACAATCCTCACTAAGAATATCAGATTAAGATTAATACTTCAAATAATCAAAGGCTTATAAGGAGTAGCTATTAACTAAAAATAGGTTGGTTGAGAAATGTACGAATGGACCAATGTGTGAGATATGTGAACAAGTAACTTAGACTTTGGTGCATGAGATTAATGATTTCCCAATTACCCAAGTGTTTTATTTGGATGATGATAATCCATAGAAAAGTTGTATAATATAAAAAGACAATAAATTTGATTGATTCTATGTTATAATCTAACACTTAGATGATGAGACGTTAGAAATGACGTGTACACTAATATGGGTTATTTGAAGGAATTGAAATAGGAGGAGATCAAATGACTCTGCATCGATTCAATGACCAAAGAATATTATTGAGGATACCATGCACTTGCTTCTAGAATAATAAACAAAGGAAGTGCATGATCCACCATGTTAGCAATTATAAGAACGAAGGAGATGGATGATATGCATGTTGAATTGTTGATGCAAATTGAACATGAACAATGCAGGAAAAGTAATATAGGAAATCATGAAAATTATAATTGTAATTTAAGATGTAAAAGGCGATATATTGTCACTTATTAGCTATGTTGTAGCCATTATAAATATCTATCGACATATTTATAATATAGATAATTGTCTTAAGACATCAGACATACAATATAGAATTTAGTGTGCTATGACGGAGTATTGTTTTACTAAGTTAGGCATTGAGACAAATTCATTGGAAGTAGGGTAGGGTTTATAATCATAAGACAACATTGATATTTCATTTTTTACAAAGTTATTGATGATTGTGATTTTTATTTATCACATATTTATTTATTGTATATTAAAATCTATTGTTGAAAATGAAAAAAAGTGACAATGTCACACTGAGAAATTAAAAAACCATAGCAAAAGAAGCTAAAACCAAACTAATAGTAATAGGATAAGGCCGTACTATTATGGCTAGGAAAAAACTCTCTTATTTTAAATTGTGATGGTGGTGTGTTCAAAGATTTTATTAGTATTCTAAAAATACTTAAAGTTAATTTTATAAAAATTAAAAATAATTTTATTTTATTTCATACAAGTTTTAATTTTTATGTTCAAACTCGTTATCGATCATGATTCATACTGTTATAAATAATACCTAATTTGAGTTTTTTTATTTGACCTAAAATCTATAGACCCAAAATAGACCCAAATTTGAAAAACTCGATAGATCTGACACTTAGTTGATCTGATTCACATTCGACCCATAAAGTGACCCGAACCCGAACCCAAACCTAACCCGAATTCTATAGACCCGAGTCAAACCCGAAATAGACCCGAACCCGAGAAATCCGAAGAACCAAGCATTGACCCGACCCAAATCACACCCGACCCGTCAATTAACCCGAACCGAACCCGAACCTGACCCAAAGCAACATAACCCGAACTACACCCGAACCGAATTAGACCCGAACCCGAACCCGAACCCGACCCGATTGTATAGTAAATAAAAGTTGACCCGACCCATATCAACCCGACCCTAACCCGACCCAAATGACCCGTTTGCCACCTCTAGATTCAACGTACGGTGAGTGACCAGAAGCTAAAGAGCATTCGCGAGAGAATGGCAGGGGAATTGGAATTGTGGTCGAAAGAGTTCAATTAATATCTTGATTAGTTGGGAGTACTAGTTATAAATTAAGTACGACTTGATATTTTTTGTTTTTTTTTTGTTTTTATATTGTTTCTACCTTTTTCTCTCAGATATTAGTAGAATACTCTTATATTTTGTTATTAGAATTCATGAATAACCTTATGATTCATAATCATGAACTTATAATTCGAACTGATAGACTAATATTAATTAACAATGATTGGATAGATGTTTAGTAATTTATTGAATTTTATACTTGATGCATATTTTGAAATTATGCATGAAATGAATCGTATTCAAATGAAATTGTTAAATTATTATCATCTTAGATCTTTATCTTATCTACTAATTGATCTTTTAGTTATAGTTAACAGAATATGAAGTTAAAATAATATTAATATTAATAATATCAATTATATTATTATTCTAATTATTTTTTATTGGTATAAATGGGTCAATAATAAGCTTATTATTGATGATAATTTTATCGTCGGTATTAAGGCATAATACCAATGATGAGTTAGACTTAATATCGACGATTAAGTATAACCAAAGCACCTTTAATATTGATGATATGAAATTTAAATTTGGAAAAAAAATTGAATTTGAAAAACATTATGAACGCCAATTTATCTTAACATTGACAATGTTTCTTCGTTAATATCAATGATAATACATGATTTTTCTTCCTTATTATTGACAATTTATCGCCGGTATTAAGCCTTAATTATGAAGATAATAAATGATTTATTCGAGCTTTATTACTATTAAAATACTCATTACTGACAATTTATCATTAATATTTCTCTTTTAAACACATTAAAGAAAATCAAAAAGCCTAAAAATATTTGACTTGTCAATAATATTTACTAAATAATTGATTTTAAAGACAAATTTTATTGTATAAACATAATTTACATAACAAACATATTATTACTACATTTGACGTGTTAATAATACACAAAATCTAAAAATCATCTTCAACTTCATCTTTATCTTAATCTTGATCTTGATATATTGGCGGAGATGGGTGATCTCGAGACCATGTAGCCATAAAAGCCCCCATTTGTCTTAATTTTTCTTCTTGATGCTCAAATGCTACTTGTTGGTAGGCTATAATCTAGCTCATTATAAAATATGTGTCATCTCATCTCCTCTTGCCTTCTCAATTGACATTGGCTTTGTTTCATTTTAGTATATCCATTTCTCATACATTGGCATAAACCTAAAGCATAGCATGTCACTTTCAATTATATTAGGAGGGTACCAAATATAATGGCTACAATTCTAACAAGGACAATAAGTAGATCTATTCAAATTTAGACAATTTTTTATCACTTCAATAAAAACTTGAAGGCCATTCCAAAACTTGTCAGGCCTATGATTATGTAACCTCATCTAATTCTTATCGATTGTTTGTCATCTTATCTGTTATTTTTTTTTTCAAATAAATAACTTTTAATTATCTTATCAATAATTAAATTTAGCAACTACAAAATGGCATGGCATCAAAATAAACCTTAACCCTTATTTTAAGTTAACATTACCTTTATTTCGTTTATTTTGATTTCACAAGCGTTCAACTATATAAAATTAAAAAAATTATCAAAGATTTTAGTTTTTTAAATATTAATTATTTAATTTTCATCTAATATCAATAATATTTTTATTTTTTTTAAATTATTATGAATTATTAATTATTAATTATCATCTAAGATCAAAAATGGTTTTCTTATTTTAATATTTTTTGAATTATTTATCTCTAAAATTTTATTTTTTATTAATTATTCTTGTCAATTATTAATTTTTTAATAACTAGGTTGAAGCTCAACATTAATTATGATTATTCTTATACAATAAAAAAATAAAAATCAAAATTTCTAACTATCTATCTTTAATCTTATTTTTAGTAACAAATATTAATTAAATCTAACAAGTTCATTGAAAATATAAAAATTATATATCACCAATTTAAAAGTCTACTAATATGTTTCTTTCTAGAAACATACATTAATTATCGGTCATCAACTAAAACATACTAATTATTTTTCTAATATAACATATATAATAACAACTATATATAATATATAATCTAATTATATACAAAATCTAACTATAATAGCTTTGTCGGTAGTGACTACGTGATGTGGTAGCTAGATAATAAATTGGAAACTGTTTTGTCTTACATCAAATGGTAACCGAATGTTGGACCAAAATTCAAACATATATATGTATGTATGTATGTATGTATGTATGTTTGTATTAAATCCAACAGATACTATACGCACATCTCCTTCTTTACATAAAATTCTATCGATCGGTGAAAATCAATGGTCCACTTGGGGGTACGTACAATATACGGGGAATGCAAATCGTCAACAAAGGGGCATACTCAAGCTATCTAAGGTTAAATCATAATATCCATTCATCCTATTCGCTAGTAACGGCTTATCTAGAGAAGAATTTAGCGTGATGTCAAGAAAGGTGAGACGAACACAACCATAAGTAGCCCTCAGAAATAACATGGAGATATGCACTCTCTCTAGTCCGGGCCAATTTTAGGCCTTTTAAGACCCCAGGGAGTCGGCCCAATTACTAGGCCCCTGATATCTATTAAAAATAAATAATGATAATGATATTTATACATGCTGCAACCGATCCACCAATAGTGGAATTTTATAACAACAATAATACATATTTAATATATATATATCTTTATAGTATTTGGGGCCCTAAAAATTTTGAGGCCCTAGACTCATGCCTATTTGTCCTGATGCTTGGGCCGGGCCTGACTCCGGTCTCCTCTCCAACTTCTCTTTGCTCCCTCTTAGCTTCTCATTCCCATCTATAATTGAAGTTCACTACCATGGAAATCTTGAGGCTTGTGAGGAGTATGTGGTACTTCAAGCTTCAAGCATCTTTGTATGCTACTGAAATCCAAGTTTGTCATCTTGGAGGTGGTTATTGGAACAATAAGAAAGATAGTTTTTCCCCCTAAATCCTGTTGGTATGAATAAAAAATGATACATATAGGATCTGAAATAACCTACCTAATTGATTAGTTGACCCCTTGTTATTATTCTTCTTTTATTTGATCAATGAAAATTAGGTTACCCATAATAGATAGGGCTTCAACATCCCTGCTTGTTACATATAGAAGATGTTGCACAAAATGTGAATAGTATTGGTTTTTTTCACATCTCATGTGAATGTATTCAATGTTGTTGAAACAAAAAATTTCTTTATGTGTATGATGATGAGGACAAATTGTATTCTTTTTTTTTCTTGTTTCTTATATTCTGTCTCCAACTATGAGTTTGAAGTCCGATTCATAATTTTTTCAGACCATAGACACAATCATAGAGAACAACAAGATAAAAAGAAGGGGTGGAGGAGATGTCCTAAATCCTGTTTGTAGCTTTGTTTTTGAGAATGATTTTAGATGTGCTTATATCACATGCATGCCAACCTTCTTGTTTATTTATGTAACTATAGATTATATTGATGTTCTAAAATGATGTTTAATTGACCATTTATTTACATGGTTGTGCTCTACAAAATTGATGTGTTTATTTGGTTTCTTTGTTAGGTGTGGTTATGATTTTTGCTATGATTGTGGATTGTGGAGCCAAGTGGAGTGTGGTTCACAATTGTGTCAAAGTGAAAAATGGATGTATTGTCTCTATGGAACGAAGATGCTTTGATCACCATTTAGTAATATTAATTATCATTTTATCTAGATAACCAATGTATTTTCATATTGTGCTCATAGTTTAGCAAAAATTAATGTGAGATAATTTGTAACATTTCATTAATGAGATACATTTTTGGGTTTTTGTGTTCTCATACATTGTGGCTATTTAATCTAAAGCAATTTAAAGGAAAATTTCTTGTATCCCATATCTTCATTGAACTCATTGTATAAGTTCAGTTTTTTCTTTGAACTCATTTTATAGGTCAAGTTCATAAAACTATTGTTACAAACAACACTTTGGATTTTTTTTTACCTCTTATAAATAATATACCGTATATAGGCAAGGATTGAGTTTCCAGCGATCAAAAAAGACATCAACTGGTTCACACTACTTACAAAAATTTATGTGTACATGTTGTGACTATGTTTTTGGCCGACTTTAAATTTTAACTATAATTTTAGAACTGATTTAAATTCATATTTTAATGCCAAAGATTAATATATACTCCATGAATCTTAATGACTAGTGCGTTCATATCTCCATCTTCAAAGTCATGAAAATGTTGAGATTGATTTTCACGAGCCAAGTAACCAAAAGTAGACAAACAACAACCTTTAACATCTTCGTAATGTTAACTTATATTACGAACGATTTACATAAGTTTTCAAACGAGTACATAGTTGACACAGGAAAATAAAAAGTTGGTGAAACCACAAACACATCAAAGAAAAACATAGTATTAAAAAAATGAAATGGGACTAAAGATGTAATAGATTGATTTGTTTAACTATTCTATTTTTAAGACTACAAATGGTGCTCTTAACACTAGAGTGTAAGCGCCTCCAACCACAACTTCTTAATAGGGGCCTAAAATACCATACATAAGTCTTATTTAACTTTACAAAAAATTTAAATGGGTTAAGTAAATAAATAAAATGAGGTTTAATCAAATTAGTCAATATATTCAATATTGCACTATCCTGCAATTTCTAACCCTATGTTGCTTTATAAATAGGTACCTTCGTAAAATAGTGGACTTTATTTCCCCACAGCCAAGCATCATAACTTACGTTCTTCAAAAATCCAAAAAACCCAACCACAAGCAGTCATTATATTATCACATGATGATCATGTTACTTTAGGCCTCCAATCTTATTATATGTCACTCACATTCTTCCTAATTTTTCATGCAAACCCATTTGAAAACCTTACATCCTTCATAAATATTAAGAACTTCCTATGATTATTGGAAAAAAAAAGTATAATCTAGCTTAGGTTTCATCATCTTCACCCTGTCATAATACAAATGTAAATCATGCATGATGTTCAAATCCTATAAAATCCATCTTGATTTGAAGGTATAACACCCCTATTTTCACAACTTGATAGTTTCATTATTTTTTGATAGAGTTTGTGAAAGTTGTAACAAAATGGAGATGTTATCGCCATATCTAATATGAACAGGGTACAACCAATACCTGAACTATTTCTGGTTAAGACTAAAATGACTCTTATACCTCAAGTAGTTATACGTGGTTAACATCTGATTCGAGACTATTATAAGACTCAATTAACAATGAATCAGAGGTGGGGAAAACTCCTTAAAATAAACTAGCTAAAACATAAATGGAGAAGTTTTAAACGTTAAGATTTACATTAAAATTATGAAAGTAATTAGAAGGAAGCATTGAAGGAAAATAAATGTGGTATCTTACACAAGGTCTAATGTCACTACCACAAATAGAATTTTATAATAGTGGGATACCTAGAAAATAAGCCTAATTTCTCCTCCACATATTCCAAGTTCATCAAAACGCACCATAGGGCATTAGTACAGTTAATTATTAGTAAAATATAGCTCCTATGAGCACTTAAATATAATTCATGAAATCACATAACATCATATATCACATTCACAAGTGATTGCACTTGTAGAAACCTACTAATAATAATGGGTAATATCCTAGGGGAGTAAGCATGGATTTGTTACACACATCCAAAAGATAATTTATGGATAACATATTATCACCAACTCATTATATAAGGACATAAATTTAATTACCAAACCCAAATGAGCATTTAATTGGTGAAACCCCAAACTTTAATGGTCATCAGAGCCAAGAGGCTTCCATAGAGCATATCACCCACCTTACTTGGTTTAATATTATAGCTAAATGACCATTTAATTAGTGAAACCCCACACCTTAATGGATAATGGATCCAAAAGGCTTTAAAATGGGATACAACACCTACCTTACTTAGTTTAATGCCATATCCACATGGGCATTTAATTGGTTAAACCCCACACCTAAATGGAAATTAGAGCCAATAGGAGATACAACACATAACTTACTCAGTTTAATGCCATAGCCTACTCAGTTTAATGCCATAGCCAAATTGGTGTTTAGTTGGTGAAACCCCACACCCTAATGGACATTAGAGCCATGAGGCTTTCAAAGGGGATAAAACACCAGCCTTACCTTGCCCAATACCGTAACCATATTATTTTATGTTTAATGATAAAAAATATAACAATATTTAATTTGGTTGTATTTAACATTCAACATGCTATGATACTTAATTATGTTATGTTTAACGATCAACACACAATGATATTTAATTATATCATGTTTAATGATTAACACACAATGATATTTGTTTATGTTGTGTTGACCATTCAACACACCATGATATTTATTTATGACATGTTTAACGATTAACAAGTAATGATACTTAATTATGTTGTGTTTAATGGTAAACACATAATGATTTTCAATTTTGTGTTGTGTAATGATCAATGAGCAATAGTACTTCATTATGCCGTGTTTAACATTTAACATGCTGTGATATTTAATTATAACGTGTTTTATAATAAAAATGTAATGATATTTAATTATGCCATGTTTAACAATAAACATGTACCAATATTTAATTATATTATATTAAACACTTAAAAAAAACGATATTTAATCATGCTTATTATGTGTGTTTGATGAACTAAGGGGTTCTTAGGAACTGGGAATAAGAATCAACACTATAAGAGTTTTGAGGGTAAAATGGATAGGAGAGAGAAGAAAACAAAAGTAAAAAGTTGCATTATGATTTTTGATGTTTAAAATGAATATAATACCCCATACACATAAGGGTAAAATGAAGGGAAAAAGAGAGGAAAAAATAATGTGTAGTCAAGGATATAAAGTTTCCTTATCCTATGTAGAGAGTTGGGTAGCCAAGGAAACCATATAGGTCATCAAATCGAGATCGGTCAAAGATTAAGGTTGACTGAAGCACACTCAGTAGCTTTTTGGAGCTGATTCTCATCATTTTTGCAGGTGTCCAAGAACTTGCAAATCCTAACTGAGAAAAACCCATATCATCACTACATTTAAAATTTCGTTCATAGCCTTAGCCACTTCCATGGGGTATATAAGCTAAAACTCTATTACATGGCTGGCTATCACAACTATATGTTTATGTTTCTATTGGGGTCCCATATATAATAATGAAAAAGAGTGAATAAATTTACACATACATTTGTTGGACACCCTATATACAATAATGAACAATTATAAATAAATCTACACATGAATATCTATTATACACCTCATACACATTATTGAGTGGAAAAAAAGAAGCTCATATATTTACAGTCCATTGAATAACTAATATGAAATAATAAACTACAATAGATTCATCAAAATATGAAACACCTTGCTATACCATATTGTTAAAATGAAAACAAAACCACAAAAATTCTTCAAATAAAATTCAAAATTTGAGTTTTAATAAGAATAAGAGTGTAAACAAGTGGCTTAATAGGAAAGCTTCATTCTAACTACTCCCATGTGTCTATAAGGAACATATATTTTGAAATGACCCAAAAATTTTTAATTTTAAAAATTATTTTTAAATGAAATCTTATAACAAAAATTAATTTAATAAATTATTTTTTTAAATTAAAGATAATTAATTAGGACTATTTGAGAAGAAAATAATAAATGTTTTTTTAAGAAATGTTTTGGTATTTTAGCTAATTAAAGATTTTATTTTAGAAATTTATTAAATAAATTATTTTATTTAAAATATGAAGGAGAAAATAGTTTTAAATTAATATTAATTTTATAAATAATATAACTGGAGAAAATTAGGGTGTTTTGTTAATTAAAAAGGAATTTATGGAAAATATTTTAAAAAACTTAATTTAGACTAAAAAGGGATTTAAATATTATTTTAATCAAATATTATTATTGTTAAATATCCTAAATATTTAGATTAATTTAATTGGCCCTAACTTAATTATTTTTCACTTCCTTTTTCCCCCTTTTCCTTTTTCTTTCTTCTTCTTTCTCTTTCTTTTTCTTTTTCTTTTCCTTCCTGTTGGGGCCAGCCCGTGGCCTAGTTCCTCTTTTCCTTTCCTTTTCTTCATGCGGTCATGCCTGCGTAGTGGCCTGCTTCCTTGTCTCTCGCCGCGCTGCGTTTTTCTTGTCTCTCCCCCAAAATGTGTCATTTTAATCAATGCACTTACCCCTTTGCGCATGGACCGGTTTGCCGCCATTCTTTTTCTTTTTTTCCTTGAATCACCAGGTCCCCTACCTCCTCCTTCTTCTTCTTCTTCTTCTTCTTCTTTTCTTCTCCCTATCCCCGTCGACAATAACTCCATCGCAGCCGCCATAGTCTAGATTTCCGCCACCGATTACGCACTATTGACCGACCACTTTTCTTCTTTTATCTTCCCCCTGATTCGGCGATCACGCAGACCCACCCACCTCTCTTCCTTCTTGCGCGATTCCTTCTCCTAGCCAGCCAACCCTTACCACATCGCTCTTAAATTTTGCTGGCAACCATCACCTCCTGCGACCAAAACCCTACTTGCCTATTCCCAAGCCGACCCACAGAACCCTGACCTCCCTTCTAACCCTATAAATACCCCCATAATATCCTTATATTAAGCTTTTGATTTCTTACCCATAAATCCTTCCTTTTTGTTGCCTCCTCTTTAAACACCTTGATCGCCGCCTTCGGCTAACTTAGCTACCATCTTTGGCCACCAAACTCTCCCTCGCATCTCCCTCTAGCTAACCAAATGTCCCATATCTCTTGATTCTTTCTGCACAAGCCACCGAGGCTGTGCGAAGTAGCCCCCTCAACCAACTCATTTTTCTGTCTCTGCTACCCTTCAAACCACCTTTAGCCACCTTTTCTACCGCTTCTTTCACCTCCAAAATTATGCTACAAACCCTCTTCTACCTTCTCCTACCTCTCTTTTCCTCTTTCTCCCTCTCCTCCTCTCTCTTTCTTCTTCTCTTCCATTCATCCGCCACCGCCGCCTTGCACCACCACCGGTGCTACCTATCCCCACCAACATAAGGTTAAACCCTAGACCCTCTCAGCCTTTTTTCCTATTTTTATAACCCTTAAATATTTTATTTCAATTATTTGCATATTATTATTATTATTTATAATTATAATATGTATTATTACTAATATTAGTATTAATGTTTTGATTATTAATTCTATTTAGGGCTAAATCCCTATTGTATTTTTAATTCGATTTTATTATTATTCTTCTTATTTTTTATATTATTACTATTATTAATATTAATATGTTATTATTATTATTATAATTATAATTATTTTTATTTTTACTATTTTGAATTACTACTATTATTATTCCATTATTAATATTACAACTATTTTACAATTAGTGTTATTATTATTATTATTATTATTATTATTATTATTATTATTATTATTATTATTATTTCATTTCATTATTAACATTATTACTAAATTTGGTTATGTATTTTACTGATATTATTATTAGTATTATTTTGGTAAAGGGGCTGAAAAATTTATTTTATTTTATTTTTGAATAATGTCCTTTTTATTATTATTATTATTATTGTTACTATTATTATTATTCTTATTTATATTCTCATTGATATTATTTTAGTATCATTATTATTATTAGGGTAAAGTATTTAATCCTATTTTATCAACTTTTATAATATTTCTATTATTTCTATATCTTTAGCAAAGTTAGAATTTTATTAATTTTATTTTTATTATATGTTATTATTTGGTTAAAGCCCTAAGGAGGCGTAGGAGCGTGCTTCAAGACCGGTGTCATTTCAAGTAAAGGTGTTACTAAGGCCTGTGTGCTTATATGTATTATGTGCTTCATATGCTATGTATTCAATGTTTATCATTATTAATTTTTTCGTATATGGTATGACGTGGAATTGAAGTATGTGTTTGTATGGCATGTGTACTATGTGTATGTGATGACATGTGTTGTGACCCTATAAGATATGCATGTGAGGGTTTTGATGTGGTTTGTGTGGGAGAAAGGATGAAAAAGGAGGATGGGGAAAGAGGTTGACCAAGGGAGGTGAGTTGACTTAATTATTTTAATGATTCATGAGTGGAAGAATAAAACGGAGAATTTTAGGGTTTCTTGTGGGAGAATTTGATTTATGATTTTTATGGTTCTGTGTGGGAGATTATAGTTTATGATTTTATATGGGGGAATCTAAATTGTGGTTTTGTATGGAGAATCTAATTTATGGTGTTAAATGGGAGAATATAATTTATGGTTTTATATGGAAGATTCTAATTTATGATTTTATGTGGAAGATTCTAACTTATGGTCTTGTATGAGAGAATCTAATTTGTGGTTATGAATGGGAGAATCTAGTCAATTATATTATATGGATAAATATTTGGGTTTTCTATGGTTTCTTAGTGGTATTAGGGTTTTCATGGTGGTACCAATGGTTGCATGGTGGTATTAATGGTTGTATAGTGGTATTAGGGTTTGCATGGTGGTATTAGGGTTGCATGGTGGTATTAATGGTTATATGGTGGTATTAAGGTTTGCATGGTGAAGTTAGGATTTTGCATGGGAGGTGTAAAGTTTGCATGTGAGTGAAATTTATGTGTGGAAAGTTGATTTGGGATGTGAGGAAGGTAATATAAGTGTTGTTTGGGTGTTTGAACACTTTGGGTGAAAAATAGTATGTACAACATTATAAGGGTATGGAGGAGATTGAATTAGGATTTAGAGTTATTAACTATGGGGTTGTTGTGATTAACTAGGGTTGGAGTGGATAATTGTGGTTTATTGTGATTAAATAAGGTGTGGAATGGCTAATTATGGTTATTGTGGTTAAATAGGGTTTGGAGTAGTTAACTTTGGTTTGAGTTGGTCAATTAGGGTTGGTTGTAGTTGCTTAGAGTTTTTATGTTATCATGTGTATTTGGTGATTTAATTGTAATTATGATTGTGGAATTTGTGATTTGTGATGTGTGAAATGTAAAGATAATGATTCATGCATGTTTTAGGTCAAAGCTTGTGAATAAGATACTTAAGACATTAATTATTTAAAGTGGAGTATCATTGAGACGGGACCAACCGATTCACCGGTTCGAAATAGTGGTTAGGATTTTTACCCTATGTATGATCAATCCACCGGTTATAATAATGGGGGTTCTCTAGCTCAATGATCACAAACCAGAGTTTTGCTAAAGCACTGAAAAGATACTAATTACTTACAGTGGAACACCATGTGAGTTGGAGCCAACCAATCCACCGGTTAGAAATAGTGGTTAGGACGCATAGTCCTATGTATCTCCTATCCACTAGCTATAATAGTGGTTAGGGTATGATACCGTATGTGCCTCCGATCCACCGGCTATAATAGTTGGGGCTTCTGTACTCGTATGGATTTGATAAAAAGTATAGTGTGAATTGACTTCTAATCAGAGATTAATTATTAATTAAGTAATTGAATTGGGTTATATTTGGGCCTTTATACTTTTACCTGAATGGTCACATGCATTTATGTTATCATGTTGGTCTTATGATTTATTATCATTCTATGTTGTTTATGTGCTATTATGTGTTGGCCTTAATTTTCGGTTACCTTACTCAGTACGTAGCATACTGATCATCCGTTTCATGGGTGCTACTCATTCCCACAAGTAGTATGCCTTTCTGACTTTGTTAAGTAGGCGAGACATCAGTCGGGGCTATGTGATGAGCATGGGTAGCTCAAAATTCAAGAGTGTTGTGGTCGTATTCATTCTTTATGTGATTTAATTCCTTTTGTTAATTCTTTGGTATAGTAGTTACCATTTTATGTTTCATTACTCGATTGCGTATTTTAATGAACATTTTATCAGTTGTAAGTTTAATTCTCTTTTGGAAATGAATTACAATTCTTAATACATACTTTGATTTTTTTTACAGCAGTTTAATGAGTATTTGAAGTTTAGTTTGTCTTAATTTTATAATTGATTGTTAATCTTTTCTTAGCCTTAGCACTTAGTACTAAAACGCTCGGAGAGAACTGGTTTGGTACTAAGTGTGGCGGTAACATCCCCAAAATTCATAGGTTTTAAATTAAATATTTTAATTACTTCTGCTTTATATAAAAAAATAGTAAATTTGGGGTGTTACATATTTAGATTAGAGAGGCAACCCGATCTTGACTACAATGTTTTATAAAAGGAACTTTTTCTTATATGATTAATTATGTTGCATTTCTTTCTACCACTATATCGTGTAAAAAGGGACAAAAAATGAGGCTATGATTTGACATTCCATATCCTCAAGAAATCTTACAAACTGATTTTTTTTAAATTGTAGAAAATTACCCCAAGTAATGAGTACACACATCGTATAGAATTCTTCATTTTTTGAATCGATGGCTAGGTATTTTCAACTCTCTTATATCATTAAATACATATCTCTTTAACTAATTTTCTTTCTACACCTCTACTTTTAATACTTTTGTCAACCCTCAACTTCCAAATTCTCTTTTTAATTAAAAAACTTTACTTCAAATTTACACTAGTGTGCCTCAGACCTAAAATTCCTTACCATCTTCTTCCTTTTCTAATCTACTAAACCTTTCTTTCCTTGATTCTTCATCTTTTTCAGGGCATAATATTCACCCTTGGTTACTCTATTCGTTGATATATACATAACTCCTCCCACCTTTACTATAGGTAAAGGAATATAATAGAGAAAACATCCTAATGGTAGTCGAATGTAAAGAAATTGTGTCACCACCACACTAACCATTAGTTCTCTCAAAAGACATGGTGAATATTCTACAAATTTTAAAGATCTTTTTCACAAAAATTCTTATTTTTTTGATTCCTCTACTTCCCACTATTCAAAGACCTCAATCACATCCTTAACTTTTCCTCTTCTTTATCAAGTCCAACAAACCATTCATTGTTGAACCAATCGGTCCATTTATTCTCTCATAACCTAACCTTTTCTATTAACATGTTTAAACCTTCTTGTAATGACTTAGATACTCTTCTTTTGAGTAACCTTACTGAGGCTAAATTAATTAATTTCATGTCAAATACCATTATTCTTGTCCATCTTATTCAACCACTATGCCTTTTGACTAGCTAATTTAAGGAAAATAAAATCAGACTCCAACGTGGATCGAGCAATATGACTCTTCTTTGAAGAATTCCATGACACAACTCCTATTTCCAAGGTAAGCACATAATTACTAGTGGGTTTGATGTCATCATTATTATAAAGCTAATTAGTGTCTATAAATCCTTTTAACACGATAAAAAATTATAAAAATAGAAATATCCATCCTTAGTATCTTTAAGGTATCTAAGTAAATAAAAAAGTCTAATCTAATGATCTCCACTTGGGTTGTGATTCTACCTACTCAGTCAACTCATTGTATAGGTTATGGTAATTCTAGAGCAACTCATGAGGAACATTACACTATATATGTTTTAACATATTATTCTTATGAAACATTGGAACCTTGGTTCTTTTTCAAGTGTATGGTAGGGTCATAGGGAATTTTCACATGCATTTCATCACAACAATCAAACTTTTTTTTCCAATCTCATATCAACGTAGTGTGGCTTATTCAAGGAAAATCCATTTTTAGTTGTATTTTACTATTTTAGAACCAAGAATTACATTAGCTTCCCTAAATGTTTCATATCAAAGTGAGAAGACAAAAATGATTTGGTCTTGTTGACCATAATCACATTAGTACCAAATATCAACATGTAATCAACATATAAACATATAATTGCATAATCATATCCAAACATCTTGGAGTAAACAAAAGAATTGGATTCATATATAATATAATTGTCACTTAATAAAGTTTGGTAAAACTTTTTATTGCACTATTTAAGACCATATAATGACTTTTTCAATCCTCAAAATTTGATCTTTTGATCCTCAACCACACAACCATTAGGCTACTCCACATAAATTTTTTTCTTTAAGGTTACCATATAAAAACATGGCTTTAACATCCATTTGATGGACTACAAGTCCTTATATATTAACTAAAGTAACCAAGGAATGAATAGTGATAGTTTTAGCCATGGGAAAAAAAAATTCAACATCTTTATTTTTCTTAAAGACCACAACTACCAACCTAGCCTTAAACTTATCAATGGTTCTATTAGTTCTCAATTCATTTTAAAAGATTTATTTACATCTAACCAATTTAATCCTTATGGGAAATTCAATTAAATCTTATGTATGATTATACATATTGGAATCCAATTCATTTTTAATTTCTTCTTTTGAGAAATTAGCATCAAAATAGGTAATTAATTTAATATATGAGTTAGGATATTCTTTACAAAAAAAGGTATACATGAATTTCTCACTGATTCTATCTATATAATCACTCTCAATAAGAATAGTATTCAGAAAATCCTTGTCTAAGTCCTTTCTTGGCCTTAAAAGGTTGAGTGGGTTCTCCATTAAAAAGTAAAGAATAACTAATTTTTATGATATATTTTAGGACCATCTTCACAAAATGGAAGGGGGATCCTATTCCTTGTACAACTTTCTCCATAAAGTACCAGTGAATAGAGTCATATGATTTCCTGAAATCCAAATTGAGCATGCATCTAATAGATATGTGTTTTTGGTTGTAACTTTTGACAGACTCATGAACAAGAAAGATGTTATCACCTATGCATCTACATTTAATAATAGAATTTTGGAAAGTAGAAATCAAGGAAGGAAGAATGAATTGTATGCGATTAGTGAGAACCTTTGAAATGAGCTTATATAGAACATTGAACAAGTGATTGGTATGTATTTTTACACTTTCATATCAGCTTCAACTTTGCAAATTAAGGATAATACAGGCATACTCAAACTTTTGTGAAGAATTCACGAGGACACTACAAGAAAATTAATTTTTGGAAATGACAATCCCTTACTGTGTATTAGGGGGTAACTAAAGAATTTTGCAATGTCTTTTTTCCATTGCCAAAAAAACTTGTTTTATGACGACAAATATGTGGCTAAAAAAGATTTTGTTATCATTAATGGTTATCATAGATGTTTAAGTGTAATTATTATTACAATGATTTTTATTTTACCCACAATGTTTGATTTTTTTACAGTGACATTTTTCATAGCTAATAATGTAAAATGGTTTACAATAATCTTTTTGTAGCTAGTAGTGTCTGATTTATTTACATTAACTTTCTTGTTGCCAATAATATTCAATTTTTGTAATGATTTTTTTTTGTTACCAATGATGTGTTAGTTTTTACAATGATTTTCCTATTACCAATTGTGATGATTATCACTTTTTAACTTATCACATTCATAATACATTATTTATAAACCCATCTTATACACAAAGTAATTAAATAAAAATATTAGTAAAAAATTTATTTGATTATTAATATAATATGAATACTTCAATAATTGTATAATTGTTCAATACAATTGTTAAAAGACAAACTATTATTCAAAATATCTAAAATAACATTACCATTATTGAAAATATTCCTATCAAAACACTCATTTCAAGTGTTTTTGTTCAAAAGGACATCCAAAAAAACAAAGACCGCCATCTTCTTATTAAAACATCAACTAATTATAAAAATCTATTTACATGGCCAGGCCATGCATGAATTTGTTGTTAGTTTTTGAAATGTAGTTTTTCTCTAAATTTGGATTATACTTTTTCAACATTTAATGTTGAACAATTTTAACATAAATATCAAAAATATAATAAAAAATAATAGTAATTTGTTGTACAAAAAAAATATTTTTTCATAAATATGAAAAACATTATATGGTAGTGTTTAGGTTTTTTAATGAAACTTGTTTTTACATGCATATATAATGTAATTTTCTTTTATGATTTACCTTATCTAGATTTTTTTTGGCATGGTTTGGTTTGAATGAGGTAAATGTAAGTTAGTTTAAAAGAAGTGTTAACTTACTTTCTTTCTTAATTTCATTGTAGGGCAAGACTCACTAAAGATCCTTATGATTTTGCTTTGCCGAAAGATATAAAAGACCTAGCAAAATCTTATGGCAAGTTACGCTAGGATATTGAAGAGGTTTTCAATATATGCTAAGTTGAGTTTTTGCACCCCTTAAAACTAGATCCAGGAATCCAATACTATAAATGCGAAGTCAGTAATCATCATAATATAGCAAGGAATGATGTTGGAAAACTCTTTGTGGACATGAGTATAACTAAAGAACAAATGTCCTGCGTATTAAGGTTTTAGGGACACAATTTTTATTTAATTGAGGAACGTGACAATGAAGGAACATGGTATGTGGTGCAAGATGGTGCTAGTCCAAATAAAGGAAAAGGCAATGATGAATGTGTATTTAAACTTCCTTTAAGCTTAAGGCATGGAAACATAATGAAATGTCAAAAATATTTTATTTGATTATCATAGCTTTTACCATGCAGTTGAATGAAAAGCTAGTCACAATATCAAAAATATTCTATCTGATTGTCATAACTTTTACCATGCTGTTGATCAATTATGTTTTCCCATCTTGACAAAAAAAAAACATTCACCGGTCCAAAGATTATGAAAAGAAGGGAGAGACTTCTTCTATGAAGGACAAAGCCAAAAGCATTCAGTACTCTATTGTGGCTTTAAGTGAATTATTTCAATTTAAAGATATTGGACATAATATTGAAAAGTCTTTTAAAATCACAAATCGTGGTTACTATTTGTCATCAATAGAGGCTGATAAGATTCAAGATGAATTTGAGTAAGGGGAAATGATCAAAGACAATGTTGAGTACAAGAAAGGAGGCATTTTGATGAAGATTTTAAGTTGCATAATATGCAACAACACCTCAACATTGCCCTTGGGGCAACAAAGGAAGGTCTAGAAGATGAAGATGTAAAGGGAAGCCTAAGATAGATAAATGATCTAATCATACCTTGATATCTCTGTTGATCAACTAGCTTACCTTTGTCATCCATCACAAGCTTTGTGGTTGTAGCCATAAGTATACTACAAAGTTTACTCTCATTCATTCCAAACTTCTTGAGCAATTCTTTTATGTACATTTCTTGGTTGACAAGTATTTTTTCACTTTATTTCTTGAATTTGAGTTTAAAGAAATAGGTTAACTCACTCATTATGCTCATTTCAAACTCACTACACATTAAGCTAGAAAATTCCTTACACATAGACTAATTAGTTGGACCAAATATTATGTCATTAACATATATTTTTTCATAAAATAATTACTTTTTATACTATTTAGAAAAATAGGTATATCAATTTTACTTCTTTCAAAACCTTTTTCTAATAAAAATGTACTCACCTTTCATACCTAGTTCTAGGATCATGTTTTAGACCACAAAGAGCCATATTGAGTTTGTAAATATAGTGACATTTTGAGACATTTTCAAAACATGGTGATCGCTTAATATATACTTATTCTTCAATAAAAATCATTAAGGAAATAAATTTTGACATCCATTTGATACAATGTAAAGCACATGGATAATGCAAATGCAAGAAGCATACGTATAGTATTGAGTCTAGCTAATGGGGTAAAGGGTTCCTCAAATTTAATGCCTTCCTCTTGGTTATATTCTTTTGTAGCTAATTGAGCTTTGCTTCTAACCACAATAATTTATAGATCTATCCTGCTTCTAAAGACCTATTTAGTCCCCATGATGAGGCTATTTGTAAGAACTAATTTCTAAACTTTATTTTTCTCAAATTGGTTAAATAATCTTGCATTGCTATGATCTAATATTTAGCATTCATGGCTTCCAAGTGAGACTTAGGTTCCATTAGAGATAGAAATACTAAATGATTGCAAATGTTACCTAATGAGAATCTAGTTGCAACCCCTCTTATTTCATAACTAATGATGAGCTTTTGAGGGTTTCCATAGGCATATATCCATACACTAAGAAGTTCCTCTCTCACTTCATCCTCTTGTTGATTGATTTGAGGCTCTTCATCTTTCTGTTTTTCTATATCAGGCTTTTCATCATCTTCCATCAAGCTTTCAACTTAGATAGAAGGCTTAAATTCTTCCTTTTAAGATTTATGCACAATAGAGTAAGATTCATTAAAAGCAACATGTACAAAATCTTCAACTAACATTGTTTAGTTGTTGAAAATCTGGTAAGCTTTAAGGTGTAAAGAGTAACCAATGAAGATACCTTCATCTATTTTGGAGTGAAACTTATACTTTTCCCATATTAATTTGAAATTTAGTTTTTTTCTATGTAATTTGGTATCTTGCTGATTCCTGAAATAAAAATATTCTTATATATATGCCCTCCTAGCTTCTATCACACTAGATCTTTACCTTACAAACATTGATCCATGATAAATTCGGGTCTTCAACTAAGATTTTCTATCTTCATGAATTATTTTAACATATATTTTCATTTTTTGAGCTTTTCTATTCTTTCTATCACAAATTATGATCTGTTCAATTTGGTATCTTACAAACATGTTAATAATATAAATGTATGTTCCTATTTGTTTCTCTCCTTATATATGTTATTCATGAAATCAAACAGACATAAAAGGCTATGCTTAACTATGATTTACCACTCTTGTGCTTATTATTCAATTATATTAATTTCTCTTATGAAAGTGTCAAACAATTGAATACATTTAATTATCCAAAGTATTTTCTCAAAAATTATTATATAATAATTGTTATTATATTGTGCATAGCATTGATTTTTAGATATTGATAACCACAAATACCATCTTGTTCTCTTTCGAGGTTGGCTTATGTTTGAAATGGGCACGATGATATAAGAGGTAATTTGGAACTACATAATTGATTAAAATTTTTATATCCTTTTTATTTATTAAGAAAGCATACAATTTTTTTACTATTCATTTTACCAAATTTTGGTATTATACATTCATTAAAATTTTCTCTTATTATATTACAAGATAGTTTATTTTACAAGCTTAATGATGGTATGGTTTAATGTTTTAGAAAATTTACCTTGGTTTCTTACTCATTGTAGGGTTTTGAATATTAAAATAGTCATAAAGCATAATTCAATAATATATCTTTAAATAACCTTTCTTTTGATTATTCATCTAATTAAGTAGCTACTTTTGTACGTAAGTTAACTCTATTATACTTTTTCGAGGTCTTACTTATCGTAGGTAAGTCATCTTCTATTAGTAAGTAATAACAATTAATAGTTTGAATATTTTTTAGTGATATTCCTATTTGACTTTCTTACTAAATGAACTAATTTTATTTTTTATGTAGGTACTAAATTATCTACATATGATTAGAGGGGTAAAAAATGTATTGGCTCTATATTTTTCAACAACGGGTCATATTACCTATTATATTAGGTATGTTATATGTGTGTTTATATGTGATAATATTTATCTTGCGTTTCATATTGAGCATTAATATAAAAAAATAGAGCCATCTTGTTTTAAGTTGAATATATATGTACATATGTGTACCAATTGCAGTGTTCAATTTGGTTTTATTTAATTAATTTAATATGATTCATTCAATTTTTTAACCCACTTTTGTTAGTTTGAATGTTGTTTAAGACTCATTCCTATATATTTCATAGTACTACAACATACATTCAACAACCTCTTATTATTCCATATATAATACAAAAAATTTGGCAGATAGTATTAAATTATGTTTAACATATAGATTTATTAATGTATTTAAGAATACCTTGTGTTAGGATGTTGCAAATTACTTTCATATATGTCGACACATATTATCCATAATAAACATAACTTATTAACAAGTAATCGACTGGTAGTTAAAAGTGTGTAATGGTAATTAGAATTAATCAACTCCGAAATTAAAATGTGGAATGTTATTAAAAGTTAAAATTCCATCAAAGCAACCCCAAATAGTTATAAAATAAATGGATCATATCACATAAAAAAAACTGTCCAATCCCAAGCCTGGATAAGGTGTGCAATGGTGTGCATTAGGAATGTTTAATTTCTAATTCTTCCAAACCCATAAAGTAGGTGGGCCATATATATCGTAATGAGGCTTTGTTAACTTCCTTTTTTTGACTCCATTTTAGAGCAAGAACCAATATTTCTTTTATTGTCATGATCCTCACTTATGTAGAAATCATGTTCTTTAGATGTTTTTGCGTAAGATCATTATTCTCTAGTTATGTATATGACTTTGAATTTGTAATTTTGTCCTTGTTGCTTCGGTTTTGGGGGTGCCAAAACTCAACTTATTGTATGTTAGAAGTCTTTGTAATATCCCATATTAATTTACCATAAGATTTTCCTAGGAATTTTTAATCTCCTGATAAAGAAAAAACATAGGGAGTTATTGTGAGCCTTTCCATCAAGTGAAATTAAGGAACAAACTAACTTAAAACCTTATAAGCCAACATACATCAACAAACCAAGTACATTTCTAGCAGAATCAAACCATTGGTTTCTTTCTTTTTTCCTCATGTAGTTACATTGCAAGATCTTATTTATTTTTTTATGGCGTTTCACAATGTGCTGAGTTTTCTTTGAATATAAAACATAATTTTTGAACAATGAGTTATGAAGAGTTTGAAATGAAATAATATTAATTATAGTAGGACTTTCTTGTATAAACATAAATTCTTTCCAAATACATAGTAAAAATATTTATTATATGGTAGTGTTTAGGTAGGAAATCAATTTGATCATTCATGCATAAATGCCTTAGTCTTCTTTAACGATGTGCCTTCTCTTGTTTTGTTAGCCTGGTTTTGTTAAAATTTTGTAAACAACATTTTTCCTAAGTTCATTTTAGGAAAAGGCTAACTAGAACTCTTTAGGATTTTTCTTTGTTGGGAAATGAAAGAAAAGTAAGAAAAATATTATGGTAAATTATGAAAGGAAATTGAAGGTACTTATAACATACAAGAAGTTGGGTTTTGGCACCCCCAAAACGGAAACAAGAAGGCCAAATTTACAAATTCTATGTCATAAACAGTAATAATATGGGAAAGGATTATGTTGGAAAATACTTTGTTTGCATATACATAACTAAAGAATAATGATGTTGTGCAATAAGATCTCAAGAGCGTGATTTCTATTTAAGTGAGGATCATGAAAAGAAAAGAAATATTGGTTCTAAGGATTGTTCTAAACTAGAGTCAAACAATGGAAGTTGACAAAGATTCATTACAATATATATGGCCCACCAACTTTATGGGTTTGGAAGAATTAGAAATGGAAAATACCTAATGCACACCACTGCACACCTTGTCTGAGTTTGGGATTGGATAATTTTTTCGTATTTGATATGATCGAATTATTTTATAACTTTATGGAACAATAAGAGGTTGTTGAATGTATGTTGTAGTACTACGAAATATATAGGAATGAGTCATAATAAAAAGCTGACTAAAGTTAAAACTCCATTAACAAAATTAAAACCAACCAAAGTGGGTTAATAAAATGATTAAAATGTATCAAATTATTTAAACAAAACTGAAATTGAGTGGTTGATGGTGAAAATGGAAAAGTTTGTCATTACAAATTCTTCAGGACCCATAAATTCTGTGGACGATAATCAAAGTTCAAAGTCTCCTAGTACTTTTAATATTAGAAATGAAAACTGAGATACTTTCTTGAGGAATTTGAGAAGAGATTATGAAGCACCATGGTTATACCCACCTAATTAAAGTGAAATTATATATTATGTTGTGTATTTTGAATATACATCATTGATTTCACTTTTAGACAGTCGATCATCCTTCTCATGGTATTTTTTAAGTGAGCTAGGAAGTGAAAGCCGGAGTTAATAATTTTTGGTCAATTTATGTACATAGAATAAAATAAAAAATTATATCATTTAGCTTTAAGGTTATCATAATATAGTTATTAAAATATATATCGAAAGGAGAAAAGAGTAATTTATAATAATAACAAAACAAAATATATGGTAGAAACGTGATTAATAGCGAAGACACAATTTTTAAACTACTATTTTCCATACCAACATCTTGGGTATAAAATCTAATATTATCAAGAAAATTTTATAGTAATTAGGTTTTATTGATTATTGTTTCAGGACAAGATAAATATTTTCATCAAGAACAATAGAAATATTGTGTCATCTAAAATAATGTTGGATTCATATTGAATCTACCTCTATAAATGGATGAAGTCACTTATACGACTTGAAATATCTTTTGTATATAAAAAACTTGAGTTCCAATGTTATACTTTATGTGATGTCATCGAAATCCCAATCATGCATTTCCTCCATATGTGCTAGGGGTCTTCTTCTCAAATGTCTCTGAGTTCTTAAAGGAAATTCTATCAAACAAGATAAGGTTATATGAGTATGAGACTATGGCAAGGATTTTATACATAAGAATTTTTCTATCTTTTGAAGTTTTATATTTTTAAAATCAACGGTTATATTTTTGGTAAACTATGCAACATAATGTTTTCTACTTTTCACAAGATAATATTTTATTTTTACATTAAATCATATAACAATTTCATTTTGAAATTTTTATAAAAATGGTAAGAAGTGTACTAAAAATATTTATTACATCATGCTACACATGAAACATTTTCTTAAAGAATTGGTTGTATAATCACCATAATTTGTCATCCTAATTGGTTATAGGTTCATTGGTACGAAACTGATAGAATTAACTTTTAATGTAAGAACTGTTACTAAATTCGTATGTGAATATCGTAAATTTCTTTTCTCTTTTTCATGCATCATATTTCCATATTAGCAAGCATCCCTCAAAACATAAAAGATGAGTTCCCTAATCCAGACCTTTTTTCCATCCAGGGAACTCTACCTATGCCTTTGACCGAGTTTGGTCATTTCTAAGAGATATGAATGAAAATAGTTATTTATCAATTGTAACCATGATTTATAAGCAATCATGTCAATTCTGCATGATGTTTTGCATTTGTGTGTGTGTGACACTTGACTTGTTTTTATGGAAAACTTGTGAATGAAAGGATATGATTGAAACATATTCATATTTTCAACTTATGAAATAATATGTTTTTAAGTCATCAATAGTAGGTAAAGAAGATAATATTTTTAGAGATGAATTATTTCAAAAATAAAAAGGTATAGATTTGTTACAATATAAAAACAATGATTCTCCATTTTAAAGACAAAAATTTATGAATACTTATTATTATTATAACATTTTGAAAATGGTTCTACAACCATTGCAGATGTCATTTACCTCCATTTTTAAGCAAGAACAATAATTTCCAATAATAAAGATAACAATTCTATAAGCATGGTCATGTAGGTGCATCTAATCTATCTCATGTTTCTAATGATTCTCAATGTAAGGAAGAATTAATAGTATTAATAATATTTTAATAACCGTAATTTGGAGAAAATCAATTAGATATGACTAAGATACCCCAAAAGGGATTTAAAGGACTCTTCAGTTAAATCTTGACAACAACCTTTGACATTTGACCATTTTACCTAGATGTAAAGTAAATTAAGATGCATAATAATTCATTGTAAATATTATTTTGGAGTAATAGAGTATTTTTTTTTGATTTTATCTTCTAGCTTTTCGATATAAAATAACATTTTTATTGATAGGTGAATAGTATTTTTATAAATGGTAAATTTTTGTTAACATGGGATCATGATTTCACTTACTTAAGCTAATTTTTGTTATATATATAAAAAGCTATTTATTATGTATTTACACTCATTTGGGGTTATCTGAAATTATGGGTCGGGCCTTGGATTTTTGAAGTATATTATGACATTTTATGGCTTTAAATGTTATTGTTAGTGTTTTATAGTTTTTTCACGGTTAAGTTCATTGATATGCCTTGTAAATATTTTTGCTCGTATGGTTGAAGGCCTAACTAAATCTTGTAATGATTTCTCACCTTTAGCTTTATTCATTTTTTTTTTCTGATTTATGCCTTACTTTTGATATATGATGAGATGTGACTAATCTAATAAGCTTTTATTGAGCATGTAACTGCTTCTTGGCAATCCTTAACCTTTCATGGCTAACTTTTTGTGACCATGGGTGGTTAAAATTGGTGGAGTACTTGTTTGCCTATTATATGTGGACGTTTGTGTTCTTACTATGAATAATGAGATATACACTGCCAATCATTTCAATATTTTGATATAATATCTTAAAGACTAACCCGTTAAGTGTATGTGTTTACCGAAAAGATTCATCATCTTTGTTATAGATTATTTTACAAAATTTGCAGACGTTGATGTCCTGGTATATATTACTCAAAAATGACCGATAAACGTTTGGTGGAAGAAAACTATGTGGATGTAAAAATTGAAAAATTGGCCTTTGATGGGATAGATATTAGAAATTGTCATCGAATGAATAAAACTAACAAAAGATTGTAATTTTTGAGTCTCTCATACAATTATTGCCGATAATTACCTCCCATCAACTAAAATATGCCAATATTTTTTCTAATCTAATATTTATACCAACAAATATATATAATATATAATCTAAGTATATATATAATCTAACTATAATAATTTAAATATAATATTCTAATGGAAGACTTATGAATGAAAGGATATGATTGAAACATATACATATTTTGAACTTATGAAATAATATGTTTTGAAGTGATCAATAGTAGGTAAAGAAGATAATATTTTTAGAGATGAATATTTTCAAAAATATAAATGTATAGAATTGTTATGAAATAAAAACAATGATTGTCCATTTTAAAGACAACAATGTAAGATTAGTTATTATTATTATAAGATTTTGACAATTGTTCTTCAACAATTGCAGATGTCATTTACCATCATTTTGAAGCAAGAACAATATTTTCCAATATTAAAGATAACAATTTTATTGGCATTGTGAAGTAGGTTCATCTAGTGTATCTCATGTTTCTAATGATTCTCAAGGTAAGGAAGAATTAATAGTATTAATAATAGAACCATTCATTTAAAATGTTCTTGATAATATTTCTATGCCTGGTATTGAAAACAATTCAAGATATTCTTGCAGGTATATTTCATACTTGCAAGGTGAAGAAGTTAACAAACAAGTTAAGACATTAAGAGTATAAGCATACAAACCATACAAGGCTATGGCATACATGGGATGACACTACTAGAAGTTATATTAAACTTGTTGTAAAGCCTAAGTATATTTTTTGTAAGCTTGGATTTTGTTTTAATTTCATGTATGTACCATAATTGATTGTGTGGCTTTGTAATGTTAGTTTTTAATATCATTTAAATGATGACATTATTCTTGAGGTTAAGTATTATATAGGCTATATTCAAATCAGTTAAATTTATTTTGAATTAAGAAGGATAATTGGCTAGGTTAAGTCATGTTAGCTGTCTAGTCTTCCTATATATATACTTACTTGTACACGCATATGAAGTTGTTAAAAAATAGAATTTCTTTTAATACCAAATTCTCAAGAAAAGCTTGTGGTTTTCTCTCTTTTTAGAAACCTATCTTGTTTTGAAGAACTGCCTAGGGTATTCTTCATTTCTAGACCTTTTAATGTGCCTCACATTATAAGGAATACTATCATTGAGTCTAGATATATTTCAAGTTTAATTTTCTTTAAACAAAGCATTTTCCTTCAACTCCAACCTGCTAATGAGCCAAACAAGAGTTGATAGATCGTCTGCTTCTTCCTCCACTTTGATGCACATCATATTGTAAATACCAATAATGGTTTTATAACCATTATAAATGTTATTTAGCAATATTTTCTTACCAAAAGAAATAGTTTCCATCATCACAATTATTATATTATAACTATTGTACAAAAATAAGGAAAAAAATTTATATTCTATACATTAGCCTTTTTTTGGAAGCATGAAAATTTTTATTATGAAAGACAGTTGATTTATAAAAATTATAAAACCAACAAAGGCTATAAGAAATGTGGTGCCTAATACTCCTCAAAGAGAAAAGGTTTATCCATATCATTTGCTTACTATTGTTGATGGTCATGCGTAACCATTGAGTTTATCATCATCTATCATAGATTGGGTTTGGATAACTAAATATGATGTTATCATCCTGTTAGGAACCATTTGTGTTCGTTACAACATTTTTAATTTTTATTACCGTTATATGTTTTAATTATCTAATTGATGAATTTTGATAACTATTATATCTTTCAATTTACCCAACGAACTACCCATTAACGACCAATGTTTCTGTCTATTTTCATTACTAAATGTTACATAATGTTTAGTCTTCAAAAATATTATCCGGAATACCTTTCATGGAATTTTAATGTTGTTAAAGATGTCTTAATTTTTATTTCATTTACACCATCTTGTTACCCAATTAAAGAATTTTGATTACAATTACACATTTTAGTCATCTAATTTTTTTGCATATTATTAACTAATGTTTTTGCTTGTTTTTTTTTTCCAAACCTAATTCATAGTTCCAATTATGACCATGACTTTGATTGAGTTTAACCAATTTTTTAGCATTGAATGTAATTATTTATTGGTTAATTGTAATCTTTTAAATAAATATTGATTCCTAGGATAATTAAGTGAACACTACCGCTTTTGTGCGTGCGCACACACACACATATACGTTGACTTTGTTTTTGATAGACTTGTAAACGGAAGTATATGATTGAAACATTTGAGTGTTAGTAATATATGAAATATTAAGTTTCTATTGAAGCTTATGGTGCCTTAGTGGTGTATGTGTAGTTCAAGACATTAGTAGACTACAACTTGCTACAGAAGCAAAATGGATAATTATATTGCGACCATGATTTGAAAATCATACATGCTCCTCATAATGTTTGAGAGGCATATGCTCAAAGTAAATAAGATGAGTCTTAAAGATTTTTTTTTTCTTCACTAAAATGTAACTTTTTCTAAGCTTTGGTATATATAAACTACTATTTTCCATACCAACTTATTAGATATAAAATCTAATATTATCAAGAAAATTTTATAGTAATTAGATTTTATTGATTATTGCTTCATGAAAAGATAAATAGTTTCATCAAGAACAATAGAAATATTGTGTCATCTAAGATAATGTTGGATTTGTTTTGAATCTACCTATGTAAATGGCTGAAGTCACTACCGTAGCTGGATACTTATTCACGGTGCTTATCAATAAAATTCTTATCATTCATTTTCTTTGCTTCTAACAAGCATGCCAACTTCATTTATGATATGATTACAATCAAAGGAAATAAAGGATATAGTTTAGATGATAGAATTTTACTTTTCCTTGATGGGAATATTTATTTTATAATGTAATAACAAACAATAGATGATAATTAAAAATTTAAAATAGTTGTGGGAAAATGTATCTTCGCTTTTTATTACATTTCTACCATATATTTATGTTTATTACTATTACAAATAATTCCCATTTCTTTATAATGTATATTTTTATAACCATATTATAAGCACCTAAAGACTAAACGACATATTTTTTTATTCTGTGGATATAGATTGAGCATAAATAATGAACACCAACTTTCATTTCCCATATTACATAAAAAATACCACAAGGAAGAAGATGGACTAGCGAAAAGATAAATCTTTAATGTACATTCAACCTGCACAACATTACATATAAGTTATCTATAATGATTTTTATATAATGATGATGCTTCATTCTCTCTTCTCAGCTCTGTTAAGCAAGGATGTCATTTTTCATTTCTAATGCTTATGCATATGTCTATCTGAAAGTTTTTTGTGTGGTTGAAAAGTTCACCATATATATCATAATTACATCATTAGTTGGAATTTGTTCTTCTAATAATTAGATCAATCATTTAACTTATACGACTTCAATGTATTTTTTGTATATAAAAAACTTGAGTTCCAATATTATACTTTATGTGATGTCATTAAAATCCCAATCATGCTTTTCCTCCATATATGCTAGGGGTCTTCTTCTCAAATGTTATCGAGTTCTTAAAGGAAATTCTTTCAAACAAGAGAATGTTTTATGAGTATGATAATGTAGCAAGGATTTTATACATAAGAAATTTTCTTTCTTTTGAAGTTTTTTATTTTTAAAATCAACAGTTACATTTTTGGTAAACTATGCTACAAAATATTTTTTACTTTTCACAAGATAATATTTTATTTTTATATTAGTTCATATAATAATTTCAATTTGACATTTTTATAAAAATGGTAAGAAGTGTACTAAAAATATTTATTACATCATGCTACACATGAAACAATCATCATAATTTGTCATCCTAATTGACTATAAGTTCATAGGTACCAAACTGATAGAATTAACTTTTAATGTAAGAATCGTTACTAAATTCGTATGGGCAGATCGTAATCATGTGTAGATATATTGTTGGCTATGATTTATATGTAATCATGTCAATTCTACTTGTTTTTTTGCATTTGTGGGTGTGTGACACTTGACTATTTTTATACCGTCTGTACACTTATACATATAGGGGCATATATGTTGAAATACAGTAGGTTATCCTGATGGATATACAAAATACTTCTTGATTTCCCTTGATTCCTCTCTCGCGATCTCTGTCTCTCTCTCTTGGCGAACCTCTCACTCGCTTCTTCTCTGTTGTTTCTGTTCTCTTTCTTTGATCAAATCTTAATCGTTCTTTCTCTCAAATTCAGTTGCCTTTGTGAAACTATGCCTCTTAATCTTTAGATCTTCCTTCAGGAGTTTTCCTTAGGTTGAATCTGGCGAATCGAACCCTTCACTCGATTATTTTGTTCGATCCTTTCATCAAACACTAACAGGTTTCCATCATTTGGTATCAGAGCCTTGATTATTCATGAGCTTGTGGTTTAATTGTTACTACTAAGTTGTTTTTCATTTCTGGTTCGTTATCTGTTGTTTTCGCTAACCCTACTTTCGAAGTGTGAAATTTTAGAGTTTTTAAATGATGAAAGAATTGACGATTTTCGTCATTCTTAAACCGATGATTGAAATATTTTTGTCTGCTATTTCAAAGTTCTGGAAAGAAACCCTAATAGACCTAGGATTTGGTCAAGAATATGAATCTTGGCTAATTGCGAGACGTATTTTCTGTTGGTAACCTCGAATCATAATTTTCTTGTATATTCTACTGTCTTCTATTATTAATTACTAATTTCTTTTGAAATATTACTTTTGATCATTTGATATGTAAACTAGTTAAAAACTGGTGAACCCTTTTTATTTCAGGAAAGAAGTAAGACCTCCAAGAAGTGGGGTCCCTGATTAACTGGATTATTTGTTTAAGCATTCGCGGTAATATCGTTCTTTCTCACTTATCTATCATTGTCGAACAGATATTTGCCTAAAAAATTCTGAGTAAGCTGTATTTTGAAATATATGATATTCATTGATACTGTAATATGTTTTTCTAATTAGTCTGAGTGTTTCTCTCTGTCTGAATTTATTAAATAAATTGATCCTGTTTAAATTAGCTATGGCTGTGTTAATTGATTAGATTAAATAAATTTCATAATGTCTAACAATGGTTAGTCTGTTAATCAATCTATTTCCACTAATGACCTATTAGAAACTCTGAGGACTTTTCAAGAACAGATGACTGCTCAATTTGCTGTATTATCTGCTAATTTAGAACAAATAATAGGAGAACAAGAAATAAGAATTAATGAGTTACAACATAATAGAGTTGAAACTAACCAAGCAGGGGTTTTAGGAAGAGCTCCTATGGATGCTAGGATTAGAATTCCCCCCATAGCTAACCTAGAAGAGTTAGAAGATCAAGTATCCAACAATAGTGATAGGAGACCTTGGCAAAACAATAGACAAGAAAGAGAATTAGAATTCATTCGTAGGAATCTAAATAATCGTAAACTTAGCATACCTGGGTTTAATGGGAAAATGACCCTAATTATTATTTTGAAAGGGAAAGGAAGATAGAACTAGTGTTTGATTGTCATAACTATTCAGATGAGAAGAAAATTAAAGTAGCTGTAGTAGAATTTATTGAGTATGCTTCCTCTTGGTATCATAATCTTGTGTTAGCTGGACATAGGTGTGGGGAACCACCTATACAGACTTGGGAAGAGTTTAAAATTTTAATGGGAATGAGGTTTGTACCAAGGTACTACTATAGGGAGTTACATATGAGATTACAAACAATTAGTTAAGGAATGAGAATAGTGGATGATTACTATAAAGAATTAGAGATCTTGATTATTAAGATAGGAATTATTGAGGATGATGATGCTACCAAGGCCAGGTTTCTGAGTGGACTAAACTTTGAGATAGTTGAAAAACACTACTATGGAAACAAGAAATAATAACAGTGGTTCAAAAGTCGTCGTCAAATGCATAAAAATTAATGCACGGGAAGTTTTAATAATGGTTTTAAGTAATAACAGTTATTAAAAGTTTTAATAACGGTTCAAACAAGAACTGTTGTCAAAATTGGCAAGGTTTTAATAACGGTTCCTGTAAGAACCGTTATTAAATCATGTTTTAATGACCGTTCTTATAGGAACCATTATTAAAAGTTCCTTTTATTTCGTTCTCTTCTGTTTCGTGCCAAATATTTCAGACTCTGTCGCTTCCCTCTCGTACTCTCGTACTCTCTTTCTCTTGCGAACCCTTGCACCACCGCACCAGCTCCTCCGAATTAAGGTAAACCGTCGCACTGCTATCCCACCACTACCCCTCTGCCATTCTTTCGAACGTAGCCATCATTTATACCTTCGTCGTTGCCGTTCTCAAATTGTACACCGTCGCTCCCTTTACGTATGTGTTTTTCTTCCTTCATTGCTTAATTTGTCTTTACTGATAAGTATATATATATAAATGCCTGCCTGTTGCACCGAAGAGGTTGTGTTTGATGTGTTGTTCAAAAATCTGTTGTTTGATGTGTTGGTGAAAAATTTTACTATGGCCGGCCGAAACCTTAATATATATATATATATATATATGTGTGTGTGTGTGTGTGTGTGTGTGTGTTTATAATCTATTTTGTAGAAATATGTATTATTATTTTAAGAGAATCTACAACCTAAAATATATATTATTATCATAAGATATGTACGTTCGAAGTATAAAATTGAGGTGTATATATATTTTTTGCTAGCACTCACATTATTATGTAGATCTTGTGCATTTATATACTTTTTTTAATATATATTTTGTAAGACGTGTATTTATATTCCGTAAAATGTGTGTTTATATGTTTTCTATTATATGTATATATATTTATAATATTTTTATATATAAGATGTATATATATAATAAAAAATAATTGTGGTTAGGGTTAGGGTTAGGGTTAGGGTTAGCTATAGGTTTAGGATCATTATTTTATGAGCTTTAGTGTTATTTTTTAATATAATTTATTAGGGTTAATTATTGTTAGGGTTACAGGTGTATATTGTGACCGACCGAAGATTACTATTACACAAACGCCACATTTCATTCATTGTTGGTCTTGAAAAGGCGGAACTAATGTAAAGTTCGAGTCGGAATCCGCGGATTTGTATCTGAATACGAGGAAATGCCCGATGGTGATGGAATTGTGTGTGAAGAAATCTTCCCATCCGTTTTGAAACCAAACTCTGCCTTCGTCCTTAACTAGTTGTACTTGCCATTTTGCTCCGTTTTGGACGTTGATGTATGGATGAGTGGCGAGACCCTTTCCATGGTTCTTCAAGGAGTTTTTTAGAAGTGCCTGTGATCACAAATGCAAGGCAGAGATTCCACCATTCAGTATCCAAAAGTTTACTATATGCTCCTTTCGGTATGTTTTTGGAAAGTTTCATGTAAAAGGAAAAAAATAAATTGGGCTAAAAATGACATTATTTTTTTACTTTAAATTATGATTTCTTCCAAAATTTTCTAACAAAAAACAAAATAACATTTTTATTGCTTAAAATTTATTCCATACCATCTTTTTAAGTAACCCATAATTTAAAATAAAAAAAAGATGTCATTTATTTTTTTCCTTTGACTTGAAACTTTTAAAAAACATACCGAAAGGAGCCTGTAGTATACTTTTGGAAACTGAATGGTGGAATCTCTGCCTTGCATTTGTGATCACAGGCATTTCCAGGAAAACTCATGATGAACCATGGCAAGGGTGATATATGAGATGTATATGTTATTTCGCTAGGTAAAAATGTCATTTATTCCTCATTATTTTTATAACATTTAATCTTTTCTCGAGTTTTTCTCTTTTGGATATATTTTGTAGGAAAAGATAAAAATGAAGAAATTCAAAGGAGAAATCAATGAAAAGAGAAAAGGCAACAAAGAACACATAAAGAGATATGGAATCCATGGAAGAAAAGACTATAAATGAAGAATATATATCAAAGGGAAGATTGTGTTGAAATTTCATGAAGAAATAATGAAGGAGCAAGAAACACGGCCCCCCCGTGTTTCCTAAACACGGAGCATGTTTTTCTATCAGCACACAAATTTCAGCACTTAAAAATCAGCATTTGGCAGATTTCAGAACTTAAAAATACAGGGTCCCCGTGTTTTCAAACACGGACCGTGTTTTTCTCAAAATCTGTAACCATTCGCACAACGTTTGCCCGATATATTTCTAAAGTTTGAACATTCGAAAAGGGGGTTCGGGGGAGTTCGAGAATGGGATTTTCTCTTTCTCTCTATACTCTCTAGATACAACATGTAATTGGTAATTCCAATTCTCTTTCTCTCCATTGTATTCAATCGAACAATCAACAATATGCAATTCAATTCCATAAGTTCTTCTCCATTCTTCTTTTTATCGCATGTTTTTATTTTTGATTGAATGCAATTCAATTCTCTTTGTTGCATGATTATTTTTCTTATGTTTGGTGTTTCATTGTTAATTTATTTATAAGCATTGATGTTAATTATAGATTATTGCATTTAATTATGTGTTATTGCAATTACGTAGATAGTATAAGGTAGGAGGATTTGATGATGGAATTAGGGTTTGGATTTTGAATTCATGATTCGAGATGGAATTTAATTGAATAGATGGACGGAATTGAATGATCTCGCATCATAGATTAAGAATTTAAACTAATTAGACCGATCACCTATCTAGTTTAGATCTTAATCTACGCTAGGATAACGGAATTAACACATAATCGTTAATTAACGTTTCCAAAGTAGCAAAAGATTAATTATTAATCTTGTCCATTATTCATATGATTGCATGATCCGAGCTTATGTGATTATGGTTGTAGTTGACTGCTTTCCATTCGTAAAGCTGCCATTAATTGAATCTAGTCTTCTTAACCTAGGTTATTAATTGGTTAGATGATAAATTGAGAGCTTATTCAATTTATTAGAATTGAGAGAAAGCAAAGAGATGAATTAATATGAGTTTCTATAGGTCAACGTTAAATCATTTAGAATCATTATTTTCTCTATGATTATTTGATATCCTAATTCCATAATCAATACCTTCCTATCCTTATTCATTAATTAGTGAGTATAATGTTTTATTATTTATCCATACTTAAGATATTGATGATAGAATTATATGTTATTGCATGACTGGGGTTTTAACATCGATTATAGAATTATTTATTATATTCCATTCCTTGTGGGTTCGACTCCTTCTTGCCATATACTATGTATTTGGAAATTAGGATTTATTTATTAAATTTGTTGTGCATACGACAGTGCAATAATGGGTCTCCCCACTCATGCATACCTCAATGTCCCGAACGGAGAAAAATGGCTAGGACAACTAGTTAAGGAAGAAGGCAGAGTCTAATTTCAAAACGGATGGGAAGATTTTGTCGCACATAATTCCCTCTCCATCAGGCACTTCCTCGTATTCAGATATGAATCCGCGAATTCAGACTCGAACTCTCCATTAGTTTCTCCTTTTTGAGACCGACGGTGAATGAAATGTGGCGTTTTTATAATATTGGTGCATTATGGAAGAAGGCTAGAGCAACAAAAGATGGATATATTAATGAAGATGTAGATGTTGCAGCGACAAAAATTGTAAGTTTGTAGATATTTGATACCCTGCTTACTTTTCTTTTAGAAAACTATTATATTATGCATATTCATGTAAGCTAATTTAACATATATTATATACATTACAGGACGAACTTCAAGCGTCAGATGGTGAAGAGGGGGTAGACCAATATAACATTGTATCACAGCACAGAGGAATTGTAGAACACCCTGGAAGACACAGGGGTCTTGGATTAGGTGTTATGAAAACGAGCGTACGTGGTCGATCTCGTAGTTCTCGTAACCGTTTTAATAACGGTATTAGGTAGTGATCTATTTATTCTACATGCATTTTTAGGTTTGTATTTCGTCTTCAACTTTCAGTCTTCTAGCCTAGATCTGTGAACTCTTTACTTTGGGGTGTAGAGCTACCAAGTAGTGGTATGCCCGGTAATTTTTATTCCTAAGTATAGTTGGTGTATTGAGACATTGGTACACTTATAGATTGATTGAAATTATGGTGTGATTGCGGATTTGGTATGAATTGATGTTGTTTTACAATGCAGATTTGGTAATTGTTTGAACATACAACTGTGTATGTGGGCAGGAACAAAAGAGAAAAATAAAAAAAACATATAGTTTTAATAACGGTTCTATGAAAACTGTTATTAAAGCATAGGTTTTAATCACGGATTTCCATAGAACCGTTATTCAAAACTAAGGTTTTAACAACGGTTTCTCATAGAACCGTTATTAAAAAATGAGGTTTTAACAACGGTTTCTCATAGAACCGTTATTAAAAACGTAGGTTTTAATAACGGTTTTGTTTAAGAACGGTTATTAAAAGGTTGTTTTTAATAACGGCTTTTACTAAAAAACTGTTATTAAATATGAAATTTACGCACATATTCTAGGGTTTTTGTGTATTTTTCTTGACGGTTCTAAACCTTTATTAAAGATTTAATAACGGGTGATTCAATAACGGTTGAAAATCGTTATTAAAACTATAAAATAACCATTATTAAAACACCTTTCCGTGGTAGTGAAAGTAGAATTATATCCTTGTGGAACTTTAGGTGAAATGGTAAACATAGCTACTAAGATAGAGATTCAATTAAGGAAGTCTAGACAATATAAACCCCCTAGGATTGGATTTAAGAGTACAGTAAGAATAAATTTTGGGGGAACTACTTCTGGAAATTGGAAGAATAATAGTAAAGTTAAATCTAGAGGAAGGAATAATGAAGCTAAGATAGGAAATAAATTGGAGAAGGGTAAGAATGTGATAACAAACCCTGTAAATAGACCAAACAAGACTAGGGATATTATATGTTTTAGATGTGGAGGATTGGGACATATAGCTTCTGAGTGTCCAAACAAAAGAAACATTTTAATTAGAGAATCTGGAGACATATAATCTGAATCTGAAGAGGAAGATGTAGAGATTAGTTTTGTTAGAGAAGATGATAGTGATTCAGAAGAAGAAATAGAATTGTCAGTGAGTAGGGATATTTTTGTAGTATGCAGGGCCTTAAATAGTAACAGACTACCTGACTCTAATGCTATACAGAGAGAAAATATATTTCATACTAGATGTTTAATTAATGATAAATGCTTTAACATGGTTATAGACAGTGGTAGTTGTATTAATGCTGCTAGTATTTTGTTAGTGTCTAAGTTAGGTTTAATAACTACTAAACATCCAAAACTATATAGATTGCAATGGCTTAATGAGTTAGGAGATGTCATAGTTAGTCAACAGGTTTTAGTAAACTTAAAATTAGGTAAGTATGAAGATTCTATTTTATGTGATATAGTTCCTATGCATGCTGCTCATCTGTTATTAGGTAGACCTTGGCAATATGATAGAAAGGTAATACATGATGGTTATAAGAACAAATATACGGTACAGAAGGATGATAGGAAGATTGTTTTAGCACTTATGAATCCAAAAGAAATCTTTGAGGATCAAACTAAAATTAACTCAGATTATAAGGAATTATCTAAACCTAGATCGGAGACTGAGATTAGTTAAAAGGAAATTAAGGGAACATCTGGGTTTTATGCTAAATGTAGGGATGTAGGAAAGGCTATGAAGAGACATGCCAATGTATATTTGATTGTTTATAAGGAATGTTATGAATGCTAGTTAGGAATAATTACTGAAGTACCTAGTAAAATGAAACAATTATTGGAAGAATATAGTGAATTGTTTCCTGAGGACATTCCTAGTAGATTAACTCCATTAAGGGGAATAGAGAATTAGATAGATTTTATTCCAGGAGCTGTTATACCAAACAAACCTACTTATAGGGCTAATCCTGAAGAAGTTAAGGAATTAAAAAGACAGGTTTTTAAATATCTATGTAAAGGATATATTAAGGAATCTATGAGTCATTGTGCAGTTCCAGTGTTATTAGTGCCAAAAAAGGATGGTACTTGGAGGATGTGTGTGGATAGCAGGGCAGTAAATAAGATAACTAAAAAGTATAGATATCCTATACCTAGACATGATGAGATGTTGGATTTATTACATGGTGTTGTTATATTTTCAAAGATAGATTTAAAAAGTGGGTATCATCAAATTAGGATGAAACCAAGAGATGAGTGGAAGACAGCTTTTAAAACAAATTTTGGATTGCACGAATGGTTAGTGATGCCTTTTGGGTTATCAAATGCACCTAGTACTTTTATGAGGCTTATGAACTATGTTTTAAGGGACTTTGTTGGAAACTTTTTAGTTGTTTATTTTGATGATATACTTATATATAGTAAGTCTTTGGAGGAACACTTGAGACAATTAAGGATTATTTTGGATGTATTTAAGACAGAACAGCTTTATGCTAATTTAACTAAGTCTAAATTTTGTTTGGAAAATGTGGTTTTCTTAGGATTTGTGGTAGGAAAAGATGGCATATCTGTGGATAAAGATAAGATTAAAGCTATTCAAGAATGGCCTGTACCAAAGAGTGTGACTAAAGTAAGAAAATTTCATGGATTGTGTTCTTTCTATAGGAGATTTGTTAGGAATTTTAGTACTATAGCTGCTCCCTTGACTTCCATAACAAAGAAGGATAATGGATTAAGGTGGGGTTTAGAACAACAAAAATCTTTTGAAACACTTAAAACTAAATTAACCCAAGCACCTGTGTTAAGCCTTCCTGACATTGAAAAAATGTTTGAATTTGATTGCGATGCTTTAGGGTTAGGAATAGGGGCGATACTTTCTCAAGAGGGCAAACCAATAGCTTATTTTAGTGAGAAATTAAATGGTACTACTTTGAATTATTCTACTTATGAAAAGGTGTTGTTTGCTTTAGTAAGGGCTTTAGAAGTTTGGCAACATTATTTTTGGCATAGAGAGATTATAATTAATACTGATCAAGAGGCTATTAAGTATTTAAAAAGTCAATCAAAGTTAAATTGAAGTTAGGGTAGATGGATAGAGTTTATTGAAATTTTTCCTTACATGATTAAGTATAAGAAAGGGAGTGATAATGTAGTTACAGATGCCCTATCTAGGAGATATGCTTTATTAAATGTTGCTGATACTACTTTGTTAGGTTTTTCTAGTGTTAAATTGTTATACTTGGAAGATCTTGATTTTAAGGAAATTTATAAAAAGTGTGAAGTTTCTACACAGGGAAAATATTTTATTACTGAAGGTTATATGTTTAAGGATTTCAAAAAACTTTAAATATACTGAGTGATCATTTTTATTGGCCTCACAAGAAGAAGGATGTGTTAACATATGGTGTTAATTGTATTGTTTGTAGATAGGTTAAAACTACTTCAAAACCATTTGGTTTATATACTCCCTTTCCTGTATCTAACCACCATTGGGTTGATGTTTCTTTGGATTTTATTTTAGGATTACCTAGGACTAATAGAGCTAAGGATTCAATAACGGTTGTATTAGATAGGTTTAGTAAGATGGATGATTTTATACCTTGTAATAAAACAAATGATAATGTGGCTGAATTATTTTTTCTGATATAGTTAAATTACATGGGATACCTAAGACTATAGTTCCAAATAGGGATGTTAAGTTTTTAAGTCATTTTTGGAAGGTTTTGTGGGGAAAATTAGGAACTAAATTATTATTTTCTACAACTTGTCAACCTCAAACTGATGGACAAACTAAGGTAGTGAATAGAACATTAGGTAATATGTTAAGGGCTATCCTTGGAAAGAATCTTAGACAGTGGAAAAATGTTTTTCCTTAGGTAGAGTTTACTTATAATAGGACTTGTTGCATTCTACATCTAATAAAACTCCATTTGAAATTGTGTATGGTTTTAATCCTTCAACTCCTTTAGATTAAATTCCTTTACCTCATGTTGATTTGCAAAATTTTGATGCTGAGTCTAGAGCTAATAATATAAAAAAGTTACATGTGTCTGTAAGTCAACAAATCAATAAAAAGGTGTAGCAAATGGCTGAAAATGATAATAAAAGGAGGTGGAAAATTGTTTCTAAACCTAGAGATTTAGTTTGGGTACATCTTAGGAAGGAGAGGTCTCCAAATCTTAGGAAATCAAAATTAGATTCTAGAGGAGATGGACCATTTACTGTGTTAGAGAAAATTAATGACAATGCTTATAAGATTGATTTACCTGCCAAATTTGGGACTTAATTAGGTTTTAGAGGCGAAACCTTTTCAAGAAGAGGGAAATGATATGAATCTTAGAAATTTGTATTTAATTAATTTTGATTATTACCGTGAATCATTTATTACTTATAATTGTTTGTCTTATTTCTGTGAATAAATAGTAAATTGATGCACCACATGGATTCTGGATGCAGGTGAGAAGTGTTACATGATATGTATTTTTTCTTTATTTATATGTAATCGCATGTGATGCATTCGCCGGTCAAAATTGGCTAATGGTAATTAGGTCGGTTGTATAATCCGCCACCCGGTCCATAAAAATGGATTAGATGGATTGTGGATTAATCAATCCTTAATAGCCATGATTAGATAGAATTTAACTAGCTGATGGGAATCGATATCTCAATATTATCTTGTAATTTGGGGGAGATTTTTGATGTATTTTTGGGCTGGTCGAGTGTCCAGTATCAACCACTTATATCGTCCATTTCCTTGATTTTATGTGTTGGGTTGTAACGTGATATTGGCTGGGTGTATGGTGTATTTTATACGATTTGTACACTTATATAAATAGGGGCATATATGTTGTAATACAGGAGTTTTTGCTGGCTGATATACAACATACTTCTTGATTTCTCTCGAGTCTTCTCTCGCGATCTCTCTCTCTCTCTCGGCGAACCTCTTACTCGTTTATTCTCTGCTATGTCTGTTCTTTGTCTTTGACCAACCCTTGATCATTCTTTCACTGGAATTCAATTGTCGTTGTGAAACTGTGCCTCTGAAACTTTGGATCTTCCTTGGGGACTTTTCCTTAGGCTGAATCTAGCGAATCGAACCCTTCGCTCGATTATTTTGTTCGATCCTTTCGTGAAACCCTAACAAGTTTCCATCAGCTCCTCATAACGCTTGAGGGGCATATGTTAAAAGTAAAGAAGATGAGTCTTAAAGAGGCTTTTTTTGTTCTCTAAATTGTAACTTGTTCTAAGCTTTGATTTTTATAAACTATTATTTTCAGTACCAACTTCTTGGGTATAAAATCTAATATTATCAAGAAAATTTTATAGTAATTAGATTTTATTGATTATTGTTTCACGACAAGATAAATATTTTCATCAAGAAAAATAGAAATATTGTGTCATCTAAAATAATATTGGATTTGTTTTGAATCTACATCTATAAATGGCTGAAGTCACTACCGTAGCAGGATACTTACTCATGGTTCTTATCAATAAAATTCTTATCATTCGTTTTCTTTGCTTCAAACGAGCATGTCAAATTCATTTATGATATGATTAAAATCAAAGTAATTAAGGGATATAGTTTAGATGATAGAAGTTTACTTTTCCTTGATGGGAATATTTATTTTATAATTTAATAAAAATCAATAGAAGATAATTAAAAATTTAAAATAGTTGTGGGAAAATGTATCTTCGTTGTTTATTACATTTCTACCATATATTTATGTTTATTACTATTATAAATAATTCTATTTTCTTTTTAATGTATATTTTTATAACCATATTATAAGCACCTAAAGACTAAACGATATATTGTTTTATTTTTTTTCTGTGAATATTGATTGATCATAAATAATGAACACCAACTTTCGTTTACCATATTATATAAAAAATACCACAAGGAAGACGATGGGCAAGCTAAAAGATAAATCTTTAATGTACATTCGACTTGCGCAACATTACATATAAGTTATCTTTAATGAGTTTTGTATAATGATGATGTTTCATTCTCTCTTCTCATCTCTGTTAAGCAAGGATGCCATTTTTATTTTTAATACTTATGCATATGTCTATCTCAAAGTCTTTTGCATGGTTGAAAAGTTCACCATATATATGATAATTACATCATTTGCTTGAATTTGTTCTTCTTATAATTTGATCAATCATTTAAATTATATGACTTGAATATATTTTTTGTATATAAAAAACTAGAGTTCCAATATTATAATTTATGTGATGTCATCAAAATCCCAATCATGCTTTTGCTCCATATATGCTAGGGGTCTTCTTTTGAAGTTTAATATTTTTAAAAGCAACGATTATATTTTTAGTAAACTATGCTACATAGTGTTTTCTACATTTCACAAGATAATATTTAATTTTATATTAAATCATATAATAATTTCATTTTTTTCATGAAAAGTGATTGAAAATCTACATGTTTATTTTTCAAAATTGAGAATACCTTGTAAAATAAAATCTCTAAAGCTGTACCAAACTAAACCCATCAACTCTTCACTCTTTCTTTCTATTTGCACATCTTATCTTTTAACTTCTATTACTATTTTTGTCAATTATTTTTTTTAGATTTAATTTTTCATTTGTAGTTTAATATTTTGATTATAGTATTTATTTTGGATTGGAATTTTATTTCTTTAAGTTACTTTAGTATTAAAGGTTATTATTGATCTCTTTTAAGGTACATTTATGGAGGTTGTTAACATGGTCACGAAATTAATACCATCGGTTTATTTTCTTTTAATTTTTAAAAACGTAGCATGTACTAAATAAATAAGGTTTCTGGTACACTCTCATTAATAGGGAGGCATTAAGTTTTATATTTCAACCCTCACCATCTTGTCAAAAGACCCTAACAGAACCTACTATATATACTCTTCCTACAATCAACAATAAGCTATCATCTTTTAGCATTAACAACACTTCTTACCTTAACATCTCTGCTTTACCATCTACTTTGTCAATAATCTCACCATTTTGTAGTATCATTATAGTTTTAAAGTATATATTTTTTTTCTAAATCAATAATTAATCATCTAACTATGCGCATATACAATGCATACACTCCGTCATCTTAAAACTTCCCTATTTTATGATATGATATAACATACCAAATATTGTTTGAAGAGTTGAAATATATATTTTACTCTATTTATGGTTTCATGTTGTTAATTTTCCCCCAGTTTAGTGATTCTTAATAACACATCTAGTTCTTTTCTTTCATTAGATCTTTTTCTTTCAAAATTAAAGGCATATTAATGGAAAATTTAGGTCTTAAAAGAAATTGTATTTATTAAAAAAATTTAAAATGTTTATATTATCTAATACAATTTCTTCATAATTTTTTTCATATTTAATGTGAAATATTTTTGGGTAGTACAGATGGATAACTTTGAAAACATTGTGTTTCATAAAAAGTGATTTATGCTAGTTTTTTCTTATTACTACCTACTATGACCATAAGTATGTGTAAAATCCAATATGGTTCTCTTTTGTGGGTGACTTGCTTGTTTAGATAGAAAACACACATTTTTTTTACAGAGAATTCCATATCGAACCTATATTAAAAAGCAAAACTGCCTCACTTTTCTAGCTTGCTTTGTTTAAAAATTATAAGATTTGAATAACAGCTTTGTCTCCCCCATCTCTCTTCTCTCTATTATTCCTTGAATCGATATGTTGCTTCTTCTAGTTAATGCAATGCTTATGTTTCCCTTAATATGTCTTCCCTTTTCTTATAATCTAATCTCGAACTGCGAAATCATATATCTCAAAACAGCCATATCTATGACAAGGAACTTCATATTCTACATTGATTGTCTCAATACATACCTTGTTATAGTTGAAATTAGAGTTTTGTCTTATTGATTCTCATTTTTTGTTAATGTATTTAATCACATCCCATCTACTCCTCGTTCTATTTGATCTATTACTTTTGAAAACAATTAGATTGAAGAAAATTTGGGTATTCAAGGTGATTTTATGATTTTTCACTTTTTTTTAAATTATTTATCTTTTTGTGATTTTAATTTTTTCTAATATTTTGTGTTATTCCATGGTTTTCTTTTTTTTTTAAATTTTTTGAGATATTTTTTCCCACTCTTATACTTTTCCCATATTAATTTGAAATTTAGTTTTTTTCTATGTAATTTGGTATCTTGCTGATTCCTGAAATAAAAATATTCTTATATATATGCCCTCCTAGTTTCTATCACACTAGATCTTTACCTTACAAACATTGATCCATGATAAATTCGGGTCTTCAACTAAGATTTTCTATCTTCATGAATTATTTTAACATATAGTTTCATTTTTTGAGCTTTTCTATTCTTTCTATCACAAATTATGATCTGTTCAATTTGGTATCTTACAAACATGTTAATAATATAAATGTATGTTCCTATTTGTTTCTCTCCTTATATATGTTATTCATGAAATCAAACAGACATAAAAGGCTATGCTTAACTATGATTTACCACTCTTGTGCTTATTATTCAATTATATTAATTTCTCTTATGAAAGTGTCAAACAATTGAATACATTTAATTATCCAAAGTATTTTCTCAAAAATTATTATATAATAATTGTTATTATATTGTGCATAGCATTGATTTTTAGATATTGATAACCACAAATACCATCTTGTTCTCTTTCGAGGTTGGCTTATGTTTGAAATGGGCACGATGATATAAGAGGTAATTTGGAACTACATAATTGATTAAAATTTTTATATCCTTTTTATTTATTAAGAAAGCATACAAATTTTTACTATTCATTTTACCAAATTTTGGTATTATACATTCATTAAAATTTTCTCTTATTATATTACAAGATAGTTTATTTTACAAGCTTAACAATGGTATGGTTTAATGTTTTAGAAAATTTACCTTTGTTTCTTACTCATTATAGGGTTTTGAATATTAAAATAGTCATAAAGCATAATTCAATAATATATCTTTAAATAACCTTTCTTTTGATTATTCATCTAATTAAGTAGCTACTTTTGTACGTAAGTTAACTCTATGATACTTTTTCAAGGTCTTACTTATTGTAGGTAAGTCATCTTCTATTAGTAAGTAATAACAATTAATAGTTTGAATATTTTTTAGTGATATTTCTATTTGACTTTCTTACTAAATGAACTAATTTTATTTTTTATGTAGGTACTAAATTATCTACATAAGATTAGAGGGGTAAAAAATGTATTGGCTCTATATTTTTCAACAACGGGTCATATTACCTATTATATTAGGTATGTTATATGTGTGTTTATATGTGATAATATTTATCTTGTTTTTCATATTGAGCATTAATATAAAAAAAATAGAGCCATCTTGTTTTAAGTTGAATATATATGTACATATGTGTACCAATTGCAGTGTTCAATTTCGTTTTGTTTAATTAATTTAATATGATTCATTCAATTTTTTAACCCACTTTTGTTAGTTTGAATGTTGTTTAAGACTCATTCCTATATATTTCATAGTACTACAACATACATTCAACAACCTCTTATTATTCCATATATAATACAAAAAATTTGGCAGATAGTATTAAATTATGTTTAACATATAGATTTATTAATGTATTTAAGAATACCTTGTGTTAGGATGTTGCAAATTACTTTCATATATGTCGACACATATTATCGATAATAAACATAACTTATTAACAAGTAATCGACTGGTAGTTAAAAGTGTGTAATGGTAATTAGAATTAATCAACTCCGAACTTAAAATGTGGAATGTTATTAAAAGTTAAAATTCCATCAAAGCAACCCCAAATAGTAATAAAATAAATGGATCATATCACATAAAAAAAACTATCCAATCCCAAGCCTGGATAAGGTGTGCAATGTTGTGCAATGGGAATGTTTAATTTCTAATTCTTCCAAACCCATAAAGTAGGTGGGCCATATATATCGTAATGACGCTTTGTGAAATTCCATTGTTTGACTCCATTTTAGAGCAAGAACTAATATTTCTTTTATTGTCATGATCCTCACTTATATAGAAATCATGTTCTTTAGATGTTTTTGCGTAAGATTATTATTCTCTAGTTATGTATATGACTTTGAATTTGTAATTTTGTCCTTGCTGCTTCGGTTTTGGGGGTGCCAAAACTCAACTTATTGTTTGTTAGAAGTCTCTGTCATATCCCATATTAATTTACCATAAGATTTTCCTAGGAATTTTAATCTCCTGATAAAGAAAAAACATAGGGAGTTATTGTGAGCCTTTCCATCAAGTGAAATTAAGGAACAAAGTAACTTAAAACCTTATAAGCCAACGTACATCAACAAACCAACTACATTTCTAGCAGAATCAAATCACCGGTTTCTTTCTTTTTTCCTCATGTAGTTACATTGCAAGATCTTATTTGTTATTTTATGGCGTTTGACAACGTGCTGAGTTTTCTTTGAATATAAAACATAATTTTTGAACAATGAGTTATGAAGAGTTTGAAATGAAATAATATTAATTATAGTAGGACTTTCTTGTATAAACATAAATTCTTTCCGAATACATAGTAAAAATATTTATTATATGGTAGTGTTTAGGTAGGAAATCAATTTGATCATTCATGCATAAATGCCTTAGTCTTCTTTAACGATGTGCCTTCTCTTGTTTTGTTGGCCTAGTTTTGTTAAAATATTGTAAACAACATTTTTTCTAAGTTCATTTTAGGAAAAGGCTAACTATAACTCCTTAGGATTTTTCTTTGTAGGGAAATGAAAGAAAAGTAAGAAAAATATTATGGTAAATTATGAAAGGAAATTGAAGGTACTTATAACATACAAGAAGTTGGGTTTTGGCACCCCCAAAACGGAAACAAGAAGGCCAAATTTACAAATTCTATGTCATAAACAGTAATAATATGGGAAAGGATTATGTTGGAAAATACTTTGTTTGCATATACATAACTAAAGAATAATGATGTTGTGCAATAAGATCTCAAGAGCGGGATTTCTATTTAAGTGAGGATCATGAAAAGAAAAGAAATATTGGTTATAAGAATTGTTCTAAACTAGAGTCAAACAATGGAAGTTGACAAAGATTCATTACAATATATATGGCCCACCAACTTTATGGGTTTGGAAGAATTAGAAATGGAAAATACCTAATGCACACCATTGCACACCTTGTCTGAGTTTGGGATTGGATAATTTTTTCGTATTTGATATGATCGATTTATTTTATAACTTTATGGAACAATAAGAGGTTGTTGAATGTATGTTGTAGTACTTTGAAATATATAGGAATGAGTCATAATAAAAAGCCTGACTAAAGTTAAAACTCCATTAAAAAAATTAAAACCAACCAAAGTGGGTTAATAAAATGATTAAAATGTATCAAATTATTTAAACAAAACTGAAATTGAGTGGTTGAAGGTGAAAATGGAAAAGTTTGTCATTACAAATACTTCAGGACCCATAAATTCTGTGGACGATAATCAAAGTTCAAAGTCTCCTAGTATTTTTAATATTAGAAATGAAAAATGAGATACTTGCTTGAGGAATTTGAGAAGAGATTATGAAGCACCATGGTTATACCCACCTAATTAAAGTGAAATTATATATTATGTTGTGTATTTTGAATATACATCATTGATTTCACTTTTAGACAGTCGATCATCCTTCTCATGGTATTTTTTAAGTGATCTAGGAAGTGAAAGCTGGAGTTAATAATTTTTGGTCAATTTCTGTACATAGAATAAAATAAAAAATTATATCATTTAGCTTTAAGGTTATCATAATATAGTTATTAAAATATATATCGAAAGGAGAAGAGAGTAATTTATAATAATTACAAAACAAAATATAAGGTAGAAACGTGACTAATAGCGAAGACACAATATTTAAACTACTATTTTCCATACCAACATCTTGGGTATAAAATCTAATATTATGAAGAAAATTTTATAGTAATTAGGTTTTATTGATTATTGTTTCAGGACATGATATATATTTTCATCAAGAACAATAGAAATATTGTGTCATCTAAAATAATGTTGGATTCATATTGAATCTACCTCTGTAAATGGATGAAGCCACTTATACGACTAGAAATATCTTTTGTATATAAAAAAAACTTGAGTTCCAATGTTATACTTTATGTGATGTCATCGAAATCCCAATCATGCTTTTCCTCCATATGTGCTAGGGGTCTTCTTCTCAAATGTGTCTAGGTTCTTAAAGGAAATTCTATCAAACAAGAGAAGGTTATATGAGTATGAGACTATGGCAAGGATTTTATACATAAGAATTTTTCTATCTTTTGAAGTTTTATATTTTTAAAATCAACGGTTATATTTTTGGTAAACTATGCAACATAATGTTTTCTACTTTTCACAAGATAATATTTTATTTTTACATTAAATCATATAACAATTTCATTTTGACATTTTTATAAAAATGGTAAGAAGTGTACTAAAAAATATTTATTACATCATGCTACACATGAAACATTTTCTTAAAGAATTTGTTGTATAATCACCATAATTTGTCATCCTAATTGGTTATTGGTTCATTGGTACGAAACTGATAGAATTAACTTTTAATGTAAGAACTGTTACTAAATTCGTATGTGCATATCGTAAATTTCTTTTCTCTTTTTCATGCATCATATTTCCATATTAGCAAGCTTCCCTCAAAACATAAAAGATGAGTTTCCTAATCCAGACCTTTTTTCCATCCAGGGAACTCTACCTATGCCTTTGATCGAGTTTGGCCATTTCTATGAGATATGAATGAAAATAGTTATTTGTCAATTGTAACCATGATTTATAAGCAATCATGTCAATTCTGCATGCTGTTTTGCATTTGTGTGTGTGTGACACTTGACTTGTTTTTATGGAAGACTTGTGAATGAAAGGATATGATTGAAACATATTCATATTTTCAACTTATGAAATAATAGTTTTTGAAGTCATCAATAGTAGGTAAAGAAGATAATATTTTTAGAGATGAATTATTTCAAAAATAAAAAGGTATAGATTTGTTACAATATAAAAACAATGATTCTCCATTTTAAAGACAACAATTTATGAATACTTATTATTATTATAATGACATTTTGAAAATGGTTCTACAACCATTGCAGATGTCATTTACCGCCATTTTTAAGCAAGAACAATAATTTCCAATAATAAAGATAACAATTTTATAATCATGGTCATGTAGGTGCATCTAATATATCTCATGTTTCTAATGATTCTCAATGTAAGGAAGAATTAATAGTATTAATAATATTTTAATAACCGTAATTTGGAGAAAATCAATTATATATGACTAAGATACCCCAAAAGGGATTTAAAGGACTCTTGAGTCAAATCTTGACAACAACCTTTGACATTTGACCATTTTACCTAGATGTAAAGTAAATTAAGATGAATAATAATTCATCGTAAATATTATTTTGGAGTAATAGAGTATTTTTTTTTGGATTTTATCTTCTATCTTCTCGATATAAAATAACATTTTTATTGATAGGTGAATAGTATTTTTATAAATGGTAAATTTTTGTTAACATGGGATCATGATTTCACTTAAGCTAATTTTTGTTATATATATAAAAAGCTATTTATTATGTATTTACACTCGTTTGGGGTTATCTGAAATTATGGGTCGGGCCTCGGATTTTTGAAGTATATTATGGCATTTTATGGCTTTAAATGTTATTCTTAGTGTTTTATAGTTTTTTCACGGTTAAGTTCATTGATATGCCATGTAAATATTTTTGCTCGTATGGTTGAAGGCCTAACTAAATCTTGTAATGATTTCTCACCTTTAGCTTTATTCATTTTTTTTCTGCTTTATGCCTTACTTTTGATATATGATGAGATGTGACCAATCTAATAAGCTTTTATTGAGCATGTAACTGCTTCTTGGCAATCCTTAACCTTTCATGGCTAACTTTTTGTGACCATGGGTGTTAAAATGAGATTGCATGTGATTGTTACTTTGTATGTATTATATGTGACGTTTGTGTATGTTTACTAGATATATGATATACACTGACCAATCAACTAATATATTTATATATACTATATATACTAAACCATATATATTTTTACATAAAAAATATACTAATATATTATAAATAATATGTATAAAAAAAAAATGACGTGATGGAGAAACTAACTGAGATGAAAAAATTGGAAATTGAGACTTGATGGGAAAAATGAAAAAATTGATGGGATAAAATAAATGAACAAAAAAAACTAATAAATGATATATGATTGTCTCATCTACAAATATGCTACGATAATTACCTCCCATCAACTAAAATATGCCAATATTTTTTCTAATCTAAATCTTTACCAACAAATATATATAATATATAATCTAAGTATATATATAATCTAACTATAATAATTTAAATATAATATTCTAATGGAAGACTTATGAATGAAAGGATATGATTGAAACATATACATATTTTGAACTTATGAAATAATATGTTTTGAAGTGATCAATAGTAGGTAAAGAAGATAATATTTTTAGAGATGAATATTTTCAAAAATATAAATGTATAGAATTGTTATGAAATAAAAACAATGATTGTCCATTTTAAAGACAACAATGTAAGATTAGTTATTATTATTATAAGATTTTGACAATTGTTCTTCAACAATTGCAGATGTCATTTACCATCATTATGAAGCAAGAAAAATATTTTCCAATATTAAAGATAACAATTTTATAGGCGTTGTGAAGTAGGTTCATCTAGTGTATCTCATGTTTCTAATGATTCTCAAGGTAAGGAAGAATTAATAGTATTAATAATAGAACCATTCATTTAAAATGTTCTTGATAATATTTCTATGCCTGGTATTGAAAACAATTCAAGATATTCTTGCAGGTATATTTCGTACTTGCAAGGTGAAGAAGTTAACACACAAGTTAAGACATTAAGAGTATAAGCATACAAACCATACAAGGCTATGGCATACATGGGATGACACTACAAGAAGTTATATTAAACTTGTTGTAAACCCTAAGTATATTTTTTGTAAGCTTGGATTTTGTTTTAATTTCATGTATGTACCATAATTGATTGTGTGGCTTTGTAATGTTAGTCATTAATATCATTTAAATGATGACATTATTCTTGAGGTTAAGTATTATATAGGCTATATTCAAATGAGTTAAATTTATCTTGAATTAAGAAGGATAATTGGCTGGGTTAAGTCATGTTAGCTGTCTAGTCTTCGTATATATATACTTACTTGTACACGCATATGAAGTTGTTAAAAAATAGAATTTCTTTTAATACAAAATTCTCAAGAAAAGCTTGTGGTTTTCTCTCTTTTTAGAGTCCTATCATGTTTTGAAGAACTGCCTAGGGTATTCTTCATTTCTAGACCTTTTAATGTGCCTCACATTATAAGGAATACTATCATTGAGTCTAGATATATTTCAAGTTTAATTTTCTTTAAACAAAGCCTTTTCCTTCAACTCCCAACCTGCTAATGAGCCAAACAAGAGTTGATAGATCGTCTGCTTCTTCCTCCACTTTGATGCACATCATATTGTAAATACCAATAATGGTTTTATAACCACTATAATGTTATTTAGCAATATTTTCTTAGCAAAAAAAATAGTTTCCATCATCATAATTATTATATTATAACTATTGTAGAAAAATAAGGAAAAAAATTTATATTCTATACAATAGCCTTTTTTTGGAAGCATGAAAATTTTTATTATGAAAGACAGTTGATTTATAAAAATTATAAAACCAACAAAGGTTATATGAAATGCGGTGCCTAATACTCCTCAAAAAGAGAAAAGGTTCATCCATATCATTTGCTTACTATTGTTGATGGTCATGCGTAACCATTGAGTTTATCATCATCTATCATAGATTGGGTTTGGATAACTTAATATGATGTTATCATCCTGTTAGGAACCATTTGTGTTCGTTACAACATTTTTAATTTTTATTATCGTTATATGTTTTAATTATCTAATTGATGAATTTTGATAACTATTATATCTTTCAATTTACCCAACGAACTACCCAATAACGACCAATGTTTCTGTCTATTTTCATTACTAAATGTTACATAATGTTTAGTCTTCAAAAATATTTTCTGGAATACCTTTCATGGCATTTTAATGTTGTTAAAGATGTCTTAATTTTGATTTCATTTACACCATCTTGTTACCCAATTCAAGAATTTAGATTACAATTACACATTTTAGTCATCTAATTTTTTTGCATATTATTAACTAATGTTTTTGCTTGTTTTTTGTTTTTCCAAACCTAATTCATAGTTCCAATTATGACCATGACTTTGATTGAGTTTAACCAATTTTTTAGCATTGAATGTAATTATTTATTGGTTAATTGTAATCTTTTAAATAAATATTGATTCCTAGGATAATTAAGTGAACACTGCCGCTTTTGTGCGTGCGAACACACACACATATATGTTGACTTTGTTTTTGGTAGACTTGTGAACATAAGTATATGATTGAAACATTTGAGTGTTAGTAATATATGAAATATTAAGTTTCTATTGAAGCTTATGGTGCCTTAGTGGTGTATGTGTAGTTCAAGACATTAGTAGACTACAACTTGCTACAGAAGCAAAATGGATAATTATATTGCGTCCATGATTTGAAAATCATACATGCTCCTCATAATGCTTGAGATGCATATGCTCAAAGTAAATAAGATGAGTTTTAAAGAGTTTTTTTTTTCTTCACTAAAATGTAACTTGTTCTAAGCTTTGGTATATATAAACTACTATTTTCCATACCAACTTATTAGATATAAAATCTAATATTATCAAGAAAATTTTATAGTAATTAGATTTTATTGATTATTTTTTCATGAAAAGATAAATGGTTTCATCAAGAACAATAGAAATATTGTGTCATCTAAGATAATGTTGGATTTTTTTTGAATCTACCTATGTAAATGGCTGAAGTCACTACCATAGCTGGATACTTATTCATGGTGCTTATCAATAAAATTCTTATCATTCATTTTCTTTGCTTCTAACAAGCATGCCAACTTCATTTATGATATGATTACAATCAAAGGAAATAAAGGATATAGTTTAGATGATAGAATTTTACTTTTCCTTGATGGGAATATTTATTTTATAATGTAATAACAAACAATAGATGATAATTAAAAATTTAAAATAGTTGTGGGAAAATGTATCTTCGCTTTTTATTACATTTCTACCATATATTTATGTTTATTACTATTACAAATAATTCCCATTTCTTTATAATGTATATTTTTATAACCATATTATAAGCACCTAAAGACTAAACGACATATTTTTTTATTCTGTGGATATAGATTGAGCATAAATAATGAACACCAACTTTCATTTCCCATATTACATAAAAAATACCACAAGGAAGACGATGGACTAGCGAAAAGATAAATCTTTAATGTACATTCAACCTGCAAAACATTACATATAAGTTATTTATAATGAGTTTTATATAATGATGATGCTTCATTCTCTCTTCTCAGCTCTGTTAAGCAAGGATGTCATTTTTCATTTCTAATGCTTATGTATATGTCTATCTCAAAGTTTCTTGTGCGGTTGAAAAGTTCACCAGATATATCATAATTACATCATTAGTTGGAATTTGTTCTTCTAATAATTAGATCAATCATTTAACTTATACGACTTCAATGTATTTTTTGTATATAAAAAAGTTGAGTTCCAATATTATACTTTATGTGATGTCATCGAAATCCCAATCATGCTTTTCCTCCATATATGCTAGGGGTCTTCTTCTCAAATGTTACCGAGTTCTTAAAGAAAATTCTTTCAAACAAGAGAATGTTTTATGAGTATGATACCATAGCAAGGATTTTATACATAAGAATTATTCTTTCATTTGAAGTTTTTTATTTTTAAAATCAACAGTTATATTTTTGGTAAACTATGCTACAAAATATTTTTTACTTTTCACAAGATAATATTTTATTTTTATATTAGATCATATAATAATTTCAATTTAAAATTTTTAAAAAAATGGTAAGAAGTGTACTAAAAATATTTATTACATCATGCTACACATGAAACAATCATCATAATTTGTCATCCTAATTGACTATAAGTTCATAGGTACCAAACTGATAGAATTAACTTTTAATGTAAGAACCGTTACTAAATTCGTATGGGCAGATCGTAATCATGTGTAGATATATTTTTTGGATATGATTTATATGTAATCATGTCAATTCTACTTGTTGTTTTGCATTTGTGGGTGTGTGACACTTGACTTGTTTTATATGGTCTGTACACTTATATATATAGGGGCATATATGTTGAAATACAGTAGGTTTTCCTGATGGATATACAACATACTTCTTGATTTCTCTCGATTCTTCTCTCACGATCTCTTGGCGAACCTCTCACTCACTTCTTCTCTATTGTTTCTGTTCTCTTTCTTTGATCAAATCTTGATTGTTCTTTCTCTCAAATTCAGTTGCCTTTGTGAAACTATCCCTCTGAATCTTTGGATCTTCCTTTAGGAGTTTTCCTTAGGTTGAATCTGGCGCATCGAACCCTTCACTCGATTATTTTGTTCGATCCTTTCATCAAACACTAACAGGTTTCCATCATTTGGTATCATAGCCTTGACTATTCATGAGCTTGTGGTTTAATTGTTACTACTAAGTTCTTTTTCATTTCTGGTTCATTATCTGTTGTTTTCGCTAACCCTACTTTCGAAGTGTGAAATTTTAGAGTTTTTAAATGATGAAAGAATTGACGATTTTCGTCATTCTTAAACCGGCGATTTAAATATTTTTGTCTGCTATTTCAAAGTTCTTGAAAGAAACCCTAATAGACCTAGGGTTTGGTCAAGAATATGAATCTTGGCTAATTGCGAGACGTATTTTCTGTTGGTAACCTCGAATCATAATTTTCTTGTATATTCTACTGTCTGCTATTATTAATTACTACTTTCTATTAAAATATTACTTTTGATCATTTGATATGTAAACTAGTTAAAAACTGGTGAACCCTTTTTATTTCGGGAGAGAAGTAAGACCTCCAAGAAGTGGGGTCCCTAATTAAGTGGATTATTTGTTTAAGCATTCGAGGTAATATCGTTCTTTCTCACTTATCTATCATTTTCGAACAGATATTTGCCTGGAAAATTCTGAGTAAGCTGTATTTTGAAATATCTGATATTCATTGATACTGTAATATGTTTTTCTAATTACTCTGTGTGTTTCTCTCTGTCTGAATTTATTAAATAAATTGATCCTGTTTAAATTAGCTATGGCTGTGTTAATTGATTAGATTAAATAAATTTCATAATGTCTAACAATGGTTAGTCTGTTAATCAATATGTTTCCAGTAATGACCTATTAGAAACTCTGAGGACTTTTCAAGAACAGATAACTGCTCAATTTGCTGTATTATCTGCTAATTTAGAAGAAATAATAGGTGAAAAAGGAATAAGAATTAATGAGTTACAACATAATAGAGTTGAAACTAACCAAGCAGGGGGTTTTAGGAAGAGCTCCTATGGGCGCTAGGATTAGAATTCCCCCCATAGCTAACCTAGAAGAGTTAGAAGATCAAGTATCCAACAATAGTGATAGGAGACCTAGGCAAAACAATAGACAAGAAAGAGAATTAGAATTCATTCGTAGGAATGTAAATAATATTAAACTTAGCATACCTGGGTTTTATGGGAAAATGACCCTGATTATTATTTTGAAAGGGAAAGGAAGATAGAACTAGTGTTTGATTGTCATAACTATTCAGATGAGAAGAAAATTAAAGTAGCTGTAGTAGAATTTATTGAGTATGCTTCCTCTTGGTATCATAATCTTGTGTTAGCTAGACGTAGGTGTGGGGAACCACCTATACAAACTGGGGAAAAGTTTAAAATTTTAATGGGAATGAGGTTTGTACCAAGGTACTACTATAGGGAGTTACATATGAGATTATAAACAATTAGTTAAGGAATGAGAATAGTGGATGATTACTATAAAGAATTAGAGATCTTGATTATTAAGATAGGAATTATTGAGGATGATGATTCAACCAAGGCTAGGTTTCTGAGTGGACTAAACTTTGAGATAGTTGAAAAACACTACTATGGAAACAAGAAATAATAACGGTGATTCAAAAGTCGTCGTCAAATGCATAAAAATTAATGCACGGGAAGTTTTAACAACGGTTTTAAGTAATCCCGTTATTAAAAGTTTTAATAACGGTTCAAACAAGAACTGTTGTCAAAATTGGCAAGGTTTTAATAACGGTTCCTGTAAGAACTGTTATTAAATCATGTTTTAATAACCGTTCTTACAGGAACCGTTATTAAAAGTTCCTTTTATTTCGTTCTCTTCTGTTTTGTGCCAAATATTTCAGACTCTGTCGCTTCCCTCTCGTACTCTCTTTCTCTTGCGAACCCTTGCACCACCGCTCCGGCTCCTCCATATTATGGTAAAACGTCGCACCGCCATCCCACCACTACCCCTATGCCATTCTTTCGAATGTAGCCAGCATTTATACCGTCGTCGTTGCTGTTCTCAAATTGTACACCGTCGCTCCTTTTACGTATGTGTTTTTCTTCCTTCATTGCTTAATTTGTCTTTACTGATAAGTATATATATATAAATGCCCGCCTGTTGCACCGAAGAGGTTGTGTTTGATGTGTTGTTCAAAAATTGGTTGTTTGATGTGTTGGTGAAAATTTACTATGGCCGGCCGAAACCTTAATTTATATATATATATATATGTGAGTTTATAATCTATTTTGTAGAAATATGTATTATTATTTTAAGATAATCTACAGCCTAAAATATATATTATTATCATAAGATATGTACGTTCTAAGTATAAAATTGAGGTGTATTTATATTTTTTGCTAGCACTCACATTATTATGTAGATCTTGTGCATTTATATACTTTTTTTAATATATATATTTTGTAAGACGTGTATTTATATTCTGTAAAATGTGTGTTTATATGTTTTCTATTATATGTATATATATTTATAATATTTTTATATATAAGATGTATATATATCATAAAAAATAATTGTGGTTAGGGTTAGGGTTAGGGTTAGCTATAGGTTTAGGATCATTATTTTATGAGCTGTAGTGTTATTTTTTATTATAATTTATTAGGGTTAATTATTGTTAGGGTTACAGGTGTATATTGTGACCGATCGAAGATTACTATTATACAAACGCCACATTTCATTTATTGTTGGTCTTGAAAAGGCGGAACTGATGGAAAGTTCGAGTCGGAATCCGTGGATTTGTATCTGAATACGAGGAAGTGCCCGATGGCGATGGAATTGTGTGCGAAGAAATCTTCCCATCCGTTTTGAAACCAAACTCTGCCTTCGTCCTTAACTAGTTGTACTTGCCATTTTGCTCCGTTCTGAACGTTGAGGTATGGATGAGTGGGGAGACCCTTGCCATGGTTCTTCAAGGATTTTTCTGGAAGTGCCTGTGATCACAAATGCAAGGTAGAGATTCCACCATTCAGTATCCAAAAGTTTACTATATGCTCCTTTCGGTATGTTTTTGGAAAGTTTCATGTAAAAGGAAAAAAATAAATTGGGCTAAATTATGATTTCTTCCAAAATTTTCTAACAAAAAAAATAATAACATTTTTATTGCTTAAAATTTATTCCATACCATCTTTTTAAGTAACCCATAATTTAAAATAAAAAAAAGATGTCATTTATTTTTTCCTTTGACTTGAAACTTTCAAAAAACATACCGAAAGGAGCCTGTAGTATACTTTTGGAAACTGAACGGTGGAATCTCTGCCTTGCATTTGTGATCACAGGCACTTCCAGAAAAACTCATGAAGAACCATGGCAAGGGTGATATATGAGATGTATATGTTATTTCGCTAGGTAAAAATGTCATTTATTCCTCATTATTTTTATAACATTTAATTTTTTCTCGAGTTTTTCTCTTTTGAATATATTTTGTAGGAAAAGATAAAAATGAAGAAATTCAAAGGAGAAATCAATGAAAAAAGAAAAGGCAACAAAGAACACATAAAGAGATATGGAATCCATGGAAGAAAAGACTATAAATGAAGAATATATATCAAAGGGAAGATTGTGTTGAAATTTCATGAAGAAATAATGAAGGAACAAGAAACACGGCCCCCCCGTGTTTCCTAAACACGGAGCGTGTTTTTCTATCAGCACACAAATTTCAGCACTTAAAAATCAGCATTTGGCAGATTACAGAACTTAAAAATACAGGGTCCCCGTGTTTTCAAAAACGGACCGTGTTTTTCTCAAATTCTGTAACCGTTCGCACAACGTTTGCCCGATATTTTTCTAAAGTTTGAACATTCGAAAAGTGGGTTCGGGGGAGTTCGAGAATGGGATTTTCTCTTTCTCTCTATACTCTCTAGATACAACATGTAATTTGTAATTCCAATTCTCTTTCTCTCCATGGTATTCAATTGAACAATCAACAATCTGCAATTCAATTCGATAAGTTCTTCTCCATTCCTCTTTTAATTACATGTTTTTATTTTTGATTGAATGCAATTCAATTCTCTTTGTTGCATGATTATTTTTCTTGTGTTTGGTGTTTCATTGTTAATTTATTTATAAGCATTGACGTTAATTACAGATTATTGCATTTAATTATGTGTTATTGCAATTATGTAGGTAGTATAAGGTAGGAGGATTTGATTACGGAATTAGGGTTTGGATTTTGAATTCATGATTCGAGATGGAATTTAATTGAATAGATGGACGGAATTGAATGGTCTCGCATCATAGATTAAGAATTTAAACTAATTAGACTTATCACCTATCTAGTTTAGATCTTAATCTCCGCTAGGATAACGGAATTAACACGTAATCATTAATTAACGTTTCCAAAGTAGCAAAAGATTAATTATTAATCTTGTCCATCATTCATATGATTGAATGATTCGAGCTTTTATGATTATGGTCGTAGTTGACTGCTTTCCATTCGTAATGCTGCCATTAATTGAATCTAGTGTTCTTAACCTAGGTTATTAATTGGTTAGATGATAAATTGATAGCTTATTCAATTTATTAGAATTGAGAGAAAGCAAAGAGATGCATTAATATGAGTTTCTATAGGTCAACGTTATATCATTTAGAATCATTCTTTTCTCTATGATTATTTGATATCCTAATTCCATAATCAATACCTTCATATCCTTATTCATTAATTAGTGAGTATAATGTTTTATTATTTATCCATACTTAAGATATTGATGATAGAATTATATGTTATTATATGACTGGGGTTTTAACATTGAATACCGAATTATTGATTATATTCTATTCCTTGTGGGTTCGACTCCTTCTTGCCATATACTACGTATTTGGAAATTAGGATTTATTTATTAAATTTGCATGAATGAATAAATCCAATCTTATATTTCTTATAGTTTAGGACTTATCTCATTTATAATCCTTGATGTTTCTTTTGTGCATGACACGATGTTGCTTGAGGACAAGCAACGATTTAAGCATGGGGGTATTTGATATATGAGATGTATATGTTATTTTGCTAAGTAAAAATGTCATTTATTCCTCATTATTTTTATAACATTTAATCTTTTCTCGAGTATTTCTCTTTTGGATATATTTTGTAGGAAAAGATAAAAATGAAGATATTCAAAGGAGAAATCGATGAAAAGAGAAAATGCAACAAAGAACACATCAAGAGATATGGAATCCATGGAAGAAAAGACTATAAATGAAGAATATAAATCAAAGGGAAGATTGTGTTCAAATTTCTTGTAGAAATTATGAAGGAACAAGAAACACGGCCCCCCCGTGTTTCCTAAACACGGAGCATGTTTTTCTATCAGCACACAAATTTCAGCACTTAAAAATCAGCATTTGGCAGATTTCAGCACTTAAATATACGGGGTCACCATGTTTTCAAACACGGACCATGTTTTTCTGAAATTCTGTAACCATTCGCACAACGTTTCCCCTATATATTTCTAAAGTTTGAACATTCAAAAAGGGGGTTCGGGGGAGTTCTAGAATGGGATTTTTTCTTTCTGTCTATACTCTCTAGATACCACATGCAATTTGTAATTCCAATTCTCTTTCTCTCCATTGTATTCAATTGAACAATCAGCAATCTGCAATTCAATTCGATAAGTTATTCTCCATTCTTCTTTAAAGCTTATTCAATTTATTAGAATTGAGAGAAAGCAAAGAGATGAATTAATATGAGTTTCTATAGGTCAACGTTAAATCATTTAGAATCATTCTTTTCTCTATGATTATTTGATAACCTAATTCCATAGTCAATACCTTCCTATCCTTATTCATTAATTAGTGAGTATAATGTTTTATTATTTATCCATACTTAAGATATTGATGATAGAATTATATGTTATTGTATGACTGGGGTTTTAACATTGAATACCGAATTATTGATTATATTCGATTCCTTGTGGGTTCGACTCCTTCTTGCCATATACTACGTATTTGGAAATTAGGATTTATTTATTAAATTTGTATGAATGAATAAATCCAATCTTATATTTCTTATAGTTTAGGACATATCTCATTTATAATCCTTGATGTTTCTTTTGTGCATGACACAATGTTGCTTGAGGACAAGCAACGATTTAAGCATGGGGGTATTTGATATATGAGATGTATATGTTATTTTGCTAAGTAAAAATGTCATTTATTCCTCATTATTTTTATAACATTTAATCTTTTCTCGAGTATTTCTCTTTTGGATATATTTTGTAGGAAAAGATAAAAATGAAGATATTCAAAGGAGAAATCAATGAAAAGAGAAAAGGCAACAAAGAACACATAAAGAGATATGGAATCCATGGAAGAAAAGACTATAAATGAAGAATATATATCAAAGGGAAGATTGTGTTGAAATTTCATGTAGAAATAATGAAGGAACAAGAAACACGGCCCCCCCGTGTTTCCTAAACACGGACCGTGTTTTTCTATCAGCACACAAATTTCAGCACTTAAAAATCAGCATTTGACAGATTTCATCGCTTAAAAATACGGGGTCACCATGTTTTCAAACACGGACCATGTTTTTCTGAAATTCTGTAACTGTTCGCACAACGTTTCCCCGATATATTTCTAAAGTTTGAACATTCAAAAAGGGCGTTCGGGGGAGTTCGAGAATGGGATTTTCTCTTTCTCTCTATACTCTTTAGATACCACGTGTAATTTGTAATTCCAATTCTCTTTCTCTCCATTGTATTCAATTGAACAATCAACAATCTGCAATTCAATTCAATAACTTATTCTCCATTCTTCTTTAGAGCTTATTCAATTTATTAGAATTGAGAGAAAGCAAAGAGATGAATTAATATGAGTTTCTATAGGTCACCGTTAAATCATTTAGAATCATTCTTTTCTCTATGATTATTTGATATCCAAATTCCGTAATCAATACCTTCCTAACCTTATTCGTTAATTAGTGAGTATAATGCTTTATTATTTATCCATACTTAAGATATTGATGATAGAATTATATGTTATTGCATGACTGGGGTTTTAACATCGATTACAGAATTATTTATTATATTCCATTCCTTCTGGGTTCGACTCCTTCTTGCCATATACTACGTTTTTGGAAATTAGGATTTATTTATTAAATTTGTTGTGCATACGACAGTGCATCAAAGGGTCTCCCCACTCATGCATACCTCAACGTCCCAAACGGAGAAAAATGGCTAGGACAACTAGTTAAGGAAGAAGGTAGAGTCTAATTTCTAAACGGATGGGAATATTTTGTCGCACATAATTCCCTCGCCATCAGGCACTTCCTCGTATTCAGATATGAATTCGCGAATTCAGACTCGAACTCTCCATTAGTTTCTCCTTTTCGAGACCGACGGTGAATGAAATGTGGCGTTTTTATAATATTGGTACATTATGGAAGAAGGCTAGAGCAACAAAAGATGGATATATTAATGAAGATGTAGATGTTGCAGCGACAAAAATTGTAAGTTTGTAGATATTTGATACCCTGCTTACTTTTCTTTTAGAAAACTATTATATTATGCATATTCATGTAAGCTAATTTAACATATATTATATACATTACAGGACGAACTTCAAGCGTCAGATGGTGAGGAGGGGGTAGACCAATATAACATTGTATCATAGCCCATAGGAATTGTAGAACACCCTGGAAGACACAGGGGTCTTGGATTAGGTGTTATGAAACGAGCGTACATGGTCGATCTCGTAGTTCTCGTAACCGTTTAATAACGGTATTATAGGTATGATCTATTTATTCTACATGCATTTTTAGGTTTGTATTTCGTCTACAACTTTCAGTCTTCTAGCCTAGATCTGTGAACTCTTTAGTTTGGGGTGTAGAGCTACCAAGTAGTGGTATGCCCGCTAATTTTTATTCCTAAGTATAGTTGGTGTATTGAGACATTGGTACACTTATAGATTGATTGAAATTATGGTGTGATTGCGGATTTGGTATGAATTGATGTTGTTTTACATTGCAGATTTGGTAAATTGTTTGAACATACAACTATGTATGTGGGCAGGAATAAAAGAGAAAAATAAAAAAAACATATAGTTTGAATAACGGTTTTATGAAAACCTTTATTAAAGCATAGGTTTTAACAACGGTTTCTCATAGAACCGTTATTAAAAAATGAGGTTTTAATAACGGGTGATTCAATAACGGTTGAAAACCGTTATTAAAACTATAAAATAACCATTATTAAAACCCCTTTCCGTGGTAGTGAAAGTAGAATTATATCCTTGTGGAACTTTAGGTGAAATGGTAAACATAGCTACTAAGATAGAGATTCAATTAAGGAAGTCTAGAAAATATAAACCCCCTGGGATTGGATTTAAGAGTACAGTAAGGATAAATTTTGGGGGAACTACTTCTGGAAATTGGAAGAATAATAGTAAAGTTGAATCTAGAGGAAGGAATAATGAAGCTAAGATAGGAAATAAATTGGAGAAGGGTAAGAATGTGATAACAAACCCTGTAAATAGACCAAACAGGACTAGGGATATTAAATGTTTTAGATGTGGAGGATTGGGACATATAGCTTCTGAGTGTCCAAACAAAAGAAACATTTTAATTAGAGAATCTGGGGACATATAATCTGAATCTGAAGAGGAAGATGTAGAGATTAGTGTTGTTAGAGAAGATGATAGTGATTCAGAAGAAGAAATAGAATTGTCAGTGAGTGGGGATCTTTTTGTAGTATGCAGGGCCTTAAATAGTAACAAACTACCTGACTCTAATGCTATACAGAGAGAAAATATATTTCATACTAGATGTTTAATTAATGATAAATGCTTTAACATGGTTATAGACAGTGGTAGTTGTATTAATGCTGCTAGTATTTTGTTAGTGTCTAAGTTAGGTTTAATAACTACTAAACATCCAAAACTATATAGATTGCAATGGCTTAATGAGTTAGGAGATGTCATAGTTAGTCAACAGGTTTTAGTAAACTTAAAATTAGAAAGATTCTATTTTATGTGATATAGTTCCTATGCATGCTGCTCATCTGTTATTAGGTAGACCTTGGAAATATGATAGAAAGGTAATACATGATGGTTATAAGAACAAATATACGGTACAGAAGGATGATAGGAAGATTGTTTTAGCACTTATGAATCCAAAAGAAATCTTTGAGGATCAAACTAAAATTAACTCAGATTATAAGGAATTATCTAAACCTAGATCGGAGACTGAGATTAGTTAAAAGGAAATTAAGGGAACATCTGAGTTTTATGCTAAATGTAGGGATGTAGGAAAGGCTATGAAGAGACATGCCAATGTATATTTGATTGTTTATAAGGAATGTTATGAATGCTAGTTAGGAATAAGTAATGAAGTACCTAGTACAATGAAACAATTATTGGAAGAATATAGTGAATTGTTTCCTGAGGACATTCCTAGTAGATTAACTCCATTAAGGGGAATAGAGAATCAGATAGATTTTATTCCAGGAGCTGTTATACCAAACAAACCTGCTTATAGGGCTAATCCTGAAGAAGTTAAGGAATTAAAAAGACAGGTTTTTAAATTGCTATGTAAAGGATATATTAAGGAATCTATGAGTCATTGTGTAGTTCCAGTGTTATTAGTGCCAAAAAAGGATGGTAGTTGGAGGATGTGTGTGGATAGCAGGGCAGTAAATAAGATAAGTAAATAGTATAGATATCCTATACCTAGACATGATGAGATATTGGATTTATTACATGGTGTTGTTATATTTTCAAAGATAGATTTAAAAAGTGGGTATCATCAAATTAGGATGAAACCAAGAGATGAGTGGAAGACAGCTTTTAAAACAAATTTTGGATTGCACGAATGGTTAGTGATGCCTTTTGGGTTATCAAATGCACCTAGTACTTTTATGAGGCTTATGAACTATGTTTTAAGGGACTTTATTGGAAACTTTTTAGTTGTTTATTTTGGTGATATACTTATATATAGTAAGTCTTTGGAGGAACACTTGAAACAATTAAGGATTATTTTGGATGTATTTAAGACAGAACAGCTTTATGCTAATTTAACTAAGTCTAAATTTTGTTTGGAAAATGTGGTTTTCTTAGGATTTGTGGTAGGAAAAGATGGCATATCTGTGGATAAAGATAAGATTAAAGCTATTCAAGAATGGCCTGTACCAAAGAGTGTGACTAAAGTAAGAAATTTTCATGGATTGTGTTCTTTCTATAGGAGATTTGTTAGGAATTTTAGTACTATAGCTGCTCCCTTGACTTCCATAACAAAGAAGGATAATGGATTTAGGTGGGGTTTAGAACAACAAAAATCTTTTGAAACACTTAAAACTAAATTAACCCAAGCACCTGTGTTAAGCCTTCCTGACATTGAAAAAATGTTTGAATTTGATTGCGATGCTTTAGGGTTAGGAATAGGGGCTATACTTTCTCAAGAGGGCAAACCAATAGCTTATATTAGTGAGAAATTAAATGGTACTACTTTGAATTATTCTACTTATGAAAAGGTGTTGTTTGCTTTAGTAAGGGCTTTAGAAGTTTGGCAACATTATTTTTGGCATAGAGAGATTATAATTAATACTGATCAAGAGGCTATTAAGTATTTAAAAAGTCAATCAAAGTTAAATTGAAGTCAGGGTAGATGGATAGAGTTTATTGAAAATTTTCCTTACATGATTAAGTATAAGAAAGGGAGTGATAATGTAGTTACAGATGCCCTATCTAGGAGATATGCTTTATTAAATGTTGCTGATACTACTTTGTTAGGTTTTTCTTGTGTTAAATTGTAATACTTGGAAGATCTTGATTTTAAGGAAATTTATAAAAAGTGTGAAGTTTCTACGTAGGGAAAATATTTTATTACTGAAGGTTATATGTTTAAGGAAAAAAGGATATATATTCCTGAATGTTCTTATAGAGGATTGTTAATTAAAGAAGCTCATAATAGTGGGTTGATGGCACATTTAGGATTTCAAAAAACTTTAAATATACTGAGTGATCATTTTTATTGGCCTCACATGAAGAAGGATGTGTTAAAATATGGTGTTAATTGTATTGCTTGTAGACAGGTTAAAACTACTTCAAAACCATTTGGTTATATACTCCCTTGCCTGTATCTAACCACCCTTGGGTTGATGTTTCTTTGGATTTTATTTTAGGATTACCTAGGACTAATAGAGCTAAGGATTCAATAACGGTTGTATTAGATAGGTTTAGTAAGATGGCTGATTTTATACCTTGTAATAAAACAAATGATAATGTGGCTGAATTATTTTTTCTAATATAGTTAAATTACATGGGATACCTAAGTTTATAGTTCCAGATAGGGATGTTAAGTTTTTAAGTCATTTTTGGAAGGTTTTGTGGGGAAAATTAGGAACTAAATTATTATTTTCTACAACTTGTCAACCTCAAACTGATGGACAAACTAAGGTAGTGAATAGAACATTAGGTAATATGTTAAGGGCTATCCTTGGAAAGAATCTTAGATAGTGGAAAAATGTTTTTCCTCAGGTAGAGTTTACTTATAATAGGACTTGTTGCATTCTACATCTAATAAAACTCCATTTGAAATTGTGTATGGTTTTAATCCTTCAACTCCTTTAGATTAAATTCCTTTACCTCATGTTGATTTGCAAAATTTTGATGCTGAGTCTAGAGCTAATAATATAAAAAAGTTACATGAGTCTGTAAGTCAACAAATCAATAAAAAGGTGCAGCAAATGGCTGAAAATGATAATAAAAGGAGGTGGAAAATGGTTTCTAAACCTAGAGATTTAGTTTGGGTACATCTTAGGAAGGAGAGGTCTCCAAATCTTAGGAAATCAAAATTAGATTCTAGAGGAGATGGACCATTTACTGTGTTAGAGAAAATTAATGACAATGCTTATAAGATTGATTTACCTGCCAAATTTGGGACTTAATTAGGTTTTAGAGGCGAAACCTTTTCAAGAAGAGGGAAATGATATGAATCTTAAAAATTTGTATTTAATTAATTTTGATTATTACCGTGAATCATTTATTACTTATAGTTGTTTGTCTTATTTCTGTGAATAAATAGTAAATTGATGCAGCACATGGATTCTGGATGCAGGTGAGAAGTGTTGCAGGATATGTATTTTTTATTTATTTATATGTAATCCCATGTGATGCATTCGCCGGTCAAAATTGGCTAATGGTAATTAGGTCGGTTGTATAATCCGCCACCCGGTCCATAAAAATGGATTAGATGGATTGTGGATTAATCAATCCTTAATAGCCATGATTAGATAGAATTTAACTAGCTGATGGGAATCGATATCTCAATATTATCTTGTAATTTGGGGGAGATTTTTGATGTATTTTTGGGCTGGTCGAGTGTCCAGTATCAACCACTTATATCATCCATTTCCTTAATTATATGTGTTGGGTTGTAACGTGATATTGGCTGGATGTATGGTGTATTTTATACGGTCTGTACACTTATATAAATAGGGGCATATATGTTGTAATACAGTAGTTTTTGCTGGCTGATATACAACATACTTCTTGATTTCTCTCGAGTCTTCTCTCGCGATCTCTCTCTCTCTCGGCGAACCTCTCACTCGTTTATTCTCTGCTATGTCTGTTCTTTGTCTTTGACCAACCCTTGATCGTTCTTTCACTAGAATTCAGTTGTCGTTGTGAAACTGTGCCTCTGAAACTTTGGATCTTCCTTGGGGACTTTTCCTTAGGCTGAATCTGGCGAATCGAACCCTTCGCTCGATTATTTTGTTCGATCCTTTCGTGAAACCCTAACAGGTTTCCATCAGCTCCTCATAACGCTTGAGGGGCATATGCTCAAAGTAAAGAAGATGAGTCTTAAAGGGGCTTTTTTGTTCTCTAAATTGTAACTTGTTCTAAGCTTTGGTTTATATAAACTATTATTTTCAGTACCAACTTCTTGGGTATAAAATCTAATATTATCAAGAAAATTTTATAGTAATTAGATTTTATTGATTATTGTTTCACGACAAGATAAATATTTTCATCAAGAAAAATAGAAATATTGTGTCATCTAAAATAATATTGGATTTGTTTTGAATCTACCTCTATAAATGGCTGAAGTCACTACCGTAGCAAGATACTTACTCATGGTTCTTATCAATAAAATTCTTATCATTCGTTTTCTTTGCTTCAAACGAGCATGTCAAATTCATTTATGATATGATTAAAATCAAAGGAATTAAGGGATATAGTTTAGATGATAGAAGTTTACTTTTCCTTGATGGGAATATTTATTTTATAATTTAATAAAAATCAATAGAAGATAATAAAAATTTAAAATAGTTGTGGGAAAATGTATCTTCGTTGTTTATTACATTTCTACCATATATTTATGTTTATTACTATTATAAATAATTCTATTTTCTTTTTAATGTATATTTTTATAACCATATTATAAGCACCTAAAGACTAAACGATATATTGTTTTTTTTTATGGATATTGATTGATCATAAATAATGAACACCAACTTTCATTTACCATATTACATAAAAAATACCACAAGGAAGACGATGGACTAGCTAAAAGATAAATCTTTAATGTAGATTCGACCTGCACAACATTACATATAAGTTATCTTTAATGAGTTTTGTATAATGATGATGTTTCATTCTCTCTTCTCATCTCTGTTAAGCAAGGATGCCATTTTTATTTTCTAATACTTATGCATATGTCTATCTCAAAGTCTTTTGCATGGTTGAAAAGTTCACCATATATATGATATTTACATCATTTGCTTGAATTTGTTCTTCTAATAATTTGATCAATCATTTAAATTATATGACTTGAATATATTTTTTGTATATAAAAAACTAGAGTTCCAATATTATAATTTATGTGATGTCATCGAAATCCCAATCATGCTTTTGCTCCATATATGCTAGGGGTCTTCTTTTGAAGTTTAATATTTTTAAAAGCAACGATTATATTTTTAGTAAACTATGCTACATAGTTTTTCTACATTTCACAAGATAATATTTTATTTTATATTAAATCATATAATAATTTCATTTTTTTCATGAAAAGTGATTGAAAATCTACATGTTTATTTTTCAAAATTGAGAATACCTTGTAAAATAAAATCTCTAAAGCTGTACCAAACTAAACCCATCAACTCTTCACTCTTTCTTTCTATTTGCACATCTTATCTCTTAACTTCTATTACTATTTTTGTCAATTATTTTTTTTAGATTTAATTTTTCATTTGTAGTTTAATATTTTGATTATAGTATTTATTTTGGATTGGAATTTTATTTCTTTAAGTTACTTTAGTATTAAAGGTTTTATTGATCTCTTTTAAGGTTCATTTATGGAGGTTGTTAACTTGGTCATGAAATTAATACCATCAGTTTATTTTCTTTTAATTTTTAAAAACGTAGCATGTACTAAATAAAAAAGGTTTCTGGTACACTCTCATTAATAGGGAGGCATTAAGTTTTATATTTCAACCCTCACCATCAGGTCAAAAGACCCTAACAGAATCCTACTATATATACTCTTCCTACAATCAACAATAAGCTATCATCTTTTAGCATTAACAACACTTCTTACCTTAACATCTCTACTTTACCATCTACTTTGTCAATAATCTCACCATTTTGTAGTATCATTATAGTTTTAAAGTATATATTTTTTTTCTAAATCAATAATTAATCATCTAACTATGCGCATATACAATGCATACACTCCGTCATCTTAAAACTTCCCTATTTTATGATATGATATAACATACCAAATATTGTTTGAAGAGTTGAAATATATATTTTACTCTATTTATGGTTTCATGTTGTTAATTTTCCCCCAGTTTAGTGATTCTTAATAACGCATCTAGTTCTTTTCTTTCATTAGATCTTTTTCTTTCAAAATTAAAGGCATATTAATGGAAAATTTAGGTCTTAAAAGAAATTGTATTTATTAAAAAATTTTAAAATGTTTATATTATCTAATACAATTTCTTCATAATTTTTTCATATTTAATGTGAAATATTTTTGGGTAGTACAGATGGATAACTTTGAAAACATTGTGTTTCATAAAAAGTGATTTTTTTGTGCTAGTTTTTTCTTATTACTACCTACTATGACCATAAGTATGTGTAAAATCCAATATGGTTCTCTTTTGTGGGTGACTTGCTTGTTTAGATAGAAAACACACATTTTTTTACAGAGAATTCCATATCGAAGCTATATTAAAAAGCAAAACTGCCTCACTTTTCTAGCTTGCTTTGTTTGAAAATTATAAGATTTGAATAACAGCTTTGTCTCCCCCATCTCTCTTCTCTCTATTATTCCTTGAATCGATATGTTGCTTCTTCTAGTTAATGCAATGCTTATGTTTCCCTTAATATGTCTTCCCTTTTCTTATAATCTAATCTCGAACTACGAAATCATATATCTCAAAAAGCCATATCTATGACAAGGAACTTCATATTCTACATTGATTGTCTCAATACATACCTTGTTATAGTTGAAATTAGAGTTTTGTCTTATTGATTCTCATTTTTTGTTAATGTATTTAATCACATCCCATCTACTCCTCGTTCTATTTGATCTATTACTTTTGAAAACAATTAGATTGAAGAAAATTTGGGTATTCAAGGTGATTTTATGATTTTTCACTTTTTTTAATTATTTATCTTCTTGTGATTTTAATTTTTTCTAATATTTTGTGTTATTCCATGGTTTTCTTTTCTTTTCAAATTTTTTGAGATATTTTTTCCCACTCTTATACTTTTCCCATATTAATTTGAAATTTAGTTTTTTTCTATGTAATTTGGTATCTTGCTGATTCCTGAAATAAAAATATTCTTATATATATGCCCTCCTAGTTTCTATCACACTAGATCTTTACCTTACAAACATTGATCCATGATAAATTCGGGTCTTCAACTAAGATTTTCTATCTTCATGAATTATTTTAACATATATTTTCATTTTTTGAGCTTTTCTATTCTTTCTATCACAAATTATGATCTGTTCAATTTGGTATCTTACAAACATGTTAATAATATAAATTTATGTTCCTATTTGTTTCTCTCCTTATATATGTTATTCATGAAATCAAACAGACATAAAAGGCTATGCTTAACTATGATTTACCACTCTTGTGCTTATTATTCAATTATATTAATTTCTCTTATGAAAGTGTCAAACAATTGAATACATTTAATTATCCAAAGTATTTTCTCAAAAATTATTATATAATAATTGTTATTATATTGTGCATAGCATTGATTTTTAGATATTGATAACCACAAATACCATCTTGTTCTCTTTCGAGGTTGGCTTATGTGTGAAATGGGCACGATGATATAAGAGGTAATTTGGAACTACATAATTGATTAAAATTTTTATATCCTTTTTATTTATTAAGAAAGCATACAATTTTTTACTATTCATTTTACCAAATTTTGGTATTATACATTCATTAAAATTTTCTCTTAGTATATTACAAGATAGTTTATTTTACAAGCTTAACGATGGTATGGTTTAATGTTTTAGAAAATTTACCTTTGTTTCTTACTCATTGTAGGGTTTTGAATATTAAAATAGTCATAAAGCATAATTCAATAATATATCTTTAAATAACCTTTCTTTTGATTATTCATCTAATTAAGTAGCTACTTTTGTACGTAAGTTAACTCTATTATACTTTTTCGAGGTCTTACTTATTGTAGGTAAGTCATCTTCTATTAGTAAGTAATAACAATTAATAGTTTGAATATTTTTTAGTGATATTCCTATTTGACTTTCTTACTAAATGAACTAATTTTATTTTTTATGTAGGTACTAAATTATCTACATAAGATTAGAGGGGTAAAAAATGTATTGGCTCTATATTTTTCAACAACGGGTCATATTACCTATTATATTAGGTATGTTATATGTGTGTTTATATGTGATAATATTTATCTTGTTTTTCATATTGAGCATTAATATAAAAAAAAATAGAGCCATCTTGTTTTAAGTTGAATATATATGTACATATGTGTACCAATTGCAGTGTTCAATTTCGTTTTATTTAATTAATTTAATATGATTCATTCAATTTTTTAACCCACTTTTGTTAGTTTGAATGTTGTTTAAGACTCATTCCTATATATTTCATAGTACTACAACATACATTCAACAACCTCTTATTATTCCATATATAATACAAAAAATTTGGCAGATAGTATTAAATTATGTTTAACATATAGATTTATTAATGTATTTAAGAATACCTTGTTTAGGATGTTGCAAATTACTTTCATATATGTCGACACATATTATCGATAATAAACATAACTTATTAACAAGTAATCGACTGGTAGTTAAAAGTGTGTAATGGTAATTAGAATTAATCAACTCCGAAATTAAAATGTGGAATGTTATTAAAAGTTAAAATTCCATCAAAGCAACCCCAAATAGTAATAAAATAAATGGATCATATCACATAAAAAAACTATCCAATCCCAAGCCTGGATAAGGTGTGCAATGGTGTGCATTAGGAATGTTTAATTTCTAATTCTTCCAAACCCATAAAGTAGGTGGGCCATATATATCGTAATGACGCTTTGTGAACTTCCATTGTTTGACTCCATTTTAGAGCAAGAACCAATATTTCTTTTATTGTCATGATCCTCACTTATATAGAAATCATGTTCTTTAGATGTTTTTGCGTAAGATCATTATTCTCTAGTTATGTATATGACTTTGAATTTGTAATTTTGTCCTTGTTGCTTCGGTTTTGGGGGTGCCAAAACTCAACTTATTGTATGTTAGAAGTCTCTGTAATATCCCATATTAATTTACCATAAGATTTTCCTAGGAATTTTTAATCTCCTGATAAAGAAAAAACATAGGGAGTTATTGTGAGCCTTTCCATCAAGTGAAATTAACGAACAAAGTAACTTAAAACCTTATAAGCCAACATACATCAACAAACCAACTACATTTCTAGCAGAATCAAACCATCGGTTTCTTTCTTTTTTCCTCATGTAGTTACATTGCAAGATCTTATTTGTTTTTTTATGGAGTTTGACAACGTGCTGAGTTTTCTTTGAATATAAAAAATAATTTTTGAACAATGAGTTATGAAGAGTTTGAAATGAAATAATATTAATTATAGTAGGACTTTCTTGTATAAACATAAATTCTTTCCGAATACATAGTAAAAATATTTATTATATGGTAGTGTTTAGGTAGGAAATCAATTTGATCGTTCATGCATAAATGCCTTAGTCTTATAGGAAAAGGCTGACTATAACTCCTTAGGATTTTTCTTTGTTGGGAAATGAAAGAAAAGTAAGAAAAATATTATGGTAAATTATGAAAGGAAATTGAAGGTACTTATAACATACAAGAAGTTGGGTTTTGGCACCCCCAAAACGGAAACAAGAAGGCCAAATTTACAAATTCTATGTCATAAACAGTAATAATATGGGAAAGGATTATGTTGGAAAATACTTTGTTTGCATATACATAACTAAAGAATAATGCTGTTGTGCAATAAGATCTCAAGAGCGTGATTTCTATTTAAGTGAGGATCATGAAATGAAAAGAAATATTGGTTATAAAAATTGTTCTAAACTAGAGTCAAACAATGGAAGTTGACAAAGATTCATTACAATATATATGGCCCACCAACTTTATGGGTTTGGAAGAATTAGAAATGGAAAATACCTAATGCACACCATTGCACACCTTGTCTGAGTTTGGGATTGGATAATTTTTTCGTATTTGATATGATCGATTTATTTTATAACTTTATGGAACAATAAGAGGTTGTTGAATGTATGTTGTGTAGTACTATGAAATATATAGGAATGAGTCATAATAAAAAGCTGACTAAAGTTAAAACTCCATTAACAAAATTAAAACCAACCAAAGTGGGTTAATAAAATGATTAAAATGTATCAAATTATTTAAACAAAACTGAAATTGAGTGGTTGATGGTGAAAATGGAAAAGTTTGTCATTACAAATACTTCAGGACCCATAAATTCTGTGGACGATAATCAAAGTTCAAAGTCTCCTAGTATTTTTAATATTAGAAATGAAAAATGAGATACTTGCTTGAGGAATTTGAGAAGAGATTATGAAGCACCATGGTTATACCCACCTAATTAAAGTGAAATTATATATTATGTTGTGTATTTTGAATATACATCATTGATTTCACTTTTAGACAGTCGATCATCCTTCTCATGGTATTTTTTAAGTGATCTAGGAAGTGAAAGCTGGAGTTAATAATTTTTGGTCAATTTATGTACATAGAATAAAATAAAAAATTATATCATTTAGCTTTAAGGTTATCATAATATAGTTATTAAAATATATATCGAAAGGAGAAGAGAGTAATTTATAATAATAACAAAACAAAATATATGGTAGAAACGTGACTAATAGCGAAGACACAATTTTTAAACTACTATTTTCCATACCAACATCTTGGGTATAAAATCTAATATTATCAAGAAAATTTTATAGTAATTAGGTTTTATTGATTATTGTTTCAGGACAAGATAAATATTTTCATCAAGACAATAGAAATATTGTGTCATCTAAAATAATGTTGGATTCATATTGAATCTACCTCTGTAAATGGATGAAGTCACTTATACGACTTGAAATATCTTTTGTATATAAAAAACTTGAGTTCCAATGTTATACTTTATGTGATGTCATCGAAATCCCAATCATGCTTTTCCTCCATATGTGCTAGGGGTCTTCTTCTCAAATGTGTCCGGGTTCTTAAAGGAAATTCTATCAAACAAGAGAAGGTTATATGAGTATGAGACTATGGCAAGGATTTTATACATAAGAATTTTTCTATCTTTTGAAGTTTTATATTTTTAAAATCAACGGTTATATTTTTGGTAAACTATGCAACATAATGTTGTCTATTTTTCACAAGACAATATTTTATTTTTACATTAAATCATATAACAATTTCATTTTGACATTTTTATAAAAATGGTAAGAAGTGTACTAAAAATATTTATTACATCATGCTACACATGAAAAATTTTCTTAAAGAATAGGTTGTATAATAACCATAATTTGTCATCCTAATTGGTTATAGGTTCATTGGTACGAAACTGATAGAATTAACTTTTAACGTAAGAACTGTTACTAAATTCGTATGTGAATATCGTAAATTTCTTTTCTCTTTTTCATGCATCATATTTCCATATTTGCAAGCTTCCCTCAAAACATAAAAGATGAGTTTCCTAATCCAGACCTTTTTTCCATCCAGGGAACTCTACCTATGCCTTTGATCGAGTTTGGCCATTTCTATGAGATATGAATGAAAATAGTTATTTGTCAATTGTAACCATGATTTATAAGCAATCATGTCAATTCTGCATGCTGTTTTGCAATTGTGTGTGTGTGACACTTGACTTGTTTTTATGGAAGACTTGTGAATGAAAGGATATGATTGAAACATATTCATATTTTCAACTTATGAAATAATATGTTTTGAAGTCATCAATAGTAGGTAAAGAAGATAATATTTTTAGAGATGAATTATTTCAAAAATAAAAAGGTATAGATTTGTTACAATATAAAAACAATGATTCTCCATTTTAAAGACAACAATTTATGAATACTTATTATTATTATAACATTTTGAAAATGGTTCTACAACCGTTGCAGATGTCATTTACCGCCATTTTTAAGCAAGAACAATAATTTCCAATAATAAAGATAACAATTTTATAAGCATGGTCATGTAGGTGCATCTAATCTATCTCATGTTTCTAATGATTCTCAATGTAAGGAAGAATTAATAGTATTAATAATATTTTAATAACCGTAATTTGGAGAAAATCAATTATATATGACTAAGATACCCCAAAAGGGATTTAAAGGACTCTTGAGTCAAATCTTGACAACAACCTTTGACATTTGACCATTTTACCTAGATGTAAAGTAAATTAAGATGAATAATAATTCATCGTAAATATTATTTTGGAGTAATAGAGTATTTTTTTTTAGATTTTATCTTCTATCTTCTCGATATAAAATAACATTTTTATTGATAGGTGAATAGTATTTTTATAAATGGTAAATTTTTGTTAACATGGGATCATGATTTCACTTACTTAAGCTAATTTTTGTTATATATATAAAAAGCTATTTATTATGTATTTACACTCGTTTGGGGTTTCGGGCCTTGGATTTTTGAAGTATATTATGGCATTTTATGGCTTTAAATGTTATTCTTAGTGTTTTATAATTTTTTCACGGTTAAGTTCATTGATATGCCTTGTAAATAGTTTTTGCTCGTATGGTTGAAGGCCTAACTAAATCTTGTAATGATTTCTCACCTTTAGCTTTATTCATTTTTTTTCTGCTTTATGCCTTACTTTTGATATATGATGAGATGTGACCAATCTAATAAGCTTTTATTGAGCATGTAACTGCTTCTTGGCAATCCTTAACCTTTCATGGCTAACTTTTTGTGACCATGGGTGGTTAAAATTGGTGCAGTACTTGTTTGCCTATTATATGTGGACGTTTGTGTTCTTACTATGAATAATGAGATATACACTGCCAATCATTTCAATATTTTGATATAATGTCTTAAAGACTAACCCGTTAAGTGTATGTGTTTACCGAAAAGATTCATCATCTTTGTAATAGATTATTTTACAAAATCGGTAGACGTTGATGTCCTGGTATATATTACTCAAAAATGACCGATAAACGTTTGGTGGAAGAAAACTATGTGGATGTAAAAATTGAAAAATTGGCCTTTGATGGGATCGATATTAGAAATGGTCATCGAACGAATAAAACTAACAAAAGATTGTAATGTTTGAGTCTCTCATACAATTATTGCCGATAATTACCTCCCATCAACTAAAATATGCCAATATTTTTTCTAATCTAATATTTATACCAACAAATATATATAATATATAATCTAAGTATATATATAATCTAACTATAATAATTTAAATATAATATTCTAATGGAAGACTTATGAATGAAAGGATATGATTGAAACATATACATATTTTGAACTTATGAAATAATATGTTTTGAAGTGATCAATAGTAGGTAAAGAAGATAATATTTTTAGAGATGAATATTTTCAAAAATATAAATGTATAGAATTGTTATGAAATAAAAACAATGATTGTCCATTTTAAAGACAACAACGTAAGATTAGTTATTATTATTATAAGATTTTGACAATTGTTCTTCAACCATTGCAGATGTCATTTACCATCATTTTGAAGCAAGAACAATATTTTCCAATATTAAAGATAACAATTTTATAGGCGTTGTGAAGTAGGTTCATCTAGAGTATCTCATGTTTCTAATGATTCTCAAGGTAAGGAAGAATTAATAGTATTAATAATAGAACCATTCATTTAAAATGTTCTTTATAATATTTCTATGCCTGGTATTGAAAACAATTCAAGATATTCTTGCAGGTATATTTCGTACTTGCAAGGTGAAGAAGTTAACACACAAGTTAAGACATTAAGAGTATAAGCATACAAAACATACAAGGCTATGGCATACATGGGATGACACTACAAGAAGTTATATTAAACTTGTTGTAAACCCTAAGTATATTTTTTGTAAGCTTGGATTTTGTTTTAATTTCATGTATGTACCATAATTGATTGTGTGGCTTTGTAATGTTAGTCATTAATATCATTTAAATGATGACATTATTCTTGAGGTTAAGTATTATATAGGCTATATTCAAATCAATTAAATTTATCTTGAATTAAGAAGGATAATCGGCTGGGTTAAGTCATGTTAGCTGTCTAGTCTTCCTATATATATACTTACTTGTACACACATATGAAGTTGTTAAAAAATATAATTTCTTTTAATACCAAATTCTCAAGAAAAGCTTGTGGTTTTCTCTCTTTTTAGAGTCCTATCTTGTTTTGAAGAACTGCCTAGGGTATTCTTCATTTCTAGACCTTTTAATGTCCCTCACATTATAAGGAATACTATCATTGAGTCTAGATATATTTCAAGTTTAATTTTCTTTAAACAAAGCCTTTTCCTTCAACTCCAACCTGCTAATGAGCCAAACAAGAGTTGATAGATCGTCTGCTTCTTCCTCCACTTTGATGCACATCATATTGTAAATACCAATAATGGTTTTATAACCATTATAAATGTTATTTAGCAATATTTTCTTACCAAAAGAAATAGTTTCCATCATCACAATTATTATATTATAACTATTGTACAAAAATAAGGAAAAAAATTTATATTCTATACATTAGCCTTTTTTTGGAAGCATGAAAATTTTTATTATGAAAGACAGTTGATTTATAAAAATTATAAAACCAACAAAGGCTATAAGAAATGTGGTGCCTAATACTCCTCAAAGAGAAAAGGTTTATCCATATCATTTGCTTACTATTGTTGATGGTCATGCGTAACCATTTAGTTTATCATCATCTATCATAGATTGGGTTTGGATCACTTAATATGATATTATCATCCTGTTAGGAGCCATTTGTGTTCGTTACAACATTTTTAATTTTTATTACCGTTATATGTTTTAATTATCTAATTGATGAATTTTGATAACTATTATATCTTTCAATTTACCCAACGAACTACCCATTAACGACCAATGTTTCTGTCTATTTTCATTACTAAATGTTACATAATGTTTAGTCTTCAAAAATATTATCCGGAATACCTTTCATGGCATTTTAATGTTGTTAAAGATGTCTTAATTTTGATTTCATTTACACCATCTTGTTACCCAATTAAAGAATTTAGATTACAATTACACATTTTAGTCATCTAATTTTTTTTCATATTATTAACTAATGTTTTTGCTTGTTTTTTGTTTTTCCAAACCTAATTCATAGTTCCAATTATGACCATGACTTTGATTGAGTTTAACCAATTTTTTAGCATTGAATGTAATTATTTATTGGTTAATTGTAATCTTTTAAATAAATATTGATTCCTAGGATTATTAAGTGAACACTGCCGCTTTTGTGCGTGCGCACACACACACATATATGTTGACTTTTTTTTTTTAGACTTGTAAACGGAAGTATATGATTGAAACATTTGAGTGTTAGTAATATATGAAATATTAAGTTTCTATTGAAGCTTATGGTGCCTTAGTGGTGTATGTGTAGTTCAAGACATTAGTAGACTACAACTTGCTACAGAAGCAAAATGGATAATTATATTGCGACCATGATTTGAAAATCATACATGCTCCTCATAATGTTTGAGAGGCATATGCTCAAAGTAAATAAGATGAGTCTTAAAGAGTTTTTTTTTTCTTCACTAAAATGTAACTTTTTCTAAGCTTTGGTATATATAAACTACTATTTTCCATACCAACTTATTAGATATAAAATCTAATATTATCAAGAAAATTTTATAGTAATTAGATTTTATTGATTATTTTTTCATGAAAAGATAAATGGTTTCATCAAGAACAATAGAAATATTGTGTCATCTAAGATAATGTTGGATTTTTTTTGAATCTACCTATGTAAATGGCTGAAGTCACTACCATAGCTGGATACTTATTCATGGTGCTTATCAATAAAATTCTTATCATTCATTTTCTTTGCTTCTAACAAGCATGCCAACTTCATTTATGATATGATTACAATCAAAGGAAATAAAGGATATAGTTTAGATGATAGAATTTTACTTTTCCTTGATGGGAATATTTATTTTATAATGTAATAACAAACAATAGATGATAATTAAAAATTTAAAATAGTTGTGGGAAAAATGTATCTTCGCTTTTTATTACATTTCTACCATATATTTATGTTTATTACTATTACAAATAATTCCCATTTCTTTATAATGTATATTTTTATAACCATATTATAGGCACCTAAAGACTAAACGACATATTTTTTTATTCTCTGTGGATATAGATTGAGCATAAATAATGAACACCAACTTTCATTCCCCATATTACATAAAAAATACCACAAGGAAGACGATGGACTAGCGAAAAGATAAATCTTTAATGTACATTCAACCTGCAAAACATTACATATAAGTTATCTATAATGAGTTTTATTTAATGATGATGCTTCATTCTCTCTTCTCAGCTCTGTTAAGCAAGGATGTCATTTTTCATTTCTAATGCTTATGCATATGTCTATCTCAAAGTTTTTTGTGTGGTTGAAAAGTTCACCATATATATCATAATTACATCATTAGTTGGAATTTGTTCTTCTAATAATTAGATCAATCATTTAACTTATACGACTTCAATGTATTTTTTGTATATAAAAAACTTGAGTTCCAATATTATACTTTATGTGATGTCATCGAAATCCCAATCATGCTTTTCCTCCATATATGCTAGGGGTCTTCTTCTCAAATGTTACCGAGTTCTTAAAGGAAATTCTTTCAAACAAGAGAATGTTTTATGAGTATGATACCGTAGCAAGGATTTTATACATAAGAATTTTTCTTTCATTTGAAGTTTTTTATTTTTGGTAAACTATGCTACAAAATATTTTTTACTTTTCACAAGATAATATTTTATCTTTATATTAGATCAAATAATAGTTTCAATTTGACATTTTTATAAAAATGGTAGGAAGTGTACTAAAAATATTTATTACATCATGCTACACATGAAATAATCATCATAATTTGTCATCCTAATTGACTATAAGTTCATAGGTACCAAACTGATAGAATTAACTTTTAATGTAAGAACCGTTACTAAATTCGTATGGGCAGATCGTAATCATGTGTAGATATATTGTTGGCTATGATTTATATGTAATCATGTCAATTCTACTTGTTGTTTTGCATTTGTGGGTGTGTGACACTTGACTTGTTTTATACGGTCTGTACACTTATATATATAGGGGCAGATATGTTTAAATACAGTAGGTTTTCCTGATTGATATACAACATACTTCTTGATTTCTCTCGATTCTTCTCTCGCGATCTTTGTCTCTCTCTCTCGGCGAACCTCTCACTCGCTTCTTCTCTGTTGTGTCTGTTCTCTTTCTTTGATCAAATCTTGATCTTTCTTTCTCTCAAATTAAGTTGCCTTTGTGAAACTATGCCTCTGAATCTTTGGATCTTCCTTTAGGAGTTTTCCTTAGGTTGAATCTGGCGAATTGAACCCTTCACTCGATTATTTTGTTCGATCCTTTCATCAAACGCTAACAGGTTTCCATCATTTGGTATCAGAGCCTTGATTATTCATGAGCTTGTGGTTTAATTGTACTAATTTTTACTATTATCTGTTGTTTTCGACCCTACTTTCGAAGTGTGAAATTTAGAGTTTTTAAATGATGAAAGAATTGACGATTTTCGTCATTCTTAAACCGGCGATTGAAATATTTTTGTCTGCTATTTCAAAGTTCTTGAAAGAAACCCTAATAGACCTAGGGTTTGGTCAAGAATATGAATCTTGGCTAATTGCAAGACGTATTTTCTGTTGGTAACCTCGAATCATAATTTTCTTGTATATTCTACTGTCTGCTATTATTAATTACTAATTTCTTTTGAAATATTACTTTTGATCATTTGATATGTAAACTAGTTAAAAACTGGTGAACCCTTTTTATTTCGAGAAAGAAGTAAGACGTCCAAGAAGTGGGGTCCCTAATTAAGTGGATTATTTGTTTAAGCATTCGCGGTAATATCGTTCTTTCTCACTTATCTATCTTTGTCGAATAGATATTTGGTTGGAAAATTCTGAGTAAGCTGTATTTTGAAATATCTGATATTCATTGATGCTGTAATATGTTTTTCTAATTAGTCTGTGTGCTTCTCTCTATCTGAATATATTAGATAAATTGATCCTGTTTAAATTAGCTATGGCTGTGTTAATTGATTAGATTAAATAAATTTCATAATGTCTAACAATGTTTAGTCTGTTAATCAATCTGTTTCCAGTAATGACCTATTACAAACTCTGAGGACTTTTCAAGAACAGATGACTGCTCAATTTGCTGTATTATCTGCTAATTTAGAACAAATAATAGGAGAACAAGAAATAAGAATTAATGAGTTACAACATAATAGAGTTGAAACTAACCAAGCAGGGGTTTTAGGAGGAGCTCCTATGGACGCTAGGATTAGAATTCCCCCCATAGCTAACCTAGAAGAGTTAGAAGATCAAGTATCCAACAATAGTGATAGGAGATCTAGGCAAGACAATAGACAAGAAAGAGAATTAGAATTCATTCGTAGGAATCTAAATAATCTTAAACTTAGCATACCTGGGTTTAATGGGAAAATGACCCTGATTATTATTTTGAAAGGGAAAGGAACATAGAACTAGTGTTTGATTGTCATAACTATTCAGATGAGAAGAAAATTAAAGTAGCTGTAGTAGAATTTATTGAGTATGCTTCCTCTTGGTATCATAATCTTGTGTTAGCTAGACGTAGGTGTGGGGAACCACCTATACAGACTTGGGAAGAGTTTAAAATTTTAATGGGAATGAGGTTTGTACCAAGGTACTACTATATGGAGTTACATATGAGATTACAAACAATTTGTTAAGGAATGAGAATAGTGGATGATTACTATAAAGAATTAGAGATCTTGATTATTAAGATAGGAATTATTGAGGATGATGATGCTACCAAGGCCAGGTTTCTGAGTGGACTAAACTTTGAGATAGTTGACAAACACTACTATGGAAACAAGAAATAATAATGGTGGTTCAAAAGTCATCTTCAAATGCATAAAAATTAATGCACGGGAAGTTTTAATTACGGTTTTAAGTAATAACCGTTATTAAAAGTTTTAATAACGGTTCAAACAAGAACTGCTGTCAAAATTGGCAAGGTTTTAATAATGGTTCCTGTAAGAACCGCTATTAAATCATGTTTTAATAACCGTTCTTACAGGAACCGTTATTAAAAGTTCCTTTTATTTCGTTCTCTTCTATTTCGTGCCAAATATTTCAGACTCTGTCGCTTCCCTCTCGTACTCTCTTTCTCTTGCGAACCCTTGCACCACCGCTCCGGCTCCTCCGAATTAAGGTAAACAATCGCACCGCCATCCCACCACTACCCCTCTGCCATTCTTTCGAACGTAGCAAGCATTTGTACCATCGTCTTTGCCGTTCTCAAATTGTACACCGTTGCTCCCTTTACGTATGTGTTTTTCTTCCTTCATTGCTTAATTTGTCTTTACTGATAAGTATATATATATAAATGCATGCCTATTGCACCGAAGAGGTTGTGTTTGATGTGTTGTTCAAAAATCGGTTGTTTGATGTGTTGGTGAAAAATTTTACAATGGCCGGCCGAAACCTTAATATATAATATATATATATGTGTGTTTATATATATATATTTTATATTATATTATATATATATATATATTATAATTATGTAGAGAATTTTAGATACACGCCTAAAATATATATTATTATCATAAGATATGTACATTCTAAGTATAAAATTGAGGTGTATATATATTTTTTGCTAGCACTCACATTATTATGTAGATCTTGTGCATTTATATACTTTTTTTAATATATATTTTGTAAGACGTGTATTTATATTCCGTAAAATGTGTGTTTATATGTTTTCCATTATATGTATATATATTTATAATATTTTTATATATAAGATGTATATATATAATAAAAAATAATTGTGGTTAGGGTTAGGGGGAGGGTTAGGGTTAGGGTTAGGGTTAGCTATAGGTTTAGGATCATTATTTTATGAGCTTTAGTGTTATTTTTTATTATAATTTATTAGGGTTAATTATTGTTAGGGTTACAGGTGTATATTGTGACCGATCGAAGATTACTATTATACAAACGCCACATTTCATTCATTGTTGGTCTTGAAAAGGCGGAACTAATGGAAAGTTCGAGTCGGAATCCGTGGATTTGTATCTGAATACGAGGAAGTGCCCGATGGCGATGGAATTGTGTGTGAAGAAATCTTCCCATCCGTTTTGAAACCAAACTCTGCCTTCGTCCTTAACTAGTTGTACTCGCCATTTTGCTCCGTTCTGAACGTTGAGGTATGTTTTTGGAAAGTTTCATGTAAAAGAAAAAAATAAATTGGGCTAAATTATGATTTCTTCCAAAATTTTCTAACAAAAAACAAAATAACATTTTTATTGCTTAAAATTTATTCCATACCATCTTTTTAAGTAACCCATAATTTAAAATAAAAAAAAGATGTCATTTATTTTTTCCTTTGACTTGAAACTTTCAAAAACATACCGAAAGGAGCCTGTAGTATACTTTTGGAAACTGAACGGTGGAATCTCTGCCTTGCATTTGTGATCACAGGCACTTCCAGAAAAACTCATGAAGAACCATGGCAAGGGTGATATATGAGATGTATATGTTATTTCGCTAGGTAAAAATGTCATTTATTCCTCATTATTTTTATAACATTTAATCTTTTCTCGAGTTTTTCTCTTTTGGATATATTGTGTAGGAAAAGATAAAAATGAAGAAATTCAAAGGAGAAATCAATGAAAAGAGAAAAGGCAACAAAGAACACATAAAGAGATATGGAATCCATGGAAGAAAAGACTATAAATGAAGAATATATATCAAAGGGAAGATTGTGTTGAAATTTCATGAAGAAATAATGAAGGAACAAGAAACACGGCCCCCCCGTGTTTCCTAAACACGGAGCGTGTTTTTCTATCAGCACACAAATTTCAGCACTTAAAAATCAGCATTTGGCAGATTTCAGAACTTAAAAATACGGGGTCCCCGTGTTTTCAAAAACGGACCGTGTTTTTCTCAAATTCTGTAACCGTTAGCACAAAGTTTCCCCGATATATTTCTAAAGTTTGAACATTCGAAAAGGGGGTTCGAGGGAGTCCGAGAATGGGATTTTCTCTTTCTCTCTATACTCTCTAGATACAACATGTAATTTGTAATTCCAATTCTCTTTCTCTCCATTGTATTCAATTGAACAATCAATAATCTGCAATTCAATTCGATAAGTTCTTCTCCATTCCTCTTTTAATTGCATGTTTTGATTTTTGATTGAATGCAATTCAATTCTCTTTGTTGCATGATTATTTTTCTTGTGTTTGGTGTTTCATTGTTAATTTATTTATAAGCATTGACGTTAATTACAGATTATTGCATTTAATTATGTGTTATTGCAATTATGTAGATAGTATAAGGTAGGAGGATTTGATGACGGAATTAGGGTTTGGATTTTGAATTCATGATTCGAGATGGAATTTAATTGAATAGATGGACGGAATTGAATGATCTCGCATCATAGATTAAGAATTTAAACTAATTAGACTTATCACCTATCTAGTTTAGATCTTAATCTCCGCTAGGATAACGGAATTAACACGTAATCATTAATTAACGTTTCCAAAGTAGCAAAAGATTAATTATTAATCTTGTCCATTATTCATATGATTGCATGATCCGAGCTTATGTGATTATGGTCGTAGTTGACTGCTTTCCATTCGTAATGCTGCCATTAATTGAATCTAGTGTTCTTAACCTAGGTTATTAATTGGTTAGATGATAAATTGAGAGCTTATTCAATTTATTAGAATTGAGAGAAAGCAAAGAGATGAATTAATATGAGTTTCTATAGGTCAACGTTAAATCATTTAGAATCATTCTTTTCTCTATGATTATTCGATATCCTAATTCCATAATCAATACCTTCATATCCTTATTCATTAATTAGTGAGTATAATGTTTTATTATATATCCATACTTAAGATATTGATGATAGAATTATATGTTATTGTATGACTGGGGTTTTAACATTGATTATAGAATTATTGATTATATTCCATTCCTTGTGGGTTCGACTCCTTCTTGCCATATACTACGTATTTGGAAATTTGATTTATTTATTAAATTTGTATG